>MUAA02000080.1:0-1200000 GCA_014180765.2 Marchantia paleacea | reverse complement strand
TAGTTCCCGCCCACTGAGGCGCTGCGTGCAGCAGAATTCCAAGAGCAGGCCTTACGTGGTGGCTGAACACCAGCGTCATCGCCATCGCCTCACCATGACCAGTTTTTCGCTATTGTTGCAACCTTACTCCAAGATCACAGATGCCGGTCCGAGTCGCATAAACGGCGAACTCGTTGTCAGAATCATCGGGCAGGCCATTCGTAGATCACACAGTCGACCTCCTCGACTTCCAGATTCCTTCAGATTTCAAAGAGATATCACAAAATGACCACCTCCGCTGCACTTACAGCTCCTCTGGTGCCTTCATCGGCCGTCAGTATACGAGAAGTAGAGCCCTCTCAAGAGCGCGACGGAGCGGCTGGGAACAGGTCTGAGCTTTCGAATGTCAGAATTGGAAGCGTAGGGGGGTTATTGAACGGCGTGTACGATGGAATATCGAATCTGGCCAATCTGCTGCCCACGGGAACGTTTCTGGCCTTCACAACCATAGCTCCAATTATCACGGACAACGGAACGTGCGACCAACCTTCGGAGTTATGGCTGACCGTGGCCACGACCATCTTCTTCGCGGTCTTCTGTTTCTTCTCCTGCTTCTCTGACAGCTTCCAAGCATCTGATGGCAAAGTGTACTACGGGGTGGTCAGTCTCGGCGGATTGTGGACTCCTCAGCTGCCGACCGTCCTCCAGCCCACGGACTCGGAAAAATACAAGCTCAGATTCAGCGACTTCGTGTACGCCCTGCTTTCGCTTGTGGTCTTCGCCACGTGCGCGCTCATGACTCCCAACATCCGCTCCTGCTTGTTTCAGGATCTCAGTGAGGATGTGGTGCGGAACCTGCCCGCTCTTGTTTCTTTCCTCGTCAGTGTGGTCTTCACAACATTCCCGTCCACAAGACATGGTATCGGATTTCCCGTCTCGCCGGCCAAGAGCAGCGCTAGCCAAGGAGCAAGCAACTCAGAGTCCAAGATAGAGTAGACATAGAGATTTGAATTGATTCCCAGAGATTGATGGTTTCAGCTCGGTCTAATGTATATATAGACAGTCAGGAACAGATGTTGCAGTCGTCCCGTTGTTCTTGTGCTTGTAACTGACCGCAGATTCTGTCTATTTTGTCACCTCCATGTTGTAATTTCTAGTGCAATAAAACTGACATTTTTTCTGCATCTACTTCACTGGGCAGCAGTTGCATTTGTATCCTACCGTAGTTTTCGTTCTGACTCCACTTCTACATGAAGCTGGTCCTATTGCCTTATTGCCTATCCAATCACGAATCTCAATAAAAAAAGGGATCGTGCAAAAATAATCAAATCTATACAATCAGCATCAAATCTCCGACGGTATCCAAGTTTATTTAACTGATGCCGATTCAGAAAGGGAGCTCTCTCGCATCTCCTATGAAGAAAACCCAGTCATCCAAAGTAACAAGTCAGAACATGTCAGGGCAGAAGGAAAATTAATGACCTGTCAATTTTACTAGAAAACGTTTGGGACTTCCATCTCTCACTTCAGACTAACATTCCGGTTCCCCCATATTTTCATCATTTGTTTTTGCTATTTTAGTAGTTCGTACAGAAATGTAGACGGAATTGTCCTGCTCCTGCAATATGCCTCTTTTGTAAGTGAGATAGGCATAAGATACTGTATTCTGTTCTTCTGTATCGAATGGTTCCCTATCCAGATCCAAGGATTACCGTAATTACAGGCAATTTCGTGCAGAAATTCAGTTCGTGCCGTACATTAAAAACGATTAGTCCCAGAACTTTTTCAGAAATCTTGTGCGATTCTATTACTAAATCCGGTTATCAACTTAAGCATACTGTAAAAACAATGTGTTACATGATAAATCAGTTCAAAGTGGCAGCGCTCACAAGTCGATATACTCAATGGTAGCCCTACTAGATCCAAAGTGTTGGCATGTCACTACGGTATCTCAGTTCAGATCTGAGCCATGAGTATGTGCAGGAAGTTTGAAAGCCTAACCATGCGGTACAAGTACCAAGCGCCGTGCATATCGTTTTATCATTTTATAGTTAAGCTGCATTTTGTAACTTCACCGTGAGTATTACAGTATTGTACTGGATAGAGGGGGCATTTGAGAAGCAATACATTTGAGAAGCCGTTCGTGAATTCTTCTCTAATTATTTTTCATAAATGTCAGTTTGAAAGCGCCGTATTTGGTTCAGACTTGTAATTCGTCATGTTAAGGTCCATATAGATGACAATATTGTGGTGAATCGTAGAATCATGAACGTGAAAACCTTCAAGGAAAGAGGACTCGTTTCTTTGGAAAGAGCAGTGAATGAATCATTAGTTTATGATAAAGAAATCCACCAACTGTTACAAGGCTACCAGTGCCTGGAAAAGAGCAATTTCAAATAATCATGGTCAAGCTATGTCCGTCTACTAGGTTAATGTCCCGTTCACGAGCTCAGGTCTAAAATCAAAAGGAGGAACGTAGCAAACCTTGTGCATTAGTAGGAATCTTGTATTTTCTAGCTTTGATACTATTTCTGGTCCATCTTTTCGGATAAAACAGCACGCAATTTAGGATAAGCGATCACGATGAAATGAATTTCTGATACTCTTGCCACATAGTATCAACAGGTTTTCCAGTGAGCTCCACAAAAAAGTTCATGTCCCATCCAGCTTCGCCAATTTTCTGGTTCAACCTGCTGACAAAAGCGCCGGTTTGGTTTCTGTCAATCCAATCAAAGAAGAATGCAGTGGTCGAGTAGCCGTCCTCCCAAGCTCCACCAACCTGCCGGACCCAAGAGGGATATCCAGCTCTGAGCCTGATGAAGTCTGCAATGCCCTCGATTACGCCCGTTGGTGTAACATTATCTGCTTCTTGAATGATATGAGTCATCTCGTGATACAAAATCCCAGTGATCTCCGTCCTCAAAGCCGAAGCATTCTGAGGCTGGAAATTCTCAATATACGCGGTGGACAGATGAATATATCCCAATTGAGTGTATGCTATGAGCCCGTTGAGGTCTTCGACGAAAAGAGTGATATTGTTGACTTGCTTGGGCGGAATCAGGGAGAATACTCCTGAGATGAAATTTTGGGCCGCTGACATGACAGATAAAATCGTAGTGTCCCCAAGATCTTGTTCGAAGCGCTATGCACCTCCACTCCCATTTGCCAGCGCTTTGTTTTCTACCTTATACTCAGTGGCCGACACCTGATATATGCTGCTGGCAACAACTAGTAGTATGAAGGCATTACGAAACGCACCTGTCATTTCAGCCGAGACTTTCAATCCACAAACTTGTATGAATGAGTGAGTTACTGCAATTTGCAGAGAGCAATATCTCAGGTGTGGTCAGCACATTCTCGCAATCCAACGAGTCTGAGATCAGTTTCTTCAATCCAGTGTGTGTTTCAGAATGGCTTCTGCTCCGCTTTGGTTGTGGTGAACGCTGTCACTAACTTGAAGTCACTACTGGGGCATGAGATCTCGGTTTGAGAGATCACGACGGTCTGGAGCACCTTTATACGTAAGCTACCAGATCAGGATGCCAATGTAGCCTTGGAACTTTGTGTAGAGTTCTGAAGCTTCCAGCACCCATCTGACTTAAGAGGCAGCAGCCGGCAACTTTGGAGGTTTCAAAACGTCCCACCTGATTGTTTCGTCTTTGTACAAACGAGCCTTGGTCTGCAGGGTCACTGTTGATCGCTAACGTTAGCTCTGGAGATGCTTTCGAAAGTTGTGCGATGTCACCACCTGTTTATTCTTGCTCCAGAGATTTACGTTAATTGCGGTACTTGGCTGAGGCCTCCGAACAAGCAGGTACTTTACGCGCACTGGTACTTGTGGTTGCTTCTTCTTTGAAATTTGTATAAGTCCAGCGATGTCTGAGACCGTTTCTCGGCCGGTGTTGAAAAGTTCATTAAAAGCTGTTACCTATACGATGAAATCTCAATGTTTGGACCCCCCGTTACTATACATAACTTAAACATGAGGAACAAGATCTAGAATAATAGTATAATGATTATGAGCAGCGTCGGCTTAGTGTGATTGATCACTTCTGTACTATGCATGGATTTGACTTTTGTTCAGTTTCAACGCGTAAAGAGAGGAAAGGAAAGCTTTATGCCTTGTCCTAGTTACCAAACTCCTTGGGATTTGTGTAGCATGGAATTTCGAGCATCAGACGAACATGCTGGCCAAATATTCTAGAACTCTGATAACTCTGGAACTCCCTTTTCCACAAGGGTGATGTTTTAGATCTGAATCGATGCTTTGCTTGGCTGGTAAAGGGTCGTTGTTTGAGTGAACGCTTGTATGAAGACATAACTTCTGATTGATATCTGCGAGTTAATATGGAAAGAATTTCCTAAAAGTGAGGAATTATTCCAAAGAATAGGCCAAGAGTTGCTTCACCAGAAGACTTGTCCAAATTTCAGAAGAAGTTCTGAAATTGGCCACTTGCTTCACCAGAAGAAGTCTGTCATTTACAGACAGCTGACACATCCGATCAACAAGAAATCTTTCGTTACATTGCTCGTACTGAAAGTGCACTCATATGGTATTCTTTCTCCAGTTTTCAGCAGTGTCCGCTGCCTTTTCGGGAGCTTCCTTTCATACTTTGATACTGAAATTCTTCAGCCGTGAAAGTGCAGAAATCTTCCCGGAGCAAAAACCAATAAATCCAGGAAATACAGAAATAGCTGTTTGAAGTGAAAAAACAGTTCTAGACCTGCTGTGAGTAATTGAAACTGAGCAAAAAGTTAATGTCATCTACACCATTGAAATGAAAATCTACGAACTAAATAGTGAAGTTAAGAGAACCATGGAACGAAATTTAAAAATGGCCTAATTTTACACACGATGGAGACATTGTAATCCTGTGTTGAGTGAAGTCTAATTGACTGTCATAGTCTGAGACACTCCAGAGAGCTTGCAGCTTTTTTTTTTTTTTCGAGTTTTGGACGAGCCAGAAGGACACTGACAGATTATTAGAAAAGCGCAAAAAATTCAGCATGCCTTTACTCAGACTACATGTATTCAACAGCTTCCTAAAGCCTAGAGTTTATACGTTTCGAATGCACTTCTCTCGGGATGACTTATGTTCTGAGATTGTTTTTATATTCAAACTTTCCTGACATGTTTTAAGTTTCTTGCCGCCGACATGTATGTAGTAGAAGTAAGTAGAGCCCGTTGGGCTCTACTTACTCTAAGGAGGCGAATTTGACCACTTCCACGTGATCTGTCCACGTTTACAATCACCAAGATGCCGAGTGACAGTTATAAACCGCCTCCCAACATTTTTATGGAAAAGGACTATCCCACCATATATCAGTTATGTATGGTTTTTAGCTTTCGAACTGCGAATCGGACCCACGTTGTACTAATGCCTTCAGTTCGTACATACACATTGTGGAACTTAGAACCATTCCAGCTGACCGTGAACTTTGCAATTTTCCGTTTGTACACTTTACAGTTCTGAAAATATCTTCGTTGGAAACTTTAGAGGTTCCAGTACTCTATTTCTCACTTTTTACTATCTATTTAAACAGCTTGAAAAAATGATAATCCTTCCGCATAGCACGCCCCTTGGCCATGTGTTTCGTATATGGATAGTTTACATAGTTGTTGTCCCAGGCAATTGGTCTTCAACCAGTCATTCCTGGAGGCCAGAGTTTGTCATCTAGCTCTTCAATCCTTCTGAGATAATAATAGGTATGTAAGTTTTGCACTTGCCAGTTTAATTATTAAATATCTCAAAAAACAAAGTTATTCTAGGCGTATCTAAGGAGGGCAAGTGCATCATGAATCCATTCTTTGAAAGCTGAAGCCTTCAACTTACTGAAACGAACCGATACTTTGAAAGCTATCTATTGCATTACCAGCCATTTAGTTGGTCTAGACTTCTGTAAAACCTTACTCCATTGTACTTGTGAGCTGAAAAAGGCCCTGACGTAAAATTTGTCTCACCAACACTCACTGACCATGACAACTGCAAAAATTGAACGCATTGTCATTACTCACTACCTTTGTCAGATGCAACAACATTTCTCTTCAATGTAACATTATTAGTTTGCAGCATTCACGACTTCCGTCCAGAAGTAAATCTAATACAGTCTACTAGTAATAGACGTGCTCCGTAAGATATCGTCAAGTTCTTAGCCTCTGCAAGCCCATTTTAGACTCGTTTTATACTTGACTTTTTGTTCGTACAGTGAGCTCTATACCTCACGATTCCTCGTCAATAGGCATCGTGGTTCGGAAACACATATTGTGATTTCGCAGAACAGCAATGAGACAGCAAATGTTGATCATGACCTGTGTGGGAGAATAGAACAGTACGTGATTAGCAGCAATCATGTCTTGTAGAGTTGTATTTATTTGCAGTTATTTTACGCTTGAGCACACGAATGTGCTGAGGTTAACCGTTTCTGATCAGGATTTTAAGTTAGACATCGACTGAATGAGATATATATTTCAAATCTCTAAACTGCATGCAAGATACCCTCAGTAAGAGCACAAAAAATGATTCATTCATCATTGACTTACATGTCAACCACGGCTGTGCAAAGCAAAGATCTAGGGACTCAGGGGGCTAACACAACAAACTTTTATAATTTTGATAATTAAAGTAATGAGTGAGCTGGATGTGAAGAAAGTTGATACAGAGCTTGTATTCCCGTCTCCTTGCAGGGTACCGATTCGAAAGGATAGGCAGCGTAAATTATGTTTCTTTCTATCTATTTATGTTTTATTTTATAAATTCAATTCAAGTTCTTTGAGAAACGATCCCACTGAGAGGAGACATGCTAATGACAATGTATCTACTTCATGGATGACAGTATTTCAACTGAATCCAGAATCTTCTTGAGTCAGGTTGATTCTGGCAGCACTTGATTCCAAAATAATTTTTTCTGTCTCTTTTGCTTGAGAAGGATATCAATTTTTAGTTAAAGTTGAAGGATCTTAATAGACGCTGTGAAGATGACGATTCCAAGATCAACTGATTCAGCACAGTGTTCTTCGCATAGATTATTTTCTCATCATTTTTATCCTCAAGTTATTTATGACTAGTCTCTTTTGGCAGTGTTATGTTTCTTCCATGAATAACGTAAAAGTTTGATTAAGCTGCCAAGTCCATGAGAACTTCATACTATTCTGAGGAAGAGAAAACGGAAGAATTAAACGGGGAACTTGGAGCATATTCAGACCGGACGTGGAAGCAGAACACTATTATGAAGTGAATTTTCAATCTGGAAAAGGTTAAGCCAATCTTATATTACACGCGTTACATTAAGCACCTGACAGATTCGTAGAACTCGAGTAAATGTCCAGTTACTTCAATATAGAGTTACAACACATTGTCACCTGGAAATACTAGCTAGTGACAAGCGAAGTATTTGCCCCACGCTCCATGATCGTGAAACATGAACCTACAACTAGGATACTCTTATTCTCAAGCATGCATCAACAGCAGGTACAGAGCTGCGCTGAAATGTTTCAATTCCGAACCCAAAAATGTCCCCGAACATCAGAAGGTTGCCATCGGACATGTTCACAGGTGATGAAGGTATGAAAAAAACCTAAGCAGCTGCGCTCTGCAGCTCATGAAGCCAACACTTGATCTTGTAAAGGACTGAAGATTTCCTGAACTCACCTCCACAAACTCGTCCCGAAGAACACAACACTCCGCACTTTTCATAATCTACAGATGGAGTTCGTCTCCACACAGTCCCAGATCACGGAGATTGACACGGTAAACAAACCAAATTTCACCTTCCGTGCTCCAACGGAGATTTGGTTTGAGATTTGCCATTGCTGCCAGGTCTAAGCAGAAATTCGGCACCTGATGACGCTGCATACAGCTATGATGCAAGGTCGATCTCACGAGCTGTGCGTTTGCTCTCAGAATTGAACCGTTGAATCCACTTGCTCATGTACAGGTACAGTCAGTAGCAGACAATCGTAATTCCTACACTTATGAATAGTGGGAGGAGACACCAGAAGATGCTTTCGAGATGGGTCAAAGGCTGAACACTCTCGTGTCGAGCGCACTGTAGGCTCGACATCACGAGTGGCGCATGAGAGTAAGATCTACTTCTCCACCTTTAAACTGGAATTATTATTACCGCACTCGGAGTTGCGGCGCACGGTTCGAACGGATGGAAGAGTTGTCATGGAGGCTCCAGGGGAGAACAGTAGGCCAGCCGTGCTGGCTTACTGCCGTCGGATTGACTGAACCGAGTTGAGGAAACATTCCAAGTTTTCAGAGGGAGACAGATTGGAAACAGTGGGATGATCAAGGACGAAAGAGGCCATAAAAGGAGACCTCGAATCCAGTATCATCAGGCAGCTGCAGATCATTGGTCTTTCGAGCAACTGACTGAGATACCACACCACACAAAAAATATATAGAGATCTCACAAAATGACCAACTCCAGTACACTCACCGCTCCTCTGATGTCTTCGTCAGCAGTCAGTGCACGAGGAGAAGTCGAACCTCTGCTCGAGCGAGGTCTAGCTGCCGAGCCTGCCGCGAGTCCCGACGTTCCATTGACACCTTGGTCAGCGTTCCTCAACAGCGTCACGAATGGTATATCGAATCTGGCCAATCTGCTGCCCACGGGGACGTTCCTAGCGTTTACCACGATTGCTCCAATCATCACCGACAATGGAACTTGCGACCAGGCTTCGGAGCTCTGGCTGACGGTGGCGGCCACCATCTTCTTCGCAGCATTTTGTTTCTTCTCGTGCTTTACTGACAGCTTCCAGGCCGCCGATGGGAAAGTGTACTACGGGGTTGTCACCATCTTCGGATTGTGGACTCCTCAGTTGCCCACTGTCCTCCAGCCCGCTGACAAGGGGCCGTACAAATTAAAATTCAGTGACTTCATTTACGCTCTTCTGTCACTTGCAGTTTTCGCTGCCTGTGCGCTCATGACTCCTAACATACGCTCTTGTTTGTTCCCCGAACTGAGTGCCACCGTCGTCCAGACCGTCCCTGCTGTGGTCTCGTTCGTCGTCAGTGCTGTTTTCACATTATTTCCGTCGAAAAGACATGGTCTAGGCTTCCCTGTGTCTCCCATCAGCAGCAGCCAGGGCACGACAACCAGTTAGAATCGATAGAGAGTAATTCGGATTCTATTCGAGCGGTGAGCCCAGTTTGGATCGCAGTTTCCACTTCTTTTCAGACTGTTCTAGACGTTCAGGAACAGATGTTAGAGTAACAGCTTCATGATCATAGCGGATAGGTTTCCACTCTCGCTTCCAGATTGTAATTAAACTGCTTTTTTATTTGCAATAAAGGTGGAATATTTGCTCCTCTTTATCTGTTTCTGCTGCACCTGATCCTTCTGAGCTGCATGTGAGGATGTCCATCTCAGAGAAAAACATAAACGTTGCCGTTGTGATGATTGAAATATACTCATTTAGTTCGGATATAAGCTACTTCATTTCGGGCACTTTTCTTTTGATATCTCGAAGAGGCAGCTCATGTGAATCATTATGGATGAAGCTGAAGAACGTAGTTTTTGTAATCACGTTGTGATTACAAATTCTTATGGATAATGTCTCCAACTGAGAAGAGCTTGAAATCCCGTTAGTTTCTCACTAGTGCCTTCGAAAAAATTACTTCCACAACTATTTTGATCTGGGAGCCGCGATCATCTCGTGATTTTAACGTGTTCTAGGAACAGCTACAAATGCAAAGTCCTTGACTTCAGTAGTTCCTTCAAACCATGCGCTGATCATGATGATTGGCTGTTTCTGGTACCAACAACTGATTTCTTTCAGAATTGGAAGGGAGCTATGTGATGGTTTTAACATAGTACGACGCTGTCACAGAGGCCCAGCAAGCCATTCAGACTGAGACAATTAAAGACGGTTGGTCAATAGCAACACACAAACTGACCTCTGGTTGTTACCAAATCACTCGGTGGCAATGAGGATGCCGCTATGTTAGCTACTTATCTAGTTAGGGTTGTATCTAGTTTAGTCTGAGCTTCACACTGTGGACCACTGTTTCATACTTATACAAGCACAAGTGCCTATGTACCACCCCGAACATTCAATCTGAAAATCGTGATGATGTGAAAGCCCACTGGTACCTTCAGTGAGACTATATGGTGTGTCGTCATAATCAACCGTTCTAACTTAAAATCTAACCTGAGATTAGTGATAGAGTAGCCAGGGAACAATCAGAACCTCTATGGTGAGTGAGGGACATTGATTTCTTGAAGAATATGATTTTCTTTTAACCTTTCTTTGAGTGTAAGTTGTGCACAGGAAAACATGAGGTTCCAACAAAATGACTGGACAAGATAGCATTTCGTTCAATAATAATGAGAAACTCAAAGACTCAACCAATTTTGCTATTTGGAAGTAGAGGGTGCAAAGCATCTTAGAACGTGAAGACCTGTGGGATTTGTTGAACTTGAACATGATGGCCCTAGATTATCAGATGGACAACAATCTACTACTGGCACAACTTCAAATCCGACTCAAACCAAGAATGCTCTAACGACTTGCTTGATTACTGGTCCTTTCAATAAGCAACACATGAGAGCTTTGTCTATAATCAAATTGTCTATGACTGATGACGTTGTGCCTTACTTGCTGCATGTGAAGGGTCCTTAAAAATGCTGGACAATTCTCAAACAACTCTTTGATGTGAAAAACAAAGTTCAACGACTCGCAGCAAGACAGAAGTTCTCAAAGTTTAAAATGTCTGAAGGGATGTCCATTTCAACCTTCATAAAGGAAGTACGAGAAACGGTGAATCGATTGAGCAAATATGAAGAGGCATCATAGAATGACATTGTTATCGAACAATCATTAATAATGTCCATGACAACTTCCAGGAATTTGTTTCTGTGTTGTTCTCTGAGAAATCCCTTACCTTTTTAACTGATCTGACTGGAAATTTGTTGTTAGAGGAAGACAGAGGGAGAAGTTGTGATCGTAGTGACAACGAAGACAAATTTTAAGCATTGATCTTCAAATTTCGGTTGCTCATGCAAAACCAAAGGGGTCCACAAGGGACACTATTTGGCGAGAGATTCTAGAAGAGGTTAGGGAGTTAAAACAATTGTGGGCAAGAGAGTCATTGGGCTCGTAACTGCCCATCTGACAACATTGCCCCACAACAATCAAAGATCGGTATTGATGGTGGACAACCATGACTCTGCAAGAAAGATTCAGAAGAATTTAATCTAATAACAAGAGAGAAGAAATATGCTGATTCAGTTGAGCTTGAAGACTTCTGCAAAGCCATTAAGCCTTTGCTCTTTAAGACAAAAAGCCTTGAAACCTAGACTCAAGCTGTACCAAACATGTAACTGGGAAGCTTCATCTCATAGATAATTGCAAGGACTCTGGGGAGAAATCAAAGGTCAAGTTTGTTAAGTCTGCATGAGGTTAGAGTCATGTCATATTAGGTGCAGGCAATGAAAAATGTTCGGTACAAACAACCCAGAAATAAAGATTTCGAATGTTTAGCACGTTGAAGGCCTGAGGAAGAACCTCTTATCAATAGATTCACTAGCTGACAGAGGCCTAGTTGCTTTATTTGATTCAGCAAAAGACCTCATAGTCACAAAATCTCAACCAGTAAGTACTGTAGGTAGAGACTTTTTCGAGAAAGAAAGTGGCTTCTAAAAATTAGATACGACTTTTAGCGGGACCTGAAGTCAATTCTGTCTGTGATTGAATCATACGCAATGACTAACTAATGGCAATATAGACTTTGTTACCCCAACTGCATGAGCTTACACCGTCTCAATACAAAGGAACTAGCTAATGGAATGCCCAAACAAACAAACTAGAGACCCATTTTCTAAGCAGAATGAACATTAGCCTCCAAGACAGATGAAAATCACAGATTTGTGGACCACTCTCATTTGCATATATTGGAGGTGAAAAATACTTCCTAACTGTGACCATTGATTTTTCCAGGAAAAGGTGGATCTTCCCACAGTAGAACAGAATGGCATACACCCTACAGCATAACAAATTCTGCACTAGAGAAGGGATTTTTCAACCATTATCTACAGCAAACATCCCACATCAGAACGTAATAGCATACACCCCATAGCAAAATAGAATAGCCGAAAGGATGAAATTAATTTTTCATGACATGTTGCGTAGCATGATATTGGGGAGCAACTTACCAACATTCTTATGGGCAAGAGTATTCAACACAGAAAGTTATCTGGGGAAACTCTGGCATCACTCTAGAACATAAGTTTTCATGTAAATTTCCCAATTTGTCCCACCTTCAAGCATTCTGATGTGAAGCGTTCATGTATGTGGGCAGTCATGCTAGAAACAAGTTTGAGTCCATGACAATCAAGTGCATATAACACTCAATCAAAAGCTTTTTAATGCTATAACCAGTAGCGAAAGACGATACTGATAAGTCAATATGTTGCCAATGTACATCATTCACAAATCATTCCTTGTTTTCCAGCCACATCCTCTTGGTTAAAAAGATTTTCTGGTCAACCAAGTGTCAATGAATCATCATTTGAAACTTTTGATTTCTCACTTGCATGGTAGGTATTGATAATCTTCCTGATTTACTTGCTGAGAAGTTTATTCAAGAAAATATCGTTTTCTACTATCCCTACACTCATTACAGATCCTACGGAGTCGTTTGTTGTACTTACCTATGATATAGCCCATGTATCACAATCTTCTTCAATCCTAACACTTGTTAGACCCACCTCACGACAACAACAATATAGCCTTGCAACCTGTCCATTCTCTAGAGCGACTTGACATTTGCAATGGATGGAAAATGGATTCACCTTGTACGACAATTCCTAGGAGATTCAGAAGATATTCTAGTAGTGAAAGGAGTGCCAACGTGGCCACAAGATTATGAGGCTAATCTCATAGAGAAGGAGTCAGTAATCTTCGACAAAGCACCTTAAGATCCATGGTGGAAGGAATATATGAGGGAATATCTACTTATGAAAAGAGGGTTTTAATGTGGCTTCAAGATTGTCACACTGACGCATATTGGACTGGAGAGAGAGAAAGGCGGAAGTCAAGCTCACACTATGTTTTCCATATGCGGACAAGATCGATCTTATGGAGTTCAAAGCTTCAACCAACAGTTGCATTATCGTCCACCAAGGCCAAGTAAAGAGCAAGAAACACCCAATTCTAAAATCTTGTTTGATAAGGAAAGTGATGGTACAATCAGCTGTTACACTCAGGCAGATTGGACAAGAGAGACAAAAAAAAGGAAATCAAGTATTATATCAAAGAGGATGGCAAGACGCCATCAAGTGGTATAGAGATGAAACCAAACAGTAAATATGTACTACTACACCTAAGATATCCAAATTATCTAGATCAAATGGTTTACATACTACATGAGCATCCCAAGAAGCATCACATAATATGATTGCTTTTCTATAGATTGCACCAACTAGTGTTCTTTGTAGAGCAATAGATACATGTTACTTAAAATAAGCTTCACAATATGCTAACAAAATTGATATCCATGTCGCCTAATATGCTAGGCCCCTGTGCATTCTCTCACGAACATGTCCAACGTTTATAGCTCCATATAACTCCAAGGATAGAGAAGCAAAGAGTGACATCTCTGCAAACCCCTATCTTTCCACTCCCATGTAACCACCACATCTACAACACCAATCTAGTTCTTTGGAGCATACACCACATCCCTTACAGTATCATGGATAGTTGTCCTCTGCACTCCAAATGGACAACAAGCATATGGAACTTGCACCATCTAAGGTACTATCATATTCATAGGTACATCCCTTTCCACTAGTGAGTAATAAAGATGTGGATGGATGGACCAAGCCAATACGAATCTCATTGGTGTAGAAAAGGTAGTAGGTGCAAGTCATAAAGTATTTATGCATGGTCGAGCCAAGATCCATGAGCCTCCATCCTTTCCACAGCAAGAAGGTAGACCAATCCTTGTATTATTAGGAAGGGTGGGATACACTTAGAGAGAATAAGCTTCATGAAACAAATAGTGCAAAATGAAGGAAAAGACAAAAAATTACTTTATCCACATCCCTCGCATACATCTCAAGGATAGGTCTATCTGCAGTCACAATTTGGGAGGATAGCAAAGGTGCAAAGTGTGTTCTATTAGCCAAAAATACTATACTTAATGTCTCCTACATCAATAATAAGCCTACTCTTCCATAGAAAATATGAAAATAGATATGTCTTCTTGCCAAATTTCCTATTACATATTCAAAAGTATCCAATTTGATGATGTCATCAAAGATGGCCATGATCTTACTATCAAAGGCTATCGCATGATAGTAATCCATGTGAAAGTAAAAAATGCTATCAAGCGTAAAAGGAATGTAGATGAAAGAGGAACTGTGCAAAGAAGTTATGTGGGTCAACCAGCCATACGAGATGAGAGTATATTAAACTTCACTTGTGGAAAGTCATCTTGGAAAAGATTTTTTGAGCTCTTAGTTCATCTTGGTATTTTATCTGTACATTCTCTTCAATAGTGTTCATCTGATGTCAACTTGTACATTCTTTTACAAGTGCAACTCTAACTTTTGTTTATCATCAAATATTCCTCTATGTACTCAATTTTCTTGTTATATCTATTTGTAAGAGACAAACGAGGTGTTTAAGTCAATCAAATATTTCTGATGTAATCCCTGTGGCTAGTCCCATCCTTGAAATTGACTTTAGGATTAAATGATTGACTCTCCTTAAACCTCATAGCAAGGAAGGTGTGAGCAACAACCTAGGCCATATATTGTAAGTCATAATAGAATCAGTCAAACTTGGCACTAGTGAATCTATGTGAATCCCCGTAGAACGGTTTGTTCATCACAGATCTCATGTACTGAGGCTTCCTTCTCTGTGTTACTATTTTCTTCCTCCTAGCGATGGTAATCTTCTGGAATAGATGGAATGAAATTTCATCGACGTGAAACTCAATTACATCAGGGACCTTGCACAACTGCTCAATCAAGAACTTGCAATATTATCCACAAGCAGAGGAGGAAGGAGCTCCAGAGGCCCGGACGTTCTTTCATCAAATGCATCAGGCTCCTTCAACGCTTGTGCTCCATGTACTCTTGATCTTGAATTCTTGACAGGGATAAGAGTTCCAAGAGATAATTACACACCTAGAACCGTTTTTTGTTTGCATAGATAACAAAGGTACTTTGCATGTTTAATGTGGAGAGGAGGTGTAGGTGAATAGCAACACACAAAGCTTTTATTTTTACCTCTGGATGTTTACAAATCGCTCGATTACAATGCCGCTGCCGCCATGTTAACTACTTATCCAGTTGGGTGTTTTAGTTTAGTTTAGTGTTTGGATCGCTGTTTCGTACTTATACAGGCACACGTGACTATGTACCAACTCGAATATTCAATCTGAATATAGTGAAAGACGGTAGAATGGCCGAAATTTATTTTGACTTCTTTAGCTTCCTTGATCATGGCAATATCAAACGTTCATTCGTGAAATTCAGTTCAGAAGCATTATTCCGAGTATTCCTCTCTAAACCTTGTGAAAACCTGCATATTCTATCTAGACATGCCGTTGTTCTCAATTCTTAAAGATTACTTCCAAAGGCCGAGATTTCATTAGATGCTGCTCTGATACTCCTTCCATAATTTGCGGACACTTTCGCCCGTGATGGCCACAAAATCCGTGACATTCCAACCCGAGTCGCCGATTATTTTATTCAATCTGTTCACAAATCCATGGGTTTTCTTCTTGTCAATCCAGTCGAAAAAAAATGCCTTGGTCGAATAACCGTCATCCCACTTGCCAGCTGCTTGCCTAATCCATGTACCTAATCCAGCTCTCAGCCTAATAAAATCTGCGATGCCCTCGATCACACCCGCTGGGATACCTTCGGCTGAGTTCTGACAAACATGCGTCATCTCGTGGTACAACAGTCCAGCGATCTCTTTGCGTAGAGCGCTGGTACTCAGTTGGCTCCTGTATTGGACATATCCGGCTGAGAGATAAATATTTCCTCTGAAAGTGTAAGCTATGCCATGAAAGTCTTCAACGAAAAGAGTAACATGGTCGATCCGGCTTTGTGGACCCAATGAGAATGCACGCGCAATGAAGTCCTTGGCTTGGCCCATGACCGCCAAGACCTCATCGTGCCCAACCTCCCGATAGAAAAGTAGCCCTCCAGCAGTTCGTAGAGCCGAGTTTTTTATGCTGTACGTAGTGGCGGATACCTGATAAAAGACACTCACTAGCATGAAGATGAGACATGTACTAAGCACTCCTGACATTTTACCCTTCATGCTTGGATTCCGCTTTTCCTTTCTCGGAAGGTGGAGTTTTCTGTGATCAGTTGTGGCAACTACTGCTGATGAATTGTTCTGCAACCTGTCAAAAACTCTCCAAATTAGGCCCTTAATAACATCCATCGATATGCGAGAGTCGAATGTTGAAAATACGGGACGTTGTGAGACATCTTTATTCTTCAGCTCGAGATCAGCCGATGGGGATCTCTGTGTCACGTCGTGATTAGCTCCTGATTCTCTGTCACACATTCCAAGCAACCATGATTGTGATTGCATGCAAGCGGCATGTCCGAGGCAGAGAGTAAAGGATGAGAAAGGAGTTATCCATAAAGTTTCCTTTCTTCTCAATGCAGTTAGGGGTGAGAAAGTGTCCAGAAAGTTCCGTCTGTCTGTATGGTAACAACGGAACACAATCCGTTGGACTTCAATGTGTAAGGTCTCATGATCAGAAAATATCTGGCAAAGAGGCTCCATCTCCTTCAAAGTTGTCGATCAGTCACGATAAGAGATTGTCTGGACTACAGGGTCAACTTCCTTCAAATGTATCGATTATATTACCGCACGATGCTGTGTCAGATTCCTAGAAAATTGAATATGAAATCTAGTACCATGAGCTCTGAACAACTGGGACAGAGAGCCAAGCTTTTCACTGGCGTTCGACGTTTGTTTGGGTTCCTGTGAAATAGTGTTCTGATTGTCCTAACATTCCACATGAAGTAACTTGCCATTGGTAATTTGCATATTATGTGAAAGTTACCGTATCCATGGAGAGCAACTCAAGTAAGCCACCTCCAATCATAACCTCATCAATATATCTTAATTCTAACTTCTCTCTACACTTCATGTGGTGTAAATTGGTCATTTCCCTTTTCTGAAGTATCTTATATTAAAAAGAAGCAACACTTTATAACAACCACAGGGTCGTAAGGCATGAATCGTGGATAACCAACCACATTAGCTCTACATAAACTAGGTTATGGATTCTACAGTATTATCTCTTAGACTTATCAGACCATGGGAGCTGTATTCTACCACCTCCACTCCATATCTGCTCTGGATTCTCATAATCTCCGTTCCATAAGCATTAGATCCAAAGTTGATATAAAACTCAAAGGGAAAGACAAGTTCTTTAAAGATGAGGATGACAATTAGATCAGAACCTCCCAGTTATGTGTTGAAGATCGTGAAAATTTGATTTATGTAATGAGAAATAATTTCATTATTGTTATGTAATGAAGCATGAGTAGCATTTGTTGCCGCGTACTCTTTCTTTGATGTGGCCTCTTCTCCAAGTGGACATAGCATGGATAGATCTCTCTGGCTGCAAATGTACATCAGTTTGTTTTCATTTGGTTTCTTGAAACAACATAAGCAACTAAACCAAGAAGAAAGAAGATCCAACTTCCTTTAAAATGTTCAAGAAAAAATAATTAATTTCAATCAAGGTTTTGTTGACGAGCATTAGTAAATGGGGAGAAAAGGCACTTTTCAAATAATAAGGCACTTTTTCGACTCGTTCAAAGTGGTTTTAGTAAACTTCTGTCTCATTTTAGTATGATATCTCAAGTTGATTCCTCTTCGCGTTTGTTGCACTTGTTCTTGAGAGTCATTGGGTAAAAGAGTAACAACCGGTTTCAACTCTTATCATCTACTTTATATTTAGTCTTCACTCTAACCTCAGGTGCTTAGAACATCTCAATAATAGAATTAACATGTTTACAGTAAACTTTCACCATCCTATCTTCATCAGCAAATCTAGTCTCCATCATCTGTTTCAATGAATGTCCCAATCCAAACTCATGAAAAACCCTTGATATGCACTTATCCTCCTTAATAAGCTCCAAATTGTTAAATTTTTCTTCATATCAATGCAACTCTTTTTTCTCACACCTTCTCAAATTATCAATCTTCTTATATGTTGATTATTCATCACACAAAAACTCCATCAATATTGAACACAAGGTATTTTTTTCTTATGTGGACGAGAAAACCTTCTTTGATGTATCACTATAGCCGCGTTTTATAACAGTTACTCTAAAAAATCCTTAAATTCTTCATATTTAAGTAAAGCTGACTTTCTCTACCATGCTTTATTTTGCTCATGACTCGCTGAAATCATTACAAATTGCATAAATTACTTCCCATGCAAATTTGTGCATATGTTGATCCATCATCAAACACACTTGTACTTATTCTTGATGGATATAATTTAAGCTGCTCAAAAATCAATGGATATTAATTAGTGTCATGCATGAAAACTTTATGTTCAATAACTACATTATCAATCTTCATTGGAACATAAGGACAAGTTCCATACAAATCTTGAGTGTATTGTTAGATACTCTAATCATCTACCCATGATTGGTGTCCATATGTCACTTCCTCTTGTTATACAGTTCCCTTGACATGATATTGATTTCTGATCCATGATCAATCAATGCCCACACGGGTTTACTTAGGTCCACTATTTTCACAAGTGTTTTGAAGTCGCCATTGGCCAATATAATCAATTGTAGTGACTAGATATCTTTGCCTCTTCTTCTTTAGCCCCATCATCAAAGCAAACTTTCTTGATTTTAACTCTGCAACACTCTACCAATGACTCCTTTTCATCCCTTTATACATTTGTACCAAGTGCACGGAATAGAGTAGTGTCACTAAAAATTTGTCACTTTCGAGAACGGATGAAGCTACCATCAACCAAAACTCTCCAAATTAACTTCAATATTTCAAGACCTCACAATTTTCATCACAAAATCGAATTAAAATTTTTAAAGTTATATTTTTTATGCTCAAAACATCCAATCGTACACTTCATTCATAACCAAAGTATAAAAAAAATATTGATGTCTTGAAAAATCCACTTTGAGCTTCAAATACTCTTAGTCTTCACACTATCTAATATCCAATATAGCCACACTCTCAAAGTCTCAACTTCAAAAATTGCATCCTCATGAGATATGATTCAAAATCTTCTCCTGGAGCCTTATGTTTCCTCATGGCGCTATTTGCCCTAGCGGCACATCCAATGCAAACAACACCAACTGCACTACTAGCTCTAAATGTTGTATGTGCTCTTGCTTATTCACACCTATCAAACAAGCCACCTCTAATACAAATGACACAAATTGCATTACCGGCTCTAATTGCTATATGTGCTCCTGCTTGTTGTCCTCTATCTAACTAGGGCTGCAGCTCCATAAGTCATGACATATGGACCGTGATCTTATGGTTGACTCTCACTTAGGTTAACCTCTGAAGAATTTACATTTTCGAACATGCAACTTGAGGCCATAAGCAATCAATCGCTGAAATACCTTCTGCAAATATCTCTCATGCTCCACCAGTGTAGCACTATATACTTTTATATCATTGATGTAGGCTTGGTCACAATCAAGTCCGGCTAAGATCCTATCCATCACTCTCTAAAACTGAGCAGATGTATTCTTCAAACCAAATGTTAAGAACTTCCACTCATATAACACATCCTTGTCATATGAATCAATTGCCCAAAACACTATCTTGGCTTTATCCTCATCTCAAATTCACAACTGATGATATCCTAGTCGTAAATCCAATGTACTCAAAATCTGATGGATATGCATCATAACATATTGATAAGATTTTGTGTGTAGATTGATAGATCGGTAGTCATCACTCATGCGTCTATTTGTATAATTGCCATGTATATCCTTCTTGACTGGGATCACCATAACATAGACATACCCTACATATGATATCTCCACTAATCTAGCCTCAAGAAGGTTCTGACATCTACTTTAGATAAGACTTCTTTCCATATTGTTATATCAATAAGGATGACGAAAAACTGATGCATCTGTTGTGAAGTCAATCCATATACCATGTCCTTTCAAACAACCTAAATCCCTCATATTGAAGGCAAAATAGTTTTTAAAACTCCTCAAAAACCTCCATATCTTATGTCTTTTTCCTCCGGTCACTTTGGGACTAATCTCAATATCTCAAATCTCCTCTCCATCGACACTAGAAATAGAAGACATAGTATATGGTTGCTTAACGATAACCTTTTGAGCAGAATGCTTTTTCTACTCTCTCATACTTGGCTCCACTATCTCAATGTGAACAACTCTAGTTGCTCTAGTTAAAACCTTTTGAGTTGTATCATAAAAGTCTATAGAGTTCACCACTACTTGCTCCGCGTAGAAAACTCCAACCATACTTAAGAAAGACCCTACTTCTCCTTCTGTAACATCTCTATAAGACCAAGGATGAGATCTTGGGCACTTTTTGGCCCCTGATTTTGCCTTCATCATCTTGGTAGACAAAAAGCTTACCAATGGTCTTGTAATGGCACATGTGAATTGCATACATCTTTGCTTAGCCAAGTATGTCAGTGAATAGATCTATTGTGTCTAGAGAGATCATAACACATGTTGCATCTCCCAAAACATGCAAGAACATGAATCATGTAGTGTATGATCATAACTAGCCTGTGTGTGTACTTAACATGGCCATCCATCAATAACCAAATGTATGGTGTCATGTCGAGCAAGATCTTACGTCCTCAACAATAAAACATCTCATGGCAAGGGCTGCTGATATCCTTGGAACACCAACAATGGTAAAAGATTTGGGTATTATCGCACCAAGTGTGCCACATAGCGTTATCAAACATGACTTGCAATCTCATCTCGCTCCACATACAAGTAGCGATATAATTCTATGTCTCGCTACAAAACAACAGCCAAACTTGTGCTAAACCCTCCAAACAGATCCACCACAGATGTACCTTCCTTTTGATATAACCAAACAATAGGCATCGTATCGAAAGGTGACAACATAGTGGAAGTGGGAATAACTTTCTTCGTCTCCTCCATCTCATGGATAAAGGACTCACTCCAAGTCTTATTTATGAGCTAATCAAACATATGTCGTAGCTGCATATATGACGTATCTAGTGATTCATCCAATATAGATGACACAACTTCACTAAGATTAAGCATGATAGTCACATCCTCTAGACAAGGACTATCATTTGCATCCATGTTGCCCTTCACAAATCACCAAGCCAAGTAACACAAGTATTAAACGCTGCAACATATGCCAATCCTCCAATTAGTTAAGAACTAGAGCTGGTAATGAATCGAATATGTAATCAACTCACTCGGCTCTCGTCAGATTGCCAACAAGACCAATAAGAGATTGTTTGCTCCCAATAATCAATGTTAAATCCCATTGGATATAACATTGCCACACCCACTATAACACTAGGGAAGTGAGGAGAGACCACTCAAATAGCTCAAGAAATTTTGAAGTTGAGAGATACCTCAATGGTCTCTCTTTCTCCATATATAGTCCTCAAAAAGGTCCAAACTAGATAAGGTTACACAACCACCATCCACTCAATTCCTCGTGGGTCGATGATGTGGCAGACATCCCTTTGAGTACACGGATTGCTGACGTGTATTCCAACTAACACACAAGAAATACAACCTAAATAGCACACGGATTGCTGATGTGGCACCTTTAGATACTCCACTAATAGTCAACTCAAGACTATCTATCTCCTCCTTGTGTAACCTCTACTTTAGTTCTCACTAACTAAAGATGGTTACAAATCTCCCTCCTTTTAAGATGCAACGTCCTCGTTGCTCACATGTTCAAACTCTTGAACAATCAAAGGTGTATTGGCTAAGTTCTTTGCCGGTTCCCAAGTTGATTCATATGATGGATATCCCTTCCATTATACCAAATACTCCGTTTTTGGGTATCTGTGACCCCGAATCCGTTTTTTGAGAATCTTATCAACCTCAAATTCTGCTTGATCTGCTACCATAGTAAGTAAAGGAGGAGGGGTTGATGGATTAGTGAATGGCTTGGGACGTGATACATGTTTTCGCAATCGTGACACATGAAATACGGGATGTATTTTCATATGCAACGGGAGCTCTAACTTGTAAGACACCTCGCCAACACGTTTCAACACCACAAAAGGACCGATGAATCAAGGGTTAAATTTTGGTGTTCCTACAAGTGACAAATTGGTCGTGGATAGCCAAACTTGATCTCCTTCTTGAAAATTCACATCCCGACAATGAGCATCTGCATATTGCTTTTGTCGATTTTGAACAATTACCAACTTCTCCTTTGCTTGATCCAGTCTTTTGTGTATGTGCTTCACAAAATCATTGATTGCCGCAACTTTGGTTGAAAACTCCTGCCCCTTAGGAATTCTCTACAAACTAGAAGGTGTCAAAGGATGAGCACCATACATCAGATAAAATGGAGACACTTTTGTAGATGCATTAACATAATTGTTATATCCAAGTTCCACTAGAGTCAAAAGACTATCCCACTCTTGTTCTTACTCCAAGGTGAATGCTCGCAGCATATCCTCTATTGTTCTATTGGCCCTCTCTGTTTGATCATCAGTTTGAGGATGATAAGCTATAGACATTGCTAGCTTTCTTTTGAATAAACCAAACAAGGTTTTCCAAAAGAAACTAGTAAAATGAGTTCATCTATTTGTGATTAAGACTTTGCTTAATCCGTGATTCACAAAAAATGCATCTAGATACAGATAAGCAAGTTGTCGTGTCGTCATTGTCTTTGTGGTAGGTCGGATATGTATCATTTTACTCAATTTATCCAAAAAAAAACAAAACTGAATCATGTCCTAAAGAGGTTTTTAGTAACTCACATACTAGATCCATAGTAACATGTTCCCATCGTTGTTCAAGAATGGGAAGGGGTTGTAGTAAACCTGCTGGTTTTTTATTCCCCGTCTTATTTTGTTGACATGCGACACAGCTTCGAACATATGCCTCCACATCTTCTCGCATCCTTGGCCAATAGTACACTCGTTGTTTGTTCTCCAAAGTCTTTTCTGCTACCTCGTGCCCCGCAATGGCTGTATCGTGGCCTTCTGACAATACCATTGTGCGTAAATTTGGATCTTGTGGGATCCATATACGTTGCTCCTGAAATGCTAGACCTCGAACCTTCCTTGATGTCTTTGCCTGAAGTGCTTTCATGATCTCCTCGTCCTCCTTTGTTGCAGCTATCATTTGAGACCACCAATCAACTTGGATTTTCATCTCTGTGATGTTGTTGATACACGGCATCAGCGGTAGAGCATCTGCAAGTTGTTTCTTGCCCTCCACAAACACTATCTTCATGTTGAATTGTTGACGTCATTCTGCCCATCAAATTTGTCGTTTGGAGAGATCATTCTGAGTTTCTAGATACACTAATGGTTTATGGTCGGTTTCTACCACAAACTCCTTGTCTCCCAAGTAGTGATTCCAATGTTTCGTAGCCAGAACAATGGCTAACTCCTCTCGTTCAGTTGTGTGATAGTTTTGCTCAGCTGCCACCAACTTTCAAGAGAAAAAGGCAACAAGGTGCCAACCATCCTCCCACTCTTGTTGAAGAATTCCACCCACTGTTGTACCTGATGCATCTGTAGCCAACTTGATTAGTCCATTAGGATCATACCACTTGAGAATAGATGCATGCAAGAGATCATCTTTCAATGCTTGAAATGCTAACTCTTGTGCAGTTCCCCGTCTCCATTTTTGACCCTTTTCTAGCATAGATGTTAAGGCTTGGGCAAGGCGTGCAACAACTTTAACAAAAATCTGGAATAAAATCCGGTAAGACCTAAAAAACTCTTTAGCTGAGTTTGATCCTCTGGTGCTGTCAATTTCTGTATGGCTTCTATCTTCTCACTCATCACTTGGATTCCCTCCGCTGTGACTTGATGGCCTAAATAATCTACTTTTGATTTGCCAAATTCACATTTTGAAGCTTTGGCATATAACTCATTCCCTCGCAAAACTTGGAGTACCTCTCGTAAATGTCACCTATGATCTTCTAAGTTTGTACTATATGCCAAAATATCATCCAAAAAGAGAATAACAGATTTGTCTTAATAAGGACAAAAAATATTGTTCATTAATCCCATGAATAGGGCAGGTGCGTTAGTGAGACCAAAAGACATCACTAGATATTCAAAGTGATCATACCTAGTACGAAAAGTTGTCTTCTGAACATCTTCATCAGAAATTCGAATCAGGTTGTACCCGCTCCTCAAATCCAATTTGGTGAAGTACTTCGCCCCTTGAAGTTGGTCAAACAAATCATCCATTCGAGGTAATGGATACTTTTTTTCACCGTTTGTTGATTCAACCCACGATAGTAAATGCACAATCTCATACTCCCATCCTTCTTCTTCACAAACAGCACAGGGGCTCCATAAGGTGAAATGCTTGGTTGTATGGACCTCTTTCTCAACATCTCCTCCACTTGAGCTTTACATTCCTCTAACTCATTTGGAGTCAAACGATATGGAGCTTTGTACGTGGGAGTGCTTCCGGGTATCACCTTGATCTTGTGATCTACACGCCTCTAAGGTGGCAATCCTGCAGGTAGATCATATGGGAGGACATCCTAAAACTCACTAATAATATCGCTCAATGATTCCAGAATGTAAAGATTGTCCTTAGAACCAGCAACATCTCTTATAAGTCCCAAAAAACATACATCATTTCTAGAAATGTCAGTCTTATCAATCACAAAGCGAGGTAAGCTTCTATTCTGAGATCTGCTTCTATCTCCGTAAATCTTCCATCCACTACTTTTTACTACTTTCTTTCTCCAATCTACCTCCGGATTGTATTGCTCCATCCATGGCATTCATAAGATGACATCATATCGGGCTAATCGGATTACTCTCCATTCAATCTCTTCCTAGTACCTGCCTATGGCTAGTTGTACACTCTGTGCTAATGTGTCAATTGGTTCAATTTGCCCATTTGGCAACTCCACTTCCTCACTCACGTCCTTCATCAATCATAATTTCATTGCAACATATCGTGATAGGAAATTTTCTGTTGCTCCACGATCAATTAGGACTCTCACCTTGTGTCCTTCCATCATCCCATCTATGACAATCAATCGTGCTTGTTTCTTGCTCCCTCCATGAGCTTCCAATCAATGCTTCTTCCAACCCCGCCTTTTTTTTGTTTAGTGGAACCAGTAAGGCCACGAGACAAGTTTGCTGGTGATCGCTGTTTCCCTGCAAGATCTCGTCTTCATTGTCATATTTCCCTCCTTCTATATTATTGAAAGGCCTTCGCAACATAGGTCTTCCTCCGGATGGTCATGATCGAGTTCTACAGAACTTGGTAATGTGACCTATCCTCCCACATGTATAGCATTGACGATTGTCACGAACCCCCATTCCTCCTCGATTAACCGTTCCATTATTTGTAGGGAGTTCGGGCAAATTTGGAGCAAATAATCGACGATTATCACCTCCATACCTAGGTGGTGATCCTCGTGGTGGTGCATATCCTTCCCTACATCTAAGGTTTTCCAACTCTATGGGTGTTGGGCCAAGTGGTTCTCGAACATTGCTTGATGGTTCACCGTGTGTGATCCCATAAGCACCCGAAATCCGTTGAGCAATTGCGATTGCTTCATTCAATGTGGATGGATTACTCACCATCACCTCCTTTCACACTCTCTCCTTCAGATCTTGTTTGAAGAGATCTAAGGCTTCTGCTCCACTCATATCCATATTGGATACTTGAATTTCACAAAATTCTTCAATGTATTCATGTATGACTCCTTTCTGCTTCAAATCCCACAACTTCATTCTCGCGGTTTGAGGAGAATCCACTGCTTGAAAGTTTTGAAGAAGCCCCTCTTGCATCCCACTCCATGAAATAGAAGCGCCTCGTTCTGAAAGCATTCGTTCCCATGTAGTGTACCATGTAAGAGCCTTATCCATGAAGTAAGACCGCATGAACATCCCTGCAGTAAAATCAGAAACATGAAAATGTGATAGATGTATATTTATCCTCATGATCCATCCCTCCAAAATTCCCGTGGCTCTACTGCCCTTGTAACCTTCCACCTTACATGACTTTCCCATATGAAGTAAGAGATTGGCTTGATCTTCCATCTCTTGAAGTCGTCTCCTATTTTCCTCTTCATTGGCAATAGCAGTCGTTTGCGGTTGGGATTGAGTCTCTTGTATTGGAGTTTCCACTTCCATCTCACCAACTCTTTCTCTCTCTACCTTCTCACTCTCTAATGCAGAGATCTTGTCCTCCATGGCTTGTTGCTTTATATGTCCATCTACAATAGCTTTTCTTTACTCTTTCATTTCTAACATGATTGAGTTCATAACTTCACTCATAGAAACTGATGCTTCCATGCTTCTCCACCACTCAAACTAATACAATGTAAGTATAATAACAATCCAATCTCTCAAAATAGGAATCACAAAAGGCCGAGGTGATCCTATTATAGCTCTGTAGTACTGTTCACCATAATTTCTAACAATAAAGTTCCTCTATACTCTATTCTGTCGGTAAATTGTTCTAATTTCTATATACGTGTTGAACGGAACTGGTGCGGGTGGTTCACGATTCAAATCCATCCAACAGTCTGTATAGAATGTAAATGATACAATGCCACGTTTCTCCATAACTGACAATCGGAAGTATCATTGGTACTGGTGATGTTATCACTCGAGCCATAAAATCTGCACCCCAATTCGCCACAAGGTACACTGTGAAAACATTCTTCTCCATGAATAGAATATGGATGTTGAATAGATTGGGAAATGGAAAGTTTGGTATAGGATTTTTCTTAGGCACATCCATATCTGCAGCCCATAGTTTTCCCTTTCCCCTTTACTCTACATGCAAATCAATGACCTCTACTAGTCTCTATACAACTCTCAAGAACTTAAGGTTATCATTATGATCTTGCTATTCCAAGAGGTGTAATCCACACTCAAAGAAATAGAAAGTTTGCTCTGATACCATTGTAACACTAGGGAAGTGAGGAGAGACCACTCAAATAGCTCAAGAAATTCTGAAGTTGAGAGATACCTCAATGGTCTCTCTTTCTCCATATATAGTCCTCAAAAAGATCCAAACTAGATAAGGTTACACGACCATCATCCACTCAATTTCTCGTGGATCAATGATGTGGCGGACATCCCTATGAGCACACGGATTGCTGAAGTGTACTCCAACTAACACACTAACTAACAAACAAGAAATACAACCTAAATAGCACACTGATTGCTGATGTGGCACCTTTAGATACTCCACTAATAGTCAACTCAAGACTATCTATCTCCTCCTTGCGTAACCTCTATTTTAGTTCTCACTAACTAAAGATGGTTACACCCACCAATACATCATAGGATTTTGCAAGTGTAACTATAACATGTGCTCACGTTGTAGAGCTATTCGTGACATGATATGGTTCTACTTGCATAATCAACTCCATCCGGATGATGTTTGATGCCGAAGCATTTCTTAAACCTCCAAGAGATGTGTGAATTTGAAATGGACATCTCTTCACATCAGTCCTTTTGCAAATCAAGACCAAGCAGTGCATCCTTATCCAACATAAGGGATTCTGCATCAGAATTCAACGACAACCGTTGAGCTCGATAAATCTTTCCTAAAGGTCCGACTAAACAAAATATTACACTCTTGTTATCCAACATCACCACACTTGGTGACACTCTAGTACGTTTGTATGCTCGCCTTGCTGGTAACTTCATCATTCGAGCGGCAGCAGCTTGCCAAGTTCCACTAGTAGTTGCCTTGATCCCAAGATGAATACTACTAGTGTTGTCACTATTAGAAGAGTAGGTAGAGTACTCTGGTCATACTTCCTTTGTTGGATGATTCACGTGCACGAGTGATAACGAGTACACATCACATGCGGTCATGGATTAGACTAGTAGTATTGCTTCATGAAGCAAGAGTAGGATCTTGTGCACATGGTTCATGTTTATGGTGGACAAACCTTCTTCCAATGGAAGTTTTATTACAAGTGTTTGACGGAGTGCACAGACCTTCACACCTTTCAATAAGGAGTATTTTGGATGTGGGTAGACACTCCTATGTGGTCTATGTTGACAGGTCACTCATGGAAGTGATGAACCTTGTGGGTTAGGCAAGAGCTGCATCACCCACATTGTTCAATTATCTAGCTTCCTATGCATAAAGAGAGGGAGGCCTTGGACTTGTATGGGATTTTTCTTGCAACAGTTGGTGGAACCCAACACGGAAGAGAGATGGGATTTTGTACAAGTACTACGGCAGTACCGACACTGTCGGAGACATCACAACATCATGTGTTGGGTCAAGAAATAGACCTGAATTGTTTGACATGGATTGTATGTTATCCTTGGATGCTAAGACTGAGGACGGTTTGATGGTTAGCCGAGACATCCATGATGACATGGTGGTGTTGGAGTATCTTCGTACATGTGCTTTGGTGGACATTTTGAATGCCCAAGGACCAAAATTGAGTGTTACAAAAAGCTTGATGGTTCAAATGAAAAGGTAGATATATGCTTAGAGTATGGCGAGATCAAAGTGTTTGTGTTGTGACACTTCCATCTTAGAGAGCACAATTACTCATACATGTTCATGAGGAGTTAGGTCATTCTAGAGTGAAATGGACATAAAGCTTACTTCAAAGTCACTATTCGTAGAGAGGTATGCAATCTGAGGTGCAATAGTTTGTGGCCAGATGATTGTATGTGATCATGTTCAAGCATCATTCAATACCCCTACACCAAAGTTACATCCTCTACCGATTATGGGACTTGGTTATCGTTGGAGCTTGGATTTTGCACGACTTTTACTATTGACTATACAATATCATCAATATGTGTTGGTCAATGTGATGGCATTGCGAAGTCAAATGAGGGAATAGCTTATATGTTCTTAGCTTCGGTGCTTAGCCGATTTGATACATTAGTGGAAGTGTTAACTGATTAGAGTACTGAATTTTTGGACGAGTTTCATGCTTTGTGTGATTGATCATTGATTGATCATTGTACCACCTCAAAAGATCATCTTGAGGTTGATGGTCTAGCAAAGAGAGTTGATCATATGGAGAAGAGAGGATTTCAAAAGTTTGGCTTGGAGAAAGATCATATGGGAGATTGAAACATCTAGCTGCCATGGTTGGTAATGGGTGATCGATTAGCAAGCATCTCTAGAGTCATTCTTACTATGCTTTTCATTATATGGTACAGATCCACACTTAGCTGCAACTATTCGTAGAGACTAGTTGAAGTCTTAGACTTGGATAACCATGATGTTTGGGTTAAGGTGTGTTTTCAAAGGGCAGAACTCTTCCATAGGGTGTTGCGCAAGGCATTTGAGAACCCGGCTATTGCACCTCATAGAGCTACTTTGCATTATGCTACCATCCAAGGAGATGGATATCGACCTTTAATTTGCACATATTATGTTGATGATTACGTTTACTTGTAGTAGAGTGCACCAACCACATTAGATGTTATGGTTGATGACACAATTTTACAAGTACATGAGATTTTAGCTTTAGGAGTTTTGGTATCAAAGTGATGTGATGGTGTGATTTGAAAACATCATGTGCCTAATTGTACGTCATGTCACTTTCCAAACATCAATAGAATAAATAAATTATATTTCTTGATAGTTATAATAATTTTTTCCTGTTACATTCACAATGATGAGAATTTCAAAGTATTTAAATAAGTATAAATAATTACCGATTATAGAATATATTTTTTATAGAATGAAATAAAATTTCATTAAAATAATTATATTTTTTTGACTGATACAAATGATTAAATTACAAGTTCAAATAGATCCAAGAATGGATTTAATTTTAAAATTAAATGAAAAGAATGAAAATATATTTGAAATATATCATGTTGATTTTTTTTATGTCGAAAAAATCAAAAAATAAAGATTTTATCAAAGTGATGTTATTCATGACTCACAAGGTATTAAGATTTAATTAAAATAAATATAATCTCAAAAAAATTATTAATATTTTTATTATATCTTATGTTTTATGAGATTTTTTATATTTTCAATGTGATCGTAAAAATATTAATTTTTTGTAAATCAAGAATTCAAAGTTTCATAAACTAGATTCAAGACTTGAATAATGGATTCACTCATGCTTTAAGTTTCATTATATGAAATCTTGCAATTATTAACAAACTATTAAAAGAGAGAACTTTTTTTTTTCATAGTAAAAAATGAAGAATTATAATCCTTTTTAATATTATAAATTTATTTCAAAGTAACTTCATATGTAACAATAAAAAACTATGTAAATAGTTTGAAAAAAATAAAATGTGATTTCTTTAAATTATTTCTAAATAATTCATATTGTGAATATTTTTTTCAATAACAACTAAATTTCAAAGAACTTTTTTATTTTGGAAATTTTATTTTATTTATTTAAAAGTTAAATTTAACATATTTTGAAGTCAATAAAAATTTTTCGGGTCATGAAAAATATAACATTGTTCTGCTTTAAGCAGGCTTGAAAGAAGAATTTTTTTGGCTTCATGATTTAAAATATACTTACAAAGGAAATATATTTTACCCTAATTTTGTTAACAATAATCTCAATAAAATGTATATGATATACATTTGAAACCAATAAAATTTTATTTTTTTTGTTGCTTATGAAAGAATTTTATTAAAATTTTGATAAAAGTGAAGAAATTTTTTATATTTCATACATGTTTTTAATAAAAAAATTTATGCTTTTTAAATATATTATAATTTTTTATGTTTGCTAATAGAGATTCAGAAAACAAATTTATTATATTCTGCATATTCATTAATAACCACATTCTTTACGTGATATATATTTTATTATTTCAACACTATAATAATTATTATATTTTTGTGATTTTTTCCTCTATTGTGAGTATAAATTTGCATAATAAAAATTTATGCAAGTCGTATCAAGTTTTTAGCTGTTATCTTGTTCACAAAGAGAATAATATAACTATATAATATCAGTTGTAAATTTATAAAAAGGTTCATGAACTTCCACATAATTTTTAAATTATTTCTATCAACGGGTTTAATGCGATTAATTTTGATGACATTGATTGATTTAAAACTCAATTTGAGATGTTGAGAAATTGTGCACTTCACATTCAAGAAATTTCATTCTCATAGAGCATGTGACTTTAATTGAATTTCACTATAGTGCTAAAGTTGGGAGTTCAAAGCTTTTATCGGGTACTGGAGCTAGGGATGGTCCTTCGATAAATTGTATGATTGTCAGCGAAGTTATGGCATCTTCAAAAGCAAATCAAGGGGGATTGGTACAATTGTTGTGATTTTGTATGACGATAAACATTTTTTCTTTGTTGAATCTTAGAAGCATCAAGGTTTCCTGTCTCACAAACTGACAATCTGCTATTTAGAATGGATTGAAATCTAGTTTTTGGGCTGTACATGTAGGGCTCATCACAATTAAACATTATAAAACTTTAAATCTGAAGAAAAGGTTGGCCAGTCTATAAAAGAAGAAAAATACTTGGTATAAATTCTCAGTAACTGTAAACCGTGAAGAGTTTCTGTCAGCACTGGGAAACAAAAGAGTGACCCTTTGTTTTGAAAGTCTACATGTAGATGCTTCACGTGTGTCCTCATTAAAAATGGCTGCATTTTACTAAACTACAAAGAGAAAACATTTGGAAAGAGGGGTTGCTGCATGATCAGACACATCACAAGATGCGCTACTGCAGAAGCCTCCGACCAGCTGAATACAGTACTTCCATATACAGTACTAATTGCTACTCCCCCTAACAATAGTTCCTGCACCCTGTCCGGAAGACTAGCAGAAATCCTTGAATTCTTCAAAGAGGAACTCGGATGTCTTTCTTGTCAGGTGCACGTTGATACGTGAAAGCTGACAACGACCACTTCGCTCTTAACCCGTAGGTGCAATATAATTTGCAGGTCTTTGCATTCAGTCAGGAATGATAGTTTGTTCAGTGATAGAGCAGGTCTAGATTTTCAAGACTGAACAGGAATTATCGGCAGCCGCTTCAAAATGAAAACCTTTTCTGTATTGTCTTCCCCTATTCTCTTAGCAATTTGTTTGACTTGTGCTATGTGCTACAAAGGAGCTGCAGAATCCAGTAGCGAAAGAGCTAAGGTATGTATGGTCCTTCATCAGAATGTGTGCTCTGAATCGAGCACACAGTTTTCTATGTTGTATGCTATAAATCTTGTTCGGTATTGATGCTTGAAATTACAGTTCCGTATCTTATATATTGTTTTGTGAGTGACAGTAAAGTTGGAGTCCAGAGCCGATGGACTGCTTTTGAAATCATCATTATGCCCGTGTAATTCATCCTCTTTAGTAATACCATGCGAGTATGAGAGTATTGTTCTGACCTACGAACTCGCTGTTTCAGCTTTTTATCGTTTATTTGGGTAAAAACCCTTATCCAACACTAGATGCTACACATGCATCCCACCACAGCATCTTATCTAACGTATTTGACAGGTAATTTCAATCAGAACTTTGAAATCACATGGTTCTCTCTTTCTGTATTAACTTGCTACTGTTCGTTTGAATACAAGAAATATTTTGCAGGGAGTCAAAAAGTACTTTTCAGAGCCATTAGAACAATGTCGGATGTCTCTGAACTACAAACAAAACAAGAGCTTCATGCATAACACCCTTGAACATTCTCCTGAATTTGAAGCTGACGAATTTAGTTAGCTGTTGAATATGATATTCCAGTAAAGACAGAGCGCTAGAGTCACTTGTTTACCATTACGGACATGGATTCAGCGGGTTTGCAGCTATGCTTACCCAGACTGTAGCGGATGTCCTCTCACGTAAGTAGCTGTGTCTTTTTTCCGAAGCGAATCGTTTCTTCCACGAATCGTTTCTACCCCCTTGGTTTCTTCCCTGTAAGACTTGATGGGATCTTCCCATCCCTTTTCTTTTGACATTTCTCGCGCGAGTCTGTCTGTAAAGATGGGAAAAGGAGTTCCGCAATTGGAGACGGTGTAGACATCTTGTCAGTATCTATTGGAGGCCAGGAAACTGAATATTATGTCTCTGCCATGAACATTGGAGGGTATCATGCAACTGAGAGCGGTATACTCGTCTCTGCATCTGCTGGCAACAATGGACCTGGATCATCTTCGTTATCTAACACAGCACCATGGATGCTTACAGTTGCAGCGAGTACAACAGACAGACGGTTTGAAGCCGAAATTGAACTGGGAGATGGCTCCATAATCGAGGTACTCGATATGCACTGCCTTTCCTCTCGTGCTTCTCATATAAGCTGTACAGGAATTCAGATGAACATGCTCTCAAAATGATGATTTTAGGCTCAGCTTCATGAACCTGGGTAGAAAGTTAGCTAGGACTCTTGTCACAGTTTTCTGAGAACCTTCAACACACTGCAAACATAATTAGAGATAGATAGGTCTACTTTGTTGGCTATCCGGCAGACGTTGCAACAGCGAGAAGAAACTGATTGCAAGTCAACTGCTCCCTACTTTTACAACTGAATGAACGATTGAATGAAAATGTGAAGTCCTCCCAAGCCCGAGGTGACGATGTGACCAATTCTTTGAAACAGAAGTGACAATGCTTGTGCATATGCGTAGGGAACAACTATAATTTCAAAGAGAAACGCTTTCCCATTGTGGACGGAGCAACTATACCAGCTGCCAACTTTACAAGCAATGAATCCAGGTAAGTCATCGTACACACATATCTTGTTCTTCCTGAAGGAAAATCCTGAATTTGGTCCTTAGTAAACGGATGCTGACTCCATCACTGTCAGCGTAGTGACAAGTTCCGTGTTGTCTGCACAGATTCTGTGGGGTAGATACTGTCCACCCCAAGTGGGTAGAAGGGAAGATCGTTCTATGCGAACGCAGCGGCCCCTTCAGTATACAATCAGTAGGATCTTACGTGAAAGGAGCGGGCGGAGCTGGTATCATCTATGTCGGTTCAACAAGTCGCTTTGGTCGTAATGCCGGCTATCCGTAACCGTGGTTTCCGTCAGAATTTAATGCTACGATTCCCGCTGTATTAATCACGGAAAGAACAGCAGTGGACAGTTATTTATCCACTTGCTCCTACGTTGAAGGATGGTATGTACACAGTTGTCATACTTGGCACCGTCATTAGTCTATTCTGTTTACAAATGTAGTGTAACTCACAGAGTGTTCTATTCACAATACAAGTGCAGATTGATTTTATTACAAGTAAAGTGTCAGTGAAACCTTGTTAAGAAATATGAGGTTCGTGCTTGCAGTTCTGCCAGTGCAGTCATGAAGAAACGAAGAAATATTTTCACAGCAGAATGGAATCCAGTGATTGCACTCTTCTCTTCACGTAGACCTAATCATGTCGCAAATGAGATTCTAAAGGAAAGCATTTCAAAGAAATAGTTGTGATTGGTTTGGTACTGATGGTGCGTCTAGATCTCATTGCGACGTGAAATGCACATGGTCAGTTTCTGCAGCGCAATGACTGGAAGGAGTTGAATATTCATTTTATGTAAGCTAACCTTCTGACCATGCATGGCACATTTGTTGCGGTTGATGCAGCCGGATGTTACTGCACCTGGAGTTGACATCTTGGCTGCTTGGCCCGAGGTTGAAACCGCTATGGTCCCTGGACCCGATGGAAGTCAGTAGAAAGTAAAATTTAATCTCAATTCAGGCACCTCCATGTCTTGCCCACATGTGAGCGGATTGGCTGCTCTCGTCAAGGCGATGCATCCTGATTGGATTCCAGCAGCTATCAAGTCTGCTCTCATGACGACGGGTACGTACTGTCGTTGACACACGTTTACAGGTTCAAAAGCATTTCTTTGCCTTTCAGTTTCGACGAATTGAAGCTCCATATCACTGCTAATGGTCTGAGATTTGGTTACCGTTATCACGCGCAGCGAGGTCTTTGATTAGCGGAAACGTGCTGGCCTACGTCCACACCTCCAACTCCAACAGAGCCTACCAGAGCCTATCTCAATCTGTCACAACACAACTTTACCATTTACCCTCAACTATCCTTCCATCACCTTCAGCACAACAGTCACGGAAAGCAGCGTGGTGAGGACCGTGACGAACGTTGGTCCAGCAGTTTCCGAATACAATGTGACGATTTTTCAGCCTGCTCATGATATGCTGATCAGTGTCGTTCCTAGCACCCTTTCCTTCACCGAGGTTAATCAAAAGTTGTCGTTCAAGGTGTCCTTTGTCCTAAATGCTCCACATGATTATATATCAGAGCTCCCCGTTGACGGTCTGAAATGAAAGAATGTGTTCAGGACCGTTTGAGGCTAGACTGTCGCAAGGTTCAAGTAAGTGAGTCGTGCATCAAGTCCTCAGCATGGTTATTGAGACTATGCTGATGGGTCCAAAGATGGGTCCCATGTCCCCACCTCGTCGTGATCGACGACGCGGTGATGACAGACATAGTGCAGGGGCAACGAACCTCAGGAGTCAGGTCTCATGTCCACGTTGAGTCATGAGGTCCGAAATCTCCCTTGGAGAACAATCGCAGGTAGCAGGAAACATAGCCGACGCCAAAGTGGACTGCGCCTAAAAAGATATAAGCAACATCCATATCTAATTCGGGATCTTTACACAAATTATAAGATTAAAGAATTTAGAATTTGCAAATAATTAAAATGAAACTCCTGAAAGTGATTCAAGCAGAGAGTTGACACTTGGGAATGACATGCAATAAATATATAACATATAAACATGAAACCAAAATTTTAATCTTGATAAACTACAGAAATGAAAACAGACTCCTGTTAGAACTTGTATATGTATATATATATAATATTTATGACTTTAATTTCTTTAATTGATAATCAATTTTAATTTTAATTAATTTTTTAATCCCAGAGAATAAAATAAATAAAACTAATGAAGTATATGAAATTTTAATGATTTGTGATATAGTTATTTAACATCAGAAAACTATATTTTTAGCTTTATATGTTTTAATTATAATTTTTAAAAAAATATTTCAAATAAATTCAATATGTCAGATTTTATAATAAATTATTATAAATATTATTCAAAATTTAGATTTTTAATATTATTTTTTAAAATTATTTCTTTTATTAAAATATTTGATTTTTTGATACTTGATGATTATTTTCTAACTCATATGCATTTTAGTTTAATTTTTTATAAAAAACTAAAGATAATTATTTCAAAAACTAAAGAGTAATCAAATATAACTAATTACAAAAACTAATAATTATTAATCTGAATTTTTTTACCATATTTTAATAAAAAATCATGATTGTTATGATGAAAATGTTTCAATGAAGAAATAACAATCACTTTTTTGAAATGAGATGTTATTCACATTATTTTGTCATTTAGAACCACTAACAAAATAAAATTGAAATAATTATTTGATTTACTTGGATTATGCATTTTATAATTGCAATGGCATAAATTCAATGAGATATTGTAAGGATTTTACTCAAGTCCATTATTTTTTTAGGTGTATTTCACAATATGATGAAAATGTGACAATGAATGAATAACAATTAATTTTTGAAATGATATGTTCATATTATTTCATCATTTAGAATCTCTAACAAATAAAAATTGAAATAATTATTTGATGTAATTGGATTATGCATTTTATGTTTGCAATGACATATATTCATTGAAAGATTGTAAGTATTTTAATCTAATTTTTTATTTTTTAGGTGTATTTCAAAATATGATGAAAATCATAAATTTCACAAACACATGACAAACTTCTTGTGGGCATGATGTATCATGCTTTATGATGTGCGGGACTAGATCAAACTTAATTTTTATTCACGTTAGATAAAAATGATATAATTATGTTCCTCAAATTATACCAATTGAAATTGTAATAATATTTTTATTATGACTGAGTTTAGATTGAATTGATGCAACTTTAATATTTTAAAATGGAAAAAAATTTCTATACATTTATTTTTTAGAGTTTGAATAAATAGTCTTTGATTTTTTTATTATGATATTTTCATATTTGATGGTTCAAATTTTATTTTATTTTAATAAATTTCTGAAGTATAAATTTGATATGAAATTATTATTTTTTCAAATCATTAAATTTTTTTTAATTATTATTTTACATGATATATTTTGAATAATTGTTTTTTCTATTTTTTATAAAATACATCTATTTTATGCAAATTCACCATGTAATGCATTGTATGAGCCTTATTAATATATCAATTTTTTTGGATATAAGATTTGGCAAAATTATGATGATGGAGAGCATAATCATATCACAAGTGTTGAATGTGAATTTGAATGTTTAATATGAATTTTTGAAGTTAGCATTGCAAATTTTTTTGAAAAATCAGTTGTGAAGTTGGTTCATAAAAATGAAATTAGTGTTGATGTTATATTGTCAACTTATGTCATTAAATATCAAAAAACAAAAAAACTCATGAAAGTTTTCAAAGCAATAAAGTTATAAACATAGATCAACATGTATTAAAAAATATCTTGCATGCGAAGATAATAAAATCTTGACATGCATGACATTGAAAATTATTTTGAGTTGTCAAAAGTTATACTCAAAAGTTATACACTTTATAGTAAAAAATTGAAATAAGTTTTTTTTTTCTTCTTTAACTCTAAAGAGTCATAAATTCTTTAATTCTCTGAAATTATTTTTATCTTTATGTCATATCATATAAATTCATCTCATGTATAATATATATAGTTATTTTTTTTGTTTCATACTCAATCAATATAACTGCCTCTACTGAAAAAAAAATCAAATCTGATTCAAAATTAGCTTCAGACAATTATGTCTTGCAATCCTTAAAAAGCATAAAATATTGGAATCTTAAGTCTTTAAAGATATCAATATATATATTTTTTTCTAATTCATCACTATGTAATCATAATTCAAATTCCAAAATGTCATTCTTGGTCATTCATGTAAACTAGTATTTTATTCTTCTCTATAACATGAAATTGCATTGATATATATAGAGAAAACTAATTTAGAATTTGAAACTAAATTTTACATGAAACTACTAGAGACATAGTAACATCACCAATCTTTTGTTAGCTTATATAATAAATTAGACTATTACATATGCAAGAATTAAAGATATACTTCAAAGTATAACTTCAAAATATACAAAATAAACCCCCTACTTAAAACATACTAATCTTAAGATTAATAATAATCTTAAACAAAAGTAAAATTGTTGAATGGTCTAAAGATCATTGTATGTCTATGTGGTATACTGTCAAGATAGACCATGTTATTAGTAATCAATTGTCACGGTTAGCAGTTACAACAATAACATGAGTTATATATATATATATATATATATATATAGTGTGTTTTTATAATCAATTCCGTGTTCATGACAATAGCTAAATGTGATTTTCTATCTACTAACATTTTCATATGAGGTTGATCTTGAACACCTTGTTATAACAAATAATATGTTTACCTCTTGAAAGTTCAGTCAACCTCCATATTTATTGCTCATACAATACTCTAATTTTTTCTTCAATCTACATATTCATTACTCACATATAAGTGTGGTATCACTTTACATGTAATATGTATTGATATGACTCATTCTCCATTCAGAGCGCAGAGGATAGCTACCCATGATGCCATCAGAGATATGGTATTTGCTATGCGGCAAGAGGGTGGATACTTCACATGGAGGGAGCGTTGACCTATACTTTGTTTGGAAGGACCAGGAAACTATGACGGATGTGGTGGTTACGATCCTACTCGTGATATAGTTTTAGAGAGGGTGATCAACCATCCTTCAGGATGCACATCGAGTGGAGCGGTAGCAGCCAAAGTCTCCAAGTATAGGGGTATGCAGCCAGGTCATCTCTTTGTTACTCTAGCTTTGGAGTTGTATGGAGCTATAGACACCGACTTTGATATGTTCTTGAGTGAATGCGCTAGAGCCTACCATACTAGGCGGCATGAGGTATCACTTTCTTTAGTTTAATGTATAGCCTATTATAGACAACGTGTTTCCATTGCTTGACATAGAGCACTAGCTAATGCAATCCATAAGATAACAATCATGTTAGTTGATGATTCTTTGGATACTTCTGTTGTTTGTATATCGTTTGATCTAGATAGTTTAGAAATCTTAGGTGTTGTAGTACATATTTTCCAGTGTGATGCTATTGGAGCCTAGCCCCATCTTACCTATTTGGAACCAAACAGGTAACATGGAGCTATATACTTACTATAAACTAACTAGAAAATCATCAATCAAATAGATAAATACTATTGATATGATACCATATGTGCATACCTCAATCATGATTAAATTACAAATGACACAATGTGGTAGAGTGATTTTCATCCAAAATTAGTGTGTAACATGTATAATAGTATTATTTTCTAGTTTCACCTATGCCGGGATAAAATTTCTTAATTCATTTGAACTTCATAACCAAGAGCATTTGTCACTTCAAGTTAATCAGATGTAGTTATATTTCCTTGGTGATATGTAAATTAAAGTTGACTATTCTGCTGAAATATCAACATCGACTATCATTGTAACTGAAGTAAACGAGGAGCCAAAGAATAAATCTGACGGACAAAGCAAAAAGAGAAGTGAAACATATCAACAGTGGTGGCATATCTTAGGTCTGTTTCGGAGATTTTGTTCGTCAATTATAATTATCAGTGTATTTCTTAACTAGAATTCATCGACCCAAATGAAATGGCTGCTTGTAAGTTAGATAACTTTCAACTTGGAACATGACTAACGTAGAATATCAAACTGAATTCAGTTCACTTTCAGGAACTGAATTAAAGATCCGAATCCATTGACTTTCTTTTGAATAATATGTGAGAGAAAATTTGACTAAAGACCTACGTCAATAATTACGCGCGAGTAACTCAATCAACATTTCCTGCAACTTATAAAATCTAAACGGAATTTCTATAAGGAACAAGTTTGTCCAACTAGCCTCTAGATCATGTAGTTCCACAGAGAAACAGGACTACGAAGTTGGTGCTTTCTGTCAACATCTGTCCATACTATTATCCTCGGTAGTGTTCATTTTGAAATTAACCACACAAAGGTTAAAGTAACTATTTCCTTGCATGTTCCATTCCCGACAATTCAGCCGGTTAAGTGAGAATCTTCAGTAGAATGTTCTTGTGCCGCAGTCGTCAAGCTCCAGTCCTACCTCCCGTTAGGACCTTACACCAGCATCCGTATGCTGTAGTTCTCGGCATAAAAGTCCATGTAGGTAGCATAGTAAAACACTCGCGTCCCTCTTCTACTTTGAAGTCAAAGGATCCAGTCAAGTACCAAGGGCAAATCAGCTTTATGTCACGTACTGAACCGCGTTTCAGGACTGACCTTGTCGCTAGAGTCCCATGGTTCCATAGCACACCTTTATAAGCAGCAGCACTTCACAATCCACAATGTCATGATCCATTACAACTCCGACTTAGGACTAGCCGAGAAGCATACAAGCCCTCAATCTCCTGATCAAACCCCAATATTCTCAATTCCTCAGCATCCTTTGAAACAGGTGTCAATTTCCACGGGCCACCAGAAACGCATCACAGAAATGGCGGTTACTGCTGTTTCCTGTGTCTTACCGATGCTTAGTCGGTCACTTGTTCTTCGCAGATTTTCGCACACAAGATTGTACTCCCAAAGTCGACATCGAAGTGCGTACATTCGTTCTTACAACAGCAGCACACTTATCAAAGCCAGTTTAACTTTAACGAAGGAGAAAGTAGTTGACAGTAGCAAGGTAGATTTTTTCCGTGACAGGGTTTCCGTTACTCAAAGGGCTGGACAAATGCCAAAGGTATGCCAGCCCAGCGCATTTTCAGTCAATTCGAAGCACTCTCAGTATTGGTGTCGGACAGGGTTGAGATGCACTCAATTCTCGCGCTGCAACGGGACAACTGGAACCGACTCTTCCATAATACCATCACCATGGCCTCCGTGTCTGCCGCCACTGCTTCGGCTGTGAATGGAGCTGCACCCGCTATGGGTTTACAGGTGGTGGCGATCATTCTCGGTATGGGAGCAGCTGCGCTTATGGCCCTCGTGAGCAAGTTCCAGCCGTCGCAGCTTGCCGAAGAGCAACGACATGCTGCTCGCTTCTTCAAGCGATTGGGAGCTGATGTTGAAGTCACTTTACAGGTTGATCCGCGACTGCGTGGAGAAGCATCTCTTTACTGGGAGCAATCGATCGGCACCGTGCATGCTCTAGACCGAGCTTTTCCTCTGCCACTCACACCGATTGTGGTGGAGAAGTTCCCCGAGCGAGTACATCCATCGAATATCAGTGGCGATGTAGATCTAGCTCGACCTGAAGTTGAAGTATCCCAACATTCTCACAAAAATGGATGGACATGGTCTGCAGTAGAGGACCTCAAGCGCACTGCTCAACTTCTGCGCACATCAGATGTCCCAGAATACTTAATTATGGCCAACAGCGCTAAAATCATCAACCTGATCTTGTCCATCACTTCTCCTAAGTTCGCTACACCGGGTGTTGTTCTGAACATGGCAGGCTGTCCATCTGTAGCTGCAGCAGTTACCGTGGGCTCCCTATTCGCGCATACTTTGACACATGCTCTTCAGATGGGTGCTGTTTATGAGGTTTACAGAAACTGCGCTGGCTATTATGCTGACGTCGAGAAGTCCATTCAGCAAACGCTGCGGTTACCTGTTGAACAACGTGAAGATGCTACCATCTTCCAGCAAAAGATCTCAATGTCACTAGGAAGGAGACCAGCAGTGACACCGATGGTGCCCGTCGGCGGTAAAACTGCCGGAGTTTTGTTCTGAAAACCTGGTCAACTCAGCTCATCACACCTTCAGAGCACTAATGGCCATTTATTAGAACAAACCATTGGTTATGCTACCAGCACTTGGTCCACCAAACCATTTTTGCAACTATAGGTAGGATTGCAGAGTAAAATCGAACGTCACGCAGCCCATGGAATGTGGGATTCATGACAATAGCAGAAAGTAGAGAAGTAGCTGTCAAGGTGGATTCCATTACAAATCCCCATATGAGTCGTACAAAGAAAATGTACAATGCCATGATAATTTAAAACGTGTGGATATTAAAGAATCCGACTCAGGGTGAAAAATTCCTCTTCCCAAAAATTATTGTGTCATGAGAATGAGATTTGTGTGAGTTATGAAGGTGCTATTTCAGAAAAGAAAATTTGGTCGAAATGCTAAAACAGCAGAACCTTGGGCATCGGATGATTGGATTTGTTTATTGTTAGAGATTTCAACCATAGATAGAGATATATTTAGCACGGGCCTCCAAGACTTAACCTCCTGGATTGAAAATTACTGAACAAGCGTCGACTACGTGCACAGCTTGCAAGTGTCCACTACTTGCGAAGCGAGAGACCAAATGGGCCTTCGGATAAAGTTTCTTGTCATAGAGCCTCTCTCCCACACATGGAAAACTCGGTCTCTTCCTACGGTTAAAAGGTGACTTGAGTTCCCAGGCTTAGCTGAAAAGGTATCACTCTAGTGTCAAAACAAGTCCATGCGCACACTCCACAAGATTCTGAAGATATTTATTCGACAGAGAAGAAATCAATCGGTGATTATCGTTTATGAGTACGTGGTTTCCATGTGAACAACTGGCGTACATCTACAATCCTGATACGTACGACAACAATTTCGAGGGTGAAGTTGCACCTCGAGCAGGACTCTGCCTCACAAGGTCAGGGATCACATGCAAATATATTTAACTTTGTGATCAAACTTTTAGTATGAGAGCAATTACAATTTCTAAAAATACATGCCCAACGGAAGCTGTAAATGAATGTTGATACTAGATATAGCATGTATTGACGTTTTTAAGCTTGGAGTTACCGTTGAATTCAAAGTGTCTGACGACGATGTTTCTAACGAATCTTGGAAAAAAAATGAATGTTTTGAATGGAGTAATTTGTACTCGGAATGTTAATTTTGACAATCAGTCATTTGTTGCCTCAAAAATTATTGAGCACATTCTGGTGCAAATCCATTTTAGATTTAAATCCTCAACCGTCAGTTTCAAGAAAAAAAAAACTACATAGCTAAGGGTCAAATTTCTACCTTGGAAAGATGAACCGCAGCTCTCAATCCTCGATGGTTTTCAAAACAGCAATGGAATTTACTCCAGAAAAATTTTTTTCTGGAGTAAATTTTTCATGAAGCCAGGGACTTCATTGCGCGTGCATTCTCATTGGGTCCACAAAGCGGGATCGACCATGTTACTCTTTTCGTTCAAGACTTTGATGGCATAGCTTACACTTTCAGAGGAAATATTTATCTCTCAGCCGGATATGTCCAGTACAGGAGCCAACTGAGTACCAGCACTCTACGCAAAGAGATCACTGGACTGTTGTACCACGAGATGACGCATGTTTGTCAGAATTCAGCCGAAGGTATCCCAGCGGGTGTGATCGAGGGCATCGCAGGTTTTATTAGGCTGAGAGCTGGATTAGGTACATGTATTAGGCAAGCAGGTGGCAAGTGGGATGATGGTTATTCGAGCACGCCATTTTTTTTCGACTGGATTGACAAGAAGTAAACCCATGGGTTTGTGAACAGATTGAATAAAATAATCGGAGACTCGGGTTGGAATGTCAAGGATTTTGTGGCAATCACGGGCGAAAGTGTCCGCAAATTATGGGAGGAGTATCAGAGCAGCATCTAATGAAATCTCGACCTTTGGAAGTAATCTTTAAGAATTGAGAACAACGGCATGTCTAGATAGAATATGCAGGTTTTCACAAGGTTTAGAGGGGAATACTCAGAATAATGCTTCTGAACTGAATTTCACGAATGAACGTTTGATATTGCCATGATCAAGGGAGCTAATGACGCCAAAATAAATTTCGGCCATTTTACCGTCTTTCACTATATTCAGATTGAATATTCGAGTTGGTACATAGTCACTTGTGCCTGTATAAGTGCGAAACAGTGGTCCAAACACTAAACTAAACTAAAACACCCAACTAGTTAAGTAGTTAACATGGCGGCAGCGGCATTGTAATCGAGTGATTTGGTAACATTCAGAGGTAAAAATAAAAGCTTTGTATGGTGCTATTCACCAACACCTCCTCTCCACATAAAACATGCAAAGTACCTATGTTATCTATGCAAACAAAAAACGGTTCTAGGTGTGTAACTATCTGTCGGAACTCTTATCCATGTCAAGAATTCAAGGTCAAGAGTACATGGAGCACAAGCCATGGACGAGTCTGATGCAATTGATGAAAGAACGTCCCGGCCTCTGGAGCTCCTTCCTCCTCTGCTTGTGGATAATATTGCAAGTTCTTGATTGAGCAGTTGTGCAAGGTCCCTGATGTAATTGAGTTTCACGTAGATGAAATTTAATTCCATCTATTCAAGAAGATTACCATCACTAGGAGGAAAAGAATAGTCACACAGAGAAGAAAGCCTCAGTACATGAGATCTGTGATGAACAAACCGTTCTACGGGGATTCACATAGGTTCACTAGTGCCAAGTTTGACTGATTCTATTATGACTTACAATATATGGCCTAGGTTGTTGCTCACACCTTCCTTGCTATGACGTTTAAGGAGAGTCAATCATTTGCTCATAAAGTCAATTTCAAGGATGGGGCTAGCCACAGGGATTACATTAGAAATATTTGATGGACATAAACACCTCTTTTGTCTCTTACAAATAGACATAAAAAGAAATAGAGGAATACTTGATGATAAACAAATGTTAGAGTTGAACTTGTAAAAGAATGTACAAGTGGACATCAGCTGAACACTACTGAAGAGAATGTACAGATAAAATACCAAGAAGAACTAAGACATCCAAGAATCTTTTCCATCCTAAGTCTTTAGTAAGGACGTTGACCAATTGTACTTGTGACTCTGTTGGAATATGAATAAGATTGAATGCACTTGCTCTAAGCACTTGCTCTTGTACATAGTGATAATGGAAGTGAATGTGTTTAGTGCGAGCATGAAATATTGGCTTTTTGGCAAGTTTCAGGCTACGAATGTTATCACATCTTATCTCAATTGATTTACGGATCAATAGCTTTAGGGCTGAATATGCCAAGATATGAAGCAATAGCTGGACCCAAAATGTTTTCTTAGAGCCGTCGGTCAAGGATCTGGACTCAGTCTTTCTTTCTCGAGTACTCCATATGACCTTCTTTCACTAAAAGATCCACAAGTGACGTTTAGTATACTCTCATCTAATATTGCTGATTGACACATCAGCAATATTAGCTGATTTGCATGATTCCTCTTTCATCTACATTCCTATTATGCTTGACATCATTTTTTCCTTCACATATATTCTTATCATGCTTGATAGCCTTTGATACTAAGATCATGAGTATCTTTGGGGACATCATCAAACCGGAAAGCTTCTAGCGTGTGATAGGAACTTTGGTGAGGAGACATATCTCTTTTCTGATTTTCTGTGGAGGAGTAGGTTTATTATTAATGTAGTATACACCAAATATAGTATTTTTGGCTAGTTTGACATTTTTTGCACCTTTGCTCTCCTCTCGATTTGTGCTTGCATATAGATACATCCTTGAGATGTATCTGAGGGATGTGTAGAGAGTCATTTTTCATCCTTTCCTTCATTGCTCGCCATTTTTTTTTAGTAAGCTCACTCTCTTTTACTGGATCAGGCCATTCACGATACTACTAGGGTTCATCTATATTCTTGCTATCACAAGGATGGAGGCTCATGGATCTTGGCAAGGAGACATATCTGTTTTCTGATTTCCAATGGAAGAGTAGGCTTATTATGGATGTAAGAAATATCACCTACAGTATTTTTGGCTAGTTGGACACTTTTTGCACGTTTGCTATCCTCCCAATTTGTGACTGCAAATAGATCCATCTTTGAGATTTATGTGAGGGATGTGGATAGAGTCATTTTTCATCCTTTATTTCATTGCTCACCATTTGTTTCAGCAAACTCACTTTCTCGGACTTTTTTTGAGACTACTAGGGTTCATCTACATTTTTACTATCGCAAGGATGCAGGCTTATGAATATTGGCTCGACCATGCATAAATAGTTTTTGATTTGCTTCTGCTACCTTTACTACACAAATGAGGGTTGTACTTGCCTTGGTCCATTCATCTACATCTTATAACTCATGTATAAGTATGATACTAGCTTGGATGTTGCAAGATCCACATGACTTGTCCATTTAGAATGCAGAGAATAACTATCCATGATACCGTTTGAGATATGGTATTCGCTATGACACGAGAGCGTGAATATCTCATATGGAGGAGTGTTGGTATGTCTATATTGTGCTATGGAGGACAAGATAGATGTTGAAGATAATGTAGTTATATGGGAGTGGAGAGGTAACCCCCAAGATTTCCAAATTTAGGGTTATGTAGAGAAGTGAACTCTTTGTTCCTCTAGCGTTGGAGTTATATGGAGATATGGACACATTTTTGAAAGAGTGCACGATGACCTAGCATACTAGACAATATGGATATGAATTTTTTTAGTATATTATGTAGTCTTTTTTAAGTAGCATGTATCCATTGCTCTAAAAAAACACTAGTTGGTGCAATTCATAGAAAAGCAATCACATTGTGTGATGCTTATTGAGATGCTCATGTAGTATTTAGACCATTTGACTTAGATAATTTGGATATCTTAGGTGTAGTAGAACATATTTGCCATTGTGATGCTATTGGAACCTAGTGCTCCTTACCATTTGGTTTCATCCCTATACCACTTGATGGGGTCTTGCGAACCTTTTGATATATTTCTTGGTTTCCGTTTTCTTTGTCTCTCTAGTCCAATCTGCCTCGGTGTAACAGCTGATTGTACCATCACCTTCCTTGTCAAATAAGATTTTAGAATTGGGTGTTTCTTGCCCTATACTCCGCCTTGGTGGACGATAATGCAACTGTTGGTTGAAGCTTTGAACTCCATAAGATCTAACTTGTTCGCATATGGAAAACATAGTAAGAGCTTGACTTCCGCATTTCTCTCTCTCCAGTCCAATATGCGTCAGTGTGACAGCTGATTGTACCATCACCTTCCTTGTCAAACAAGATTTTAGAATGTGGTGTTTCTTGAAGATATCCCAGTACGCGTTCACAACATCCATGGGTGACTCTAGAGGTCTGCCCATGAATCTGCTAATCACACCAACAGCAAACGAGATATCAGGCCCGTTGTTTGAGGAGTTATCTTCAAAGTATAGTTTTCAGTTTTGAATTGCAAATGAAAAAACACCCGTATGGCTCTAATAATGTCTACCTAAACTCTGTTAAACTATCATGTTGATTTGAAAAATCAAATTTGTAATAATTAATTGATTACACAAATCAATGTCAAGACAATACGATTGATATCGACGGTGATAAATAAATTTTCTTGTACGCCTTGATTTGTTGCTTTGCTCTATGATTGTAACCATAAAAATATTTATTTTATAATTAACTTTGAAAAGTTTGTACATATCACAAATAATGAGTGCAGGAAAAGTAAGTTTCAGGGCATTAAATACAAAGTTCACTGTAATTGTTTATTTACCTTTTTCGGTACGGTTGTATAGAAGCAATTAATGTTGCTCATTCAATTCAAGAGAATGATTGGTGACAATCACATACATGTCTGCGCAAGTTTTTGTAATACCAATCCATGCTTTCTACGACATTTCCTTGTTTGATTTAAATTTACATGTATATCGGATCCTGATCAACTCCGCATGATAAAGACAGAATAGCCATAATGCACATTTACGCTTGGAAATGATGTCAGTTGTGCAAACTATTGAAATATTCGCTTCAATTATGGAACAGGACAGACATTCAATCCAAACGATCTTGTAACCTGTTGTAACCTAAACTCTTTCCTAGAGTTTGCCCGTCAGTTTACACTCCATGCCTACTGAAAGTCAAGAGTATGTTGCCGTGTGTGTGACAGCAGTGATGAGTAATCTGTGTTGAACGGGCAAAATGTCAGATGACTCTAGTTGAAAAATCATTTCAATTTATAATAGAAACCTGTTTCTATAGATAGATGAAAGCCCTCATATGTGAGCATAGGATATCAAGCAGCCATTTTCGTACTCGTCTGCTTGAAATGATCATACTGCTGAGTAGTAGGTTCTTATGAAATTGAAATACTCATGAAGTCTGAAAATGAGAGTGCTTTTCAAGGTATCTGGAAGGAATAAAGTTATAAAAAATTTCTGTTGAAATTCCAACGCAGGCTGCTGGCTATTAAAGAGGATCACTGCAGAAGACACAATGAATGAATGAATAGATTTTAGAGTCTACGGAAAGCCCAAAGGGGCATTTAACAGAAGGTACCTTTCATTGCATATCCTGCATACGTTTCAAACAACACAAAATTTTCCTGAATGTTTTAAAATCTGACTTGAAGAAAATCTTTGTATGCACGCTCTATCCATAAACGCGTTCTTGTAAATTTTATTACGGTACCAAATACATCTAATTGAAATAGTATTGTCGTCTTTGGTTGACATAAGCATACCTCTGAGTTGTAAGAACCAATTGAGGAAGTTTGAAGGGTGAATACATAATGGAATGCTGAGATAATCTTCGAAAAGCAAGTCGGACAGCGATATATTTTTTAGGCAACTAAAATCTTCATCTCGAAACTAGATGCGGATGACGCTGGTGTTTTGTCTTGATAAATTAGTCCGGTCTAGTTTCGGTGAATGGAGTATATATTGAAGTTACTTTTGTTACTGCCGCGGTGAAAGGTCACTTGAATAGTACAGTTTTTTACTTAGTCTATCGATCTTGCTCTCTAATCCTGAGTGCTCCGGATTCTTCATGATGCATCACTTAAGGACAAGACCTGAACATAATAACCTCGTAGGGGTGAAAAAGAAAGTTCTCACCGGACCTTTGAGTTCACGTAAGTATATTTTCTGTGCAAAGCAAACAGAAAACAGCCGTCCACTGTCTAAACAGCGTAGCTGATTCTATCTCGCATAGCCTTCAGTTTTCTAAACCTGCAGACAGAGATATATGTGATTACTTGGAAAGCTGTGAACACTATACAGCATCCGGAGACGAGGATTCTTGCAAACTCTTTGGCCATATCCAAAGGAAGTATAATTTACAAAAGTATAAGATATCGCTGCTATTAAAAAACTAATATGTGTAACGAACCTGTACACACCGCCAGATTAACATGTTGTTTTGGAAACATATTTGAGAAAGTGTTAGCTTGTTCAGTTGATCGGTTTTACTTCGTTCTACTAGCTGATCACTCTTTTCTAAATCAAGGGAAAATGAAGATGCTTAGAAAGGAAATATAGAAACTTGAATGCTTTACATCTGTGCAGTGAATGGTTCAAGGGATTACAAGGTGAGAGTAAGCATTAAACAATGATGTAGAAATTAATACTGAACTGAACTTTACAACTTTCTTTCAAAATCTTTTAACCAAAATGATGATAAAGTAGCCTGGATAACATGATGTACATTTTTAGTCTCTGAAATTCTTTTAAGGTTAAAAAAATACAGTTATCCAGATAAGTGAGAATGCTCAAAACCTTGGTTGTCGCATGACCAGCCATCAGAGCCAAAATATCGGCAAATGATACAACATCCGGGCATGCACATTCTATTTCCATTCTGATCTCATCGATTTGATCAAATCCTCTCAGAGAATTGTTGTTCAGCAAGGAAGACTTCTGGGTCAAAATATTTGGATCCCTTTAATTGAGTAACACAGATCCATCACAACACTTGTTGATATAAATTTCTGGGAACACCTCATTACAGTCTAATCCATGTAAAGGATATACTTTGCGCTGAATATAAAGCTAAACCACACCACTTTCATACCATTCCAGGATTGACAGGAATAGGTTGAAAGCAGCTGGGATTTAGAATCATGTAAAATTTCATTGAATGAGAATATTGAGGTTCCTAACCCGGATAAAGCAATCGTGGAAATGTAAACGCATAAGAGCTACTGCGAGTCCTCTATCAGCATCAACAAATGCTTCAACCTTTTGTTTCGCTATCTACGCGGCTTGTGGGCAAGTCGTATCATAGAATTCTGTTGACAGTTGCGCCTCTGCAACAACTACCGCAAGAATGACAGCCACAGCCAGCATTCATTTTGAGATTAAGGGAAGCCATACTTACTGCTGGTTTAAGCCTCTGAATCTTTTCAAGTCTCTTCAGTTTCTAAAACTTTTTCTTTGCCAAAAGGTAGAAAAATGTCAAGGCTGGTCAAATGCTTGCTTGACTGACAGGTTTTTCTATACTGATCAGAACCTTCCTGCAGAGTGTCACAGGAGAAATCTATGTAACATTTGAGACATTCAGAAATGCAAGAATGGACATAATAGCCGATGCAGAAGAGAAGCATACGGTGTAACTTACGAGTGAAGGCCGAGGTTGAGATTCCAGGATCAGCTTGCCAGTTTCCTGGTCTCTGGATGTCTTTTTAACTATCTGATTATCTGATGAAGCCATTAGTGTGTGCTTCATTTCACTACAGTACCTCATGCTACTTGTCAGCTGACTTAACATGACTGTAGTGGAAACATATTACTTGAAACATCACGCTGCTGGCATAGAGGCACAGCGTGCATTGTACAGTTCACTTGCGCAATAAGGAAAGTGTTTTTTAGTAATCTTCTTTTGGTTTCCAAGGCTACAAAATCGTTTAATAATAACCAGTTTTCCGGGAAGGAATGGTAAATTGATATATGTTACACCTGCAAATGTTTCTTCTCGCACAACAGCTTCATGCTCTGTGCTTTGCATACTTTGCGGGTTTGCTTTGTCCCTTCGTCTAGGCCTATACGTAGAAGTGGGTTTGACAGCAAGTCATTCTTACCCCAACGCGATGTTTTCTCTCTGCTATCTCCGGCCTCCAAGACTTGAATCACAATAAATCGACAGCAGCTTTCACACATGCAATCGAAGCTTTTGAATGAACTTTCCCAATGATTCAGAAACCTAAAACTCAAAATAGCAACTTTTGAATTTTATTTTTTTAAAAGTCATTATGTATGTACTATTGTTATGCATACCTATAGTTGGTTTGGTATGAGCAAGTTATTTTGGCATATGTGGTGGTTATTGATACTACATGTGACAAAGTTTGAGAGAGTGTGATAACCCATCATCATGGATGGGTGATGAATAGAGCTGCAACAACCAAAGTTTATCGTATGAGAGGGGTCACTTTTTTGTTCCTCTAGCTTTGGAGTTTTATAGAGCTGTGGACACATACTTTAACATGTTCGTGAGAGAGTGCGCGAGAGCCTACATACTAGGTGACAATGTGCGTCACTCTCGGCTTATTGTATAGCTTATTTTAGTCACCGTGTTTCTATTGATTTATAGTGAACAAATGTTGGTGCAATAGATAGAAGACCAATCACATTAGGTGATACTATATACTTCTCCTATGCTCATATTGATTGTAAACAGTTTGACCTAGAGAGTTAGGATATCTTAGGTGGAGTATGACAAATTTCCCATTCCGAGGCTATTGAGGCCTGGCCCATGTTTCCCATTTGGTTTCATCCATGTCCTACTTATGGGGTCTTCCCATCCTTTTTTGTTATTTTAGGGTGTCCTAATCTTGTAGATAGTTTCGCGAAAGTTGGGCTTTGCATCAAGCTTGATGCAAAGGACATGATCATGAAAAGTAGGACATGCTTGATTTTGGAAAGTCTTGTGGCACCACAGTACACAACACAAGCTGAATGTAAGCTGGCTTTCTGGCTGATATTAGAAACTGCGGCGAAATCTGTCGTCAAAGGTTACACTTTTCAATGATTTCTTACTCTCTGTCTTCTTCCTGGCAGGTGGACACTCCATCGGACAAGCTCAGTGTGGAGCGTTTTTTTAGTGTCTGTATAACTTTCATGGAAAAAACATGAGAGACCCATCAATCGACCCTTAATTTGCTCATATGCTCAAGGCCAAGTGCCCTCAGAACAAACCTTTCGGCTTCATGGCATTGGACGCCTCGAATGGCACTTTCGACTTGACCTACTATTTGAACCTTTTGACCAACAAAGGACTCCTCGAGTCGGACGTGGCACTGCTGACGGATCCTTTAGGAGTAGAACATGCCATCAAAACTGTGCAGGATCCCAACAGCTTTTATTTCGAGTTCGGAATGGCGATGATCAAAATGGGCAACATTCCAAGTGCTCATCATTAGGGCTTATATCATTAATTTCTTCATTGCAGATCCACTGACAAGATTGTCAGTGGATCTGCAATGAGAAAGCAGTCATGCCAATTTTCGTGCTCGGTGCCTAGATACCATTACCAGAAATAAGCTTCCACATTATGTGTATTTCTCGTCAGACATTCTGATTCTTGGTTCAAATTGGACCAGCTGAACATGAGATTGCATTTGATCAGACACTAGAATACAGCTGAGGAGCAGATGGCTGCAGGTGCCATCGAGGAGAATATTACTTAATTCTTCTTAATTCATGTTCGAACAATGAATTTGCTGAGTGTGCTGCAGATTTATATATCTATTTATATATCTTTATTTATATTTGTTGATCCTCTTCCGATATTATATCTTGTTAAAATTCCTCTCATCTGATATTGCCCAGTGTTTCGACTGATCGTGAAGAATGGCTGATAAGAAGTTCTGAATAATTTGATGAAAAGTGATTGTTCAACTGGTGAAGATAACTTGCAGTCCTGATACATAAACAATCAGATCGCGCGTTAGCAGTCAAATCTAGCGGCTTGCTCTACGGATTTGATTTCACATATGTACCTGCTCAGAGCGCCAACGTCAGGATATCATGACATTTCAGAGTTTTTCTCTATCTCTGCAGGGATTATCCTGTGATGTGGCTAGTTTCAGTGGGATTCCACCACCACAACTGCCCTGCTCTTTCTCCACAACGTTAGAAAATCGTAGACAATTTGTGCATAAGCTAGACATACCCTTCACACACGGTTGACATTAACGCGTGTCAGGTTGCGTGTCCAATGTTGGTGTAAAAGCCACTTATTATACACCCGCTCCTGATTATAAAATCTCGATTTTATAGAACAGAAGTCTTATGCAAGGAATTGTTAGCTTGATTCACTCCACCCGCTTTTCAGAGCTCAGTTTGGAGCGACAGCGCTCGCTGAAATCGGAGGTTCTGTTCTCGACTGATGGAGACTTTTCGACCAAGATGAAGACTGTAATAAATGTTTCGAAGGATAACTGGTAGAGACCTGCATCAGCAGAATCAACAATCTGCTGCGTAAACCTGAAGATGGCCTGCTAGCTAGATCGAGGTCAACTGCACAAGAAAGCATATATCCGTCTTGAAATATCATGGACCTTATGCCAGCCGCATAACATCTTGCCACATATAGACGTATCTGAACGAAATATTAATCTAAGAAGCCAAGCTGCCATTACCTCAATCAAGTTTGTAATCGCTGGATCACGCTTGTATGCTAAATCCATTTCGCTGAGAAGCTACGCTTGAGAATGCGATGTTTATTGAAACCAATTTCTTGTAGATGGCCGTTCAATTCTACAGAAAGGTGAATTGTCTATCTTGCCGTCGGATCTGGACTGTTCCAGATTCTTAACGATACATCGTCTCTTCCACATGTATCACTTGAAGACAAAGATACGATTTGATGGGGTCTTCCCATCCCTTTTGTTATTTTTCTGTGTCTCTTATTTTAAACTTGAAGACAAAGATAATCATGAAAACCTCGCAGGGGTGTGAAACTACTTCTCTGCGATAACGCATCTTCTAACAGTGGTTGTGTAGTGCCTACAGATTACAGCTGTCTAACAGCTGATTCTATTAGCATTGCCTTCAGTCTCTGAGAGCAGTGGTCGGAGAACACCAAATCTAAACAGCTCTGAAGAGCATAAAGCGCCTGGAGACGAACATAGTGTCCAGATTTTATGCAGGACAAACCAAAACAACAAGGAAGACGGTGGGCGTGCCCATCGTTGAAATTCTGGAGTTGAATGGGTCCTAAAAACATACAAAGCAAACCTTCAAATCCCTTTTGAGTCAGAATTCGAAGAGGTGGAGCTTGCTTGTGGTGCCTCATGATAAAAAAATAGTATGTCTGCACGTGTAAAAGCAGCAGTTGTTTAGGACCCTAAACAACTGCTATTCGTTGCTGTAAAAGCTGTTCGTTGAATTTAGTTTGCAGTTTAAAGGCACATATTTCCACTTCTATAGTGCTGTTGTGCTGCTGAAATTCAAGAGAAGACCGTTTAAAAAGAATTTGGCCTCGTGGATACAGTGAGATGCACGTTGTGCCTTGAAACTAGCTGCTTTTACATGTGAAATGTTTCCACTATTGTCATGTTAATCATACGTCGGCCAACAAGTTGCATCAGGAACTGCAGTAGCATGGAGCCCCTTCCAAAGCCAGTATAAACGGGTACTCAGAACAACCACACAGGCATAAGACAGACTCAACCTGAACCTTCAGGCTCGGCCTTGGCTCGTAAGTTACATCTCTTTCTTTTCTTAATTATCATCGATATTTCATGCAACAGGAATCATAACTGAATATTTAGGCTCTGTTGCGATTTCAACTTTTATCCATTCCTAGCAGGATTGGATGTTTATTTCGTGTTGAACTTGTATAACGTGTGCTGCACATTCTTGCTTTGAATTCTGCAGGAAGGTAGTTCTGATCATACAGAAAAAACCAGCCGATCAGACTAGACTTGGCTAGGCTCGAGATGTCTTACTCATTGACAGAGAAATGCTTTAGAAAGAAGAAGAGACCTGAAAGATCTCGAGGGGGAGAAACCTAGCAGTCAGAATGGCTCTCCGCAGTATCGAAGTGCAGAGGTGGATGCTGGCTGCCATTATTACGGTAGCTGTAGCACCAGATGTGACAGAGGCACAACTGTCAACAGATTTCTACGATACGACCTGTCCACAAGCAGCGTCTTTAGTCAAACAAAAGGTTGATGCATTTGTTGAAGCTGATAGAGGATTGGCAGCAGCTCTTATGCGCCTAGACTTCCATGATTGCTTCGTCCGGGTAACCTGAGATCAAAATGGAGCTAGAATGTGCATGCCCAGGTGTTGTATGTTGTGCCGATATTTTAGATCTGGTGGCCCGTGATGCGACTGTGAAGGTAAGGAGTATTCTCTTTCATCTGCCTCAGTTAAATAACTCATTTCGACATGTCACTCGATCTACATGCTCTCAGTCTGGAAAGTAAACAGTAGTTCCATAAGCGTTTAGTTTGACCGGCTTCATGTTTACATGCGCGGGAGAGTTGTGGTGACACAGGACGGTTAGGAACAGACTCAGGAAAACAACAGATGAACGGAATGCACATACCGTTCTCTACTACACTTGTTACAAAGGAGAATTCTTCTGGTAATTTGTACAGGTTGGTGGCTGGATCTGACCAGTATTTCTATGCCGGATTGATGGTGCTGGATCATTTGCAGATGATGTTAATGGTAGCTTACCTGAACGTAGAGACAACTTCACTAAGCTTTTCGAGACCTTCGCGAAAGTTGGACTTGATGCTAAGGACATGATCATCCTCTGAGGTAATCAATTCTCTACTTGAACATCACAAATTGCAGTTACTGTACACTTCACTGACAGGAATACAAAAAACAAGTTCATATTAAGCCCATGGCCTGATTGACACAAGAATCTCAGTCTGAAGACTTCTAATATGCAAGGTTTCAGGATAGGGGAAGCCTAATATTTGTGCGCCGTCTGCTATCTTTTCAGGTGGGCATTCTATAGGACAAGCTCATTGTGGAGCATTTTTCGAGCGTCTGTACAACTTCGAAGGTCAGAATATCACCGATCCATCAATGGACCCGGAATTCGCTGATATGCTCAAGGCCCAGTGCCCTCAGACCAAACCGTTCGACTTTATGGCCTACTACTTGGACCTTTTGACCAACAAAGGCCTACTCGAGTCAGATGTAGCACTGTTAAGCGATCCTTTGGGCATAGAATACGCCATCAAGGTTGTGCAAGATGTGCCTTTACCGAACCAAAGCACTGATCATGAGGAGCCGACGAATTGATTCTTCAGCCCATAATCAGTCGATCTGCAATAAGCAAGCACGCGTGATACTGCTCGTGCTCCCTGCTGATTTGGAGTTGCTACGAATAAGTTTCACCGAAACATAGTTTCCTCATCAGACCTTCCAATTGTTGGCCTAGATTGGATCACTTGTACTTATGTACAGGATTGCATTTGATCCGGACGACCCTAGAAGGCAACTGGGGCTGAAGATGGATGCAGGTGCCGTCGAGGAGCAAGACGCTCCACTGTTTCTAATTCATTTCAAAACATCGAGTAAAAGAAGATTCCGTTTCGAATTCTGCGTTATCTCTATCCAACATTAATTTCCTTCTGGGAAATGGAAATTAAAGTTGGAGATATGATGTGAAAACACATAATTAAAAAATACTTAAAAAAGAGAAAGAAGAAACAGATCTGATGTTACAGTCCCAGTCAAAAGCTTTTTTGAGTGCAATATGAATCTCACCACAAAAGATTTCTCATGTGAAAGCTCGATCCTAGGAAAGACAGCTGATCGCTGAAACAGAGCATCTTCACTGTGTGCTTTAGTGAACATGCACTGATCCGAGCTCGAGAGTAGACCGCAGTGAGTGGGGTTATAACGGAAGCAGCACTTTAATAGTTAAACTTCAGAAGTCTTACTGAAGGAGCTGTTATAAATACGCACGCGTTGCATTCCTTAGATCTTCAACGGCAATACTAGATCCATATAAATTGAGCATAATCTTAACTAGAAATATTCGTCATTACACTCGTAAACCAAGGGGTATGATGGGGCTAGGCCCAAGAGCATCACAATGTGAAATATATAATTTTGCAAATAAGATATATGGTCTATATATAAATGAGAATGTCCATATACTACTGGAAAATACTGAGATTGTACCATACCACCTAAAGTGATTACTCTAGTACACATTGCACTAGCTACTGATATTTTTAAAGAAATGTTTACACAATGACTAAGATAGTCTACACAATGTGACAAAGAAATTTAATACCGCACTAGTATGGTAGGTTCTTTTGCACTCTCACCAAAGTGTACAACTAGCATCCATAGCTCTATATAATTCCAAGTCTAGACAAACAAAGAGATGAAGTCTTTACATACCCCTATACTTTGAAACCTTAGTTGCCCATTCCACTTGTCCCCTATTCATGAGCATGGGTAATCACCCATTCCCACACTATGTCACGGGTGACCACAATGTCTATAATAATAAACTAATACTCATAAACCAAGTATTAGTCTGCCCTAATTCAAATAAACTTCAAGACATACCAACACTCTCTCGCATACCAATTTCATTATAGATCTGACAATGATTATAGAGTCCACTACACTGCATACCAAGCTCACTCTTTGTCAAGTATACACACTCTTGTGCCATAACAAACATATTCCTAATGGCATCATCAGTAGCTATCATATGTACTTCAAATTGGTAAAGAGTCATATGGATCCCATAGGTGAATAATGAAGATGTATATGGATGTACTATGTCAAGGTGGAGTCTACTTATGTAGAGAAGGTAACAAGTAAAAATCGGAAAGCCCTAATACATAGTCGAACCAAGATATACGAGCCTACACCCTTGTTAGAGCAATAACATAGACAGACCCTATTAATATGAGTATTGGTTAGATCCACTAAAAGTGATCGAAGAGCATGCTTAAACTATCGGACCATTGGGATATATTATATGACTTTAGTCCAATCAATGGGCAAAGGATAGCAAAGATGTCGAGAGTATAAAACTACCCAAACATGCTATAGTTGTCATCTACTATATCAATAATAAATCTACCACCATATACAAAATTTGCAAGTATATCTATTTTAGTGTCAAATCTACTATCACACATTTTAAGGTCTTCGGTCCAATGATGTCATTTAAGATGTAGATGATACTTCTATCAAAAGATTTCAATCGTGGGAGAATGCAGCTGGAAGCGGAATTGTGCAAAGTAGATAGATGTTTTGACAAGCAATCTCGAGTAGAGTAGACCTAATATCACTTGTGTATCCCCTAGTACAGGAAGCTTATCTATATGTAGTACATCCTTGACAAGAGTTATATACAAAGTACTTCAACTGTACTAGCATTCCAAGAATGCATAAATGGTGTATCCATGTTATACATTCCTATGAAAGCTGTAAATTGTGACTATTGGCCAAATGAGACCATGCATTACACTTTGACACCTTGACTCAAGGTTACAACATGGAACTTAGTAGTCAAGTAGTGAAATCAATGTCTAATATGGTATACATGTCCCACAATGTGTGTGTAATCCGTTAAAGAATGAAATACATGACTTGGCAATGCCAAAATAATAGACATAAGAACTGTATAATGAACCATGACAAATAAGTGTATTCTGAAATGATGTCACTATTTAGTGCCATTGGCATACTATACAATAGTGAGTAGCTCTTGTGAAAAGTCATGTTGATAGAAGAGATAGAAAGTTGAACCATAAAAGAAACTTCAGGAGTCTCTCAATAGGTACACTAGCTTTCATAAGTTCTCTCAAGATGGATACACATGAATATATTAAACTGTTATTAACATCGATTTGCAACATAACCAAATCTAGATTAATATCTATTAGTGCTATAATGAATGATACCACCTTATAAACTCTTTTCATGGCGACTCCAACATGTTGTGTACAAATGTGATGCTGGAATTGATGACAATGTAGAAATAGAACGGTGCTACTAATAACATTTGGCCATGGGGATTTGGTCTTGGCCTTCATTAGACCATGCTAACTCTAGTTGAACTTCATTGATAAATACTAAGAGTGTGATTAGTACTCTTATGTCCGAGTACACTTATGTGGGCCTATATCCTGTATAGGGTTACATAAACTGTGTGCAGTACGTGTACAAGTTGATGTTTGGGAGTGGATATGCACATTGATTTGATTTCTTCATCGAGAATCCAAATTGAAATCACACATATACAGGTCCCATAGTCCCATACTCTTGGATATCTACTGATGTCATTCTAGATCTGCGGATCACGATCAACGTACGCTGCACGCGTACAACACGCACTGTCAGGTTCTGCTGAACTTTCTGGCAATACTGTACCCTTCTGTATGCACATGTATACCTGTAAGTCCTCGCCGATTGTAGACGATGGCTTTCAAGTTTCCACAGATCCCCCCTAAGCATGACGCCGGGTCGCGACGTCATAGAATATTGAAGCCATAAGATGTGTCGAGAATGAAAAGTGCTGACTTATTCCTATTCCTTCGTAGTATATAAGAGACTGAACTGTGCGCTAGATCATGCCCTCATAGAAGCTCCCCAATATCACAAGGAAAGCGTCAATTGTCCAGGTCAATGTCCCTGGATACGCAATTTTTTACACTCCTGAGATTGACATAATCAGATCGTGGCCTTAAATTTAGGAGTAGAAAATGGAACAAAAAGGAAAACATCATAGAATGGGTTGGATCCTGAAGTATAAATAGTCTCTCATACGACCCATTGAGCAGGAAGTAGACAAGCTCATTTTGGGCCTTCTCATCAACCTCGGGCTCTGCTTGTAAGTTAATCTTCTGCTTTGATTTCTGATGGAGGTGCATTTGCCATGTTCGGCAATAAACTGTACATCTAGTTTTACTTGCATCGATATAGTCAGATTCTCTTTAAACGCGATTTTCTGTTCCTTGACTGCTTCTAATGTACCTTCTTTATTTTGAGACCATGCAGGAAGGTGGTTCTGACTCTACCAAATCTGGTGGTCAAACTGCTTTTGAGAGGGTTCGATATTTGTCGGTTTTTCATCGAGACCGACCAAAGGATCTGAAATCCAACAGTCACAATGGCGTCAGACGGACCAAGATTGCAGTGTACGACGTTGACTTCCATCCTCGTCTTCGTATTCGCAGCAGTTGCTGCAGAGGCGCAACTGTCCACGAATTTTTATGACTCCACTTGTCCACAAGCCGCATCTATAGTGCAAACAAAGGTTGATGCTTTTGTTGAGGGTGATCGGGGATTGGCAGCAGCTCTGATGCGTCTCCACTTCCACGACTGCTTCGTCCGAGTAAGATTGGCACCGTCATGTAGCCGACAGAAAGTACTTTTGATGTATTTCCAGCTGAGTTCTCTACAGCCTATATGAGCTTGCAAATAGTAATATCTCAGATCTTATCAACCGTAGATTTTTTCGCCAGACTCAGTTTCCACTACATCCATCTGTAGACAGACATAGCCATCTGACTCATGAATGAAGATATTGTGCTTCATTTTTAGCTTCTGGACTGGACCTCTTACCTAAGCTTGGTTGAACTCGTTAGACGATTTGGAGTCATCTGATTGAAAGCCACTTGTGTGTGTACAGGGTTGCGATGGATCCGTGCTTCTCAACTCAACCGATCCTGATATTCTCACAGAAAAGTCTGCGCTGCTAAACAACAATTCTCTCAGAGGATTTGAACAAATTGATGAGATCAAAATGGAGCTGGAATGTGCATGCCCAGGTGTTGTTTCATGTGCAGATATTCTAGCTCTGGTGGCCCGTGATGCGACTGTCAAGGTACGAAAAGGGTTCTTTTGTCGTCGTCAGTTAACATCATTCATCTAAACACAGCCATCTGATTCAGTATATCTCAGGAGATTTGTGTTTCAAGAGTACAGCATTTCCTTCAGGTCTCGATCCTGGAGCTGTCAATTCTACATGTCTAATAGAAATTATGGAAGAGAAAATACGGACGATTTAAAGCGATCCCTTGAACGGAAACATCGTTGTCTGGATTACTTACAAAGAATCCCATCCCTGTTGATGTGTACACAGGTTGGTGGCTTGAGGTGGCCAGTATTTCTGGGCCGCATTGATGGTGCAGGCTCATTTGCAGATGAGGTCAATGGCAGCTTGCCCGAACGGAGAGACAACTTTACTAAACTTGTCGAAACCTTCGCCAAAGTTGGACTTGATGCTAAGGACATGATCATCCTCTCAGGTACTATTGCTGACTTTTGTTTGTCAGATCATTGTTTCAGTAAAGCTTTACGTGTATCTTCATTTATTAGGAATACCCTGTATATTCAAAGCTTTCATTGCTGAAGCATCATGAGACATAATTTCATACAGCATTGCTGATTTGGCAAATCTTCAATGCACCTGTAGGTGGACATTCTATCGGGCAAGTTCACTGTGGCGCATTCTTCGAGCGTCTGTACAACTTTCAAGGTCTAAATATCACAGATCCATCAATGGACCCTGAGTTTGCTGCCATGCTTAAGGCTCAGTGCCCTCAGACCAAGCCTTTCGGCTTCATGGCTCTGGATGCCACCAACGGCACTTTCGATTCTACTTACTATTTGGACCTTTTGACCAACAAAGGTCTCCTTGAGTCGGATGTGGCACTGTTGAGCGATCCTTTGGGCGTAGAGTATGCAGTCAAAGCTGTGCAGGATCCAAACACCTTTCTGTTTGAATTCGGAATGGCAATGATCAAAATGGGCAACATTCCAGCGAGCGATCCTTACGGCTGGAGAAAGCATTGCGCGTTCACCGAACCAAAATTGTAGGCCCGGCTGAATTCTTGCGGATTTGACGACTATCTGCAATAAGCATGCAAGGTCGTGCTCTCTGCTTTTTGAGGCAGATCTTAGGAATAAGATTCTGTTGCCTCTATTATTTTGATCAAGGTTCATCATTTATGAAATCGTGGTCTAATTGGATCGCTGTAGAGATATTTGGTCGAACATTAGCTCGAGATGGCAGGTGAGGCTCATGTAGCTCTAGGTGGCGTTGAGGAACAGATTGGTTTCTTGTGTACAAAATTTGTTAAAACAAGAGAAAAATTGAATCGATTTTTTATAAAAAATAATTTGCAAGAATATAGGCTTTCAATGAAGGCATGAAAGTTATTACTGAAACTGCTGAATGGGAGATGGAGATATATCTCATACAAGACTTTTGCTGTTACGTTGGGGAGTAGCTGGTCAAACGGTGAAGGGGAACAGGGCTATAGACATTCACGCTGCAAATCGTTCAGGCAAAGTGGCAGAGCATCTCATGGATATGAAATGTAAGTGCATGAACATGGACTGAACGGATAATATCTCATACTATAGGTGTTTCAACGTAGGCGGTCCTTTTAATAGGTGTTCTGCAATAACACCGAGAATTGAAACGAGAGCACACAATTCATGTACACTATCTCCATATGTCACCAACTAATTTTCGCTTGTCCAATTCAGGTTATAAGAAAGTGTGCCTATAGCACAACAAGGTAGTTGGAACATTACTCAAGTCACATGAATTTGAGGAATAACTTCAATAACTTTATTTTCTAAAATTCCATGAAGTGTTCTCAACTTCCATTAAGAACCAAGGCCGTCTTATTGCATTTGTACCAGCTTTCAGATGAATGCAAGAGCAGATACATTGAGTCAGTGGATCAAGAAGCTTGAGTCAAGATCATGTCATACTATGGGACGTTAGAGCAGTTTTGCATCATTTCAGTAGACAACTCTCATTGGCAAGATTTCTTTTACATCTAGTTGCAGGTTCACATTGTGTTTGCACTAGACTAAGTAGATGCGAGTGAACTCTGAACTCAGGATCCTAAAGGAGGGATATATCTTCCTCGATAATGGGTGGGATTTCTCGCTTTTCAGTCCGTTGTAATCGAGGAATTTTTTCTCTTTTTTTTCTTCTGATCTCCCAAGTCCTTGCTTGGTCACCATGACACAAGCAGCAAATTATAAAAGTATCACAATCTGATTTTATTTTTATATCACATGAAGGCTGAAAATCCGATGAGGAGACAAACATGTAGTTGAAAAGAATTGTTTTTTCAAAAATGAGCCTGTGATTTACAGGAGAGTATTAGGCTATGTAACTGGTGACTGCAAATCACCTTGTAATGTGTATCTAGCTGAGTTGACAGTGTTACCATTTTGACGCCACCATCCAACAAATGAAAATTTTCTGGAACTATAGCATCCACAGTTCACAAAATGTCTGGGTTGAGACTTAAAACACTGCACTAGCTACAGGGTCACTGCAGAAGAGCGCAGAATCTGATCTCAATCTTGCCCTGGATCTATTGCCAGCCTCATATATAGAGCATATTTGCTGTAATTTGAAAATTCTGAACGATAGATTTTTCTAAGTAGACATGCTAGTATACGCCACGTGACAAAGCTCCCATGTCCTGATCTTAGAATTCTAGCTCTAGAGATTTGGCATCTTGAGTTTTGTTTCTTTAAAATATATCTGGATTCCTAGAAGGTTTTTGTATAGTGTTTGTGGAAATTGGAAATGTGCAGGAAAATTCAAAGATGCTGTTCATTCACAATGAAGCCTACTACAGATGTTCGGTAACCATATGGTAGATCTCTAGGTAGACAACAAGAAAACACTACTGACTCAACTGTCGGTAGACCGGTCCAGAATGTAAGGAAAAATGTGAACTGCTTTCATATGTGCTCCAACAGTGTTAAGTCTCTAACCCATGTGAGATTAATTTTACAAAATTGAAAGCGCATGTCCAACCAAGATCTCGACTTCAAGCTATCATATTCTTACATTCATCTGCATCAATATTGTTATCTAATTTCAAAGTAAATGCCGGACAAGGCTTGTGTGTTGGCTTCATCTGTAAGTTTCGAACGCCCAAAAGATAAAATTGTTATTGTGATATATATTGGGGCTGATTATGCTACTGCCACTTCAATCTAAAGGCATTTGCAATCTACAGGTCTCATCATAGTTTTTCTTGCTCCTGTTCTAACTGTTCAGGATTCTTGATGAACATTTTTCCACATTTATCACCCGAAGACAAAGATAATCATGAAAACATCGCAGGGTACGAAGATGGACTTCTCTGTTGGCCTTTGAGAGAACGCTTTTTCTAAAGATGGTGTGCAGTGCCCACTGATAACAGCTGTCTAACATCTGATTTTCTTTGCATTGCCTTCAGTCCTCGTAGAGCACCGGTGGAACTACAAAAACCGCTGTGAAGAGCATACAGCACCTTGGGATGGGATTCTCGCTGCTTAACTATCCAGATAAGAAGGATGGAGAAATAAGCACAGCTAATACTATGTAAACGGAATGTATATTTTGGATTATAGATCTGCAAAAGTCGGATTTTATTCAATGATGAAAGACTCCAAACTCAGTAATCAAGCAAAAGAGCGTATTAGGCTCAATTGTACTGCCTCTTAATCCAGAATAGCAACATTGCCTAATTAATTGTAGTGCAGTTAACCTACCCATGAGGCCGCGTACACCTGGAAAGCAAAAATTGCCTTGAGATAAGGATGACTAGCTAAATAACATTCCCAGTGGGCAGGAAAGACAACACATTTGCAGTTGTAGTAGATGACACTATCTCCTGCAGTAGTTCTTTTTTTTTTCTTTTTGTGCTGCTGGAAATGAACAGAGCAACATTTTAAACTTCTTTGCTGCTTGAAACAGCGCAAGCACGCGTTTTGCCTTGAGATCAGCTGCGTGATAGTACAGCTAAGATGTTTCCACCATGGTCACGTTAACGTTACGTCAGCCAACAATTTGCATCAAGAACTGTACTACCATGAAGCCCCTGCCAAGCCAGTATAAAGGGACACTCAGAAGATCCATAGATCAGGAAATAGACATACTCATCCTGAATCTTCAACCTCGGCCTTCGCTCGTAAGTAGCATTACGTTCTTTTGCTTCATAGTCATGGATATCTACATGCAACGGGAATGGTGACTAGAAAATTAGGCTCTGCTTCGATTTCAACTTTTATCCATTCCTAGTAGGATTTGATGTTTTTTATGTCTAATGTATGTTACACACTCCTCCTTTGCATCCTGCAGGAAGGTGGTTCTGATCATACAAAAAAATCTGCCGATCAAACTAGACTTGGCCAGGCTCGAGACTTTTGTACTTAATTGATAAAAAACTTTGTATAGTAAAGGCGAGACTTGAAAGATCCCGAGGTTGAGAAAGCAGCAGTCAGGATGGATTTCCGCAGTATCGAAGTGCAGCGGTGGATGCTGGCTGCCATTCTGGCCGTAGTTTTAGCAGCAGTGGTTTCAGAGGCGCAACTGTCAACAGATTTCTACGATTCAACTTGTCCACAAGCAGCGTCTATAGTCAAACAAAAGGTTGATGCATTTGTTGAAGCTGATAGAGGACTGGCAGCAGCTCTTATGCGCCTACATTTCCATGACTGCTTTGTCCGGGTAACTGAGCTCATCCCTTCTAGCTCGCCCTGCAAAATTTCAGGATTTAGAAGATGTTTGCTGACACTTTGTTCCTGACCTGTCGTGCTTAGAAAAGCGAGCTAGCTTATGAATGGATTCCAGTTTGGACTGTTGATGCTAGTCACCTCGACACGGCAGATAACAATGATTTGAAACTGAAAAAATATTCTGAGTCCTCTACATGCTCCGTAATTTTTAAAACAACCAATTCACAGCTAATGGTAATAATAAATGCGCAGGGTTGTGATGGATCTGTGCTCCTCAATTCAACGGATCCAAATATTCTGACCGAGAAGTCGGCGTTGCTCAACAACAATTCTCTGAGAGGATTTGAGCAAATTGATGAAATCAAAATGGAGCTGGAATGTGCATGCCCAGGTGTTGTATCTTGCGCCGATATTTTAGCTCTGGTGGCCCGTGATGCAACTGTGAAGGTGAGAAGTATGGAATACAATGTGCTTCAGGCCTATTCTCAGGGTCAAAAAAGGTCTAGACAATATCTGATCTGATTTACACTGGAAGAAATTAGTTGTTCCGTCGACGTTCTGTTCCAGTATGTATACATGAGTAAGATAATGGTGATGACAGAGGACATATAAGAACAGAGATAGAGGATTGATCAATTCTCCGGACACACCGGTGTTAAGCACATTCCTCACAAAGGAATCTTCTGGTGATGTGTACAGGTTGGTGGCTGGAGCTGGCCAGTATTTTTGGGCCGGATTGATGGTGCTGGATCTTTTGCAGATGAAGTTAACGGCAGCTTACCCGAACGTAGAGACAACTTCACTAAGCTTGTCGAAACTTTTGCCAAAGTTGGACTTGATGCTAAGGATATGATTATCCTCTCAGGTAATGAATTTTTTCCTTGATAATCTGAAAGTTGCAGGAGAAATTAGACTATGAAACCACCTTTCGATAAACAGAGGACACAAAAGAAGCTCTTTTTTCAACTCATTTGCCAGGTTTGCATTAGAGTCCCAACGTGGAGATTTCTGACTCGCAGGATTTCAAAAGATCGACTAGACTAATATGTGGCACTTCTGTTTTTCTTTCAGGTGGGCACTCTATCGGACAAGTTCACTGTGGAGCGTTTTTCGAGCGTCTGTACAACTTCGAAGGTCAGAACATAACCGACCCCTCAATGGACCCAGAATTCGCTGAGATGCTCAAGGTCCAGTGCCCTCAAACGAAACCGTTCGGCTTCATGGCTTTGGATGCCTCGAATGGCACTTTCGACTCGACCTACTACTTGGACCTTTTGACCAACAAAGGACTTCTGGAGTCGGATGTGACACTCTTGAGCGATCCTCTGGGCGTAGAATATGCAATTAAAGCTGTGCAGGATCCCAACACCTTTTTGTTCGACTTCGGAATCGCAATGATTAAAATGGGCAATATTCCAAGTGTTGATCCTTACGGCTGGAGAAGCCATTGTGCCTTCACTGAACCAAAGCACTGAGGACCCGGAGAATTGATTTTTTAGCCGATTGTCAGTCGATCCGCAATAACTGCAAGCACGCATGCTAGTGCTCCTGCTAATTTGCAATTGCTACGAATAAGTTTCACCGACATGTAGTTTTCTCATCAGACCTTCGAATTCTTGGTCTATATTGGACCACCTGTACATACGTTTGCATTTCATCCGAAGCTAGACTGGCTGTGGGTGCCGTTTAGGAACAAATGGCTTCATTCTTTTCAATTCATTCCAAAACTTTGAATAAAGGAGAATCATTTCAGAAATATGTACGTATCAATTTTTGGTCATGCATCTGTATCCACCATAAGAAAAAAAAAAAGAAGGCATTACTAATAACAACATTGACCTCTATCATTTCATAGTGCTTCTCTCACCAGAAAGGTCTTAAAAGCTATGAGTATGGGCAGGTCAGCTGATTGCTAAACTGATTTAGTTCAGTTTATATCATATAAAGTAGACAGTAGTATTTCAGAACAAAGTCGATGGAAGACCAAATCGATAGATAGAAAGATTAATGACAGGTCGAACAGGGATACACAATGAACACGCTTGTGTTTCATTTAGTGTCTCGTTAGCTGTAGATCCGTCTCAATTGACCATATCGTTTACTTTCATTTTCTGCTCCGCCTCCACTTGACTGACTCGGGTGAAATCAGGCAAGATCTGAGAGGAATAGCCTTAAAGAAGTGAGCCTAAGATCAGCAGATACATCTGGTCGACCCTTGCTGTAAGTGAATGCCCATAACCCAGGGATCGGGCGTTTGAGTCTTTCTCGAAGCAAGGAAACCAGTGCAGCCCACATAGTTCTGGATATAGTGTCACCACAAGTCTCCACTTAAAGCTCCGTGCAACCTGACTAGCCGGTAAGTCTGTGTCAGATACTAGAAAATATTCTTCACGACAATTATGTTGATTTTTAGCTCCGACAACTCGGAATTCAGATTGTGAAAGTTATTGCCTTCAGATGCCCTTCTACTAATAGTGCTTCGTTTTGCTCTATGAGTTGGTCCCTTGGCCATTTCTGGGGACTCTTATTCCTATTAATCTATTCTAACTGAGCTGACTTCAACATATAGGGTGTATCCACAAACAGGGATGCTTAAGCTGTGTGGGCTAGTGGATGTGATGAGAGAATACCGAGATCTCGAATTTCTTCATCAAGTCGTCAATTTTGACCCTTGATTGACATAACGAATATACAGGTAGCAGCAGGGTCAGGGGCCACACATGGTGGATCTTCTTATTAAAATTTTGAGGAACAGACCTGGCATCTAAGAAATTTAGAAGTTTCTTTTACCTTTTGTGAAACACTGCACTCTCTCACATTTCACCTTTCTGCTCATGCGAGCAATGCCATGTGCAGCACAAAAGTGAACTTCACACAAATCAGAGAAACATTGTACAAAGATCATGAATGCTTGCTCTAGATTTATACTTGTTGGGATATCCTCTCGTGTGGTTCTAGATCTGCGGATCAACGTATACTCCACACACCATCAGATCCTGCCGAGCTTCCTGTCATTCTCTTTCTGTATGAACATGTTTTATTGTAAGACATCGTGTATGTGGAAGAACTCCGTTTATGGTGTGACGTGACGGCTGTCTTGTTATGCAGGGAATAATCTGTACCCACGAGGTTCTAAACTGGTATCGGTGGTTATCAATGATACTTTAAACATTACTCGCACTGCTTCCTGCATCCACTACATTCCATATTTACTAGCAATTTCCTTGCAATCCTCTGTTACTACTGTAACACTTCAATTCTTTTAAAAGACTGACTTCACATAACAGGTAAGGTCATGAAGCTGGAAGAAGATGCAACCAATGTACAGTGATGTGACAGTACAGCATATCATGCGGAGATCAAATTGAAATGTACTTTCTGCAGAGTCAAAGATGGATACCTCCTGGAATGTTAACTTGAACTGGATGAAACTTGTTGTCAGAGGATACGCAACACCAGAATCGTAAAAATCTCAGTAAAATACTGAAATAATACGGTGTCCAGAGAATGAAAGAACGTAGCGAACACATTTTCATTCATGAATGTAACAAAGCTATACTGTGAGCTAACTTTATGCCCTAAAAGAAGCTCATCAATGTATATCACAAGTAAAACGTCAGTTGTCCAGGTCAATATTCCTGAATACTCAATATTTAACACTCTTCCAGATTCACGTTCACAGATCGTGGCCAAAGAAGTAGCATGAGAAATTGCAATGAAAAGGGAAAGCCGAGTGACTGGGTTGAATCAGAATGTATAAATACCCTTTCATACGACCCACGAAGCAGGAAGCAGGCAAGCTCAACCTCGGCCTCTACCTTGTAAGTTATCTTCGACCGAGATTTCTCACGGACGTGCAGATGGGACCTGAAATCTACCTCTGTTTTCATTTGTACGAGATGATGAGATTCTCTGCCAATGTGAATTTATATTTCCTGATAATTTCTATGTCCCTATTTTTTTCTCTTCGGAGGTCATGCAGGAAAGTGGTTTTGACCCTAAAGTTTAAGTGGTCAAACTGCTTTTGAGAATGTTTGAGTTCAAATCGGTTATTTATCAAGACTGACGAGAAAAGGTATAAGATTCGAAAGCCAAGATTCAAAATGGCTTCAGATGGACCAACATATCAATGGGAGAGGTTATTTTCTTCCATCTTTTTCTTCGTAGTCGCAGCAGTTGTTGCAGAGGCGCAACTGTCAACGGAATTCTATGACTCCACCTGTCCACAAGCTGCATCTATAGTGCAAGCAAAGGTTGATGCGTTCGTTGAGGCTGACCGAGGATTGGCAGCCGCTCTTATGCGTCTCCACTTTCATGACTGCTTCGTGCGAGTAAGAACGGCTCCGTCATTTAGCCTGGAGAAAAAGAAAGTTATTCAGCCAGCTTGATTCTCTCTGATCTGCATATGAACTTGCAAGTATTACTATTATGTATCCTGTCACGTGCGAAATATGAACCAGACTGATTCATCTGTTGGAGAGATAGCCATCTGATCAGCATGATATTCTCCATAATTTAAGTCGTTTCATACTTTAGCTCCTACTTAAACTTGACTCAATTCCTTCGAGTATCTGAACATAAATGAATTCGACTCCATTCTGTGTGTCCATTCTGTTGGTGCAGGGCTGTGATGGATCCGTGCTTCTTAACTCAACAGATCCTAATAGTCTGACTGAAAAGTCTGCGTTGCTAAACAACAACTCCCTTAGAGGATTCGAACAAATCGATGAGATCAAAATGGAGCTCGAATGTGCATGCCCAGGTGTTGTATCATGTGCAGATATTTTAGCTCTGGTGGCCCGTGATGCGACTGTGAAGGTGCTACATCGTTTCTTTCTCCTGAATCTGATTTAATCGATATGCTTAATCTAATCAAACTCATCGGTATACATCGTCAATTCTGTTCTCGAAGAGGTCAAAACTGTTCTAAAGGGCTAATAGATAAGTTATGTCAAAGGGAAAGTGCTCACTAGGAAGGGCACATGGTCGTCTAGATAATTTACAAAAATATCTCTCTTGTTATGTACACAGGTTGGTGGCTTGAGGTGGCCAGTATTTCTGGGCCGCATTGATGGTGCAGGCTCATTTGCAGATGAGGTCAATGGCAGCTTGCCTGAACGTAGAGACAACTTTACTAAGCTTGTCGAAACCTTCGCCAAAGTTGGACTTGATGCTAAGGACATGATCATCCTCTCAGGTACTACTGCTTGAATTTGTTTCTCTAACTGTAACGTTGAAGATATAAATACCGCAGCCAGAATTTTAAGTACATATCAGAAGGCCAAGTGCTTGAAAGCTTTATTGTCGAGCTCAGTGACTCCTGCATCGTTTCCCTTTCAAGCATACAGATTCACTGATTTCTCAATTCTTTAATGTACCTGTAGGTGGACACTCTATCGGACAAGTCCACTGTGGAGCATTCTTCGAGCGTCTGTACAACTTCCAAGGTCTAAATATCACAGATCCATCAATGGACCCTGAATTCGCTGACATGCTAAAGGCTCAGTGCCCTCAGACCAAGCCTTTCGGCTTCATGGCATTGGATGCCACCAACGGCACATTCGATTCTACTTACTATTTGGACCTTTTGACCAACAAAGGTCTTCTTGAGTCGGATGTGGCACTTTTGAACGATCCTTTGGGTGTAGAGTATGCCATCAAAGCTGTGCAGGATCCAAACACCTTTCTGTTTGAGTTCGGAATGGCAATGATCAAAATGGGCAACATTCCAGCAAGCGATCCTTACGGCTGGAGAAAGCACTGCGCCTTCACCGAACCCAAGTTGTAGGCTGCTGATTTGAGGACTATCTGCAATAAGGATGCATGGTCATTCTTTCTGGTTCTGAAGACAGATCTTAGAAATAAGTCTCTGTTCTCTCTAATTTTTAAACCCAGATTCATCATCTATGAATTTATGGGCTATTGGATCGATGTAGAGATATTTGGTCGAGCATTAGCTTTAGATGGCAGTTCAAGCTCAATGTAGCTACAGATTGCTTTGGGGAGCACATTGATTTTTCGTGTACAGCAAGTTCTCACAAAGATTGAGTAAAAGTGACTCCATTTCTGAAAAGGATATATACAGCGGGCAGCTTCTGAAGAAACGATGAAATCTAATACGGGAAAAAGTCAGTGCGCTCCAAAAATTAACACATATTAGAATGAGTCCCAAAGCCCGCACGTCATTAAATTGACCATTATATTTTCGCAGCAAGCATTTCTTGACTTCTCAAGCTTAGATTAGAGCTTGTAGGAAATTTATCTGTTACAGTAACAGAGCGGTGTAATTGGTTGAGTAAATACTTCATCTAAAATTCAAGATATTTATGAGAACTCAACGAAGAGCAAATCAGCGCCAAACTCAGCCCATCTTACTACATTCCATCAACTTTCTGGTGGATGGCAGCAGCTGAAAGTCGAGTAGATAAGGTAAATTCTCGAGTCATGTGAAGTCCGCGTATTGGACATGGGGATTCAGCTTAGCTTTATTCTTGAAACAATTAAAGCTCAACTGAGCTTATGCCCGACATAGAGCAAAAACATCATCATAAAATGAGTTCACATGCTTTCAGAAACTTCACATACATTCAGAGTCAATTTCTATTCTCCTCTGTTGTATCCTGCATAAACTCAGGTCGATGGAGAACAAAATTTCAGCTTCCTTTGATTAGTTTCAAGTTTCAGAAAAATTTTACAACGATCCCAGAGTAACTGACCACTAGTTTAAAAGTATGAAACCCAAGAAGTGGATTATCTTAATCACAACTGCTCACAATTCTGAAACTTGCTGATAAGGAGCTTAACTGCGTTCACGTGACGTACCCAAAATGTACAAGGCTCGTACCCATGTGAGATTAATTTTACAAAATCCACCTCTGAGATATCGAGTTCAGTAAAGACCTCATTTCTTGAAACACTCAGGGTCTTGATATCACTGTGCAAAAAGCCGCCTCGTCTACATTTTATACAATACACCACATGGCTCGTCCAGAAAGACTTGAAGCTCATTTTTCTGGGTTCTATTTCATTTGCTCTCGACAAAGTAGTGCATGATGCATATGGAGGCTAAGCACTACCTTTTCCCAACACGTTTTTCATCAGTGATCAAATTCGATGGGTCCCAGCCAGAACTACATGTCCGCAACATTTGTGAAATAGTGATTAATAGGAAGGCTCGCTACCCTAGCGCCGTTTATTTTCTGATTCTTTTGTCTTCGCCATTCCGTGCGTCACTCTTAACGTGGCAAGCAAGAACAGTCAAAATCCTGTTTATAAGATTTTCTTATATGGATTTGAGTACTGATGTCATGGAAAAGTCAAAGTGCCAGTGATCTCTGTACAGGATGACAAGAACTCCGATGTAGGTTCATGTGTTGCCATCTGCAATGGAGATGTCTTCAGCATTTGTTGAATTTTTTGAGAAGGATCACGACAGCCTCATCTGGAAATCTCGTTGTTTCCTGCATTCACTACCAACCCACAGTTTTATTCCGCACTGTGGTCGGACGCAAGGGCGAGAACTCCTTTTTTCATGTACAGTTAATTAATTTCTAATGAACATGAAATCCTTATAAGAAGTCTGCGGAATGATGACAACACACTACTTACGAAACATATTCAGCAAACAAGTCCAACTTCATTCGTTTCATGCTGTCATGGAAGGGCATCAGAGGATGGAATTATTAAATCAGTTTCTGGCATGTGGACAGCGTTGTTATAGAATTCAGTATGTATGACTGTTTTCACATTTACATGCTTTTGAAAACCATACGACCATATCAGGAGCTGCAGGGAGCCGGTTGCGGCATAAAAGAAAAGAGAGTGATTCCACACAGAAATCGCCTGTCATTTATCCCACCAGTTCTACAGGTCAATGCCACTCGAAGTGGAGTACGAAATGATAGAATACCTCGCCACTGTTACTGCAAAATATGCGGATCGTGGGTCACCAACTTGCACGAGAAAAGCTTTGGAAAGACAGGAGCTTTGTTGGATCGTCGGGTATAAATCGACTGCCGTGAGATCGAGAAAGCAGGAACTTGACAGCCTCATCCTTGATTTCCAACCTCGGCCTTAGCTCGTAAGTCTGAACATATTCATTTCTTTATCAGATTTTCTCAGCTGCATATCGGAGCTAGACTGGAGAGTTTTGATAACTAATGTTTTTTTCTCTCATGGCGTCATGCAGGAAGGTGGTTCTGACCATTGTTTGTGGTGGCCAAACTGCCTTAGGGTAGGCTTGACGTTTCTTTCAGTCGTTGACGAAAAGGAAGACCAAAGAAAAAATCTGATATCAAACATTCGGCAATGGCGTCAGAAAGTCTCAGACTGCAGTGGAGGATGCTCGCTTCTACCATTCTTGTGTTCTTTTTTGCAGCTGTTGTTGCAGATGCGCAACTGTCTCCGGGATTTTACGGTAGGACTTGTCCACAGGCAGCTTCTATAGTGAAAGCAAAGGTTGATGCTTTTGTGGAAGCCGATCGGGGATTGGCAGCAGCTCTCATGCGCCTACACTTCCACGATTGCTTCGTCCGAGTAAGAATACCTCATTGTCGAACTGACATGATTACTCACGTGTTCTGGATAGCTGTTTCTCATGGCTATTATAACTTGTAAAGCAATTAGACTAGGACAGGGCTACTAGATTCCGATGATCCTCTTTGATGCAATCTATCCATAGACAAAAGCGTACCACACATTTCTCAAGATCTTCTAATTCTGCACTTCAGAGTTTTCCTGACATAATGTCCTGAAATGATAATGAAAATATATACTGCTCATGTATAACGCTTGTGCATGTGCAGGGATGTGATGGATCCGTCCTTCTCAATTCAACTGATCCAAATGTTCTCACTGAGAAGTCAGCTTTACTAAACAATAACTCCTTGAGAGGATTTGAACAAATCGATGAAATCAAGATGGAGCTGGAGTGCGCATGCCCAGGTGTTGTATCATGTGCGGATATACTAGCTCTGGTCGCCCGCGATGCTACAGTCAAGGTGAGCAAAGAGTTCATTTCCATTGCTCTTTTCAATCAAACCCAGTCCTGAGCTGGATCAAAGCATGTTCTTCATAAAAACTTAATGTTGGCAGACGTGTTCTTGAATGCAAGGTATGAATAAATGCAACGGAGAGAAGTGGTCAAGTAGCTCAAAGGCGAATGTGATTTACAGTAGATTCGTATAACTGCACGCCATCTCATCGTCCAGCTATCTGACCAAGTCCATGTATGCTCATACTACAGGTTGGTGGCTGGAGCTGGCCAGTATTTTTGGGCCGCATTGATGGTGCTGGCTCATTTGCAGATGAAGTTAATGGCAGCTTACCTGAACGTAGAGATAACTTCACTAAGCTTGTAGATACCTTCGCCAAAGTTGGGCTCGATGCTAAGGACATGATTATTCTCTCAGGTAGTACTTATCAGGCACCGCATTTCCGTAACGGATTGAATGTGGCTCATAAGTGGAAAACCATAAATCAAGTTCCAATGCCAATTTGATTTCAACACTCTGACACCCTTGCTGAGAAATTGGAATTCCTAACCTCTTGTCGAAAATTGCGCAGGTGGACACTCTATCGGACAGACTCACTGCGGTGCATTCTTTGAGCGTCTCTACAACTTCGAGGGTAAAAATATCACAGATCCATCCATGGACCCTGATTTCGCCGCTATGCTCAAGGCTCAGTGCCCTCAGACCAGACCCTTCGGGTTCATGGCATTGGACGCCACGAATGGCACGTTCGACTCTACTTATTACTTGGATCTTTTGACCAACAAAGGACTCCTTGAATCAGATGTGGCGCTGTTGAGCCACCCTCTGGGCGTAGAGTACGCTCTCAAAGCTGTGCAGGACCCCAACATCTTTTTGTTCGAATTCGGAATGGCAATGATCAAAATGGGCAACATTCCAGCCAGCGATCCTTACGGCTGGAGGCAGAATTGCGCCTTCACCGAGCCAAAACACTAAAATCGATGGTTTTTGGCAGATCAATTTGCTGTTGATCCGCAATAAGCACGCATGCTCGTGCTCGCTCGTTGCTGCTCAGCAGACGATAGGAAAATTCTGTGAAAATTAGTTTTCTGATCATGATCAGCAGTTGCGGTCCACATTGGATCACATGCACATGTGAATAGTCAGGTGACAGTAGCTGCCTTGCCGTTCACAAGAAGATTCTTCTTAGACTCTGTACAAAATTCCAATAAGTTTTTATTAACAGGCAATTCAGTTTCTCTTGAGTCATTTTTAACACTGCTCAAATGTGAAAGAATTTTGCTGCTGGTGGAGAACGTATAACGTGTTTCTGTGTCTACCATGCACATCTTCTCATCGATTATTCATGCACTCTACTTGACTTATGGAAGTTTTGACCTGAACCGGGGTTGGACTTCATGGTTCCTGTGAATGGTTCCTGAGGTTCAGTATGACAATGTGAAGATCATGTAGCGCCTACAGAAAATCAGTCCATTTTGAATCTTGAGTACGATCAGGTGAAGGGATCGCGTGACACAGAGGGACTTGTAGGATTTGAATTGGAATATATTGAGTAATGTCTTCTAAACCTCTTCAACTAATTAATCTGAGATAATAAATTCTTCAAGTATCAAATAGCACATTAAAATCATATTCACTATCTATATATTTTGATAATATTTTTTGAACATAAAAGAGAATTAATATAAAACATTTTTATATTTTATTTTCATCATATTTGAGATAAATTAAAATAACAAGAATATATTAAAAATCAATTTCATAAAATATTAATATTTTTAAATGCACTAAATAACAGAGTTAAGAATAAAATCTTAACATCAACTATTCTATTTCGATAAATAACTAATCGTATAGTGGCTTCAGCAGCACTGGTTCTATGAGTTCACTCGACATACTCGCCTGTCAAGGTGGTTATGTTAAGCGAGTAATTATTTTTATTTAAAATTTCTAATAATTGAGAAATAAATATTTATTAATAAAATTATAAAAGATTCATTTTTTACTGTCATAATTCTTAACTATCTCACTGTATTCTATTTAGATTATTAAATTTGCAAACATTGGGTTCAATTTCAAATTAATTATAACAGATAAATTGTTATGAAAATTAATGGAAATGGGCTTGACTCGTGCACGTGAAAATATTCCTTCATTGATTTAGGACTAGAGTTGACAGAAATAAATATCCTCATTTTTTTACTTTAATATATATTCTTCTAGAAAGTGCATTTCTTTATGTATGTGAACCATTTTAAAAATTGATTTTAAATTGTTATGAAGTTCATGTGATTGACTAAATTAGTGAATTAAATGAAGTTGTGCTTTGATTTCATTAGAAAAGAGTACATGGACAAAACACAAACAAGCTCCTATTGTAAGATTACATTAGTATTTGTAAGATTCTCTTTTGATTTCAGAAAAAATTGACAGTATAGTGAAATGTTAGATAGAGTTTTATAAAATAAAACATCATTAAGAATAAGACCTATTAAATTGACTACCATTGTTGCTCTATATTTGTAGATTTAGCTTTGAAACGTTTCGAAATATTTTTATTTGACTTCATTTAGAATTTTATTTACAATTTTTAGAAAAAGTTTCAAATAATGATATTTTAAATCTACAAAACAGTAAATTCGTAAAAAGTATTACAAAATTGTAATTCTGGAATTTTTCTAAAGAAAAGATTTATTTTCAAATTATTAAATGAAAAGATAAAAACAACTTTGATTTGAAGATTTTGAAAAATCTTAAAATGTTTGATTGATTTTTTGTATGCAGTTTTTTATTCATTTTATTGATCAAAAACTAGATATGTGTAATCTGAAATATTAGAAATTTTTACAATTGATGGTTTTTCCAAAGCATTTAAATTAATCGTTTATTCAATCGGATGCTGCATACATGTAGTTTGAAAATCAATATTCATAAAACTTAAATTTTTGCACTTAATTTTTTTTATAAAAGGTGTTTATTTTATATAAAATCACCTAAACAAATTACTGATATTTTGTTCCAAGTTTTTTAAATTTATTATAATTATAAGTAGGTTGAAATATTTTAATTTTAATTTTAATGTAAAATTATTAATTAAATTTGGTGTCCAATAAAAAAATTTGAAATATCACATTTTAGAAAAATACCGTTCATATTTTTAACATTAAAAATCATGTAAAATTATTCGAAATTTTTTTTTAAATTATGAGCTAAATAAAACACAAACAACAGAGTACTGTTTGTATTTTTCATAAATCAAAGATTATCAGTAACATTCAAGTAAAAATATGTTGTCTCTTCAAGTTCAAATACTTAATTATCACTGAGTTACTAATCCTAATAGACACACACCGAGGTGATCATGCTGGAGGAAATTAGCAATGTCGGTAAGATGTGCAAGTATGGAGCGCCCGGACTGGACATTGTGCAATTTGTTACACAATGTGATCTCCTTTCTGATGATAGGTTTATGGGGGGCACAATTGTTATTGTTATAATGCATCCAGTACTTTACACAGTGTATTTGCAATGCATTACAGCTTGTTTTCATCTGTACGATTGATTGAAAAATTATTTTGATTGGAGATCCTTGTTTTGGACCTTCCGTTATTACAAGTCCTGAAGATTTGCATGTAGACTACATTAAATTTTTACTTCGAGAAATAGTGATATATCAAGAGAGAAATTAGCTATGTACTTTTACTTTGGTTCCTAGGATGGGTTTTTATGTGTACTTTGTGGGCTTTTCTTTGTTCTCTTGTAGATTGTTTTTCGTCCCGCTTTTTATTCCATGGGTATGCTTCTCCTTCTATTTCTCACATAGTTGCAAAGGTTAGCCCAAGTTTGGCTGAGACTCGCATAAAAGAATATGTGAAAATGCTTGTTAAATACAGGCAAATTTCAGAAAATTGTCCTCACCTTAAACGCCCGTGAGGATGAATAATGACTCGTGCTAGCAAGATGAATTCGACGACGTAGACGAATCACGTACTTCGTCCATGACCTTCAGGGCATATGCGGAAATATTCCCAACATTCCGGACAAGCGAAAGAATAATTATTTCTCAAGCTAATAAACCTGTTCTGGGATTTAGTGCAACGTGATGAGATTAGAAAGGCTTTTGACGTCAGCAAGAATTATGAGCTTTCCTCATCACGGACAACAGACACATGATCCGTTTGTTGACATTAGTCAAACGATCCTTATCGCCGCAGTACCATTGGATTGTTGGAGAACCAAGGGAAGCGCTTTCGAAGAAAACATGAGTTTGTCAAGGCGCCAGCTTCAAGAACAGCTGTCAAGTCAAGTCAGTCTCTCTGACGTCAGTCAAGTACAGTGCAATCAAGGGCCGTGCTGTAATCATGAGACATCCCTTTGAACTCTGAACATGCGTGTATACTTCCGTTTTCCCGTTCTTCCTTTGTATCCTTTGACTTTCGGAGCAAGTACACAAAATTTCAGACATCTCTGTGAATCTGTGTACTTTTGGCCGAAGGAGATCATCTCGTACTCTGCAGATGAAAACTCCCAGGTTAAAATCGATGGGAACTCAAGGCCTCTCATTTACAGTATCAATTGTTTTCTGCTGTGAATTTGTGAGAATTTAAACTGAATCCGCGGCCTCTAAGGCTTTAGAAGGTCCCTTGCACGAGCAACACCGAGTTTTACCAATGTCCAAGTCCGACCACACTACCCTCAGTATGGAAGTGAACCACCCCACAGAAGAGGTTTCCAAGTTCTAGCAAGCAGGAATCAAAGCCTACGCATGGGGTCTCCATCCGGTCATCGAGTCCCTGCTTCGTTCGCTGAGACTCTCATCGATGACTGAAAGAGAATCGGAAGGTGGGGCACATTTTTGGCCCTCTCTAAGAATACGACAACGGTTGAGTAAATGGTCTGCATCAATATCAGGATACAGTCCTAGCCTCTCCTCTTGTAGCATGAGCCGCTTGCTGCTAAGCTAACCTTGCACCAGTGCTGGTTGTCTGTCTAAAGTAACAAGGGGGTCTTGATCTCGTAATACTGTACTCTCAGCGGGCTTCGCGTGATCTAGATCTGGAGCTGACGGTGCACTTCCACTATTTGCATGACTCACGACCACCGGCCGGGAAGGCCGACTTCATTCCAAAGTTTATCGAATGAAGTCCGGAGTAGTTCAGTTTACCCTTCAGTGAGCATGAGGGGTGAAATGAAAAATTGATCGCAAGATTTACTACTTTCCGTCGAATCATATATGGATCATGTAGGAGTCAGTACACAAAGCAGAGACCGCTGCGCATGCTTGTCGTTTGAAGCGTATATGTCGATCTTCTCCCAACACCAAGTAAAGCTACTGCGCGTAGATTTTTTACTGTCAGCGCATCAGCACGATCACATGCTAGGCAAGTACAACGACCAAAAGGATACTTTAAATGATGGGAGATCGGATGAGCGATCCAGAACCAAATTTCTATCTTGATACAAAGTTCAATGTAGACATGTATATGATACGACGTGCATAGAAGAATGCCTTCCTTTTGCACGCAATAAGGTCAAATGCCGTTAAAAAACCGGAGACTATGATCGTAAGCATTTGTCAGTGTCAATGTTGAGCGGATATTGGGCTGTAGAACCGAGTGCAGGAGGACGATGGAGCTTTTTCTATAGAGCTATAGATGCCCGAATTCCTCCTATGAAATTGATATGCAGCTTGGAAATTGTTTGCGATGCAAGTCCACCAGCCAGTCCTAGATTATTAAATATGCGTCTTGCCACTGGTAGCTCAAGACGAATTCAACCTTCCCGTGGAGCTTGTGTTATTGTGACATCACTCCCTGTCACGATAAGACAAGCACCTAAGCAGAGTTAGAAGAGGCCTTATAAAATCCAATGACTGTGTAAATAGTTTGGATAGCGGCCAGACTCAGAATCAGGAATCCAGCAAACAACGATATCGCCAACCAAGGCTTGCTGCCATTCCAGTAGCTGTCCTTGAACTCTGTCCAGCCGCGCCTCCATTGCTGAAGGTAATACGATCGCACTTTTTTGCGGATGGCGTCCAACTCCGGGTTATAGTAAACAGAGCAGCCTTGAAGCAGATTGTTGAATGACTTGGCCACGTCCCTCTCATCCAAAGGGCTGTTCAGAATCACTGGATGCCTTCCTTCCTTCAGCAGACAAACATCTTTCTCCGTGTTGATCAGATCATCCAAACACTGGAGGTAAGTTATGAGCTTGTGTTCCGACGTGCTTACTAGCTCAAAGGCAACCAGATTCCGCAGCAGCCTCTCTGTACTCCCATCCACACTCAGTGGCGAAATGTGAAGCGTAGCGCTGCCCCACGGCAGGGAGCTGTCCTTCAGCTCCACCTTACAGTTGCAACCTGGAGATGAGTCTCCTTTCACCCGAATCCCCACTTCCCGGAGAACTGCAACTGTGGGGAGAGTGTAAGAATCTATTTTGATAGCTGCTTTTCGTGTACACAGGTTCGTCAGAATCCTGTTCAGAAAACAGAGTACCGGTTCTTGGTCGGCTTCCCTGACTCCTGCTGCTGGAGGAATTTTTTCTGCCAGGGCTGAAGAGTGACCGTTTGCAAGCACGGCATCTGTTACAATTCCCATCTCCAGATCTGGAACAGGATCAATATTTCGATTTGGGCCTGATGCCCGTTTCTTTTTCTTCCGGCTTGGACTTGGTGGCGCTGGGGCTGCAGGAGATTCTGACTTTTGATCTACACCGAGTCTCGACTTCTGGAAACTCGCAGTTGTCTGTAAGTGTGGAGATAGAAAACTCGTGGCGCCCGGGACGCTTGCAGCCTCAACACCTGAAGTTGCTTCTTCCCCGAACCTGTTTGCTCTTTGTTTTGAGTCTTCTGCTTCACTGATGGCGGGTGCCCATAAGTCCAACTGTCCGATGACACCACTTCCACCGCTTCCGCTAGTCCACCTCTCGGAAGCTGACGAATCAGACATCGAGGTCCGATGGAAACGCTCGTCTCCTGAACGCTGCTCCTTTATAAGGAGGATCCGATTCTGCTTTCCGAGCCTGGTGCTTTCGGATTTCGGATCCTCTACGTCCATAACAGGCTCTGAAGATCTCTCCTTTCTAATGTGTATCAATTGCGCCACTGGTGACATTCTAACGAGGTTGCGCCAGCGGTTGATATTGCGCTGATCTCCTTCTTCCTCTGTCAGAAGGCGAGCATGGTCCAAGCTGTCGACATGACCCAGGCTGTTGAAATCCGAGACTTTTTCCACTTTCTCATCCACCGGGCTGACCAATCTATACAGGCAATCGAGAAGGTGGCTGCATTTCTTGAGCTTTTTGCTTTCCAGCAGGTCATCAGTTACACAGCCCTCAGTTCTTTGGCCCGGCTTTGTCCTGTAATTACCTGGTAGAACACGCAGTACCTTCTGAAACGTCTTTTTCACAAGAATTTCAAAGGCCTGCTCAGAAGCTGCTTTCTTCTCCTCTGCGTTCTTCACTATTTTCACTTCGGCAAGATACATTTCCCTCAAAACTCTTCGGATCAGCACCAGTGGAATCTGGTTCTCGAACAGCCAGATGTCAGAGTTGATCACGTTGTTGTTGCATAGACTGAAGGGTCTTGTGAAGATTTGGAGTAAGGCCTCATACTTTTCGAAACCAGCCAGGCCGAAGGATTTCGATTGCGGGTCGGCGTGCTGAAACAGCATAAAACTCACCAAAAAAATTGCATCTACGAGGAGCAGGTGCCGGACAGTGGAGACGGAGAGGTCCGGTGGTGCATCAGAATACTGCTTCCAGATGTAATGCCTTGATTCGTTCTGCCCGCAAGGAACAACTTTATCTAGCAGGTGATTCCAAATTGCTTGTACTTTTCTCTTCCTTCCAGAAACTTTGATGTGCACTTCTCTTTTCTCGTTCTCAGTCGAATCTCTCAGCACTTTCAAAACGGCGCTTGCCACTTCCTGCTTCACTTTCTCCATCGCAGCGTACCGCTCGTCACTGGGGTTCCTTCCATATAATCCCAAGGAGATGAGCTGTGGTTTATAACACTCACTATTGACTCGCCGGATTGGCTCTGGAACCTTAAAGAACGAACAATGCACATGCTTCTTCCTGTTGAGGACCATGCCAATTATCTCGTCCGCCGAGATTTCACAGGACTTCTTCTGGCTTAGAGTTCGGTCTACAATTCCAGGGACAGACTTCGGTTTCTCCTCTTTGATTTTCAATGCCAGTCCCTTGCTACTCCGACTCGTCGATGGACTCATCATGGTGAGGTGTGTAAACCAACTAACTTCACATCCAGCTCGGTTTGGATCACAGTGATCCTGCCAGTGAGTCCTCGGGGTTTTGTTGTGCTTCGAGAGAGGCTGCCCTGAACCAGAAAGTCAAAATCTTGATTGCACTATCCATGCTATAGTGAACCTTACTTTGCTTCTGTCCAGAATCGTTGAACACGACTTTTTTTTATTCTATTGGAAGGAAAAGCTAGAAATGAAGAAACGTATGGAATGAGAACGACTACCCGTGTTCCAGTCAATGGTTCTTCGCATGCTCCAGGAGTATGTAGACCATTTTATCTAGATAGTCGGATATCTTAGGTGCAGTAGTAAATATTTTCCACTGTGATTCTATTGTGCCTAGCCCCGTCCTACGTAGGGGTCTTCCCATCCTTTTTGCTATATTATTCGCTACACACTATCACATTCCAGGCAGGAAGGGACGGGACCTTTTGCACGCGACTTTTTGGACGTCCGCCTGAAGTAAAGACATGGGGTCCACATGCCTGTTCCCCTTGGCGATGCGCAGCAATTTCCTTTGCCGGACCCCCGAAATCATGGAAGAGGCAAATTTACTTATCACCACTTTGAATCAAACTATTACATGGTTCTTCTTTTGTTTTAAATTTCACTTGATTTTTCTACAGTCGTGGAACTAGAGATGTGCTCAAGGTTCCATGACCTAGCAAACTTGACAGCAAGCAGCCAAGGGGAAGGCAAAGGCAAATCACTTCATGATTATTTCGTCACTTATATTGTTTTAAACTCAGATAGAATGACAAACGTGAAACAAGGCAACGAAGGGGAAGGCAAGTGCATATCACTTTCTGATTATTCCCGAGTTATATTGTAATATACTTAAGTCGAATGTCGTGAGAACTTGAACATTGTCGCAACACCGAACACGAGGAAAACTTTACCCAACAACTTCTATTTAGATGATGATAATTACTTGATGTATATGAAAACTGTGAAACAAAAATATGAAATGCAAACTATTGGTTTATTAAAGCACAACAACTGCAGTCAATGTAATACAAGTGCACCCAAATGCTAAGTAAAAATATACATACATATCAATAAGGCAGAATTAAGTGATTTTTCTAACTATTTCCACGTATACTCATAATTAATATAAGGACAATATATTTTCTAATTAATTCACTTATAGATCAATCATTGGATAAAGACTCAGATAGTCAATATGAAACACTGATATCAAGTGCAATATTGTTGGACTATTAAAGGGAAACATATGCATTCCATATAAATGTACTCATCTGCCAACACATAATATGCAAATATGCACACTTAATCGAGAAAAATCAATTTTTATATATATATATATATATATATATATAATTACTATAACAAATATACATACAATGCTTGTATGTACACAAGTACATTTTAAATATGTCATGTAAGGAGTATTAAACATGTACATGTACATTTTAACCATAACATGCTATGAGAGGGCTAGGAGAGGGCAATACAGCTAGGAGAGGGCAAATGCTCTGTATCATTTGAATCATTCAAGTCCATATCCAGCACAAGAGAATCATGAAATCAATGTACATTGCCAAAAACTTATAGGAATCTCAGATCCAGAACCTGTTGTCATATGCATTTACACTACAAAAATATCCAAATAAGTATTCTGTCGAGAAAGATAACGGGACATACTGCTTGCTCCTTAGATGCAGTCTGAACTGACAAATAACTCTATGATTTTTCAGCCTCTCTAGTATAAACGTACCTCCATCAAATGCTTTTCTAGATGGATCAATTTTTCATTTCACAATCAGGAAAACTTCTAGTCACTTTGTGAACTTCTTCTTGGCAAAAAAAGGAAACAGTAAATTAATTAAAAAAAGCACAAACGCAATAGTTTGCAAAGATGCGCATTTTTAAATCCCTTATGGTAGACCAATCATTATTGAACATGTGTTCGATATGCGCTAAATGTTTTTTTCCCTTATCTATCATCATTGCAAGTACTTTGACAATAATATCAGCTGACATTACAATTTTCATCATGGTGATGTCAATATTTGTCATGCAAACCTTTTTTGTATATTTTTCATTATTCCCCATAAATTAAAGACCTAAATTACAGAAAAAAGCTTATGGACATCAACACACAAAATTAAAGTTTAATGTAAAATAAAAAATGGTTGCAAATTGTTCACAATGTTGATTTCTCAAATTATATCCACCATCTAAATTTTTGTAGGATAACAGCATAAAAATCACAACAAGACTTTAATCTTTAATGTTATAAATCAAGGAATGTGATCAATTGTCACGTTGAACGAAAAAAAAAGATAAAAAAATTTATTCATGAATATGACAAACTGTAAAATATCCATTTTTGTCTTTTTTTTTAAATCATCATAACTAGATTTAATTTTTTTACGAAAAATTAGCAATGATTATTTCTTTTTTTTAAAGATAACTTGATCTCAATCAATACAACCAGCAGACTTGACATCACTATAATATTATATATTCAAGTAAATCTCATTACTTTCAAATGTTTAAAATCTATTTATGTGACTAAATTCATCATCGATCCGTTGGGTTAAGTCTTAGTTCTTGGTTAACTCCAGTTAGGCTGCTACTCTAATTAGTTGCTAACTAGGATAAGTTGATATTATTATATACGAGGGCTTGTGAAAGCTTTCGGTGACACCCAAGAGCTCATTCTTATGGAGCAAGTTGAGAAAAGGAGAGAGGGAGCTTAAGCTATGAAGTTTTGATGCGGCTAACGGATCTAGAGATCAGTAAAGTGATTTGTTTGTTCCCGTGGATGTAGCCTCCAGGAGGTGAACCACTTGACTACTTTGATGCAAGTGTGACTCATAATGTATGCTGTCTCAAATCATGAATTGGTATTAGAGCAACCTGGAAAGTGACGCGGTTGTGGGTCTCAATATGCGAGCTAGTGATAGACAATTTTGAGTTTTCTTAAAGTTTGTCATGTGGAAGTAGTAGGAGTTGGAACCATCTGAGAGCTTAGATCAAGGGCATTCTAACAGTATTTGAACAAGGTTGATTGGAGTGCAGAGCGTGGAGTAATCAAAGTTGAGAGTTTTGGTGGGATTTTGTCAAATGTTGATGAATTCATCGGAGCCCTGTCACAAAGCTTGTTCAAGGGTGCATAGGGGGAATGGTTCAAGATTCCAAAAAAAGAAGCAAGGCATTGTCTCGCAAACAAAATGACTATTGGCCGAACAAACAACGTCGGTTCCGACCCAAATTTTTTAGAGCATGTTTGTGTTCCAGTTGCAAGGCTGTCCGCCATTTCCAAAGTCATTTGGAGTAATTTTTTTTCACGTTGAAGATTCTTAGGGGAGGTGAAAACGGGGAAGAAGTTTTTACACACCAAATTCAACAATAAATAACTTTTTAAGCAACCTCTGTTTGAAAATCTGTTTGCACTTACGGAATCTATATCCCATGGGCTACGTTCAGGTTGTAAGATTTTATCTAGAGTAGATTTTTATTTTTTTTAATATGAGTGGAAAAGAGATAAGTTTGGTGATTTCATTTGACGACTGAACGACACGAGAGATAATTTCTGGGGCCAAACAAAGCGAGATGGCAGTCATGAAGATTTGGGCTGCCAAATTTGAAATCATCAAGGACGATGGATGTTCTGATTATTTCTTGTGGGAACGTCTAGTGAAGGGCATGCTCAAGGCTAACGGTTTTGGAAAATTGTTGAGGCCCAAGATCGATTTGGTGTTAGAGGACGATTGGAACGATAGGTAGGAGATGGCTATACACATAGCCACATGTAATCAAGTAGTTGGGTGATTACATGGACTGCATTACTCTCTTTGAGGGGCTCCAACGGAAATTCCATCAAAATAAATTTTCAAATCGCTTCTACACGTCCTTGAAGCTGATGAGCTTCAAGATGAAGTACAATGAGACAAAGATACAAGATCATATCAATGCGTTCAATGATCTTACTATGTATTTACAACATCTTGATGTGAACTTCAGTAATGAGAGGAAGGTTCTCCATCTATTGGGTTCTCTTCCTACATCCTATCAGTCCTTGTCACGAATATTACTACATCGTGATAGAAAAATCATCACCTACAAGAGGTGGTGAGTGTTTTTCTGACGGACTCTCTTCAGCAAAAGATGATGTTACGTTCTCAACCATCGATTTCTTCACGAATAACGTTGAACGTGAATCGTGGAAGATCTCAAAAGCGGATAAATGGTGAAGAAGAAAGATCTAAGACTAGATCTAGGTCTGGGGGGATCCGAAGACTGAAAGATTTTACTTTGTTGGAAGTGTGGCAAAGCTAACCATCTCAAGAGAGATTGTTGTGGCAAAGCAATTGAATCTCCTTCAACCAATGTGGCAAAAAAGAAGAAGGAAGAAGATGAGGAGAACCTGCTTGATGATGACTATGCTCTATGAAGCCAATGGTATGTCCTATGCACTTCATCTTGTAGGAAAGTTAATAAATGGATTCAAGATAGTGCTTGTTCATACCATATATGTTACATAAGAGATTTTTTTAGTTCTTACTTGATATCAAACAGTTCAATTTTGATGGGGAATGATCACTCCTGTCGAATTGTGGGTATTGGATTGGTAAAGATTCATATGTTTGATAGTATTGTGTGCACATTGAGTAATGTCATATCCTTGACATGAGGAAGAATTTGATTTCTCTCGGCGTGTTAGACACAATTGGTCATCAATGGGAAGTAGTTGATGGTTTATTTCCATTCATGGCTAGAGAAAAAATGTCTTGAAGGGAAATAGTCACAAGAACCTATATATGCTAAAGGGAAATATTCTTTATGGAAAAATACATGTTTCTACATCTCAAAATGAGATTAACTACTTGTGGCACTCATGATTAGGTAACATTAGTAAGAAGAACATGTACGTTCTTCACAATAAAGACTTTGTTTCTACACTATGGTCAAATAGTTTAAAATTCAATGAGTATTATGTACTAGTGAAACACCTTTGGATTGCTTCTGGCATTGGATTTCATAGTTCCAAGGAGATGGTTGAATTTATACATATTGACATGTGGGAACCATCCTCTACTCCCTCACATTCTAGAAACTTCTATTATGTATCGTTCATCAATAATTATTCAAGATTTATATGGATTTATTTTCTATATCAGAAGTTTGAGGTCTTTTTCACTTTCAAGAAATGTAAAGCCCAAGTTGAGACTAGACTGGTAAGAAAGTAAAATTTTTGAGATCAAATAATGACGGGGAATACACTTCTGTAGAATTTGAGATGTATTATCAAAAAGATGGGATAACTTGCCATCTCACTAGGGTATATACTCCATAACATAATGGTGTTGCTGATCAGCTTAATTGAATGCTATTGGAACAAATTAGGAGTATATTATGTGAATCAGGTTTATCACATGTGTTTTGGACTGAAGCTATCAACACTGCAGTTTAGTTGATAAACCTTTCTCCTTCTTGGGTGATTAATCACATGATGTCATTTGAAATGAAATACGGACAGCCGGCAGATTACCGTTGTTTGGTAGTCTTTGGTTATAATGCATATTCTCTCACAGCCAAGGAAAGTATATCTAAGCAGGATTTAACTTCTAAGAAATATTTCTTAGATATCAGAGTGGTATGAAGGGTTACAGGTTGTGGGATCCCCTCACATGTAAGTTGATTGTTAGAAGACATGTTTTGTTCAATGAATCCAGATCATGGAACAAGGGGAAAAAGCTCAAGCTCCTCATGCTGACAAGGAAAAATCTCCTCTAAATATTGTTGAGGGGGAGATTAGTCATGATGGGTTTCATAATGAGGCACAAGGAGGAGTTCCCACATAAAAGCAAGTTTCTCAATTTGAGAAAATGCAACACCATGATGAGACTTGTGAACCTCAACACATGCCAACATAGGAAGATCAAGCTGAATCATCAACTAGGAGGATATTTGGACGCTCTATTCATGCTTCTAAATGATTTGGCCAATGGATTGATTCAACTTAATTAGGAGATGAGGATATATCTCCTGATGATGATGATGGTATGGTTTTGATCTTGGAAGAAGGGGAACCTTCTTCATACAATGAGTCTCAAACTTTTATGGAAAAGCTTGAGTGGGATGCAATCACTGATTGACAATAAGATTTGGGAGCTAGTCAAGCTTCCTAAGGGTCAACAACTAGTGGACAATAAAAAGGTCTATAAACTGAGTGATAGCCCCACTAACGGAGTGAAGAAGATCTCCAAGGCCAGGTTGGTGACGAAGGGATTCACACAAGAAAAAAGTGTGGATTACAATGAGGTCTATAGCAACATGGGTTGCTAAGTATGCCACTATTTGCTTGTAGTGTATACTTGTGGCTTTCTTGTCCAAGGTCCACTACGATCATGTTTAAAGCTAATCTTATTAACAAAAATGAATAGAAAATGTCTCTTATTACCAATTAGAATTCAAATACCATTTGATTGAAGAAAATTATTTGCAAAAAAAGATGAAAAGCATTATAAAATCTCTGGTAAAAATATAAACATGATTAAAATAAGAAAGAATAATGCATATGATATTGAAGATGGCTAAAATTGAATTGGTATTATTTATCCTGAAAATAATAAAAATCAATATTTCTCTAGATGTAAAGAATATTTTACGTGTAAATAATATTAAATAATTTTTGTGGATACTTTATATTTCTATATAATTAAACCATATTTTTAAATAGAAAAACAAATTTATGTATGAGAAATCACAATCATATTGTCGGTTGCATAGCCAAAAGATGCCAAAATATTACAAGAGAGTTCATAGTGACATCTACTTGTAGTAAAGGACCTAAAAAATATATAAATTTATATGGTAAGTACATTATTTGAAATGGCATGATTAAACATATATTATTTTAAATTTATATTTTTGATAAAATGGAAAAAAATTCATGTTCAAAAATTTTATTTTAATAAAATATTTGATGTAGTATGATGAGATTCGTATTTAAATGTAAGAACATATTGATAATGGTGACGTTATTCATAGTTATATACAATGCTCTAAGTATAACTTTTATTTTCAAATATGGAAAATAATATATAATGTTAAGTCCAGATCGTCTAATATGTTGAATAAACATTGTTATAAATGTTAGCAAACATAAAAATTTATAGAAAAATAATCACATAATTTAATCTTTTTATGTAGTTTGCAAAACTCACATGTGCTAAACGATGTCAACAGGCTGGAACGTCTCCTCCACCTGTATCTCCTTGGAAATCTGTTTTGGTTGAGGTCTTCCCGCAAAACTCACAAATCATGTGCAAGACATGTAACATTTACACTCTAACTGTTTTATATTTATGGACTTTATAAATCTATATAATTATTATAAAGGACTTTATAATAATTATAAAGAACTACATGTATGCAAATATTGGCAAGTTTTATTTTATTTTATATGAAATTTTTTTTTTATACTTTAATATGTTCTTGATGACTTTTTCTGAATGTAAATTTATTATGAGTTATGCATGAGCTCAGTCATAGTCTACCGTTTGAATTCTGTGATTTTTTGAAAAAAAAAAACTAATTTTAAAATTTTTTTTAAAAGCAATTTTAGTGGACACGATGACATGAATAAAAAAAATTTTATATGTCATTTTATTCACCATGAAAATAAATCAAGTTATTTGATTTCAAATCATGTGGTTTAAAACAAAGCTTATCAATTACATCTCAATTCTTAAGACATTTAAAAATCAATTAAACCAAAAAAATTAATTATATTTGTTGAGATAAACTTTAATGATCGTGATGATTAGAGACGTCATACACAGTGAGTCACACATGCACCAAAGTAGTTGACACAAGAGATATGTGCTTCACCTCCTTGAGGCTGTATCCACGGGAACACACAAATCATTTTATTGATCTCTAGGCCCGTCGGCCACATCAAGACTTCACCCTCTCGTTCTCTCAACTTGCTCCATAAAAATGAGCTATAGTGTGTCATCAAGAGCTTCTAGAAGCCCTCGTATATAGTAGTGTCATTTAACCCTAGTCAGCAACTAACTAGAGTTAACTAAAAACTAAAACTAAACCCAACAATCTTCCTCTTGACTATGATCTCATATTTTTTATGATTTGTACTAGGCCTAACATTGCTCTAACTATGAACAAGACTAGCAGATACATGTCAAATCCATGGAAGATACATTGGGAAGCTGTGAAGTGGATTCTCATGTATCTCAAGGGTATATTGGATTTTGATCTTGTCAATACTAAATCATACAATGGTAAATCACTAATTGGCAATGTAGATGCTAACTATGCACAAGATATGGATGGAACTAAATCTACGTCTTGGTATATGTTCACACTTGGAGGTGAATGATCTACATTGTAGAAATGCATAGTTCAGTCTACTACAAAAATTGAGTATGTAGTGGCAACGAAAGTTATGAAGGAAGCAATTTGGTTGCATAGGCTTGTCATAGAGATGAGATTGACATATGACATTATGAATCTTCATTTTGATGGTTAGAGTACTTTACATCTAGCAGTAAATCAGATGATGGACAGTAAAGTGAATAACATCAACATCAGGTACCATTTTCTCATACAAGCTATGTCTAACAAAATGATTGAGCTAGTCAAGATTGACCATAAACTCAATCTTGCTGATGCCTTTACCAAAATGATTCCTCAAGAGAGTTTTTTCAGACATCATACTAAATTGCAGGTTTTGCATATGGGCACAAGTAGAGTGGACTAGCAATAATGTTATCTCTATAAATGATTTTACTCTATCTTGTTTAACCTACGGCTTAGCACAAATATTAAGATGTAAGTCCTGGGCTATAAAGATCAAATGGAATTGTGTTGTTATCACATGGAATATTTACATAAGTAAATGGTGTATCAAAGTTAGCATAAGGCTCAACGGATCCTTGCGAGGTTGTGGCTGGCTAGGACGCCTTGTATATTTTGTTGAGGTGCTCATAGGTTGAGTTTATATTAAAAAAAAAAAAATTTTGGCTAAAATTTATTGGAAAATGTAGCTAGTGTATGTTAATTCGAAAATCATATTTTTATAAATGTATATGAATATTCACGGCGAAATATGGTAAATGGTGAATTAAATCGTTCACATGTAGGGTTCCATCAGCTGGACATGGATATTAGGATCACTAAGCCTACTCCGGACACAAGATATGAATCCATTTTATTATCATTGTAGAAAACATGAGAGAGTAATCAGGGTGGCCGCTTTGAGTGGCTGTCCATTTTATGCAGTTTCTTCTGCATTTCACAGCTTACCCACGGCGATAGCGCTTTTCATTAGCGTAGATACCATGTTCTCCATCAAATGCAGAGCTACAAAACCCCTGTCAAGCGCTGCTCTTTCGACCGACATTTGCAATCGAGCCAACTTAGTGCTGCCGGTGTAACAGGGCCTCTATGTTCTAGTGTTCAACAACATTTTCAACTAGCTTATAGCAGCACTGAACACTATTTAAAAGTGTAGAGCCTGTAGTACAGGCACGGTAATGCTGCAGAAGCTTTCGAAGGTGAATTCCCTTAGCAGAGTGTGCGAAAGAGTCATTGCTCGAAAAGCACCGTCTCCCAAGTCTCCTCCGCTCTTCAAGGTATATATCTTTATCAATGTCAACATCCAATGATGAAATTGAAAACACAAACATTATTTCAATCTAAATCACTATTTTAGTTTGTTATCCTATACAAATTGTGAGAAGAATAGACATTTGATATTTTACCAAATTTTTTTCCAATGTTGTTTAGCTAGCGTACTCTTCTTGACTTAACTATGCACGTGTTTCTCCCAAAAAATCACTTGTTTATAATACTTTTATTTATTAAAATTGTGCTTAACCAACGTGAACACAAATATCTCATCCATCTTATGGAATTTTTTGCTTCTCAGCTATACCACTATAATGTTGAACATTGTCACCTTTGTGCAAGTGAGCTTTCCAATCTTATAACTTGTCCTTTATCCTATCAAGAGCTTAATATTTATCTCATAGTCATGGTAATTATAATTCTTGGTATAATGAGCAAAAATGAATTCAAATTGCTTGAATCTAGCAAGAAAAATTCCCCAAGTAAGCAAACGTCATCATCTTATCATCTTTATCTAAATCGAAGTACATGATATGATATGTAGGCACAAGTTCTTTTATTTTATCATGATGAACATCAAATGCTTATACGTATGCATTTTCAATTGGGCTACATTCACTTCTGCGCGGATTTTACTCGTTATTGTTGAATGGAAATCAAAGCAAAATTTTCAAACACACTCGGAGCACCAAACACAATCATAGCTTGAAATTTCAATCTTCTTTCTAAATTTTTCTGCAAGTAATAGGATTTTAGTAAAACATTTTAACAATTAAAAAAAAGAAGAAGTTGTTCTCAAGTTTTGAACTAGTGAGAACTGTACATAGTGGGTGACTTTTGGTTAGAAATCACGCTATACATTGCCACCACGAGCATGAATACATCGCCAACATGAGCATGTTAATGTCAGGGCACTTGAACGTTGCCATGTCGGGACGTATAGCTGCAGCTCGGGACAAATAAAAAAATATTTATCGCAGTTTAGGATGAGACAAATCGCAATAAAAATTATTATCCGATATGATGTCATCGTATTGTATAATACAAATTATGGTCACGACTTGCATTTTTATGGCAATCTGCCATGAAGCATAAAAAAATGTGCATTTTAACTTTGAACCACACTATAGTACATTTACAACTTGTACCACGTGGATGACAATTATTATCTTACCGTGTCTTTCTACTTGTGGACAGTTAAGGCTTTCTTTGTTGAGTCTATCTAGACTCTTACAATGGGCATTGCTCTAACTGCTCTGCTGTGCTTCTGACATGTTGACCACATATTCACTTTGGGTCCAATCAAGCATTGAAAAGCTTGGGGAGATGCTCTACATTGGACAAAACGACAATTTACTCAACTATAGGTATAGATGAACTTTAATTAGTACGTACGTAATAAGTTCCACCACCACTTTGCAATCCGTTTGAAACCATGTACATTTAAAAAACTGAATATTTCAAAAAAGTGGTCCTTGTCATATTCCACCTGTCACATAACATTAATTGATACTGAGCTATCAACATCACTGCTCTCATGCACAATTATTTGAACATGCATATATTAAGGAAGTCTCATATTTAAAAGTCTTACACTTGTCATGTCCTGCTTCTTATGGATTTATAATAACTGTTCATCATGATGATATCTTGTTGACACGTCCTAGATTCATTCATATCTTTAGCAAGCAACATATTTGATTACCTGTTTGGCTGCTTTAGAGTCAATTGAGTATCAAAAGATGGATCCAAAGATTCACTCGGATCATTCAGCTTTACTGAAACGCATTTTGTAGATAACAGGTTATTCCCTTTAACTAAAGCTGAATGATCCGAGTGAATCTTTCGTTACATCTTTTGATATTCACTGGACTCTACAACAGCCAAACATAGGCATGGGCAGGACCATCCTTTTGAACTCTCCTGCCGAAAATGGATGTTGGGAACAAAATCCTGAAATTTTCATCGCAATCTACAAAATGTTCAAATCATACAAGTAGATAAGATCTTGCGGATAGAACCTTCCCGTTAACATAATAAATGAGGATCGCTATAAGTTCTAGACGATAATGGATGCTGGAGATGCGAATTTTAGAGAGTGGTAGAAAATGTAAATGAGTAATGTTTAGCTGGTCTTTCGAACGAGGTAAAACAGCTGAAGAATTAACATCGTGAGGATATTAGTATAGAATGAAAAGAATCGCATATAACCTTCAGTATGAAGCAAAGATGCTCCAAGATACTCCAATGTCAGTTGTTAATTAACTAGAGGCTTCAGATTTTCTGGTAACACTGCTTGCTTATAAGTGACAATGTGCCACCAAGACATTCCCATAATTGCTGTAATTATGACAGGAGTTCTCGGACAACTTCCTCATCGAGAGTCTTCACAGGTCTAGCATGCGACTATGTCAGTGAAATTTACCACAAGTAAGTAAGACAGTTCAATTTGAAATTGCAGGTGATTGGTTCTGATATCTAGAGCGATACAGATTCGAAATACTCGTCCTTGTAAAGATTCCATCAAAGTATGCGTGAAACTGAAATCTTCCTGTTTATATTGATTAAGATGGTCAATTAAACTCGAACTTGTAGGATAGTATAATGAAATTGGTTATGTGAACTAAAATGTCGTTCTCAGTTGTAAGAATTCCACAAGAAATCGACTACTTTCAATGTCAGAACAGCCCAGTTGTAGAATCTTGGAGAACAAGGCACATTACCCAGATCCCGTCAATTTCATATCGCCACATTCCAGCAATAGAAGGTTCACTTTTGAGAATAAAAATCATTTGCACATCCCATGCATTGAGTCTGTTCTGTAGTTGCAAAACCATGGAGATGGCTTGCAATTATGGACACCTCAGAATCTGTTACTTTGCGTAGTTTCCTGTATATTTAGATTCGCCTGTATATCACGACAAAGAGTAGCCTTCTCTTCTTTCTACCTGCCACTGTGTTTGGGTCTTTACTTGACTTTGTCTGACTTTCTTCTCTGTTTTTTGGAGGTTTCTGAGATCCTTTTTTTACCATACGTCCTTTTTGCCTTTTTTTACCATAAGCACCATGAACCCTCATGCCTCATAAAAAGGAAATAACAGTATATCCTGTGTATAATATTGCACCAAGTTAAACTACTCGATTGTTTTCGGGTGACTGAAAATATATATCGCATGAGAATTTCATACCGGATTCTCGTTTCTCTTGCATTGACAAAAGATATATCTAGTGCTCAGACATGGCAATAATATGTATGGCACGATATATATTCGAAGTGTACCTCAACTGATACATACAAGTCGGACAGAAATTATTCTTGCTAGCAATTGCACCTACATCTTAGAATAAGTACTGACGTACTGTTTCTGACACTTGTAAAGAAGATGTGGCTCATGAATTCAGATCTAGGAATTCAGGATTTTTGAGTAGCAACTCGATCGTCGTGGGACTTGGATTCATGAGCACTGAAGCTGCATTCCCAGAATTGGGCCGACGGGGCAGAAGAAAAACAACTGGACAGCTCAACACATCCTGCAAAACAAATGGAGCGATGAAAAACGGCACGCCGAATCCAAAGTCCAGTTTGTAGAAGCTGTCAAAGCGGATCCATGATGTCAATACTACGGAGAAAACTCGCTTGGTATGATGGGGTTGGTCGGACTGTGTCTTCTCCAAAGCTCTCTTGTCCTGGGATTTCAATTGGCCTAAGGCTCTCAACTGCTCGTCGACTAGCGTCGAAGCTACTTCGGAATTCACGCTGATGATCCGTTCATGGAGTCTGCACGCTCCAGATCTGAAAGCTTTGTTGAAAACTTCAGGCCCTGCTGACGAGGGAAGGCCAATGAATAAAAAAATGTTGCCAACTGTGTCCTCTGATAAAGGCGGATTGTGGAATTTTCTTCTTCCTTCGACGGTAGAACTAAAGTCAACCTGATCCTCGCTGCTCATGCCTTCATGAATACTGGGTACTTTGGCGAAGCATCTCAACAATTGGGTCGCTATGCATTCAAATGTCGTGAAACGTTCGGGTCCTCCCAGCATCTCCGAATCATGATCTTCTTTGGCCTTTTGTCGCAGCCTCTCGACAGCATCCATCTTTATTTCTATGAACTTATTCATGAATGGAAATGAGTTTTCTGAAGGAAAGCTCCTGTAGGGGTTGGACAGAACATCGTCCACGTTCTTATCTGCTTTGTTCTCTTTCCAGTAGTGAGGGTGATAACGATGGAAGTCTTGCCTGTAGCTGCAATCTCTGACCACGCTTTCAAAAAGCGGTCGAAGGCATAGCCATCCATGGTCATATGATCCCAGTTCAAGGTGATTGCTACTCGTCCATATTTGAAACTGGTTACCTGCTCATTCATCAGGTAAAACATCAGAACATTATATCTTATGCGGAGAGCAAGAAATCTGAGCTCATGATGCGATCTGGTTGTGTTTCGTTCCTAATAAGCAGAAAAAAAAATGTCAGAATTTAATTGCAAGAAATTTCCAGGTACTAACTTGCAAAATCAAAGAAGGCCACACTTAACTGACGGCTATCTGGTGGACATTTCCAACGTTGAATCCTGGCACGGCAATGTCTCCAACCGGCTCTCGTGGAAGCTTCAAGTCATTGGAGTCAAAAAATACGTCCATCTCCTCATCAATACCTGCCTCCACAAACACTGCCCCTTCGTCGTTGCAAATCAGCTTTCGAATGATACGCATCTTCAGCCTGAACCCATTTCCATGGGGGAGTATGAACTCAGAACTTTGCTCGGAGATTCTTTCACATCATGAACAAAGTTTCGGAATGTCGAAGGAGCTGTACTGTTTTAACAGGTAAAGGCAATAAGCAGGTACATAAATGTCTAGAGTGGACATGTCATATATGCATGGATAGAAGACTTTGGGATGCTCTGTGATGCAGCTCGGTGCAATTCTGCTGATCAGTACATCTTCGGAAAGTTGGGTTGGCTCTACCACGGAATTCGAAACTGACATTGATTCAGCCATACTTCTAATGTACTATCGATTCCGGCTGAAAAACAGATGCAACTTCCATACAAACAATTAGTACTGTTAATTCTGGGATCAAGAATTTGGCATGTTGTTGTCATTAGACTTATAGAGTTCCCATCAAGACTGACATATCAACATACCATGATGTTATCAAATGCAATGATGTTGAATAATATGAATGGTATCTCTTGTTTGATATGGATTTCAAGAAATGTTTATCAACCTTAACGATTGTTGTTGGATTCTGGAGCAGAACTCTTTATGTAGGATAAGGATGCACTATGTATGGTTTTGGTTTGCAAAAGACCAATTTGAAAAGATATTCATTTCAAATTCACACAATTCTTGGAGATTCTAATGATGCACCATCATCATTAATCACCAAGTGGACTTGATTATACAAGTTCAACCAAATCATGTCATAGACAAATCTATGACATGCCCACATGTTGTTGTTACAGTTGTAGAGTCATATGATGTACTAGTGGATGCAATAGTGTTACACATGATGGGCTTTAGTATTGATTACTGAAAATACACAGTTTCTTATTCATACATTAGCAATCTAGAGAAGAGAGAGTGAGTTGATTATTCGTTAGATTTGTTATTGATGACTGTTCATGGCCTAAGAATGTTGATAGCCTCCCTAGTCTTAGTGGAGTAGTTTCATACACATTGGATGACTCACTAGATACTTCACATATAGAGCTACAATAGTTGACACATCAACAACTTACTTTGCTATAGATACGGAGGAGACAAAGGAAGTAATTCTCATTTCCATTATGTTATCATCTTTGAATACAACTCATAATTCATGGCAGTATCCAAAGAATATCATATGTGTTGATTCTTGAGTTGCATCACTAGGGAGGGATCAACATAGATTGATAGTTGTTTGTTGAACAAGATGAGATTGAGAGTTGTGTTTCATATATGCCATGTGGTCTAATTTGTATAATGATATCCAAATCTTTCATCATCATTGGCGGTTTAAGGATATCAACAAGACTTGCCATGAGATATTTTGTTGATAGACGCGCAAGATCTTCTCAGCATGGCATTATTCATATGATTATTGATGGATGACCATGTTCAGGACAAATACAAACAAGTCATGGTCATGGATAACAAGATTCATGTTTAAGGATATTTTGTGAGATGTCCGTGTTACGATCTCTCCAAACACAACAAACCTCCTCACTAATATACATTATGGAGAGAATATTTCGTTATTGAATGATCCACGTGCACAAACTATGAAGAATATATATTAAATGTGATCTTGGATTGGACCAACTATACTGTTGGATGCAGTGAAAGCATGATATTGTTTGTTTTGTTCATGTCTATGATAGAAAAAATATTTTCTAGGAAATTTTCATTGTGAGCATATGACGGAGTGTAGAGACCCTCACAACTCACAATGGAAAATATTTTGGATGTGAGATACAATTTCAGATAGTAGTTTAGGTTGAGAAGTCACCCATGATATTATTGAAGCTTGTGTGGTAGTCAAGAGCTACATTAACCACATTATTGAGTTATCCAACTTTCCATGCTTACAAGAGAAAGTATCTAGACTTGCTACAGTTGGTAGAACCCAATGTTGATGAAGGAGATCAGATTATGGGCTTTTGTGTTGGTACTACAACAATACATATAGTGTCAAAGACATCACAACATGCATGTGTTGGATCATGCTATAGACCTCAACTTCTTGACATTAACTGTGAGCCTTGGATTGGATGAGCAAAGATACATGTATTCGACAAGTATGACTGCAAATCTATTGTTGAGCTCTTTGCCTACTAAGATTGTGGAGACAAAAGCATGGGCAAGAAGTGCTATGGACCTCATCCTTGGTTTTATTGGAATGTTAAAGAAGTGGAGAAGCAATCTAAGTCTTGTATAGATGGATTGTTTTGCGTTGAGCAAGCGGTGTTTACCACTACAGAGTTTTATGACACAACTCAAGACCTTGTTGAAAGTACAACTAGAGTTGTTCATACTGAGCTAATGGAGGCTAGTATGTGAGAGGAAAAAAAATGTTTAATTAAAAGATTATTGTTTAGCAATCATATACTATATTTACCTGTAATGTTGATGGAGAGTATATTTATGACATTGAGATTCATCCCAAAGTGACACAAGGAAAAAAATGTGTGTTGAAGGATTCACGTTCTTTGAAGGAACTTGATATATTGATTGACTTGACAACTAATGCATCAGTATTGCATCGTCATTATCTAGACAACGATAAAGAGAGATATTTGATCCAAAATAAATATTACTACCTTCTATCGGTAAGATTAGTGGAGATATCATATGGAGAGTATAACTCTGTTATGGTGATGCTAATCAAGAAAGAAATGCATGGCAATCAAATAAATAAATGCATATGTGGTGATTATCCATTTATCAATTAACAAAACAAATGTGATTGATATGCTTTTTGTACATCAAAGAAGATCTTTGATATAGTTGGACACCTAAAGGTTTTGACTACATTGCATTTGCAAGCATTATATCATTAGTTACGGATTCGAGATGAGGATAAGATTAAGATCACCTTTCGGGTAATTGATTTGTATGAAAAAGGTTTTTTGTATCAATAAAGGTTATAGGTTGAAGACCATACTTTTTGAGTTTCAGAAAGTGATGGATAGGATCCTAGCTTCACTTCATTGTGCTTGAGTCAACATTCATTATACTCTTGTATATAACATATATAATGTTCTAGCAAGAGGTATTTGAACAATTGATAGCTCATGGATTCAAGTTGCATTTTGTAAAATGTAAGTTCTTTTATAAGCATGTGAAGTACTTGGGGCATACCATATACCCAGGAGTGTTGGGAGTTCAGCAAACCAAGATGTAATCAATCTTGTATATTCCATAACCCTTCGATGTGAATAGGGTGTGAGCATTCTTGAACTTGCAAACTTAAATCGTCAATATGTGTGAGGATTTAATACTATTGTCAAAGTCTTGGCTAGTTGACAAATTTGGATCAATAGTGACGTTTGGGGAGATGAATATGAAAAAGTTTTTGTTCAGCTTTAGGAAAGGTTGATATCTACCTCTATTTTGAGAAGATAAGTGAGAGGATGTATATTTCAGGTATATATTGATTGGAGTATGTTGGATTTGAGAGCAGTGCTTATTCGACATGATGATGAGACGAAAGAGTTTGTAATAGTATATGCAAGTCCTGCCAACAATGCATCGGAGTCAAAGTATAGTTCTTGCAATGGAGAATGATTGGGATTTGGCACATTTTAGATGTTATTTGTTTGGAAACTCCTTCAGTTTCATCGCTAATCATCATCCATTGGAGTGGCTGATGGAGTCAAACATGATTGTACAATGGGCTTTTATCTTACAATAGTATGATTTCATAATTGTATTTAGACCTCGTGAGGTGAATCATGATATAAATGGATTAAGTCAACCCATGTACAAGTCAAGTTGATGAGATCGGGGCGTAATGCGACAATGATATTGATGATGAGGAGATGATGACAGGTTGGCATGTATATGAAATTTTGAATGTGTTGACTTTTAAGAGTTATATGATATCACTCTTGGATAAGATGTTATACTTGAACATTTAAATTGAGGACGTTTTGGCAGTTTGTAGAGACATTCATGATGACATAATGGTGTTGGAGTATCTTTCTACAAATATTTTGATGGTCATTTTGAGTGCCAAGAAGCGGGAGTGAGCTTTACAAAGAGCTCAACACTTCAAATTGACAGGTAGAAGGTACGAACCTTCTTTGTGCATGGGGATATGACACTTCCATCTTAGAAAATGCATTTAGTGAAACATATTTCTCAAGAATTAGATCATTTTGAAGTGAAGCTGACATATAATTTACTTCAAAATCATTATCAATAGAAATATATAAAGACTCAGGTAAAATAATATAAGGCCAAATGTATGATTTATGATTGTGTTTGGGACAGGGTTATTGTTGGAGCTTGGATATTGCAAAACCTTTGTAATTGACTGTACAACATTATCAACATGTGTTGATCATGATGGAGTATTTCTTCAAGTGGATTCAGTTAGAGTCATTTCTTGACAAGTCAAGTAAGGAAACACTTTATGAGTTCTTAGTTTATGTGCTTAGTCAAGTTCATGCACCAACTTCAAGTGATTTCATCTAAGAGACTTGTACATTCAACTACTACGACTAGCCATGGGCTATCAATTTAGCCAACAAGCATCTCTAATGTACTTCTCATACATCAATTGTATGATAGAGATCCAAACTTAAGTGTAGCTATTCGTCGAGAGTCAACTGAAGTCTTAGACTTGAATAATCCTAATGTTTAGATAAGTATGTATTTTAAAAAATCATAATTCTTTTCTAGAGAAATGTTCATGGCATTTGATAACCAAGTTAGCAATAACTTGGTTATCGAACACATTGGATATTACTATTCTGCAAGTATGTGTGGTTTAGATCTTAGACTTTTGGTGTTAGAAGATCATGTCTGTAATTATAAGACATGTCAAGTTGCAAACATTGATGTCTATATCTCCTCATCTCAAGTATGTCAATACATAAATCTACGTGTTGAAAATTGCCAAAAAATTTGTCTATCAGATCACTATGACACGTGTAACTTTACAACAATGTCTATCATTATTATTCTCTTTGTGTTTTGAGTGGAGTATAAAAAAGCTAAGAGGAACCAAGTAATAAAGCAAAAAGGATAGAAATACTCAATCAAGAAGTACATGAAACTAACCAAAGGGGTAAGATGGGGCTAGGCATTAATAGAATCACAATGGAAAATATATCCTACTGCACCTGAGATATATGAACTATTTAGGTTCATACAATACATACTATAGGAGCATCCGAAGAAACGTCACCTAACGTGATTGCTCCCCTATGGATTACATCGGCTAGTGTTGTTTGTTGAGCAATGGATACACGTTGCCTAAAATAAGCTAAATAATAAGTTAACGAAAGTGATTTCCAATGTCATCTAGTATGGTAGACTCTCACTCATCCTTTCACAAACCTCTCGAAGTTGTCACCCATAGCTCCATATAACTTCAAAGCTAGAGTAACAAAGAGATGATCTGTATGCATACTTTTATACTTGGAGACCTTGGCGGCTTCCGATCCACTTACCGCCCATCCATGAAGATGGATAATTTGTCACTCTAAAATAATCTTACCATTAGGTTTGTAACCACAACGTTTGCAACATTAACCTAGTCCTCCCAAACCAAGTATAGGTCTGTTCTAACCCGAGTCAACTACAAGACATACCAACACTCCCTCTATGTGAAGTTTAGGTTTAGACTATCTCGTGCTATAGCAGACACTATATCCCTAATGACATCATGGATAGCTATACTCTTCACTCCAAATATCATGGCTAGCTATCGTCTGTCTTCCAATCAAGCAACAAAATATATGAGACTCTGTTGCATGTAAGCTAGTTCCACACTCACAAGTGACTAATGAAGATGCATATCAATGGACCAATCCAAGAGCAAACCTCATCGTTTTAGAAATGGTAGCAAGTGCGAGTCTCAAAGCCCTAATGCATGGTCGAGCCAAGATCCTCGAGCTTACACTCTTGCCATAGTAAGAACGTAGACGAGTACTAGTAGTATAACGAATGGCGAATCCTCTAGGAGAGAATTTAGAGTTTGCTAAAACTATCCGTCATCAAGTTAGACTTTAGGCCTATAGTCTAATTTGCGGTCAAAGAGGAAAAAAACAGAATCTCATATTGTACCTCTGAGGTCAAAACATTTCTTGTATCCCATAATGATACATGTAAAGAAAATGACCACCTCCACATCATTTACATACATATCAAGGATTTATACGGGTTAAAACACAAATTGTGAAGATAACAAAGGTGACTTACAACAACTAGCAAAAACGCTATAGATGCATTTACTCACTCGATAATAATACCACCCAAAAACGATATACGAGCATCAACTCAGTAGATAATAATACTACTAGTCCACACTAAATCTCCTAAGATATATGTCTCGTGGCCAAATCTCATTTCACTCACATTATAAAACCACATAAGAGATGTGTCATGGTAATGGGACTAGGCGTGAATTTCAAGAAGGAAATGCCATCTTGGAGGAAGCAAAGATGTCGGGCCTTTGTGTTTGTCAAGAATTTGTACGATTAGATGAAAGGTCTTCATCGTGCGCTGCGCAATGACTCGGTATGTTCATCAGAGAAAGTCCCGCTCATGGCTAGAGGGAAGAAATCAATTATCAGATGATTTTTCAAGCCGGAGAATCAAAATCTGGATGATGCAGTTTGAAATTAGACGGCAAATTTTGCAGGTTTGTGCCCAAGCGAAGAATACCGGTTATCGCCTAATCCTTCAATTCTAACCAGATGCATTGGAACCGCAAAGTTTTTAACGGAAGATTTGAAGGTGATAGACTTCCACTCTTACCTTCTACCTGTTCTGCAATTTGAAGCAGAAGAGCTTAATGCCTCGATCATCCTACCCTGTCAGGAAGACCTCATGATTCCCACCTACTGCTCGAAAATTTTCTAGAAAAGAAAGTCACCCCGTCAAATTGTGAGCCCTGATGCATATTGACAGAATGCAGCCTTCAGCCTCAGAAGATCAGTCAGATGATTTAGTAACAGCCAAAACTTCCCGCACGGTGGAAACCAAAAGGTAACAAGTAATGCAAGTAACAAGTAATTTTTTTGTTTGAAGGAGGAGTATGTTCGGGCCAGAGAGGTTAGGAGTCGAGTTCAGTCACATGATACTTCTGATTCGGTGTAGGAGCATAGTTCTTAGGATAAGTAGGATTTTCTTTGGTTTTTGTGAATAAAGAGTTATATTCGGGTTCTCTTGAAGGTATTCATCCGAATATATGGTTGTTAGCTAGGAATACCATTGGGAAGTTCACACGAATGAATTGCGAGGGAATTTAAGCGCGCGTTTGGGCGGCAGATTGAGGAATTGTCGAGAGAGAAGTCGATGCCAAGAACTTGCCGACGGCCGGAGGAAGAGAAAGCTAGCTGCAATGTCGAAGCGTCGAACCGGAGGAGTTCCAGCAGGAAGAAGTGCGACGATAGGGAGAATTCGACCGCTTATTCTGATGGCGGATTGGACTCCAACGGAGTTGCTGAGGTTGAAGAACCTCGGTGGAGCGTTTCTGTCATGGCGATGGGACTATGTGTGCCCAGGCGTATGATAAGTCCGTCTGGCAGGGAAGCCGGGCGACAAAGAATTGGGAGCTTGAGCGCATCCGAAGAAGTGGGATGCGAGGCTATGGGCGAAGGCTTTAGGATGCAACCACGAAGAGGAGAGAGGCGGAGTAGATTGGGAGGGATCGGCAGTGCATACGGCGTTCACCTTCGACGAGCGGAAGTGGTTCAACCCTAGGGAGAGGAAGGGGACGAATGGCTACAAGCTCGACATGATCAAGGATGTATTCAGAAGAAAGGTGGCACTCACCTTGAATCAGCTTTTCTCGCCGCAGAGAACAACGTATGTGAGTATGCATAAGGTGAGGATCGTGGAAGGGTTCATCGGAGGTACTATCCGAAAGAACTGGGGAGAGATCTTTGCAAAGAATGTGCAAGCCATGGCAACGAAGCTAAGAGAAGACGATAAGAGTGTAGTCTATCTCTCGTCTTTCTTAGTACACCCCATCTTGAGTTGGAGTGGCTGACGCCTAAGGAGAGGCAGCTGTATCGGTTGGAGAGTGGGTTGTCGGACTTGGATGCGGACATCGACAGCGCTATAAGTGGGTCGACAAGGAGTCGAGACACGAGTGCACCGCCTGAGCCGAAGAGAACAGGTGAAGTGAGACCGGGGGTACAAAGCAAGCCTGATTCTGACTCAGACCTGGAGGTGATTGGGACATCGAAAAAGAGGAAGAGAGTAGTGGAAGAGAGTCTTCCTGCCACTCTAGAGGTACGAAGAAATGTAGGCAAGAAGAAGATAGAAGAAGTAGGACCGGCCAAGTCCTCTCGACCGAAGATGATGGCGGTGAAGCCGGGGCCGAAAGTCTCGAAGGAGATTGCAGAACCCATGGCATCGGTGCTGTAGCTATCGCAGAAGTTGGAAGCTGTGGTGGTCCCTGTATTGCTTGAGTTGAACGAGATGGGGCCGATGTCTATGCCAGGGTAGGACCCTCAAGCGGACGGGTATATGGAATTGATTCAAATGATGAACCGTCTGGTGTTGGGAAAGAAGGATCAGTCTATCACAGTGAAGGAGTTGACAGAGAACGTGGATAAGCTGTCCAAAGAGAAAACCGAGATGGAGAAGAAGGTTGAAGAGGCGAAGAAGGTCTACGAAGAGATCTGTCGTATTCGGGGTGCGGAGATCCATTTTGTAGAGAAGGAGAATGCACATCTTCGGGAGACAGTGCAGGATTTAAAACGAAGATTGATTTAGGTGGATGTGGAGGCACCTGCGAAGCTAGAGAACCTTGCTAGAAGATGTGCGCAACATCTGTTCACACGGTGTGAACGAGATGAAGTGCAGCGGTTAGAACAGTTGGTGGCAGCGATGGAGAATCCTGGAGACTCGAAGGATAGAAGGAAGGAAATGTACAAGGCATTGGGTCGGGATTTCAGGGAAGCCATGGCTCTTCATCGACATGAGATCGCAGTAGATGTACAAGAAATGAAGTTAGGAATCGACGCATTCACGCAAGCAGCGGAAGTGCGATCGAGCGGCTTAGATCAAAGTAGAAGACTTAGGAGAGAGCGATCCGTGTAGGAGACGGTTAGCTTGACAGTTAGGAGTAGCAGTTAGAACATTCATTATAAATAGTCGTAGGAAATAAAGTGATGGATCTTTTCATCTTTGCAAGTGTCCAAATTGTTGGATTGCAAATTGTAGTCAGGGTAGAACGAGCACTCAAGGAGCTGGTGTCTGCAGGCTGACATTGTGACGACTCGAAGCGTGTATCCGTGAAGTTATCCGGATATTCGTCCACAAGCTGAGCCCGTTTGTAGCATCAGAAGTACTCTAGGAGGTGTTTCGCCGAGACGCAAACTTGTAATGAGAGAGATCCCCATCCCGAAGTAAAGCAAATTGCTGAATTCCATTTGCTGTGTATGTGAAATTGGTGATGTGATGGGTTTGTGAAGGAATTGAGATTGAATCGATTGCCTTCTTGGTGAATGCTCTTCGGACTTTGCAGTCCAGAGTTAGAAAGATGTCTAAATGCTTATTTCCGTTCTTCGCTAGTGTGGTTTCCTCATTCCCTTGGAAACGAATCAATCTATACGAATTCGGACTGAATAGTGCTTACTATGCTATTACATTCGGCGCGATTGCGACGGTGTAGGATCTTGGGGCAGGCCGGGGAGTATAGCAGGGCTGCACGGGCCCTTCATCCTTTGTCCATGGCTAGTCCTACTGAGGAGACAATTTCCTCTTTACGCCTTCTACATCCACCCATAGGCGAGGAGATACCATTAGAGGTCTTGGAGTATCAGCCTGAGGAGCCATTATGTCTTGACAGATCATTATTTGCTCATTCAATTGCACTGCCCCACGTTTATCCTCTGGGGGTTTGTCAGGGATGGTATATGAGCATCTTCGAGATTGCTTTCAGGCGGACAATCCCTCTAGTGGTTTCACGGAGTTGTTCCAGGTGGCTGCAGCAGTTGCAAGAGGGGAGATTCCGTTGTCAATTAGTCAGGCTCTGGGTGCTAGTCGGCTTCTTGCGATGGAGAAGGACACTGGGGGCATTCGACCGATTGCTATTGGAGAGGTCTTATTGCGATTAGTCAGCCGTACCGTTGTCTTGCAGCATCGCTCACACTTCCATGAGCATCTTTGTCCACATCAGTTTGGAGTCGCCACACCTGGAGGCTGTGAGGCAGTATCGTTGGGCATTAGACCACTTCTAGATATCCATCCGGATTGGGTTGTCTTGCAGGTAGACGTTGAGAACACTTTTAACATCATCTCGCGTGCATCCATTTTTAGAGAGCTTAGAGAGGCTGGTGGACCCCTATCAAGCCTCATTCCTTTTGTACGATCTTTCTACGGTTCACATTCTTCTTTGTTTTATCAGCATGGCTTTTTTGAGGAGCGAGTCACCGTTCTACAGTCCGCCACTGGCACTCGACAGGGAGATCCTTTGGGGGGACCCTTATTTGCCATGGCTCATTCTGAGAGCCGTTGTGTCTCTTTGCTTTTGCCGTGCCCGGTTGTGTGTTCCCCTCCTTGGCGGATGATACACACATTGTGTGCCATGTAGACAGCATAAGGCAGGCCTTTGATTACTTGACTACCGAGCTTCATCTTGTAGGCTTGAGAGTCAAGGTGTCAAAGTGCATGGCTTGGTCTTCTTTGGGCATTCCGCCTCATCTTCAGCTTCTAGAGGGATGTATGATATCGACAGATGGCTTACGTATTCTAGGAGTGCCAGTAGGGTCTGAGGATTTTGTTTCACGCTACCTTGACGTTGCATTGGCCGAGGATGTTTTGCATGTAGACCAACTTCCTCTACTAGGGGATCCGCAGGTGGCGTTTGGTATACTATCATCTAGTATTGCTCGTCGACCCACCTATCTTCTTTTCGCTTGTTCCTCCTTCACCTACATTCATATCACGTTTGATGTTGACCTTTGATAGGAGGATCATGGGCGTCTTTTTTGTTTATCATCGGACCAGGGACATTCGAGTGTGTGACCGAGATTTGGCAAGGAGACAGACATCTTCGCCAATCTCGTGTGGAGGGGTAGGCTTATTATTGATGGAGGAGACGGCACCTGCGGCATTCTTGGCGAGTTGGGCACTAGTTGCACCTTTGTTATCTTCTCGATTTGTGATCGGAGATAGACCTATTTTGGAGATATATACGAGGGACGTCGATACGGGATCATTTCCCTTACAGGTATTATTACGACATACGAGAGACGCTTTACCACGGGAGGTACGACATGAGTTCCCATCTTTTTCCTCTTTGGCTACCGATTGGACTAGGGGTCTACATACTATCTTGATGAACTGACAGTTTCAGGAGGCTCTACATTCACTCTTAGTGGATCCGGCCATCCCTCGTACTACTAGAGCTCGTCTACGCTCTTGCTCAGGCAAGGGTGCAGGCTCGTGGATCTTGGCTCGACCATGCATCAAGGCTTTCTGACTCGCACCAGCTACTCTCCACAACGATGAGGTTCCGTCTTGGCTTGGTCCATCCATCTACATCTTCATTACTCACATGTGAGTGTGGTCTCACTTTAGATGCAGCAAGTGTTCATATGACTCGTTGTCCATTCGGAGGACAGAGGATAACTACCCATGATGCCATTAGGGATGTGGTGTTTGTTATGGCGCGGGAGGGTGGATACCTCACATGGAGAGAGCGTTGGTATGCCTTGCAGTCAACTAGGGTTAGGGCACACTTGTACTTGGTTCGGGAGGACCAGGTCACTGTGGCTGATGTGGTGGTTACCAATCCTACTAGAGACACAGTTTTAGAGGGGGTGATCACCCATCCTCCAGGATGGGCGGCGAGTGGAGCGGCAGCAGCCAAGGTATCCAAGTATAGAGGTATGCATAGAGGTCACCTCTTTGTTCCTCTAGTTTTGGAGTTATATGGAGCTATGGACACCGACTTCAACATGTTTGTGAGGGAGTGCGCGAGAGTTTACCATACTAGGCGACATGGGGTATCACTCTCTTTAGCTTACTGTATAGCCTATTTTAGGCAACATGTTTCCATTGATCTACAGAGAGCACTAGCTGGTGCAATCCATAGGAGAGCAATCACGTTAGGTGATGCTTCTTCGGATGCTCTGTTGTTTGTAGACCTTTTGACTTGGATAGTTAAGATATCCTAGGTGCTGTAGGACATATTTCCCAGCGTGATACTATTGGGGCCTAGCCCCATGTTACCGGTTTGGTTCCATCCTTGTACAATTTGATGGGGTCTTCCCATCCTTTTTGTTATTATACTTCGTCTTGTTTCTTATGCAAGTACGTTTCCCTCAGCAATGAAGTACATTCATACATGACAGGTACTGCATTCTTTCCTCTCCAACTATCCATCAACTTACAAATAAATTCAGCAATCATTACAAGAAAATACTTTAGCAACCGTACAAGGAATTCAATAGCTGAAAGAGCATCAGATGCATCAGAAAGAAAGGAAATCGGAGATACCGAGTCGTACAACCAAAATCTGATCTGTTAGGTGTGATACTCCTAGCAGTCCACGTTTTGAGCCGTGCTCCCATCTTCTATGGCAGCAGTCTTGTATCGTCTATTCCACTGGCGGTACCATTGCACAGACCTTCTACAAAATACGTCGACCGTCGAGCACGCTGCAGCGTCCAGTACGCGAGGTCGTACCTCTCGTAAATTTGGCCACCGGCATTGTCGACGTCGACCGTGCATGAGCACCTCATCACATGGCTGCTGGCTGCTGAACGCAGGACATTCGGTCGTAATGTCATGTCCTGAATCCTGATCATGGAGGGGCACCCTTACGATGGAATGCTCTCAGCGCCGACTCGCATTGCGGACATAAAAGCGTACAGCCTGTGAAGCAGAGCGGATTACATTGTTTCTGGTCCACGTCCAGTGAGTAGAGTATCGCGCTGCGATGTACACGAAGCCTGTGCAGGCACACGGAGTCCGTGGCTATGGGAGGAGTGCACGATAATCCAACGGGATGAGGTCGTTCGTTAAGCTCGCTGAGTTTCTCTTCGCAGAAGGCGCGGGCAGCGGCAGCGCGGCTCCTGCTGGTAACGCTTGCGAGCATGAACGAGTCCATGGCCACGTCAGACACACGATCGACCTGCGACGGTCTCGGACTACCGCTGCTATAAAGCACGACGAATCGAGTGCTTTGGAAGAGCGGATAGGGACTCACCACCAGATTTTGGATCGGGTTACGGACAGCAGAGAACGATGTGAGCTGCCAAATGCCTGCAGTTACACTTGCTGTGAATTGGCATGTCTCGTTCCTTAGTCGTCACATGTTTGTTTGTAATCCTCCTCTGGTAAAAATTGATGGTTCATATATCTTTGGTGGTCTTCCGGCGCATGCATGGCCGGTCCAAGGTTTTCGGCTGTAGGAAATGCAAATTCCAACTTGTATCTTACAGCAACCCGCGATAGTTGAGAGTTGTCTTCAAATGCTAATTTTTCGATGCTTTTCGATAGGAGACGGATTTAAGGCCGATGGATTTATAATGTTGGCCGTGAGATTATGTTACAAATACAAGATTCTTTATGCTGGCAATAGCTCTTCATCATGGATAAGGAAGAATGCCAAAATTGCATAGAATCGAGATACACTGACGTGATGGTTTTCGTTGATACGTTCAAATTAGGATGCAGATAACCTTCGTAATTTTCAGAATTCATCTCTTGCAAGCCTTCTTAATGTTGCAGTCCGGCCAATATGCCTGGTGAAAACTAGGGACTGATGCTTAGTGAGCTATTGTCCTGCATGATGTTGTTTTTCCCTTTCAAATACTTTGTATTGCAAGCTCAGAGGTCTGTACATATTGGATGACCTATCTGAAATTTCTCACAAGCGTACGTTGAAATTTGAAGCTTATCATTCCCAGCTCTGTTGCAACAGAATTAGGACCATATCAAGTGTAAAGGTCGGATAAAGATAAACTTACGATCATTTATTATCAAACGATCATTCATGATTTACGACTCTGGTCCCCATAATTAGTCAGAAAAAAATTTAAAAATTACACCTTCCAGGCTTTGAAAGTTCTGTATATTAGATGCTAAAATATGGCTGCTGGAAGTTATGTATTTGTCACGGCCAAGTAATGTAGATGCGGTTAAGAGGAACCAGATTATCCACTGGCAGGAAAGATATTTCAATTTCTTTATTGTTGTCAGCTTCTTGAAGTCTATCATGAAGGTTAACTATTCTCCGAATTCATGCAGGCTTTGAGTTAATGCTGTCAAACTGAATTCGAAGCCCACTTTTTTTAAATACGGTGGGACCTTCAAGCAACGCCCAGCCTTTACGGAGAGAAGGATGAGAGTACACGTACTGGTAACTGCAGTGCTGCTGTTAATCCAGCACCTGCTGGCTCAAAAAATGAGTGGAGATTCCTCAGCATCATCCTATGCTTGTACTAGCAGCGAGTCCAAGTCGTATGCATTTTGCGATAAAGCTGTTTCGATCGACGAGCGCGTTGCAGATTTAATCTCCCGACTCAGCTTGCAAGAGAAAATTGCTCAATTGGGGAATGGAGCTGACGAGATATCCAGTATAGACATTCCTGCTTACCAGTGGTGGGGTGAAGCGTTGCATGGAGTGGCATCCAGTCCTTCCGTGCGCTGGGATGGTCCTGTGAAAGGAGCCACAAGCTTCCCAATGCCCATCTCATTGGCTGCATCGTTCAACAAATCGTTATGGAATAAGATTGGTCAGGTTTGCGCCCTTAAAATTCACTATCCGCCGGAAATTTTAGCTACTATTCATAAAAATAAGTACAACACGAGCCTGCCAATTTCGACAATTGGGAGCTTTGCAAGCATGCATCACACAGAGGAAGGTAAAACTCTGCATATGTGCGCAGCGTAGATGCTGGATAGAACTGATCCTCATGAGATTGCTTCTGAAAATATCAAACGAGAACAATGGCTGGCTAAAACAAAAAATATGGACGTTTCATGCTACGAAAAAGACCTCTACAGAAGGAATTCCGGAATTCCTCAAATTCAGATCGTGGACTAATCTGCAAGGAGACCAGTATCAATTGAACTTCTATTTTTGGTCCTCCGTAGATGAGGTTCTGAATTGCTATTAACCAGATCGGTCTTTGTTTCCATTACTGAATTCCAGGTCATATCAACTGAAGGCCGAGCGATGCACAACTTAAAGCAATCAGGATTGACTTTCTGGTCTCCAGTAATCAATCTGGTCAGAGACCCCCGATGGGGAAGAGTGCAAGAAACTCCTGGAGAGGACCCATATCTCATTGGACAATATTCAGTTTATTTTGTGAGAGGGATGCAAGAGGCGAAGGATTACGACCCTTCGAACGAAGACGACGACGAAAATGAGAATTTTGCGCTGAAAACGTCTGCTTGCTGCAAGCACTACACAGCATATGATCTGGACAACTGGCACGGCATCGAGCGCTACTACTTCAATGCTGAGGTATAGCAGTCGTGATTGCATTTTTACTTGTGACTCGGCTCGATATGAAAGCACAGTGTAGTGAGTACAGTCCGTTTCTGCAGGCCAGCAACTACCGGTAGATGTACATAATGCCCATTGCTGTCAAAGTACGTACTGCACCTTTAAGGCTCAATCGCACAATGCCAGCAGAACAAAGCTAAGATACACAACTTTCTCATTAACGACTGACCAAATTGTTGCGCCGATTCTTTTTGAAGGTGACTAAACAAGACTTAGCCGATACGTACAATCCACCATTCCAGAGATGTGTTGAAGAAGGAAGGGCTAGTTGTTTGATGTGCTCTTACAATAGGGTCAATGGAGTCCCCACATGCGGTGATCCAGATCTACTCAAAGGGATTGTAAGAAAGACATGGGGCCTTCGAGGGTAAGTCTTGGGGCTGAGCTGACATCCGAGACCTTGACACCGAACCATTTAAATTGCGTCAAAGTGAACTTTTCAAATGCTGCGTCTGGGCTGTGCTGACATGCTTGTATTTTATGACGTGGCAGCTACATTGTTACTGATTGTGACTCGTTGCTCGTCATGTACGACAAGTCCCGTTATTCAAACAGTCCTGCAGAGGCAATCGCAACTGCAATGCTAGCAGGTACTGAAATGATTTCCTTCATGAGTACTAGGAATTGTGCTCTCTTAACTACCGCAGATCAGCATTCTCACCCACTATTGCAGCTCACATGCATTAGTTGATGATCTGTTCAACTGTAAACATGGATCATGAGATAAGAGGGGTACAGAAACATAGCGTGTCCTCGTAATACTTATGGGAAGGACATTCTGTGATGTGAACAGGGCTTGATCTAAATTGCGGATCTACAATAAAAAACCATGGAGCCACTGCTGTAAATCAAAGCCTTATATCTGAAGACGACATCGATCGAGCTCTGAGCAATACGTTCACCGTTCTTATGAGGCTCGGAATATTCGACGGAAGCCCCCTCGATCAACCTTATGGACGTCTGGGAGAGGATGACATTTGTAGTGAGGAACATCAAGATTTGGCTACGGAGGCAGCTGTTCAAGGCATTGTGCTTCTGAAGAATGAGGAGGACAGCTTACCGCTTTCTTCCAGTCATATCAAAACCTTGGCAATCATAGGGCCAAATGCAGATGATACGAAAAACACAATGCTTGGTAACTATGCAGGTGAGTTTTCACGGAATCATATCAATCAGAGGTTGTACTAGATTATCTTCGTGCGAAACGTCATTTGCCGTTCAAGAATTGAACTGATTGTACATGAAACGGATATGAATAGCTCACTGTACTGTGCATGAAGCCCTCTAGGCTCTGCGGTAAAGCGTGCAACATAAGAATCGACAGATTTTTACATTTCTTGCGCGTTCAAATTGCAGGTCGACCATGCAAGTATGTCACTCCACTTCAAGGCTTATCGACCTACCAGATTGACACTGTTGTGTTCGAAACTGGATGCTCTAGTATAGATTGCAATTCAGATGAGAAGATCGAAGATTCTGTGTCTGCTGCAAAGAAGGCGGACGCCGTGATTCTTGTAATGGGACTCGACCAGGCACTTGAGAGAGAAACATTCGACCGAAGCAGCTTGAAATTGCCTGGAAAACAAGAGCTGCTCGTATCATCCGTTGCTAATGTATCAAATGGTCCAGTTGTGTTAGTGCTAATGTGTGGAGGACCCCTGGACATATCCTGGGCTAAAAACGATTCCAGAATACAGAGCATTTTGTGGATGGGGTACTCTGGCCAGGCCGGTGGTCTAGCTTTAGCTCAAATCATATTTGGTGACAGAAATCCAGGTGCGTTAATAACTATTTCTGTGAGACTCACAACTGAAGCTCAGAACGAAAGTTGTAAGTCAAAGACACATTTGAAACTTCAACTAATACCTGTAAAGTAACAATCTAGTTAGAGGAACTATGCTGACCTCCGTTTACTAACTTGTTTCTTTCTGGTTCCAGTTGGGAGGCTGCCAGTGACATGGTACCCTGAATCTATAACCGATTGGCCAATGACAAATATGAACATGCGACCGGACCCTGACAGTGGCTATCCTGGACGGACACACCGCTTCTACAATGGACCTACTGTCTACGAGTTTGGGTATGGCATGAGCTACTCGAAGTCCACGACCACGGAAGTCACTGCACCCACCAACTTCAAAGCACCTGCTTTGTTCCAACAGGCCTGCTATCACAAACGCTTGACAACAGAACATATCGACTCGTTTGGGTGCTTGGCGTCAGATCTCGATGCTTGTATGGAAGCTAACCTTCCGATGACCATCACTGTTAAGAACGGAGGACCTACGGCTATTACAGAGGTAGTACTTGTGTACCATGTTCCTCCTAGAGCGGGTGAAGGTGGCACTCAATTGAAAGAGCTGATTGCCTTCGAGCGAACCGAAGTGCAGCCCTTCTCGTCAAAGAACATTGACTTGAAAATAAATCTGTGCTATCATACAAGCACGGTTAAACCAGACGGGACACGTTCTCTTCAATTAGGAATTCATAAAGTTGTGGTAAGTCCAGGATCCGGAACATGTGCAGAACATAGCTTCTCCGTACAGTGAGCCTTAGGTTCTGACTGATTGCTTAATTTCGTAGTGCATGAGGATGAAACACATGTTAGCTTTCTGAGAAAAGTTCCAGATCTACTCCGTACTTTCCAAACAAATTTACTCTGTAAAGACTCGAGACAATTTTATCCTTGTTCTCGTCAAAAAAATCAGTCCACTCATCGGTACAGAAATTGGTACCTGATCCTGATGACTTCTTTAAAGGCAAAGTCAATACTGACCATGGCCTAAATCCTTTGTTTCTTCTACTTGACGAGTAGTTGAGTTGGGTCTCTTCGAATTTTTTCCAATTTTATTTCATTTCAATTTTTATTTCATCGCCCATGAGAGAAAAGGTCATCAAGCTTCTCCTCAGACTGTCAATAAGAAAATATGTTAGCAACGGCATGAGGACCTCTTTGATTTACAAAGCAACTCTGAATTTCTTTTCAGCTTAAAAGATCAAATAAAATTCATTTTAAGAATGTAACTAATGCGCTGAATATGATCATAGATGCTCATTTGTATCTCCGCGTGGAGCATGCATAGATTTGTGATTACTACTTGGTTCCGGCTGCCTTTATGGACTCAACATATATGGGATTGCTTGGCGATAATGTTTCCATAATAGATGTTGATTCATTTTATATCTAGCACATGAGTATTTACTAGAGATTCAGAAGTTGAGATTATACGTGCAAGTTCGGACAAGCTAGAGTCACGTTTTCATGGTGTGTTAATAAAGAGTGGAAATGAGATGGAGCCAACCATGATGGCAATTGTGGTGATGTTGGGAATGAATTTTGTTGGAAGTTTAAAACCTAAAATTCAAAAAAATTGATATATGAGAAACACTATTCTAAGTCATATGGCTATTCGGCTATGTTATTTGAATGGAGTAGTGTCTAGAATTCAAAATTTGAAAGACATATCATTATGATGTAAAACTAAAAATCCAAACAAGTAATCCTTTTGATATAAAATTCAAAATCTTAGAATTAAACATCTATAAAATATAAATAAAATGCAATAATTTTATAAAGCCTTAAAATTACAAAAATTTTTAAATAAAATATGACAAATTTTGTTAAGTTTCACAACTTAAAAAAAAGACTCCAATGAAATTTGAACCTTGCACATCCTCATTCCCAAATAATATTTTTGCGAGTTTCATCTAACTCCCTTTCACTAATGATTCAAAGTTAATTTTTGTTTACTTGTGCGCAAGTGTAGTTGAATAAAAACTTTGTTGGAATCATTATTGAATGGCTTTGAAGATAACTTGAATGCATATATTTCAAAGTTTAAAATTTTCATGTCATTCAATTTCCAACTGAAAATGAATATTATTTTTTGGATGATTGACAGATGTTAATAAAAATGAGATTTATTGTGTATTTAAGAAAAAAAAAACCATAGCAATTAAGAATAAATCAATTTTGATTATTTTGTTATTGATAAATTATTCCAAAATAGAGTTTTTATTGAACAATGTGATATATCTATCATATCACTCATTTTCTTCGAGAAACATACAAACTGGAAGATGTGAGTCAAGAACCCGTGCATGCGTCTTTAGCTACCTATGGCATTGCAGCAATAATACGCTGGACACTAGCCTCTATATATTTAAGCTCGTCTCGAAAAGGGAGACCAAATATCTCATTTATTTGAATCTGAATCTCTCACTTCCTCTCTACAGTAGCCTGGTTTGGATACGAGAATGTCCTGGTGGGTACTAATCTGAATGAAAGGAGACAAGGCATGCCAACTTAAACCGCAAAGGTAAAGAAGGAGGTCACACAATCTCCAATTTGTGCTATCTGTAGGGAGGTACGAGGAGATCTGATCGGCCTGTACTGATCAAGTACTCCACGCCTCCTCACGTACGGCATTTCTTTGAGTCCAGATTCCAGAACTCGGGCCTTAACCAGCGTATTTTTTTATTGGCGATTTGTAGCTAAAAACTTTCCACTCTAATGCCCTTCGCTATTCTATACAAACGGAAGTACAGGAAAAAAAGCATTTCAGCAATCGCCAACTCTTCCCGGTCCGCCACAATCATGTTGAGAATTGTGCGCCGTTTATTTTATTGGGCTCGCCATAAAATGTCACCTGGCTCGGTTGGTGAATGGCAAGAACTTTGTTGGTGGTTATGTCTAACTCACCATCTTTTTATGGAATTTGCATTAGTAATTTGTTGGTTACTAATACAAATTCCATTAAAAAGGTTCTTGACGTCCATTTGCAATACAATTTAATCGGGATGTATATCTAGAATTGTTCTTATGCTCAATTATACCACCTCACAAACTCTTAGTGTGACGATTTCAAAACTGATGTTGACAAAGGTGCTGTTAGAAGTGAAAACAATTTTACAAGACCATGGTATGACTAGCAAGATGCAATAAGATCTTCCTAATAAGAATCGATCTAATACCTCGTGTCCTCCATTGCCAGAATTCAACTAGCACGAAGCATATGGCTAACTGACAACAGAATCTCTCCTGTCGCAACTGATGCAGCCATGTGGAACAACTATATAAAATCACTAGAGTCATCATGTGCCTGAAATTAATCTCATACGATTATATACCATCCCATACAAGTCCCATGAGGATATGCATGGTGTTCTCCATAGAGAATGGACAATGTTAAACACAGAGTTCAGCTTTGTGAACTAAAAGATTTGCAAGTTTTAAAAAACTGAGAAGATATAAGATTGGATGTGACACAAGATTTTATTTTGATTGGGTGTTTTTCTTCAAGAACTAAATACTCATGTATTGTACGGTATTATGTTTGAGATCATCTCGATTGTTGAACGCGCTTAAAATACATTCCAAACATCAACATAAAATAAAATACGTCAACATTCACGTATGCACAAATCCATTCTTATTGGTTTTGATAAGTTCCGATACATTCTCACCCATGTTAAAATGAACTGGATAGATGCACAAACTATTGCACGAAATGTTGATTGAAGTGATACAACAAGTACAAAAAGATGCATATGAAGAAAGACAGTTGAGAGAGTTCAATGAAGGATCTTATTGAAAACATTCTTCTTGTTAAAGTTATGAGAAGTTGAGTTACATATTTGAAGGTGAGGTCGTACATTGAGAGAACTAAAAAGCTTAGCTCATATTTTTGTGTTGTGTTAAGAAAGAGTGGAGACAAGGTGGAGCATATCATGGTCAAGATTGTGGCATTATTGACAAAAAATTTCTTGGAAATCTAAAGACTCATATTTGAAGCAAGATGAGATATGAGAAGCCTTCTTCTTCTAAAGCTAAGTCTATTTGCATTGCTATGTGGATGTAAGAGAATCTTAAAGATGATTCTAGCTTGATATGTAGAAAAATAGCAACACATATTCTACTAAGAGCAACAAATCCTCTTGTTATTGCTTCACTAATTGAAACTATTATGATAGTAGATTTACATCATGAGTTGAAATATTTTACAAAATATTTATTGATCTAAAGATTAATATAGTCCAATCATGATAAAATAAGAATCAAAATGTGAGAGGAGGTCTTAGAAAATTTGGAAATTATCTTTCAACAATAAACCAATCTCAACGAAATTTTACAATTTATTGCTATGGTTATGGAGGTAATCATTTCTGGAGCAATTTTCTAGATGTTTAACACAATGAGTTATACACAATAATCATGGCCATACTCCAAGTTAATTGAAGGATAAAGAAGAATTTTCTTTTGATGTCATTCATTATTAGTGCATGTTTGAGAAGGGTGAGAACTCTATGAGTTCAAAAGCAAATTTTTTTCCACATGAAAAGAAAAATCAAGATTTGTAGAGAATTTGATATGAAGACAATATCAATCAAGCCAAAACACTCGATCTAGTGATGTGATCAAACCAAATGAACCAAGGAAAGAGTTAGATATCGATGATTTCACCATTTCATTTATCCAACTCAAATAAGACATAGTGGATGATGTGAAAATCAAAAATCAAAAATCCAATATAATTATTGGTCAATTGATTACTTTAAATCAAAAATTGAAAAAAAGAATTGAGAGGAGGTTTAAGATCAACAAATATCAAGGAGCAAATACCTAAGGTGAAAGCTTCCATTGTGAATGTTGGAATATGAGTGAAATATGTTCTTATCTAAGAGGTGTGTATACAAACTTCTTAGATTGAAGTATGTTTCAATGGACAAGATGTTGTGGATGTATTTTGGATGGAGGATATGATATGAATGTCATGTGGAATGTTTGTTGAATAACTTGGGGATGAAGACTTCCATTTCTTCCAACATCATTGTTGGGTTGACTAATCAACTGATTGGAGTGATGAACAAGGTGGTGATAAATGTGATGGAAGTTCAAACCTTGTTGTCATCTCAAATGCTTAAGGAGTCCATATATAACTTGTTAGGAATATCTCGGTTGAAAGAGGTCAGTACTATTGATGATAAGCACAAGGGTAACCTTCATATAAAGCCCAAGAACCATCAAGTGAAATTTTCTTTGGGGGGGGCAGGGGCGTAAGTATCCCAACGAAGATTGGGAGGATAAAAATAAGAAAAAAAAGGTATATTTTAAAAAAAATGACATGAAGACTTCAATCAATGAGAAGACATCATCATCATCACAAATACATCCATGTTTTTGCCTTTAGCTACAAGGATTTGAAGCAAGTAAGTCTACAAACTCATCACATTGAGTTAAAGGAGAAAGCTTGTTCATAGATTTTAAAAAGTTGAATGTTGTCACAAAGAAGTAATATTACGCTTTACATTTCAAACATGATATTTAAGATGTTATTCGTAGGAGGTGATTGCTTATGAGTGGTGTAGTTTTGGAGATGGTTAAAATGGTTGTAACCAGAATACCCCTTGAGAAACATTTCAAATCCACTTTTATCACACCATGAAAAATTTTTACCTTTATGGTAATGCCATGTGGTCTATGTAATGCTCCATCAATTATTAAAAAGCTTGATGAAAAAATTGGCGTAAGTATCCCAACAAAGATTGGGAGGATAAAAATAAGAAAAAAAAGGTATTTTTTTAGAAAAATGACATGAAGACTTCAATCAATGAGAAGACATCATCATCATCACAAATACATCCATGTTTTTGCCTTTAGCTACAAGGATTTGAAGCAAGTAAGTCTACAAACTCATCACATTGAGTTAAAGGAGAAAGCTTGTTCATAGATTTTAAAAAGTTGAATGTTGTCACAAAGAAGTAAAATTAGGCTTTACATTTCAAACATGATATTTAAGATGTTATTCGTAGGAGGTGACTGCTTATGAGTGGTGTAGTTTGGAGATGGTTAAAATGGTTGTAACCAGAATACCCCTTGAGAAACATTTCAAATCCACTTTTACCACACCATGAAAAATTTTTACCTTTATGGTAATGCTATGTGGTCTATGTAATGCTCCATCAATTATTAAAAAGCTTGATGAAAAAATTGTTTGAACCTTGTATTGTAAGTTTGTACAAGATTTCATTGATGATTTTTGTGAGTACATGAAAAAATAAGATCATTTTTATCATTTAATCAAAATTTTACAACGTTTTGAACAACTCAAGATCTCACTTTATCTAGAAAAATGCATTTTAAGATATAAGAAAATATTGTTAGAGCACATCATCCCCTAGGATAATATAGCAGTATACGAAAAAAAGTTCATATGCACCCGTGAGTTGCTATTTCCAATTACTTTGACAAAATTGAAGTAGTTTCTTGGTATGATGGAAAACTATCAAAGTTTCATCATATTGCCAACTTGGCCGATAAGAGGTTGTCTCTTCTCTATAATCAATGCTAAACCCTATCGGATAAAACACTCCAGCACCCATCAAAATATCATAGGACTCTGCAATCAAAACTACAACATGTGCATTTGTTGTAAAGCTATATGTGACATGATCTAGTTACACTTGCACAGCCAACTCCATCCGAGTGATGTAAGGTATCAGGGCGTCACTAGAACCTCCAAAAGATGTCTGAATTTGAAATGGACATTTCTCCATATCGGTCTTTTACAAACCAAAAACAAGCTGTGCATCCTTACCCAACATAAGGATTTTGCATCATAATCCAACAATACTCGATGAGATCGATATCTTTCCTAAAGATCCGACCAAACAAAAGACATCACTCATGTTATCCAACATCATCGAACTTGGTGACATCAAGGTACGCTTGTATGCCAACCTCACTTATAAATCTATCATTTGAACAGCAGCAGCTTGTCAAGTTCCAGTAGTAGCTGTCTTGATCCCAAGATCAACATTACTAATGGTATCACTACTAGAAGCAACCAGCATATCCTCTTTGCTTTTGCAAAATGTGACGGCCAATTGTATTACATGGGATGATGACACCCCAACGCCAATAAATCCTTGGCAAAGAAGAGAATAGAATGAACACAAGTCTTTGCCGCCCCTAACATTGCACTAGATGCTACCTCAAACTATGCTAATGGATGGTCCCTACTTGCTCTATCTCCAAGTATATCAACATTGACTTGCACCCTCATCTCTCTAGTAGGTCATATAGAAGTCATGGATGAGGTATTCAATGCTTGAGATAGTGGGAATGATTGAGGAAGTCTAACTTCTAGACTAGCCTCCCCTCTTTGTGGATCCAACTCCATGGACGCTCCTCTAGACTCGGTAATATATGTTGCACTACGAGTCACAACAACTCTCCAATTTGAAACTCCATAATCTTATGGAAATTCATAACACTAAAAGCAATGACTCCATATTGGCTTTTAACATGAGATGTCCTCTCAAGATCTCTTCTTGCTTTATATATTATAGGACTAGAATAGTCCGAAATCCAAACTATTTCATATGGCTAAATATGTAGATTTAATATTTTGTTATTTTATCCTAATCAATTGCCAAAAAACATCTAGCACTCAATCCAATCCTCCAATGCAAGATAACCACATCGTCATTTATCTATACAAGCCAAAGTTTATCTTTTGTTTTTTTGATCATGCACATCATTATCTTGTCTTTTAGTGATCTAGTGCCCACTCTAAGATTTGGCTAAACTAACTAAATCTAACCAAGATCGGTTACATAATTTTACTAACTAAGCAATTTTACAAAGAATCAAAATCATTCAAAAGATATGAATCCTTCATTGATATTCAAAGTACTTCAAAACAATATTTCACGAAAATAAGGCTTGAGAGTTGATTGTCAATCTCTCTATTCATATTACTTAGAATATTACTCTAGTAACTAAAAATAATTATCATATAATTTTCATTTATCAAGTTCAATCAAGGTAGAAATCACAACTTCCAATGAGAAAGGGTACATGACAACATGCAATTAATCCACTTGGATCTTCTAGAAATCCAACTACTATCCAATTGTCTTTGATTTATCAAATCAATCTCAACCCTACATTTAAAGCTCCTCACCAAGTCAAACCAATGAAATACTAGTCCAAATTAAGAAAAGTCACGATACATATGTGATGGAATATGACCATTGATTCCCATTTAATAATAAATAGTTGTTTTCATCCTCCACTCTACTATATCAAGAGTTATCCTCTATTTTACTCCAACTTAATAATAACTAGTTAAACATAGACATGTCTAAGATAAATTTAGTCATACTTTAGACATAATCACATTTTATTCTCTATGTTTAATCCTAAGTATTATAGGTTGGATCCTACTTGCTCCATCAACACTAGCTTCTATACTCATCTCTCTAATATATCGTCTAGGAGTCATGGATGAGATATTTAGTGCCTTAAACATACATTGTGAAAGATTGAGGAAATCTTACTTGTCATCAAATCTCCCTTCTTTATGGATCCAACTGCATTGACGCTCCTCTAATCTCAATAGTCTATGTTGCACTATGAGTCACAACAATGGCATATGCTTGTGACATTGCATACTGAAATGTAAAAGATCTCCATCATATGAAGTAGAAGCACCAACTTCATGATCTAATCTTTGTTGGGATATAGCCATACTTATTATCTTCTGCTCCAGTCGAGATGTCATATTCACCTCATGACTAGACTCATGGCTATCACTTGAACAAGGAAAAGTCTTCTACCACCACCCTTGGCACCTTGAACTCCTCGTTCTTCAAAACATCAGTGATCACAAGTGAGAAATCACAAGTCACACATATCACAAGTCAAAATTTCAATCCCAACACAAGCCCAAGTGATCTTTTCCGTTTGATCACAAGCACTAATTGATCATGGATCGGAGATCAATATAATATCGAGAGAGATCTACAAGAAGGGGAAGCGGCTCATAGACACCAATCATGGTTGGGTGATTAGGGCAGCCAACAATACTCGAGGGGACTTGTATGGAGCATGCCTTGATATTCCGGTGAAGGTTGGGGATGTAGTAGCTGAGTTGAATTTCTTCGTGCAAGACTCTACATCATACCCATTGATTCTTGGGCAGCCTTACATCATAGCATTGAGGATGGAGGCAAGAGTGCTTGATGATGGATTGGCATATGCACGAAATTCGCAGCCAAGATGGGAAGCGGTTAGTGCAGTTTCTAACAATTCCAGCAAATCATGAGAGAAACAAAACAGGGTTGAGAGAGGGAGCTTTCCCAAAATCTGAAGATTTTGAGGATTTTGGAGAAGTACCGCTGTAGAGAGAGGATATAGTGGTACAGAGGAGAAGCTACTCTCGCCTAAGCAATAAGCTTATCTCAGCTACGCAAGAGAATGGTACCTTTTGTATAGGGTTGATGGAGTTTTCGCGTGATGGATATGCTACATACAAGGAGGTTGCTAATTTGAAAAGATGGGAGAAGAAGGAATTGCGCAGACATGAAGAAGACCATACAGATTTGAAGCTTCTTGAGGAAGATGAATATATATCAGGAGTTTATGAGGAGTTTGGTTTGGGAGATCCGTTGAAGTAGATGATGGAGATTGGATTTGGTGATGAGGACAATATAGTGGAGGTTCACTCTAGAGAGCTCTACTCCACTATTGAGATGTTCCAAGCACCTGAGTTTCGAGTGGACACCAGATATAAAACAGTTGATAAGAAGGTAAAACCGTAGCTGCTCCTTTATCAACTGACTCAAAAGAACAAGTGCAGCAAGCGAGTAGAGAAAGTAACTTGAGGGATCCTAGTAAAATGGGACACAAGTTTACTGAAACCACTATGAAGGAGTTGAAGGTTGGATCTGATGGTTTCCTTCTTGCAAATGAAGAAAGGTGTTTCAAAGAGATGCTTGCTAGCATGGAAAAGCATTTTCTTTTGAAGCAAAGGAGATAGGGTGTGTAGATGCTAATGTAGTAGCTCTCATGATCATTTTTACTGTGCCTCATACGCCTTGGAACTTGAGACTGATCCCAGTACCTAGGGCCCATCTTCCAAAACTCATTGAGTTGTTGAAGGAGAAGATGAAGATGAGGATCCTAGAGCCATCCTTTTGCACCGTATTCCAGTCGGTGGTTTACAATGCCAAAAAAGAATGGATCACTACGATTCATTCAAGACATGCAACCGGTGAATCAAGTTACTATCAAGAATATGGGGGTGGGACCAATTGTGGATGAGTTTGCAGAAGCATTTGCAGGGAGAGCTATCTACTTCATGGGAGATCTTTACTCTGGGTATGATCAGTTTCAACTATCAGAAGGAAGTAGAGATGTTACCACAATGAGAACACACTTGGGCATGGTAAGGATGTGCACGTTGCCACAAGGGGCCACAAATTCAGTAGCACACATGATGAATAGGATGAATAAAGTATTAAGGTACTTTATTCCGGAGAAGACTATGCCTTTTCTAGATGATGTGCCAATCAAGGGATGTACAGAAGAGGAGAAGGATGGAACCATCAATCGAAACGGCTGTTAGAAGTTTGTGAAGGATCACATTGAAGATTGTGAGAGGATATTATTTCGATTGGAGGAGGTTCATCTTACATTGTATGGAAAAAAATCTATATTTGGGATACGGGAGGTTGTCATTGTTGGTCATTTGTGTGGATGGTACGGTCGAAAACCAGATCCCAACAAGGTGGATGCTATTTAAAGGATGCGTGAAATCTGCAACTCCTTGATAGAAGTGAGGTGGTTTTTAGGTGCTGGTGTGTTCTATCACATATGGATTCCTCACTATGCTCCTATAACAAATCCGTTATATGGGATGTTAAGGAAAAATCAGAGTTTGTATGGGAGAATAAACATATAGAGGCCATGAGGAAGTTGAAGAGGTGTATGTCATCACCTCCGGTTTTGCGAAGGATAGAATATCATGATGACAAGCCAATGATATTGACGGTGGATACCAGTCCTATTGCCAGAGGATGGGCCGTGGGGCAGGATGACGAAAATGAAGGGAGTAGGCATGCTGTGAGATTTGGAACCAAGGTCTTGAGTGAAAGATAACGAAGTTATCCTCAAGTGAAGAAGGATTTGTGGGATGTTGTTACAGCTATGAAGTTGGAAAGGAACTACCTGATTGGAGCACATGTGATTGTTGAGACGGATTGTTTACCGTTATTGGGGATGATCACCAATTGCAATACACCAGATATTGCAATGTTGAGGTGGATAGCTTATATCAAGACACTTAATCCGGAGTTCAGGCATGTGGTCGGAAAGGATAACAAGGTGGCAGATATGTTGTCAAGAGCTAGATATGAGGGAGAAGAAGAAATGATTGATGATATTGATGATGTAGGAACGACATTTTATTCTGTTTGGATAGTTTGTTCTGTTTGGATTCAAAGTTTGGAGATGTTTCTGGAGGATTTGTATGAGGGTGAGTGGTTAGATATTGGAAAATATCTCATCACACTAGCACGACAAAGCGGTTGGAGTGATCATGAATTCAAACATGTTAGAAGGAAGGCCTACAACTACATGTTACAAGATGGATACCTATGGAAGAGACAAAAGCGGAAGGATGATATGCCACAACGTGTGATTTGTGGAAAGTAGGCTCAACAGGAGTTGATGCGGGAGTTTCATGAAAGCTTATGGGCAAGCCACAGGGGGATATATGCCACTTTCATGAAATTGAAAGAGAGATATTGGTGAAAAAACATCTACAAGGATGTGGTAAGATTTGTGGAGACTTGTGAGACGTGTCATATGTATTCTGTAATCCGACACCGTGATGGTTTGCATCCTACATATCCACTTGCTATCCATTACAAGTGGGTTGTGGATTTGGTGGTCATGCCGATGGGATAAGGGCGGATGAGGTATCTGGTGTTAGCGAGGGAGGATCTATCCAATGAAGTGGAGGGGAGAGCACTACCATCAAAAGCAACAGAAGGGGTTTGCAGATTTCTTTTGGAGGACGTTGTGTGTTGTTATGGATGTGTTGGGAAGATAACCGCTGATCGAGGAGAGTTGAATGCTCAAGAGGCACATGACTTCTTTGAGAGATGTGGAGTCAAGTTGTCTCTCACCACTACTTATAATCCAGAAGGGAATGCGAAGAGTGAGAGGGGTCATCCGCCTATTATCAAAGCAATTGTGAAGTCATGTAGAGGCAAGGCTGGACAATGACCTCGTTTGTTACCTTTTGCATTATGGGCTGATCGTACAACCCATAGCTCTGTGACTGCAGTTTCCACATGATGATGTAAGGAAGATGGATTTCAAGTTTGGGTAACAAGTTGTTATCAGAAGAAGTTCGCACTCAAAAAATCAGTTCACAGACTCTTCTTCTTGATTGTGTACTCCGAAACTGGATAGACGCTTGTTCAGAGATGGATTTTCTCTATCAAATTGCTCGTCTACTATGTAACAAATTATGTTAGATTGGAAGCATTCTGAAAGGTACTGCACTTTCATGAGAGTATGCTATGAGTTAGGGACTTCAAAGTTAATACACGAGAAGACGACCATCTCCGAGGCGACGAAGACTCTAAAGTACATGTGTTGCAGGCAGAATTACAACCAAATATGGAAGGACAAGTGAGGGAATTAGCTGTCCCTCACTAGCAAGACTTGCGTACATGTTACGTCACTTTACATATATACTCCGAACGTTTCTCTAACAGGACCTGATTTCCACAAAGTGGAACGCCTCGTCTAGACGGACAGTCTTCTGTTTCAGTCAAGGCCAAAAGCCAATTATGCCAATAGAGGAAAACATTCCCACATGGAGTGTGTTGCCTTGGGAGAATAATCTTAGTAGAGAAGATCTTTTGGCGATACGCATTCGACAGCTAGAGAGTAGAACGGAGGATGTACGATTGGCACTGGAGAGACTTAGAGAGGCACGTCTTAGAAACAAGGACAGATTTGACAAACGTCATAGGATGAGACCAAAGGAGGTTAAAGAAGGTGATTGGGTGTTGGTGTATGACAATAGTCTAGATAACCAACATAGCACCTTGAGAAAGTTTTCAAAGAGGTGGTTTGGGCCATATGTGCTGATCAATGTTCACGACAATGCTACTTATTCGCTAAGAGAGTTGGATGGTACAAAGTTAAAGGTACCTATTGCAGGAAAGCCAATAAATATCTTCAAAAGTCGGGATAAGAAAATCAACCTTGGCCAACTTGAGGAGGAGTTTGACCTTTTTGGTGAAGATGAGTCATATGGGGAGGATCTAGCTAGAGCAAAAGATCAGGTTGATCTAATCTGACGCCGCACACAGCTTGGTTAACTTCTTGGTGCATACCGGAGGATGCACAGGTTAAGAGGGGGTGGATGTCGTGTTCTGACGCAGATACTATGAGAAGATGATGACATGGGTCATCTTCAGAGCTGTTGTCATGACGGTGATACTTTAGGTTAGGATAACCGACGGTGCATTGTAAGGCTGTTAAGAGCCCACCGTTGGATCAACTTTGTAGGGTCAGGATGTTGAAAAGGCTTCAACAGATATTATCTTGGACCTTATCAGATATAAAGTGCAGTCAGGGTGGAAAGGGTATGGGAGAGACCTAGACACATCCCTTTGCTGACTAAGGAGCTTATCCGATCGAAGTGGAATCGATGTAGGACATGGATAGAGTAACTCAAAGTGGCAACTCAGAGAGATGGACGTCAAGCAACCTGGGAGGTTAAAAACATTGGCCAGCAAATGTTCTAACTACCTTCTTGCGCGGTGCAATGATGAAGAGATACATCAGCTAGAGAGGATCCGGGCGGTTATGAATTCTTTTACCGATTCCAAGGCAGGAAGAAAAGAAATGTATAAAGCCATGGGACATGAGTGCCAAGAGTTACTCCAAATTCATAGGCAAGAGATTGCAGAGGATCTCCGGGAGTTGCAAGTAAGTGTGCATGCTTTCACGTGGAGACTCAAATCAGCGGACAACAAGGATGTCCGAGAAGAGAGGAGTCGGAGCTCGGTGTAAATTAGTTAGTTTTAGCAGTTAGACATTCTTTTGTATAAATAGGAGTAGCACTAGTAAGAAGGTTCATCTTATTCTGTTGCAAGAGTTCATTGTCGAACTGCAAATGTAGTCAGGGTAGAACAAGAACTTGTAAAGCTGAGATATGTCGATTGGAAATTGCATAGATTGGTGAAATTACTCGAAAAGTTAAACGACTACTTCTCCCTGAGCTATTGACCGTCGACGGACTCAGTAGAACTTCATTGAGTTTGCCACCTCGATTTCATCTTGTAATAGAGTAGATCGACCTTTCCATCAGTAAAATAGAGAAGTTCCTCAATCTTGAGTATAATTGGACTCTGGTGGATGCTTGGTGTGTGTGTGTGTTTCATCCGAGTGTGCGCACGACAAAGTGGCATATTCGGTGACCCTCTTTGGACCTGAACTGTCCAGAGTGGTAAAATACGTGTAAACTCTAAACATTTCCTTCTACAAGCAAATTACCCTTCGATCTCATGGGAACAAACTTCACTTTGCTATAAATTTATCTTTTGTGCAACCTTGTCGTTACACGACCTCACAAGGTGGTCTCACAAGGTGGTAACTAGTGATAAGGTCTTACTTTATGACAGCCAACACATGAAGTTCCCAGGCTAATTACATCTTCAATGGATGGGACTGTACGTGGTCAAAGAACTATATGTTAATGGGTCTCTACAACTTGTGGATTTAGATGGCGCGTTGTTTGCAACTAGAGTAAATGGTTGGAGGATGAAGAAATACTATGATGTTCGCGGGGGCCGCTCACAGCTAAGGGCAGACATATGTAAGACCTCAGTTAGGAATTTTAAGCTTATTTTTTTGTTTTTCGGAATAGATGCATGATATTCGGCGGAAATGAGTAAGGAAAAATACGAATATGACTCTTAGGGCGAATATGCATGATAAGTGTGAATGTGAGTAGATTAAATCTGGCGGGAGAAGTTCCAATGTTTGGGTAGTGTTGTAATCATATCGACAAGCAGCAGCGGGTGCAGAATTATCAAGGTGACACGATGAAGAAGCGAGTGGCAATTCGATCCGGAGCAAGAGAAGCTTTTTGATTGCCTCACTTGCAAAAGATGCTAGGAGTAATTTGACCTTTGGTGCCAAAGCTGGAGTAGACGGTGGATGAGTTGATGAGACTAAAGCAACTGAAATTGGCGTATGAGGAAGTCTGTCGAGCCAGAAGAAGAGAAATTTGAGAGCAATTGGAGTCAAGGATTGGGATGTGTGATGGGTTTAGTACACAGGGGTCTGCATATCGCCTTATGATATAGTGTGTAAATCAACAATTGTTCTGAGAGATCTAGACAAGAGAAACATATGAAATTTTTCTCAAAAATTAAAAGGGTTGTGGAGCAATTTTCTGTGATGTTTAAGCGAGAGTTATTTGTCCGATCATTGGATATCATAATCTTCTTCCGCTGAAGTTTTACCGGTTGTGAACTCGAATGTGGAGTGCTGAGAAGAAGAAGAAGAGATTGTCAACTCACACGAGATTCTAGAGGGTTCTTCTATAGCCAGGAGCTCAGGCGTTCTCAGAGCAAAGAAATGTCCTATGCGACACTAGCACTGTAGCTAGACATAACATTTTTATCATCTCTCTTTCAGCAACAAGGTTCAGCTCCATTCCCCTGACGTAGTACTTCATGTACTTTGAGACATCCTATAACACTAAGGCAATGACTCCGGAATGACTTCCAAGATAAGAGATGTCTTCTCAAGACCTCTCCTTGATTTATATACTATAGGACTAGAGGAGTCCGACATCCAAACTATGCCACATGGCTAACATGCGTAGGTTGCATGTTTTGTTATCTTATCCTAACCAATTCCTAACAGACGTCTAGCACATATTCCGATCCACCAATGCATGGTAGCCACCTCGTCATTTACCCTTTTGCTTTTTGGATAGTGCACATCACTATCTTGTCTTTTTGTGATCTAGTGACCACTCTACGCTTTGGCTAAACTAACTATGACTAACCAAGATTGGTTACAAACCTCCCCCCATTTAAGTCGCAATGTCCTCGTTGCAAGAAGACTCAAAAGTCTCTACAAGTATCTTGGCATTTGTAAGATTTTCCAATGGTTCCCAAGTAGCTTCATAAAGTGGATAACCTTTCCATTGGACTAGATATTCCACTTTGGGGTTCCGCTGACCTCTTGTCCGTTTCTTGAGGATTCTCTCAACCTCATATTCCTCTACACCATCAATCATGGTTGGTAAAGGAGGAGGTTGATGTGGGTTGCCAAAGGAAGGAGATCGTGGGGTATAGTTCCTCAAGAGAGACACACGAAAAACGGGATGTATTTTCATGTGTGTTGGCAACTCTAACTTGTAGGCAACTTCTCCAATCCGTTGGACAATCAAGAAAGGTCCAATAAACCATGGACTTAACTTTCGAACCCCTATTAATGACAAATTGGTAGTAGACAACCACACCTGATCGCCTTTTTGAAACTCCACATGTTGTCGATGAGCATCAGCATATTGTTTTTGCCGATTCTGGGCAATGGCTAATTTTTGCTTTGCCTGATGCACTCCTCGTTGGACTCGTGCCACAAACTCGTTCACTGCTTCCACTTGGGTTGATGGTTCCTACATGTGACCTACACTCACCAAGCTAGATGGTGTGATAGGATGTTCTCCATACATCAAGAAGAATGGGCTGACTTTTGTGGATGCATTGATTGAGTTATTATAAGCAAACTCAATCAAGGATAAAAGTGCATCCCAACCTTCTTGCTCTTCCAAAGTGAAAGCTCTAAGCATGTCCTCAATAGTTCTATTTGCTCTTTCAGTTTGCCCATCTGTTTGAGGATGATAAGCTCTGGACATGGCTAGTTTTGTTTTGATTAGCCCAAATAGGGTTTTCCAAAACATGCTAGTAAATTGAGTGCCCCTATCGGTGATGAGCACAGTAGCTAAACCATGTTGAGCAAAAACTGCATCCATATAAATTCGAGCAAGTTCAAGTGCAGTAATTGTCTTTGTTGTGGGCCTAATATGGATCATCTTGCTCAATTTATCCACAAAAACGACTATCGAATCATAACCCGTAGACGTCATTGGTAACTCACATACAATGTCCATACTGCGTGCTCCCATCTTCTAGTAGGTGTTGGTAGAGGCTGTAGTAGACCTGCTGGTTTCTGATTGCTAGCCTTGTTTTGTTGACAAGCCACACAACTTCGAACATAGCTGGTGATGTCCTCTCTTAGTTTTGGCCAAAAGTATACCCGTTGGACACCTTCAATGGTCTTCTCCACTCCTACATGGCCCGCAATAGCTGAATCATGTGCCTCCTCTAACACTGTTGTATGGAGAGCAACATCTGAGGGTATCCAGATCTTTCCCTTATAGAACGCCAATCCCCGTTCTAAATGTGCTCGACCCTGTTGAAGGGCTTGTGCAATCTCCTCATCCTCCTTGGTAGCGCGATGCAGGTTCTCCCACCATTCATAGTGAATCTTCACCTCCGTGATGTGATTAATGCACGGCATTCGTGTCAATGCATCGGCAAGCTGCTTCTTCCCCTCCACATACACGATCTTCATGTTGAAACGTTGTCGCCATTGAGCCCAACGAATCTGCCGCTTTGAGAGGTCCTTTTGAGTTTCTAAATAAACCAAAGGCTTGTGGTCTGTCTCAACCAAAAACTCCTTATCTCCGAGATAGTGCTTCCAATGTTTAGTAGCCAAGACAATGGCTAACTCCTCCCTCTCTATGGTATGATAATTTTGCTCCGCCGGCAAAAGTTTTCGTGAGAAGAAAGCAATTGGGTGCCATCCATCTTTCCATTCCCGTAACAATCCCTCCAACCGCCACACACACGATGCATCCGTAGCAAGTTTTGTTGGTCTACCTGGTTCATACCATTTAAAGATTGGTGCATGTAAGAGCGCATCCTTCAAAGCCTGAAATGCAATCTCTTGAGCTGTACCCCATTGCCATTTCTGCCCTTGGCCTAAGAGATTTGTTAAGGCTTGAGCAATACAAGCAAAAGCCTCCACAGACCTTCTATAGAATCCGGTTAAACCCAAGAAACTACGTAGTTGAGTCTGATTCTCTGGGGCAATCCAATTTTGAATGGCTTCCACTTTGTCACTCATGACTTGGATGCCATCAACACTAGCTCTATGGCCTAGGTAATCTACTTCGCTTTTGCCAAACTCAGATTTTGACATCTTAGCATACAGCTTATTTTCTCTCAACACTTGGAGTACTTCTCGTAGATGTTTCTGATGATCTTGTAAGGATTTGCTATATATCAAGATATCATCTAAAACACAATCACCGATTTATCTAGATATTTACGAAAAATATCATTCATCAGTCCCATGAATGTGGCAAGGGCATTGGTTAAACCAAATGGCATAACTAGATACTCAAAATGACCATATCTAGTTCTAAAAGTTGTCTTTTGTATGTCTTCATCCGCCACTCTGATTTGATTGTATCCGCTTCTAAGATCAAGTTTGGTGAAATACTTAGCTCCATGAAGTTGATCAAACAAGTCATCCATTCGCGGTAATGGATACTTGTTTTTCACCGTTTGTTGATTTAGAGCACGATAGTCCATGCACATCCGCATGGAGCCGTCCTTCTTCTTCACAAACAATACTGGAGCTCCATATGGTGACACACTAGGTTGGATAAACCCCTTCTCCAATAACTCTTCCAATTGTGCCTTGCATTCCTCCAGCTCGTTTGGTGCAAGTCGATAGGGACTTTTACAAGGAGGAGAACTTCCTGGTAAGATCTCTATCTTGTGATCCACTCTCCTTCTTGGTAGTAAACCTGGAGGCAAATCATCTGGAAAAACATCTTGAAACTCGTTCAAGATACAAGTTAACTCCTCATGTATAAAAGATTGATCTTTTGGAGTGCTTACATCTCTTATTAGGCCCAAAAAACATACATCTTTGTGACTGATAGCGGTTCTTCCTATCCCGTAGAGAGGTAAGTTTTTGTGTCCTGATCTAAGTCTAACTCCAAAGATCCTCCAACTGATGGTTTTTACTATCTTCCTTCGCCAATCTACCTCAGGATTATATTTTTCCATCCAAGGCATACCCAAAATAGCATCATAGCGAGCTAATTGAATTACTCTCCACTCTAACGATTCCTTGTATTGCCCAATCTTCAACTCCACTTTCCTAGGAATGCTCTCAATGCTCTCTGTTTGTCCGTTTGGCAACTCTACCTTTTCACTCTCATCTTTCTCTAAAGCTAATCCCAACTTTATAGCAATAGATCGAGATAGGAAATTTTCTGTAGCTCCTGGGTCAATCAATATTCTCACTTTTACTCCTTCTTTCTCAAACCATTTACCTCATGTTTGTGCTTCCTTCCCTCGCCCTTCCTCCTTTTCATCAAACCAGTAAGGCCGCGAGGCAAGGTTACTGGTGCTCGTCGTTTCCCGGGTTTCCATCGGTCACTTTGTCTCCACCTTCAAGATTGTTGAGAGCTCGTTGATAGAAAGGTCTAGCTCCTCTTGCTAGAACTCGGGTACGGCAATTCATGGCAATGTGACCAAATCTTCCACAATTATAGCATTGCCTCATTTCTCGTCTTCCCTCCACTCTGTCTCCTCCTCTTGAATTTCCTTCTCGATGAGGATTCGAGTTGTGACGATCTCCTCCTTGTGCGTTCACTCCCCTTGGAATGAAATCTTCTCTCCTCCTTATATTGCCCAACTCCATAGGCATTGGTCCATAGTATTGATTCGTGGGAACTGATACCTCTCCACCGTTGTGGTAGACGTTGGACATTCGTTGTGCACAAGCAATAGTCTCGTTCAAGTTGCTTGGATTGTCCCGAATCACCTCCTGTTGAATCTTTTTCTTCAACCCTCTCTTGAATAAATCAAGGGCTTCAGCTCCACTCATATCTCGTATCTGAATTCGAAGATCTCGAAATTCCTCAATGTACTCCTCCACACTTCCCTTATGTTCAAGTTTCCACAACCTTATCCGTGCCGTGATGATGGGATCAACTGCTTGAAAATTCTGAAGAAGACCTCGTTTCATTGCACTCCAAGTAACCTGTTGGCCAGACTCATTGAGCTCCATCGTCCAACCCTGAAACCAAGTAGATGCTTTCTCCAACAACAAAGTATGAACAAAAAGACCTGCAATGTGATCGTTGATATTGAACAAAGCAAGATGATACTCCATTCTCTCAATCCAACCTTCCAAAACTCCCATGGTTCGACTACCTCGGTAAGGTTCTATCTTACAAGCTTTTGTCATCTTCAGAATCATGGATGTCCAAGATCTAGCTCTCTTGCTCATTGTGCTGCTTGGGCTTCAAGAGCACAGGCTCTCACTGTTTCTTCACTCTCCATCATGGATGGTGATGTCTCCATCTCCATTTGAGTTTCTCTCATTCTCTCATTTTCCATTCCTCTCGTTTTGATTGCTGTCAATTCTTGAGCTAACTCTTGTACTTGAGTCTGGCTTTGCTCAAATGCGTTTCTCATATCTCTCAAAGTGTCCTCCATGATTCGTCTCCGTCCACTCTCTCTCAGTATAGGGTTAAGATGAACACTCTCCAATTTCTCAAGATTGGCAACACAAAAGGAATAGGTGATGCTATCACCTCATGGTAATACTCCTCTCCAAAGTTTCTAATAACTAGGCTCCGAAACATAGCTTTAGGATGATACACACAATAGATTTCACACCGTGTGTTGAATCTCACATGTGGTGGTCTATTGAGGTCCATCTCTAAACTAAAATGTAAATCGTGAGATCCCAAGTAACATCATAGGTGACTATAGGTAAGATAACAGGATCTCGAGATCTCATCACTTGGTCCATGAAGTTGGCACCAAAATGATAAACCAAATACTGAGTCAACCTTGCTCTCTCAATGTATAACAGTTTGACATGAAAAGGATTAAGAAATGAAAATCTCGGTACTATTCTATCTCCCCCATCCATAACCTGCACCCACAATAACTCCCTTCCACTACTTGCAGCTCAATGGCCCTTTGCCCGGCCTCTAACAAACACTCTCTCCTCAAATAATTATACCAACCCAGACTATTCTTCCAAGAGGGGTGATCCACACTCATAGGAACAATAAGCCTGCTCTGATACCATTGTAACACTAAGGTAATGACTCCGGAATGACTTCCAAGATAAGAGATGTCTTCTCAAGACCTCTCCTTGATTTATATACTATAGGACTAGAGGAGTCCGACATCCAAACTATGCCACATGGCTAACATGCGTAGGTTGCATGTTTTGTTATCTTATCCTACCCAATTTCTAACAGACGTCTAGCACACAATCCGATCCACCAATGCATGGTAGCCACCTCGTCATTTACCCTTTTGCTTTTTGCATAGTGCACATCACTATCTTGTCTTTTTGTGATCTAGTGACCACTCTACGCTTTGGCTAAACTAACCATGACTAACCAAGATTGGTTACACATCCCTCCCGTCAAACTGATCCATCTTCCCCACCACAGCTTGTAGCGCCTTTGTGGCTGAATTCTCCCTTCGATCCTGCAATTGTTGCTATTGAAGAAAGAGTGTGAACGCTTGAAACATCTCTGTTGTTGTTGGACCAAGTTGCACCTTAGGTACCTCGCCGACTCTGCTCGATCCCTCCCCAATAGGGAAGGGATCCAAACACAAGATGCAAACAGCGACCCTCCATACTTAAATTGTCCCAACCCATCCATGATTGACTCTTGCCATCACCTGGCATTTGACATATCATAAAACTCAACGTTCTGCGCTAAGTTATCACTATAGAGTTCTTACAACCTGATTTCTAACTAATTTTATATCTCAAGTCCAAACAAAACTTGAACTTGCAACCTAATATCTCAAGGCCAACCCACATTCTAAACTTGCAATCTACAATTTACTCTAAACTTGGAACAGTTAACCATAAACCAAAACTCACGAATTTGTAAACTCGCAACAAGAGAACTCATGAAAGTTCCTCCACCTCAGAGATTTCACGTCGAGTTCACCACCTATGTCACATGGACATTTCTTTGCTATGAGAATGCCTGAGTGTCTGGCTGTAGAAGAATCGTCTTGAACCTCGTGTGAGTTGACAATCACTTCTTCTTCTCCTCAGCACTCCACATTCGAGTTCATTACTATTGGTAAAACTTCAGCGAAGGAAGATTATTATATCTAATGATAGTATCAATAACTCTTGCTTTGACTTCACAAAAAATTGCTCAACAACCCTTCTAATCTCTCAAAAAGTTTCATATGTTTTTCTCCTCTAGATCTCTAAGAACAATTATCTATTTACACACTATATCACAAGACAATATGCAGACCCCTGTGTACTAAAACCATCACACATCCCAATCCTTGACTCCAATTACTCTCAAATTTCATGACAAGGTCACTTATTATCGGGAATTCAACTGTGAAAAGTTTTATTGACAAAACTTTCTGATATTAAAAGATATGATTGATGTACTAACTTCGTGATAGTCAGTCCAATCCTGCAACTCTGACTGTATACAAAAACTTCAACCTATCACTCCGTACTCAAAACTCGTCCAATTGAGTCAACATTTCAATTCCAAAACAAGCCTAAGTCCTAAACTATATCTCAGTTGACTCAGATCTCTCAAAACCCTCCTAGGATTTTCAAAAACACCCCAAATACACTCAAAGATCTAAATTTCTCCCTCTATCTTTGAATCACCATTTCATAGTGACAAACCCTTCAAATCCATCCATTTTTGAGCCCACATCGTAGCTTGTCCCGTTAGCTCTCTAACCCTGTCTTTAGATCTTTGAATGTTCCCTGAATGGTATCCAAAACCTCTCAAAACCTTGAAGAAGTTGCCCTAATGCCCTCATTGGCCAAAATTCCTGGATCAATGAGAATGGAAAGTGTTATTTTGACCTCTATTGTGGCCAAATTAGCTCCATTTTTACTTAGAGCTTTACAACTATGATAAACACACTACTAAGATATCCTATACACAATATGAATTGTCACTAATAAAAGTTAAAATGATAACTCGAAACCGGTTAAGTATACCCAAAAGTGATCACGATGAAGACATCGGATGTTGATCACAATTGGACTGGGTATCGGTATATCAGGAGGATCATGTTGTCCTCTATCCATGTACTACATCGACTCCACTTTGATCAGATAAGCTCCTTAGTCAGCAAGGTGATGTGTCTAGATCTCTCCCATACCCTTTCCACCCTGATTACGCTTTATATCTGATAAGATCCAAGAAAATATCTCTTGGAGCCTTTTCAACATCCAAGCCCTACAAAGTTGATCCAACAGTGGGCTCTTAACATCCTTACAATGCCATCGGTTATCCTAACCTAAAGTATCACCGTCATGAAAATAGCTCTGAAAATGACACATGTCATCATCTTCTCATTGTAGCCGTGTCACAACACGACAACGTTATTTGCACTAATTGCACTATCGGCTCTAACTGTTGTATATGCTCTCCTACATGCATCCCCAACTAGGTAGCTACGACTACATAAGTCGTGAAAATTTACATATTCTCGTAACCATCAGGTCATCAAGCTAATACCTTTTAATATTGCTACCATGTACATATATTTAAAGAAATATTTAACTCTTAGCTTGTATCTAAAAAAATTCAACCTTTTGTGATGCATGAAAAGATTAGGTAACATTGTTTTGGTTCTTGTGCTTAAACTCATCTCTTGTAAAATTTTGAGGTAGTTTGTTATAGTCATTGTGAAAACTACATAGTTGATATAAACTTTAAACACATGAGTCTCATCATTTAACATGTCTAGATTCACAATCATGTGATTGATGATTTTATTTTTATATGCATTATTAACAAATTTTCTTAATTAATCTATTAAATTATCAACTTTTTACATAGATTGATCATCAAAATACATCATTTTAAGTTGTAAAAGAAAATACTTAAAACTACATATTTTAGAGATTTATGTATTGATTGAAATATGAATTTTAATCAATACATAAATTTTTTGAATTATACTAGATCATCTGAATTAAGATGTTATATTCACTCAAATGTTTCTTTCATTTTACGGTTTTGTAGAATCATTATTATGAATTTGAAATGATCTTTTAATAATGATGAAGTGATTTTGATATTTTTTTAAACAAATATCATAATCATTAAATACATCATGGAATTTTTATCAATTAAAAAGTTAAAAACATATAATGATATTAACACAACGCTATTTTTTATGATAACATAAGTTATTTTTTTTTGCCATTTTGAAAAAATGATCATAAATTTTGTACTAAAATAATGCAAAGTTAAATTTTTTTAATAATATTGATGAAACTTTTTTATTTTCTTTAATGATATTCATTTCACAATTGATATTATTTATGTTAGACATCACATATCTAATATGATCATTTTATTTACATAATATAAAAACTATGTTAATATAACACCAACAGATGTTAAGATTCTGGTTGTTAGTAAACACAAAGTTCAGTAGACAATTACTATCAAAAGGTGAGTATATTATGAAATATTAAGTAGTTTTATTCTATGATTTGTTTCTAAAGAACATGTTAATATTGTTTTCCTGGTTCATCGCATCTGCTGATTGTCCACAATATCCAACATTTCTTGTTTTTGACATTTAGTCGATGCTTCTTTGCATTCCCTTTTGGTGAAGTAATATTGGATCCTCGATTGTGCAAGATATCTTCAAGAATACTTAGTAATTTCTTGCACAAATTGAATGTTTTATAATTTTAGGATATACAAAGTAATAACTTTTGTTTCTTTCATAACTCTCTCTCTCTCTGGTAGATTTGGTTGTGAAGATTATAACGTGCCGGAACTGCAAGTAGATGCGAGCACACGCACAATCAATAATGACGATCAACAACGCGGGTGTACATTGAGCACGATCCAAATGTAACTTCTATCCGTCGTCCATGTGAATCTTTGAGTATCCTCACACCAGATTTCAGTACTGTTTCGAAAGCATACAGAATACTCACCCCAGATTCGGAGCTATGTATAGCACCCGATAGCAAAGAGTATATCGACACCTGTTAAATGCGAAGTTTACATTTTCTATATGGACGATTTTGGAGGTGTTCAACCACTATTTCGGAAAAAAACTGTTAGCTACAACTGCGAGAGGATAGGGCAAGGCCTTTGGAATGTTAGGCACAACCCTTGGCAATGATACGTTTGATACTTTCCATCGCGTTTTGGACCACTTTGACTAAAAAAAAACCTTATGGAGACATCTTCCTTCCTTGACGAAGGAGATTGGTTCTAGAAAATCGAGATAAGCGTCAACAAATTCCCAGCCTCTCGTCACTCGTGACAACAACAAGATCAGTACACCAAAATGGGCTTGGATTGTGCTCAGATGAAAGTTCCAAAACTTGGGGACATGTGACGAACTTCTCATTTGACGTCCAAGGGAAGGAAGTCAGAGAAACGTTATGATAGAAACAGCTGAGAGCAGATAGCAGACCTGTCTCACCCGAAATGATGAAAAACATAGGGAAGCAATAGGCAGCCAAGAAATACTTGATCCTCAAGATTTGCTAGCTTGGATACTTCCAAGCTGGTGAGACGTTCCAGCATGGGCTCAACCGACTTGAAGTTTCTATACCTCTCAATTGACAAGCAATTCATATAATTTCCTGGTAGCAAGCTGTAAATTAGTATCACCCTATGTAATGAGAGGATATATCACATTGCCAAGTGCTGATGAAGACATACGACAATATCGCTTAGTCGGAGTAACATTCGAAGAAGGTCGATTAAGAAGAACTGAAGGGAAAGTTCAACAAACTATGAACTGCAACAAACTTCAGTTCAGGTAGTACTTGGTCGCTGTGACCAAACTTTCTTGTACGTCCTTTGAAATTAAAGTATGATACAGATACATCACTAAGTTGTGACTTGAAATGCCACGTACCTTCCACATGCCGTGTGTCTGCAATCATCTCGTATATGTCGACAGAAGAGATGTTAAAATATAGGAAAGAGAGGCTAACTGAAGCTTCCTTCGCCCGCCTCATTCGCTGATTGGTGGATTCATGTCCTCACATTCAAAACTCGTATTGTGGAACAGCGAAGGAAGCAAGTAATAGTCCCAACCTCCAACTCGAAACCTATAATGCATGGTAGGGTGATGACGAACCAGAGCAACCATACCACACAAACAGACAAGCAAATTAAGCTCCGGATTTGCTTGAACACATTTGTTCGATTGTTTCCAATACATTACACATAAAGTCCTGTATTCATTTTCAGCGCTTTTTCACATCAGTATGACAATTTTAACCTCCCATCCTCCTTCCTATTTCTCCATTCCCTCTCCCACTTGTGGAAGAGGTTTCAACCGTAGTTCATCCCACAAACAGCGATGGAGAAAACAAGAATTCTCATCGAACATTTGATTCCCAGGCCACAGAATGCTTGCAAATAAAGTATAATGGAAAGGAGTCGTTCCACATTGTTCAGGTACCGCATCATCCAAGATGGAAATGGAGCATCAATTTGGTTGCACTTTTCAGTATCTGCAAGATCACTAAGTGATTCACAAGTTGATAATGTCTGACCTTGATCTGCATCACCTTCATTCATTTCAATGTCGTGGTCACAAATATCTTTAACCAATTAGGTAGGTAAGAATCATGATATAAATCATTAGGGTTGGTGAAAACTAGTCAACAGTTATCCTGCTTTCAAGTGAGACTATCAAACTCAGCTAGTTCTTATACGGATGCACTTAAAAGGTTAAGACAAACCAGAGTGACCTCCATTATGATTGCCCTTTTCAGGAGATACAAAGGGACTAAGGTGATTAACACCGTCCTCACTAAAGAACCGAAGGTCCTAGCTGAAAGTGAAATTTTGCTTCGTTCGGGATTCATTACGATACTGTGAAAGACCAAAGCAAAGTCTCCCTGGAAAGGCCTGACGCCTCCTGAATTATCTCAAGTGATAGAGAAACATCCAGTAAGGGAGCACAGATACATGATATAGACCACCCAAAGTGTTGCTCACACTTTGGGTGGTCTATATCATGTATCTGTGCCAAATCTTCTGTTAAAACACGAAGTGAGTACTTCTAAAAAATTCTTCAAATTCCCTGTACATGAACCCTGGATCGAGACTTCGCAAGAGACCAAATGAATACTGTTATACATCACAATATGTGAGTGACTGAATTATGTGAACTTTCTGCTAACATGTTTTCGCTGTCTAGGTTATGTGTTATATATTTTTCTTAAAATAAAGATAGGCACTATCTCACATATTTGGTACTAGTTATCTCGTCCTTGCTCAATCGAGGAGGAATAGACAGGCCTGGTGCAAGTTTGTTTACTGAATCATCGCGACCTGTTGCCAAAAATTTCCGGCAAGCATAGAACACTGCAGAATGAAAGTCATGGGCATTGTCCATGAACACGAAGTGTCCTCCCTGTACAAAACACGATATTGATTAGCACAGATTGTAAATCAAACAAATCAAGGTTTCTAAGTTTATCTGCCCACCATTCATAACAATAAACGTGGACATCATGGCGTCTGTATCCTTTCTTCCGCGAGAGGACTAAACACTCAGCTCTATGTGCTGTTCGTCAACGTAGAAGAAAGAAGATATATAAAAACTGTATGACCAGCTTTCAACAAAAGTTTTCCGGCCATCCTGAAAATGACTAAATTTCTTTTCTGAACAAGGAGGCCAAAGAGCAGTCATACTATGAGGATAAAAGATATGAGTATACAGAGCAGTCATACAGCAGTATTACTATCTCTCGTTGATTCTGCACGTAATTTGCAAGTTGATGAAGATCACATATAGCTGGTATATAGCTGTCAAACCTGAGGTACACGGATTATTTCCGTGGGGACGTTCATCAGCTCGGAAGCCTTCTGCGCTCCCTTCCAATCTATCCAATCTTCCGTTCCATAGATAAAAGATGTTGGCACCTTCCAATCTGGAGCACTGGAATACAGTAGATAGAGGAGGAGCCGTAATTAAGGAGGTTAAAAAACAAAACTGAAGAGGGTTTTCATACTTGCAATATGTCAGCGACAATAACCAGGACTGATATAAACAATGGCGGCGTGCTACATCCAAAGGCGTGAAAGCGATGAAACAGAAAAACCAGTGTTGTCTTCAACACTCTTCCTACTAACCGCGCATCTTACAATCAGCAAACTGAAGTTTAACTCTAATGACTTGTTACCTCTGTGTTAAAGGTAAACGAGCGGAAGCCCCGAACGCAAAAATGTATTTAAGGCAATACTCCCCGCTTGGTCTTGCAGCCAGAGTGTGAAATATATAATCTGTGTATGCCCCAGAACAGGGTGTTTTTCAAACAATAGTTGTCAATAACTAGAAGACACTCAACCTCATATCAACTTCGCTGATGGCTTGAACGAGTATATAATATGTGCCGGATAAGTACTCTAAACAATCAAATCATTGTTCATACAAAATAAAGCTGCAAGTATCCACTCTTCTTTGCCTCAAAATATGACATGCTTGAGCAAAAGGTACATTTAACTTGTTGGAAAATTTCTACATTTACATCGTACGTGACAATGAAATTTCTTCAATGTAAGATACGTTCTCCAGAACATGAACAAGCTTGAAGGCTGGATGTTTTAGGTACTGTAAGACGCGTGCCAACTGGTGAGACTCACTTCCACTATTTTGATAAACAAGGCAGCTAATTCTCACGCTCGGCTAATTCAGCATACCCGTCTAAACTTTCGTTTCAACGGGTATGCTGAATTGAACTTAGAGTACCTTTCAAGAAACGGGAAAAACGGGCAAATCAGTCCCTTCAGACCAGACCTGATAGAAGTTTGGATTCGTTCTCATCCAGAACTGTCCCCACAGCTCGAGTACCAAACCTTGCCCCTGTATAGCCTCGTACAATTTGTGGGCCCCAAGGACCAATGAATCTGTAGAAAAGATCAAGTGTTTCCAGCTTCTCAAGTTTGACCACAGCAATCGAGAATCTCACTATGACGAGCAAAATTAGACTCCTGGGCAAAATCGAAGCGAAACCTATCGAACTTGAAAAAGTCACCTTACAAACTTCTGTGGGGTGACGTTAGACTCCCATAGATAGTTGATAAATGCTCCCTTCCACGTGGACCGGAATTCCAATACTCTTTGATCCAACTCTGACGAGAAACCAGCCGAACCTACCAGTATAAGGTGCTCCACATTCTCAGGGTGCTGTCTCAGAATGCAAACCATACCATACCAAATCTTCGTTAGCAAACTAGACAGACTGATGATGCTGCCTTAGCAGGAAACTTTGCTTGAAAAGCATATGAACCATTTATGGCAAATACCTTTAGTGCATAGCGAGCGGCCACATATCCTCCGAGTGAATGTCCAAGCAGAATGAACTTTTCAAGTTTCATTGCCTTCCGCCATTCTTCCAGCGAGTCAACAAACCACGATTCGGTTTCTGTACCGAAACCAACAAAATAAACAACAGAAGCACAAAGCGAAAATCAACCAGACCTTCTGATATGCAGAACTTCAACATAGATTACCCTATGAAGCCCAGGTCTTTAAAAAAAGTACCACTAACTCACGATCTATTGACCAAGGTGCTTTCAGAATCCGACGTACCAACATCATATAATCAGAAATGAAACTTACCCTCCGTACTTTTGCAGGTAAAATCTGGTCGACTAGATGCGCCCCATCTGAACCGGTTGACAATGTCAAAAGCCGTTCCAAAACCAATCAAAATGCTGGACTCTATCAAAACTATCTTATATCTTGGGCCTAAATGAACAGACCCCAGCAACAACCACCTTTTAAATAGTTGAACTATCTTAGTTTATTTCTATATTGAACTAGCAATCCTATAATACTAAGACACAAATGAACAAGACACTAAATTCGAAGCCTAGAGTCGTGGGAGGTACATTCAAACTCATAACTACGAACAAAAGGGTAGAAACCTTACCCAATTTGGTCAATAGCGTGAACTCGAAACTTCTCAGCAAGGGCATCGAAATTTCTAAAAAAAAATCCTTGAGCGGCCCCATATCCATGCACCATCACTAGAGTTGGTGTATTCGGTGCTCCCTTGTCAAAAGTAACAGTATTTATGAAGCGATCTTCATTGCTTTGAGATCTAAACCAATGCACACGCGCACCAGGGGCTCCACTTCCAATATTGACTTGTTGTTGTATATATGGAGTTCTGAGCACAAGAAACATCACCATTACTGCTCGAATCTCACTCCACATTCGAATCAAAACACTGATGGCCGACGTCCGAAACGAGCTATGCATCACATCAGGTAGAAATCCTCTGACTACAAAGTCCAAGGGAGAAGCTCACATTTGCAGGTTAGGGAGCGCCAGGATGGAGTGCACAATGAGCTTCATGTTTCTGAAAAGCTAGATTTTATATATTTCTACAAAAACCCAACTAAATACGATTAACCGTACAGCTAGAAGTTGACAATTTCATTTTTGAAAGTATTTGAACATATTAAAACTAAAGAAAATTGTTCTCGCTCCCTTTTCTCGATTCAGAATCTTCTCGGAGTCTTGGTTCAAATTTGGGGCCTTAACATTTCAGATGTAGTTCCTTTTGTATTATGAAGCAACATACCCTATATTTAACTGAAGAAATAAACTTCTCTAACATAGCAAATGTCAGGAGGGGCACATCTGAATCCCGTGTGAAATAATGGAATGTGCAGTCGAGATATTTATCCTGCCGAATTTTGAGCCAGAAAATAAGAATAAATCAGATCTATACATGTATTTCGATACCCTAGTGTAAGCATGACTTTTCCGGCAGAGACCACACATTCAGAAAAAGTAACTCAACAGCAGAACCAGCACCCACTAGCCTGAGCATAACGGAGGGAGCGAATCAAGTTACAAGAGTGACTTGACCACCAATTGCAAGGCTTTTTCACTTGAATTCAGACGGGCACTTCTTCCTCAAGCTCGGATCATTTCTTCAGTATTAGTCAAATGCGGAGGCCTGCAGTACTGGCTCAAGAGGACTGAAAAAGAGATACTTTTCAAATTCAGAATCATGAGGATTATGACTGATAAGAAGGGGCATACTTGACCAACGAAGTGAGCAGGCGTTTCTCAGCCTGAACTGTGTCTTCTTTAGATGTCGGACTCCATCTCAAACATTGCTTCCACGCATTCATCCATGACTTAGAATTTGCGTCCGCACTCAGTTCGGCTGCACTATGCTGCAAAGAATTCTTCTCAGCCATCCTTTTTAACACTGCTCGTCGCATAACCAACACGTTCTGCGTTTTTCTTCCTCCGCTTCAAACTGTGCAGATCAGATCACTCTGTAAAATCCAAAAAGGTCTTCCAATGTTCTTCCTCGCTAGGCTGATCCTTTCCTAGCAGCAGCCCCGAGCTTTAGGCCTAGGTTCTTTACTGTCCTTCAGAGAAAACGGAAGTGGCACAAGATCCTCACCAGCTGGCTAGATCCTCCATCTTTCACTTTCGTCCGGGCAATCTGCAATGGACACCTACAAAACGCACTCGTTCTCTCGCCCGATGAATCCAAATCCGACCAATAATGCTAAAACTTCGTCTACTCCAAACTTGAAAATCAAACCCTCCTACTACCACAACTGTTCCTGTAAGTGTTCCGGGTATGAACAGCGGTGGCTAGCTTTTATTGACCTTGTGGCAGGAAATCCAGCGGATCTCCGAGACTACGACTACCGTAGCAACGAAGACACCGAAGAAGGAGGACAGGGGAGCCATAGCTCGAACGCAAATTTCCAGAAGTTTTGAACTTTCCTCGTTTGCTTCCTTCAGCTCCGGAACGACCTGTCGTGAGAGCTCGTATTTTCCACGTGTCATTCAAGATTCCCCTTCGTATGTCCTCTTCGTAGTGTAGATTCACCGCAAGAAGACAATTCCGGATCCATCATATGTTTACTGCACGGGACGGCCGACTGATTTCGTCTCTTCTCGTGATTCCGAAGAGTCCAGACGAAATTCTTGGATATGCGCCAAGAATTGTGGACTTAAATTTGCTGCATAAATGAAAAACAGGCGTTATGTTTTGAACCAGAAGGACTATTTTGGATTTTGTATCGCGAAGTTTTTATACAGTGTCGGAAGATTTTCGCACCACTTTGCGTGATGGGCCTGCACTTCGCACGACTGGATTCCTTGGTCACATACAGAGAATGGATGGATGGATGCAAGCCTCGTGGTTTTCGTCCAGCCTCGGACTCAGGGACGTGTGGTCCGCTGTGGACCAAGACTCGTTTGCGGTCATGCTGTTCACACCCAGCACCACATACTTGACAAACAGGGAAATTCTGGAGTGGGGAATTACATGTATTATATACCGTACATTAACCGACAGAGTTCAAAAAACTCAATTCCAAGATTCTTTGCCTCAAAACAAATCGTTTTGCAAGCATTTTCATTTTGATTTGCTTGCTACTTTTTGTATGTAGGCACGTATTAAGAAAGAGGTGTAGGGGTTAGGGACCCTAAAGACCCTAAAGCCCACTTTTTTAGATCTTTTGAGCACATTTTTAAATGTGATCTGTATGCAAAAGATGTTTCATTGATTTTTTTCACAGAACTCCAATTGAGCCCAAAAGATAAGTTTGAAGATTTATTCAAGCCAAAAAGCAATGTGTGAGAATAACTAGCATTTATAGTAGGGAACAATATCCAGTGATGAACTTCCAATGTGAAGAAAGAAATATATATGGTATTGGTACCCAAATCAAACAAACTTTATTTTACCCTCTTAATCTTATATTGGGATATCAATGTTCATTTTGTATGAGTAATCTCCAAGTAATTTTACTCATCCAAGTAATGTCTCAAACCCTAGATAACTACACTCTTGTATGTAGTCAATGTGTATACCGATATAATGTGAAAACTAATATTCATATGTAAAGGATTTAAAATCCATTCAAGAGTAATCATGGACATAACATTCTCATTTCATCCATAATTTTTAAAAAATAAATATTCAATAAATTTTTTTTAAAAATGAATAATAAATAATATGAGAATTAATTGTTTTCTAAAAGAAATTTTAAATTGAAAACAAAAATCAAAAAATTTGAAGAAAATTTTGATAAAATATACAGAAAAAAAACATTTAATATCTAGAATTAATTGAAATATCACAGTTTTTTAATTATGATTGATTTATAAAATTAAAAACTTAAATTTAATTTAAAATTAAACTATTCAAAAAAATTATGTTTTTTTTGGAAATTAAACATACTTTATTGAAAATGTTTATGAATTTTGTTTCAAAATAAGATACAAAAATATCTTGAAATTTTTTCTAATTTTTGGATAAATTTCAAATTATTGAAAATATTTGTTATAAAAATAAATAAAATAAATTATTAAATAATATATTATAATTTATTAAAATAAATTGAAAATTAAATAGGAATCAATTTGGTTACAAATATTATTTTAAAATTCTGCATATAAAAATTAAATTTTTAATTTTTAAATTATAAAAAATTTAAAATTTTTGTTTTTCAAATAATATTTAATCTGTTATCAAAGTAAATTAGGATTTAAAAATTCAAATGAAAATAATAATAAATAAAATCAAGTTTGATTGAACAACATCATTTTTTTTTTCAAATTATTTTTGTTTGTCAAAAAAAATAAAAAAATTCAATATATATTTTTTTATCAATTTCAATACATTTTAATTATAAATAAATAAATAAATAATTTTTATTTCAATATGATTGGAGAGATTGTAACACACGTAACATTTCCTAAAACATACTTGAACGTGAATCATGTAATCCATGACTATTAAGAGTTTGTGTGTGTCACTAACATGACTATCTAGCAATAACTAAATATATAGTGCCATACCGAGCAAGGTCTTGCGTCCTTTGCAATAAAATATCTAGCAGCAAGGACTGCTCATATCACTGAACCGCCAACAATGGTAGAAGATCTGAGTATCGTCACGCCATGTGGCACAATTGTGCCACATGGCGTAATGAAACAAGACTCGTAATCTTATCTCGCTCCAAATACAAGTAACAAAGTTGCAACTTTACATCCTTGTCTTTTGAATGCTGAATTCTTTTGATAGTAGATCTGAATTTCTTCTACAAGATTGGTTTCTTTTCTGTCAAAGTTCTTAATGAACTTCAGACACAAAGATATGCACGAAGTCCTTTTATGTCGAATCTGTGCGGGCAACTCAACTTGATTTTTTTATTGAGACTTACTGCCTTTAATCCTTGAAACCAGATAGGTGGCAATAAGTAATAAGAAGTGTGTACGATCATACATTATTCAGATACTTGAATCTGACGTGCATGCAGATTCATACTTATGTAGTCTGTAAATGTCCACGTAGTTATCAGTATTTATTATCGAATTTATTTAGCGGTAGGCCAGGTACAAGTTGATGAACACATCGTCATAAACTATGTCGCACGAATCAATTTTTTCTCTCCAGTGTAGGATGCAAGAACGTGATCAAGCTTAGACCAAAAGTGATCAGGGGTTGTTGTGGTATCCTTGAACGCTTTGGACAAGCCGTCTACTTTATAAATGAGCTCTAACTGCCGAGCATCCTGACTACTTTTTGTTCCATCTCATCTTTCCGCTGGAGGTAGAGTGAATCGACTTTGCAGAATGCAGACTGCAGACTTTGGAGATACAGTAATTTAATTTTTTGGGCTCATGTGAATGCATTTATGCTAGACTTATATGATGGGCTTCACAAACGTAGGACAACCTTCAACGGTGTGAGAAAGGATCCAGACACATAAAGTATAATAACAAAAGGGATGGGAAGATCCCATCAAATCCTACAAGGATGGAACCAAACCGGTAACAAGGGGCTAGGTCCCAATAGTATCACACTAGGAAATATGTCATACAGCACCTAAGATATTTGAACTATCCAAGTCAAAGGGTCTACAAACAACAGAGCATCCGAAGAAGCATCACTTGACGTGATTGCTCTCCTATGGATTGCACCAGCTAGTGTTCTCTCTAGAGCAATGGAAACACGTTGCCTAAAATAGGCTATACAGTAAGCTAAAGAGAGTGATACCCCATGTCACCTAGTATGGTAGGCTCTCGTGCACTCACTAACGCATATGTCGAAGTCGGTGTCCATAGCTCCATATAACTCCAAAGCTAGAATAAAGAGGCGACCTCTTTGCATACCTCTATACTTGGAGACCTTGGGCTCTTTGCCGCTCCTTTTCGTCCATCCATCTGGAGGATGGGTGATCACCCCCTCTGAAACTGTGTCTCTAGTAGGATCGGTAACCACCACATCAACCACAGTGACCTGGTCCTCCCAAACCAAGTACAGGTCTACCCTAACCCTAGTCGACTGCAAGGCATACCAACGTTCTCTCCATGTGAGGTATCCACCCTCTCGCGCCATAGCAAACACCACATCCCTAATGGCATCATGGGTAGCTATCCTCTGACATCCGAATGGACAACAAGTCATATGAACACGTGCTACATCTAAAGTGATACCACACTCACATGTGAGTAATGAAGATGTAGATGGATGGACCAAGCCAAGACAGAACCTGGTGCAAGTCGGAAAGCCCTGATGCATGGTCGAGCCAAGATCCACGAGCCTGCACCCTTGTCCGAGCAAGAGCGAAGACGAGCTCTAGTAGTACGAAGAACGGCCGGATCCACTAAGAGTGAATGTAGAGACTCCTGAAACTGTCAGTCCATCAAGATAGACTGTAGACCCCTAGTCCGATCGGTAGCCAAAGAGTAAAAAGATGAGAACTCATGTCGTACCTCCCGTGGTAAAACGTCTCTCGTATGTCGTAATAATACCTGTAAGGGAAATGATCCAATATCAACATCCCTCGTATATATCTCCAAAATAGGTCTATCTGCGATCACAAATCGAGAAGATAACAAAGGTGCAATGAGCGCCCAACTTGCCAAGAATGCTGCAATTGCCATCTCCTCCATCGATAATAAGCCTACCCCTCCACACGAAATTGGAAAATATATCTGTCTCCTTGCCAAATCTCAAATCACACACTTGAATATCCCTGGTCTGATGATGTCACCAAAGACGCCCATGATCCTCATATCAAAGGCAGTCATACGTGATATGAATGTAGGTGAAGGAGGAACCATGCGAAGAAGATAGGTGGGTCGACGAGCAATACTAGATGATAGTATACCAAATGTCACCTGCGGATCCCCTAGTAGAGGAAGGTCGTCTACATGTAAAACATCCTCGGCCAATGCAACGTCAAGGTAGCGTGAAACAAAATCTTCAGACCCTACTGACACTCCTAGAATACGTAAGCCATTTGTCGATATCATATATCCCTTTGGAAGCTGAAGATGAGGCGGAATGCCCAAAGGAGACCAAGCCCTACACTTTGACACCTTGACCCTCAAGCCTACAAGATGAAGCTCATTAGTCAAGTAATCAAAGGCCTGCCTAATGTTGTCTACAGGACCCACAATGTGTGTATCATATGCTAAGGAGTGGAACACACAACCGGTGTCGCAAAGGACAATTCTTCACTCTGAGAACGCCCGAGCGCCTGGCTGTAGAAGAACCCTCTAGAACCTTGTGTGAGTTGTCAATCTCTTCTTCTTCTTCTCATCACTCCACATTACAACCGGTAAAACTTCAGCGGAAGAAGATCATGATATCCGATGATTCGACCAATAACTTTCGCTTAAACTTTACAGAAAATTGCTTCTAGACCCTTACTATCACTCAAAAAAGTTTCAGATGTTTTTGCCATCTAGATCTCTCAAAACAATTGTTCATTTACCTACTGCATCACAAGGCGATATGCAGACCCCTGTGTACAAAACCCATCACACATCCCAATCCTTAACTCCAATTGCTTTCAAATTTCATGAGAAGTTCACTCATCATCCGAACTTCAACTCTGGAAAGTTTAATTGACAGAAATTTTTGATATCAAAAGATATAATCGATGTACTAAGTTTGTGATAGTCAGTGCAATCCTGCAACTTTGACTGCTTGCACAAAATTCAACCTATCACTCCGTACTCAAAACTCGTCCAATTGAGTCAAAACCTCAATCAAAACACAAGCCCAAGTTGTGGACTGTATTTCAGTTGACTTAGATCTCCCAAAACCCTGGTCAGATTCTCACAAACACTCCAAATACACTCAAAGGTCGAAATTTCTCTCTCTCTCTCTTTGAATCACCGCTTCAGAGTGACAAATCCTTCAAATCCATCCACTTGAGCCCACGGTGTACCCTGTCCCGTCAGCTTTCCAACGCTATCCTCTAATTTTCGAATCTCCTTCTTAAAGGTCTCCAAAATCCCTAAAAACCTTGAAAAGTTGCCCTAGTGTCCTCATTGGTCAAAACTCCTAGACCAATGGGAATGGAGAATGCTATTTTGACCTCTAGTGTGGCCAAATTAGCTCCATTGAAACTTAGAGCTTTACAACTATCCTAAACACTCTACTTAGACATCCTATACACAATATGAGTTGTCACTAATAAGAGTTAAAATGACAACTTGAAAACAGCTAAGTATACCCAAAAGCGATCACGATGAAGACACCGGATGTTGATCACAAATGGACTCGATGTAACACTAGGGAAGTGAGGAGAGACCACTCGAATAGCTCAAGGAATTCTGCAGTTGAGAGATACCTCAATGGTTTCTCTTTCTCTATATATAGTCCTCAAAAAGGTACAAACAAGATAAGGTTACACAACCACCATCCACTCAATTCCTCGTGGATCGATGACGTGGCGGTCATCCCTATGAGCACACGGATTGCTGACGTGTACTCCAACTAACACACTAACTAACACACAAGAAACACAATCTAAAGAGTACACGGATTGCTGACGTGGCACCTTTAGATACTCCACTAATAGTCAACTCAAGACTATATATCTCCTCCTTGCGTAACCTCTACTTTAGTTCTCACTAACTAAAGATGGTTACAAATCTCACTCCTTTTAAGATGCAATGTCCTCGTTGCTCACATGTTCAAACTCTTGAGCGATCAAAGGTGCATTGGCTAAGTTCTTTTTCGGTTCCCAAGTTGATTCATATGATAGATATCCCTTCCATTGTACCAAATACTCCATTTTTGGGTATTTGTAACCCGGAATCCGTTTTTTGAGAATCTTGTCAACCTAGAATTCTGCCTGATCTGCTACCATAGAAGGTAAAGGAGGAGGAGTTGCTGGATTTGTGAACTGCTTGGGACGTGGTACATGTTTTTGCAATCGTGACACATGAAATACGGGATGTATTTTCATATGCAACGGGAGCTCTAACTTGTAAGACACCTCGCCAACATGTTTCAACACCACAAAAGGACCGATGAATCGAGGGTTAAATTTTGGTGTTCCTACAAGTGACAAATTGGTCGTGGATAGCCAAACTTGATCTACTTCTTGAAAATTCACCTCCCTGCGATGAGCATCTGCATATTGCTTTTGTCGATTTTGAGCAATTACCAACTTCTCCTTTGCTTGATGCAGCCCTTTGTGTATGTGCTCCACAAAATCATTGACTGCCGCAACTTTGGTTGAAAACTCATGCCCCTTAGGAATTCTCAACAAACTGGAAGGTGTCAAAGGATGAGCACCATACATCAGATAAAATGGAGACACTTTTTGTGGATGCATTAACGTAATTGTTATATGCAAATTCCACTAGAGGCAGAAGAGTATCCCACTCTTGCTGTTCCTCCCAAGTGAATGCTCGCAACATATCCTCTATTGGCCCTCTCTATTTGACCATCCGTTTGAGGATGATAGGCTGTAGACATTGCTAGCTTTGTTTTGAATAAACCAAACAAGGTTTTCCAAAACAAACTAGTAAAATGAGTTCCTAAATGCGTGATTAAGACTTTGCTTAATCCGTGATTCACAAAAACTGCATCTAGGTATAGATGAGCAAGTTGTGGTGCCGTCACTGTCTTTGTGGTAGGTCGGATGTGTATCATCTTACTCAATTTATCCACAAAGACCACAACTGAATCATGTCCTAAAGAGGTTTTTGGTAACTCACATACTAGATCCATAGTAACATGTTCCCATCGTTGTTGAGGAATGGGAAGAGGTTGTAATAAACTTGTTGGTTTTTGATTCCCCGCCTTATTTTGTTGACATGCGACACAACTTCGAACATATGCCTCCACATCTTCCCGCATCCGTGGCCAATAGTACACTCGTTGTATGCTCTCCAAAGTCTTTTCAGCTCCCACGTGCCCCGCAATGGCTGTATCGTGGCCTTCTGACAATATCATTGTGCGTAAATTTGGGATCCATATACGCTGCTCCTCAAATGCTAGACCTCGAACCTTCCTTGCCGTATGTGCCTGAAGTGCTTTCATGATCTCCTCATGCTCCTTTGTTGTAGCCATCATTTGAGACCACCAATCAACTTGGATTTTTACCTCTGTGATGTTGTTGAGACACTGTCATCCGAGTGAGAGCATCTGCAAGTTGTTTCTTGCCCTCCCACATACACTATCCTCATGTTGAACTGTTGACGCCATTCTGCCCATCGAATTTGTCGTTTGGAGAGATCTTTCTGAGTTTCCAAATACACCAATGGTTTGTGGTCGGTTTCTACCACAAATCCTTGTCTCCCAAGTAATGCTTCCAATGTTTCATGGCCAGAACAATGGCTTACTCCTCTCGTTCAGTTGTGTGATAGTTTTGCTCAGCTGACACCAACTTTCGGGAGAAAAAGGCAACCGGGTGCCAACCATCCTCCCACTCCTGTTGAAGAATTCCACCTACTGTTGTACCTGATGCATCAATAGCCAACTTGATTTGTCTATTAGGATCATACCACTTGAGAATAGGTGCATGCAAAAGAGCATCTTTCAGTGCTTGAAAGGCTAACTCTTGTGCTGTTCCCCATCTCCATTTTTGACCCTTCCCTAGCATAGATGTTAAGGCTTGGGCAAGGCGTGCAAAAGCTTTAACAAATCTACGATAAAATCCTGTAAGACCTAAAAAACTCTTTAGTTGAGTTTGATCCTCTAGTGCTATCCATTTCTGTATGGCTTCTATCTTCTCACTCATCACTTGGATTCCCTCCGCTGTGACTCGATGGCCTAAATAATCTACTTCTGATTTGCCAAATTCACATTTTGAAGCTTTGGCATATAACTCATTCTCTCATAAAACCCAGAGTACCTCTCGTAAGTGTCGCATATGATCTTCTAAGGTTGTACTATATACCAAAATATCATCCAAAAAGACAATAACAGATTTGTCTAAATAAGGACGAAAAATATCATTCATTAATCCCATGAATGTGGCAGGTGCGTTGGTGAGACCAAAAGGCATCACTAGATACTCAAAGTGACCATACCTAGTACGAAAAGCTATCTTATGAACATCTTCATCAACAATTCGAATCTGGTTGTACCCGCTCCTCAAATCCAGATTGGTGAAGTACTTCGCTCCTTGAAGTTGGTCAAACAAATCATCCATTCGAGATAATGGATACTTGTTTTTCACCGTTTGTTGATTCAACCCACGATAGTCTATGCACAATCTCATACTCCCATCCTTCTTCTTCACAAACAGAACAGGGGCTCCATAAGGTGAAATGCTTGGTTGTATGAACCCCTTTCTCAACATCTCCTCCACTTGAGCTTTACATTCCTTCAACTCATTTGGAGCCAAACGGTATGGAGCTTTGCACGTTGGAGTGCTTCCAGGTATCACCTCAATCTTGTGATCTACACGCCTCTTAGGTGGCAACCCTGCAGGTAGATCATCCGGGAAGACATCCTGATACTCTGAAATAATATCGCTCAATGATTCCGGAATGTATAGATTGTCCTTAGAACCAGCAACATCTCTTATAAGTCCCAAGAAACATACATCACCTCTAGAAATGTCAGTCTTACCAATCACAAAGAGAGGTAAGCTTCTATTCTGAGATCTGCTTCTATCTGTGTAAATCTTCCATCCACTACTTTTTACTACTTTCTTTCTCCAATCTACCTCCGGATTGTATTGCTCCATCCACGGCATTCCTAGGATGACATCATATCGAGCTAATCGGATTACTCTCCATTCAATCTCTTCCCTGCATCTCCGCCTATGGCTAGTTTTACACTCCGTGCTAATGTCTCAATTGGTTCAGTTTGCCCATTTGGCAACTCCACTTCCTCACTCACATCCTTCATCAAACTTAATCCTAATTTCATTGCAACAGATCGTGATAGAAAATTTTTTGTTGCTCCTGGATCAATTAGGACTCTCACCTTGTGTCCTTCCATCATCCCATCTGTGACAATCAATCGTGCTTGTTTCTTGCTCCCTCCATGAGTTTCCAATCGTTGTCTTCTTCCAACCCCGCCTTTTCTTTGTTTAGTGGAACCAGTAAGGCCGCGAGGCAAGTTTACTGGTGATCTTCGTTTCCTTGCAAGATCTCATCTTCATTGTCGTACTCCCTTCCTTCCATGTTGTTGAACGGCCTTCGCAACATAGGTCTTCCTCCGGGTGGTCCTGATCGAGTTCTACAGAACTTGGCAATGTGACCTATCCTCCCACATGTATAGCATTGACGATTGTCACGAACCCCCATTCCTCCTCGATTAACCGTTCCATTATTTGCAGGAAGATCCGGCAAATTTGGAATAAATGGTCGACGATTATCACCTCCATACTTAGGCGGTGGTCCTCGTGGTGGTGCATATCCTTCCCTACGTCGAAGGTTTCCCAACTCCATGGGTGTTGGACCAAGTGGTTCCTGAACATTGCTTGATGGTTCACCGTGTGTGATCCCATAAGCACCCGAAATCCGTTGAGCAATTGCGATTGCTTCATTCACTGTGGATGGATTACTCACCATCACCTCCTTTCGCACTCTCTCCTTCAGACCTCGTTTGAATACATCTAAGGCTTCTGCTCCACTCATATCCATAATGGATACTTGAAGATCACGAAATTCTTCAATGTATTCATGTATGCCTCCTTTCTGCTTCAAATCCCATAACTTCATTCTCGCGGTTTGAAGGGAATCCACCGCTTGAAAGTTCTGAAGAAGTCCCTCTTGCATCCCACTCCATGAAATAGAAGCACCTCGTTCAAAAGCATTCGCCCCCATGTAGTGTACCATGTAAGAGCCTTATCCATGAGGTAAGACCGCATGAACATTCCTCGCAAAGAAAATCAGAAACATGAAAATGTGATAGATGTATATTCATCCTCATGATCCATCCCTCCAAAACTCCCATGGCTCTACTACCCTTGTAGGCTTCCACCTTACATGACTTTCCCATCCGAAGTAAAGAGATTGGCTTGATCTTCCATCTCTTGAAGTCGCCTCCTATTTGCCTCTTAGTTGGCAATAGCGCGCTATGTTGTTGGGATTGAGTCTCTTGTATCGGAGTTTCCACTTCCATCTCACCAACTCTCTCTCTCTCTACCTTCTCACTCTAATGCCGAGATCTTGTCCTCCATGGCTTGTTGCTTTGTATGTCCATTTACAATAGCTTTTCTTAACTCTTTCATTTCTATCATGATTGAGTTCGAACTTCACTCATAAAACCGACGCTTCCATACTTCTCCACCACTCAAACTAATACAATGTAAGTATAATAACAATCCAATCTCTCAAAATAGGGATCACAAAAGGCCGAGGTGATCCTATTACAGACTTCAGTACTCTTCACCATAATTCCTAACAATAAAGTCCCTCCATACTCTCTTCTGTCGGTAAATTGTTTTAATTTCTACATACGTGTTGAACGGAACCGGTGCGGGTGGTTCACGATTCAAATCCATCCAACATTCAATATAGAATGTAAATGGTACAATCCCACGTTTCTCCATAACTGACAATCGGAAGTATCATTGGTATTGGTGATGCCATCACTCGAGCCATAAAATCTGCACCCCAATTCGCCACAAGGTACACTCTGAAAACATCCTTCTCCATGAATCGAATATGGATGTTGAATAGATTGGGAAATGGAAAGTTCGGTATAGGATTTCCCTCAGGCACATCCATACTTGCAGCCCATAGTTTTCCCTTTCCCCCTTACCCTACATGCAGATCAATGACATCTGCCAGTCTCTATAAAACTCTCAAGAACTTAAAGTTATCATCATGATCTTGCTATTCCAAGAGGGGTAATCCACACTCAAGGAAAGAGCAAGTTTGCTATGATACCATTGTAACACTAGGGAAGTGAGGAGAGACCACTCGAATAGCTCAAGGAATTCTGCAGTTGAGAGATACTTCAATGGTTTCTCTTTCTCTATATATAGTCCTCAAAAAGGTACAAACAAGATAAGGTTACACAACCACCATCCACTCAATTCCTCGTGGATCGATGACATGGCGGTCATCCCTATGAGCACACGGATTGCTGACGTGTACTCCAACTAACACACTAACTAACACACAAGAAACACAATCTAAAGAGCACACGGATTGCTGACGTGGCACCTTTAGATACTCCACTAATAATCAACTCAAGACTATATATCTCCTCCTTGCGTAACTTCTACTTTAGTTCTCACTAACTAAAGATGGTTACACTCGACAATGGTACATCTTGAGGATCATGTTGTCCCCTATCCACGTCATACGTCGACTCTACTTTAATCAGATAAGCTCCTTAGTCAGCAAGGTGATGTGTCTAGATCTCCCTAGCTCTTTACAGCCTTACAATGCCATCTGTTACCCTAATCTAAAGTATCGCCGTCATGACAACAGCTCTGAAGATGACACATGTCATCATCTTCTCATAGTCATCTTCCGCGTCACAATACGACACCGGGCACGGCCAAAGCAGTAGACATAAGAGCTCTATAATGAGCCATGACAAATAAGGATCCTCCCAAAGGATCTCCCTGTCGAGTGTCAGCAGCGGACTGTAGAATGGTGACTCCCTCCTCGAAAAAGCCATGCCGATAAAATAAAGAAGAATGTGAACCGTAGAAACATTGTATGAAAGGAATGAGGCTTGATAGGGATCCATTAGCCTCTCTAAGCTCTCTAAAAATGGATGCACATGAGATGCTGTTAAAAGCGTTCTCAACGTCCACCTGCAAGACAACCCAATCCGGATAGATATCTAGAAGTGCTCTAATGCCCAACGATACTGCCTCATAGCCTCATGGTGTGGCGACTCCAAACTGATGTGGACAAAGATGCTCATGGAAGTGTGAGCGATGCTGCAAGACAACGGTACAGTTGACTAATCGCAATAAGACCTCTCCAATAGCAATTAGTCTGATGCCCCCAGTGTCCTCCTCCATCGCGAGAAGCCGACTAGCACCTATAGTCTGACTAACTAACAACAGAATCTCCCATCTCGCAATTGATGTAGCCACCTAGAACAACTCAGTGAAACCACTAGAGGGATCATCCGCCTGAAAGCAATCTCGAAGATGCTCATATACCATCCCTAACAAACCCCCAGAGGATAAAAGTGGGGCTGTGCATAGAGAATGAGCAAATAATGATCTATCAAGACATAATGGCTCCTCTTGTTGATACTCCCAGACCTCTAATGGTATCTCCTCGCCCATGGGTGGATGTAGAAGGCGTAAAAAGGAAATCGTCTCCTTAGTAGGACTAGCCATGGACAAAGGATGAAGGGCACGTGCAGCCCTGCTATACTCCCTGGCCTACCCCAAGATCCTGCATGTGAAGCTAACCACTCCCACGACCCCGACGGTATACCCGGAATGCTCAACGAAGGAGTCGATGTAGTCTGCGTGTTCCCCAAAGTGACAAAAACTGATGTCGATGTGACCGTCCTCCTCACATGCGCATCCCAAGTGGTCCAATCATAATTTTTGTGCATCTTTCCCACGTGGGTCTTTACCCCTTACGAGGTAAAGAGACAATGACACACATGACATGGTGTATCACGCACCGCTTTTGACGGTCCCATGAGAGAAAGTCAAGCTATAGCTAGCACAAAGGAAACAATAAAGAAACCCAACACTCCATCATGTATCTCCTCCCACCTACAGAACCACAACCCATTAACACACCACCTCACATTGGAAAATACTAACTATGGAAACCCTAAAATCTAAAAATACTCATAACTTTTTATTCAGATCTCCATAATTTTCCAACTAGGTTCCAATAGAACCTATGTAAGAAAAGGAAACGATGGGAACAAAAAAAACCCGACCCATATATCTAATCAAAGAAAAATCACTCAAAATGCACTCAAAACCCTAAAAAGATGAAAACACTCATATCTCACATTATCATTCTCCATAATTTTCAATTTACGTACCAATGGAACGCAAATTGAAAGACAAAGAGAATGGACTATTCACTCTCCATGTTTGGTAAAGTATGGCCACAGAATACAACTAGTACTCATAATATCAATTCCCGCACCCGCACCTTCTCGCCCTCTCAACACTCGGCTGACATACCACTTGAATTTTAAACTTTAATTTTAAATCTATGCAAAAACTTTATAATTGAAAAGTCATCATTTCAAGTTGGCTTCATCATTAAATTTATAGTACTTTCAATTTTTTTAAATGTCATTTTTCATTACATTTTTTATTTTGCTATTTAAACATACAGTAAATTAATTTTTTTTCAAAATTTTTATGCCATTCCTCTAAATGAAATCTTTTTAATGATTTTAATTCTTTTGTGAAAAATTTTGAAAAAAAAAATATTTAGAGTTTTAAATTTTAAACATAAAATATTTATTTATTTTTTTCTCTTTAATTTTATTTGGATGTCATTATTTTCAGGAAGAATCAAAATGCGCTGTGGTGGTTAAAATTTAATCAAAGTCAATTTTGAGATTTTACAATTGATATATCACATTAATAATTATTCTTATAGTTAAATTTCATAATTTTTAATTTTTATTGTGATGAAAAAAATTAATATTTGTAGAATTTAAAATTTTCAAAATATATGGGCACTTATTGAATCAATTAAATGTTAAATTTATTTTTAATTTGAATTCAAATTTAAAATTTAAAATTTAAAATTATTTTTTAATCATATTTAAGAACTTCAATTATAAAATTGAATATTTTAAAATATGGTATTTGAGAATTTTACTTAATTGATATAATCATGATGAATTTGATTTAAACTGATATAATACAACTAAAAAATATCAATACATAATTTTGAACATAATTTTTGCATTCATTTATATGAATGTAATACATATGTTTTATTCATATAATATAAGTCATAAAATTATCTTCATTTCAAAGACGAATTTTTTAATTTATTAAATATAATCAATTTATATTAAAAAAATTTCTCAAGGCCAGCTGCAATGATATTCTTGCTGAAAGTCAATTGTATGGATTTGCTAAGTTTTTGTTGTATACCACATTTCTCTGAGACATATGCAGTCATTTTATTATTTTATATAACCTATTTATGCACTCTGAACAAGCAATTTAGTTCCTTATTCCAAAAAAAATTCATGTAAAATCCAGATTCATATCATAATCTTCATCTCTATTTTGGTGTATCATGTGAGAGCTATTTGAACATTGTCAAGTTTGGATGATTCTCTTCAAATTGGGATCAATTTGATAATGTGACTCGCATTTATATTTTAATACAAATATATAGCAAAATAAGATTGACATGTACACACTCAAGAGTTTATATTCTTATGGATTGAGCATGAATCCAAATTTAAACCAAGCTTTAACTTTTACAATGAAATGTTTACGTACAAAAAGTTGAATATTATGATTTTAGAGATTGGATGTTACTCAATCACTAGAAAATGAACTTGAGAAAATTAGTAAAAGGAATAGTAGCAAATGAAAAGGAACGCCTTCACAAAATTTTAGTATTATGAATGATTTGAAATTCGGAAACTTTGGTACGTAATGGGACTGTTACAAATATTTCTGTGCCTTATTACCTACTAACATTTTCTGCATTTGTTTATGCAACCAAACACCTCATTTGTTCATTTGTAGCTGAAAAAATATCTCAAACATTGCTATATCAGTTTTTACATGTCTGTATCATGACATGGCATGTATTCAAAACTGTGTGGACTAGTTTAAGAATTTGATAGTTCAGAAATCAATAATATCTCAAATATAATTCAAAAAATACAGAATACAACATTCATCACTTACGTACAATTCAATGTCATGTATTCTTAAATCCTTGTATTACAGTTAGAGTTGTAATTAGCTTCGATCTCAATTGTGGATGCATTCACCAACATGATTCTAGAATACAAAGGACACGCTCCAGGTTTCTGCACTTGGAATGGAATAAAGCTGTAAATTGTTCTGAAAAATTTAAAGCCCTCAAGTTTCAATTCAACAGTTCTTGGCATTAATTGCATGTTGATGCCCATGACAAGAAATAGGGGCCTTGCCTTGACAGTCCATTCTGAGGTATTAAGTACTAAATACTAAAGCATTTAAAAACATTAGCCTTCCCAACTCAATCATTCTGTAGTATAGGTTAGTAGACTCCAACTTTGGAAAATCTGATTACATTCACTTTCCTTAACTCTTCTAGATCAATTTCAATGAAAATGCAGATCTGCAAGTTGAAGTTGTTAGGAATGTGAGTGTGCTGTGTCGGAAGTGAAGAAGAATGGGATGCAATAACAGATATTTCTTTGAATGATCAGCAAATAGATTTACAATTTTAACAGGAAGAATTCCGGTTATTTCTGTAGACTGTAGTTAATATATGCACAGAAATTCCTCTGATTATTTGTTTGTAATCACAGGTAAAAATCTTCAGTGGATCCATTTAATAATCTTATGGTCTTTGGCTAGCTTTAGATTGAAGTCCTGTGCAATGTTGTAGCACTGTTTGGACGAGACAGTACAGCTAAGTTACGTATACAAGGATGTTCTACCTAAATCATCACGTCTTACTAGTGACTGCATAGATAGCTGGATTCCAAACCATTACTTGGGCCTTTGTTCAATGATGAGTTGATATATTTCCTGCATATGGACTATATGCACAAGATTTCTGACATGCATGAGAATTATCGTTTTGGAAGGACATTCTCAAGACTTTGTACTTTGGTGCGTCCGTCTTTCTCAGCCGTATTGACTAGTCTGCTTCATTCGCGGATACATCAGATATCAAGATTGGCTGTAAATCAGTTGTGCAGCAGCGTTAGTAGCAATTGTGGACTGACGCCGAAGGATTTCATTTAACTAGGCAAGCCTATAACGCTCACATTCTAGACGCAAAATGAGAATTCAGTTCAGAACTCTTTGTAACCATTTCCTATGGTCCCGATTATAGAAGCATGAGAACTCAATTTAGAATTCTTTGATTCTATTTCCTATGGTAAAACGTATCCCGATTACAGAAACAGGAATATCAGAGGATGGGCCTCTTGTTTTCTTACAGTTGGATCCGAGTCTGCAATAAATGTTTCTAGTATAGTAGTTTAAGGATGTATCCCTCAGACATTATCCTTGACTAATTTTTACATTGAATCCCAGTTCATTTCATCTTTTGACTAATTTTTACATTGAATCAAGATTTTTCTTAATTATAATTAAGAAAAATCTTTTTATATCTTTTACATCTTCTCGATAGTATCAAGCTGTCGTTAGGCTTGCTTGATAGTATTAATTTTTTTAATTTTTTTTATCCATGTCCAAAATGCCGTAATATTATTATCTTAGGATGATAGAGCGTGCTATGTATACACGTGGGAATCTATCAAGGTTGAACTTTACACAGGTGGTGTCGTATAATGCCTAAGTAGACTGTAATTCATGCTAAGAGCCGAGGGAAACTCTTGAAAACTCAGGAAAAGTGGTTTGAACCGAGGTAAAGTCTTCCAAGACTGGGGATCCAACCAGTGAATCAATAGTGCTTGGTTAGAGAGACAGTTTTTGTACAAGCTTCGAATGTACGCAGCGATTGTTCACCATTCAATCCAATATTGTCATGCCATTAGGTTGCACAACTGTTGGTCCAGTACCCAGCCACATGTTGTCTCACTAATATGACCAATAAGACCCTCCTTCTGCACAATCACATGATCACTTTGGTCAGGTGAGTCCTCCATTGCTAAGACACAAGGCGCGAAGGAGAGCATAGAGAATTATCACTCATTTCAGAGTGTACTGGTTATGATCTGACTTCAGGATTGAGGATTTGCAAGGAATTCTGCAAGTTGGTCATCCTGAATCTTTGAAAGTTCATTGATTATACTTAACATTGCACAATCTGTGTTCACTGGATTCACTATGTGCTCTTTTCACTGCGGCTAGCAGATCGCTATCATCATCATATGTCTTCTGTGATATTCTTTGGCACATGTAGAGTATATAAGTCTTTTGAAGTACAGTACATGGAATCCAGGTGTACTATGTGGAAAATGTACGCGAGACTTCTCACTTATCTCTATGACACTTTCTATTTCCTGTTCCCACTTTCATGAAGGTATGCAGTTAGTTTTAGGCTTAGAGTACTTGAAACTCATAGCTTTAGCTTATGTGATTCAATCCTTGTTGTGTGGGAATGGATCAGATCTAGAACCTTCAATTTATGTGAAGTAAGAACAACCATGAGTCTTATACTTACCATAAGAATTCATAAATTATTCCCTCATTTGAATATTTCTGCCAACTCAATCCAATTGGAAAAATGCTCCACCATGATCAACACATGATAAGGATATTGTGTAATAAATAGTAAAGGTCTTGCAAAATCCAACCTCCAATGATAACCAAAATCCATAATTGGTATGAAATGTATCTTTGATGTAGGGGCATTGAATGATGCTCGAACACAATCACATACCGTACATATGGTCACAAACTGTTGCACCTTCGTTTGCATACCTCTTCAACAATAGTGACTTTGAAGTAAGCTATATGTACTGTTTCACTACAAAATGAACTAATTGTTCATGAGTATGTCCAACCAATTGCGTTCTCTAAGATAGAAGTGGCGCAACGTAATCGATGAAATCTTCCCATACATGAAGAAGGTGTCTACCTTCCCATATGAACCATTGAGCTCTTTGTAAAACTTGATCCCGCTCCTTGGCACTCAAAATGCCCATCAAAATACATGTACAAAAATACTCCAACACCATCATGTCATCATGGGTGTCTTACCTAACCATCAAACCGTTCTCAATCTCAAAGTTCAAGGATAAAATATCCCCTCTTTGATCCAAGAGAGATATCACATAGCTCTCCAACACCAACATACTCAAAAAGGCAGATGCATGCCAACCCGAAAATCTCCTCGTGAGTATCACCATGCCATCAAGCCCTGGTCTCATCAACTTGACTTGTACATGGGTTTCGACTTCACCCATCACTCCAGGTTTCTGTTCAACCGTGAAATCATACTCTTGTAGGAAAAGAGCCCATCGGGCAAGTTATCATGTAAGCTTTTATAATTCCATCAACCACTTCAATGGTTGATGATCAATGATGAGAATGAAGTACTTCAAAAAAAATAACACCTGAAATGTGACACATCCCACACAACTATCAAACATTCTCCTAGTAAGAACTATACTTTGACTCTTCTTCATCGATGAAGCGACTTGCATAAACTACAACAAACTCATTCCTCTCATCATCATTTTGGATAAGCATAACTCTCAAACCCATCATAGTCTAATCGGTATTTACTTGAAAATGATGACCTCTAACCAGTCTACTCAAAATAAAGCATATGTCAATCTTTCCTTGAGCTCAACAAAAGTTTTCTCCTATTCATATCCGCAATAGCCTCTTGATCTAGCTTTGTAAGCTTTTTCAAGGCTTTGGTAATAGTGCTTTAGTACTCTACCTGCTCCTCATAAAACTTATATTTTTCAGGATGGAACTTGAGACCATGAGCAATCAATCACTCAAATATCTCATACAATTGTCTCTCATGCTTCATCACTTTAGCACTATATATCAAAATATCATTGATGTAGGCTTGGGCACAATCAAGTCTAGCTAGTATCTTATCCATGACTCTTAAAACTCAACAATTGTATCATTCAACCCAAATGGTAAGAACTTCTATTTATACAACACATCCTTGTCATGCAAATCAATTGCCTAAAAAATCATCTTGGCATTATTCTCATTTTGAATCCACAAATGATGATATCATGCTCTTAAATCCATTGCACTGAAAATCTTTGCATGCCCAACCGTTTCAAAGATCTACTCAAGTGTAAGCACACCAAAATAACTATCGAATTTTGTCTATCGATTTATAGATCATATTTGACCGAACACGTGTCTATATGTATAATTATCATGTATATCATGCTTGACTAGCATGAGTACATATGAGACATACTCTCCACATGATATCTTCACTATTGTGCACATAGATATTGTATCACAACATACATCTCTGTCTCATCAATCATCACTTTACACAGATCATCATACATCAACAAAAGTGTATCACAGTAATCTTTTCTACTCTCAAAACATCCACAAGTACCTTGCGCTCATAACCATGGCATAAAAGAGAGATTACAATCGAGCCAAATCCACTTTGTGCTTCAAAGACTCCAGGTTCATGCACTAGCTACACTCTCAAAGGCTCAACTTTGAAAACTGCACCCCAATAAGCCCCAAGTCAAACTCTACCCCTTGAGCCCTAGGTCTCCTAACGGCGCTAACTGCACAATCGATTCAATATGTATATGTTCTAACATGTACGCACCTACCTAACTAGAGATGCTGCTACATAAACCATGACATCTGTTGTGCATATATATATTACATCACAACCTTCATCGATGTCACATCAACCATCACATTACATAGATCGTCATTCAACAACAAAAATGTATCACAATCACCTCCCCTAATTGGCAGTTAGGTCCCTCTAACACGAGGTAGCCATCTAATCCATGACATGATATGTCCTTCATGAGTCTAAGATCAGGAGATTGAGTGCTACATTGGCCCATCATTAGTCCCATATCTGCAATTCATACCATGTTACGGTCAAACCAGCTTGTTTGCTAATTGCATCGAGGATATCTCCACCACCCATTGGGCATCACATTGAAAGGAGGTATCAAACATGACATATGGTATCCTCTCAAATAAAAATCACAAATCAACATAGTGGATGCTTCACTAGCTGATCCACATAACATACATATCAAGCTTGCACAATTGTCAAGCTTGGATCCATATTACCATCAATATTTGGAAGTATGTTTAAACCAAATTTTTGACTCAATTAGAGCAGTTTTGAATATTGAATGATAGCTTATGTACACAATCAAAGTTGCAAGATAGCATTGTCTCAAAGTTAAAACTGTGATTAAAACTTTTGATTTCTAAAATTTTGATCAATAAAAATTTCTATAATTAAAGTTTGCATGCTGAAAAATATTCTCCTGAAATAAGAAAGTATTATGAACGAAAGATTGGGATTCATAACAATTGTAGTACATGGGTATCTATATATCTCCTTGTGATAGAAAGTATGTCTCCCTTATGTTTGAGTTAGGATGTGTTCTCAAATGGCAAAACTTTTCCGTTGCATAATGCCCATGGCATTTAAGAACTTGGTTATTGCTCAACATACATATACTTTGCCTTATGCTACCATCCGAGGAGGTAGATATCAACCTCAATTTTCAAATTTCATGTTATTGATTATATTTAATTGCAGTAGAGTGCAACAACCATATTGGATATTATGACTGATCGCACGATTCTATAAGTCTGTGAGATTTTACCTTTTGGAGTTTTGATATTAGAGGGTCGTGATGGTGAGTGTTTTGGAAGAATCATGTGCGTAATTATGCAAGTTGTAAACTATAGAGCAGCTTAATTCAATAACTCTAAACATTCATGGGTTCTTAAAAATAATTCTAAATAAACTTTTGTGTCTGAATTTCACTTTCGGACTTCAAATTATTTGAAGTATCCAAAATAAGCATCAAAAATTAATATTGGACCTTATCAAATATAAAGAATGGTCATGGTGCAAAATGAAATGGGAAGATCAGTTACATCACTTTGCTGAATACTGAGCGTAACTAATAAAGTGGATTCAATGTGTGACATGGAAAGACTATATGATACTCCATATGTACCAATGTCTAATATATTTGTGATCAACATTAGGTCTTCATTGCAACCACTTTTGAATATGGTCTAATATCACTTTGGATATAATTTTATCCTATAACGAATGAAACTCATGATCTGATTATTCTTCTACTTGTTTTTTTTACAAGATTTGGGACCTAATAATATATATTTTGATTTAGTCTGAATGCTATAGATATGAATTTTTTAGTAATGTTCATTTTCAATATGAAAATTTCAATCACTCGCTATTGTTTATCGAAAAAAAACCATATATTGAACCAATTTTGGATGAGCATATTACAGTTTGTTCTTTGGCATATACATATCCCAAAGTAGTTACATGCAAGTGTCATGTGGTTATGCAATATTACAAAAAAAGTTTATAGTATTGTTCCTAAAACGCTGGCAAGGACATGGGGGAGTGTGCCTCTTGGGTCCCACGTTTCTGTTCACACTCTCTGATCTAGGTATTACTGATCATGGACCTCATGATAAGCAATACCTACTTCTTCGTCTAAACACTAGGGGAGATTTCGTAATGGTCCAATATTTTACCTGGACTTTGATATGTATTCAGCATGATCTTCTCAAAAATATTCACAAGTGATCTTGATATAACACATAACTCGTTGTCAATACATGTTGAAGAATTTTTGTCTTTACCGCAAACCGGTCTCAACAGTGGACATAACAAGCATCACTTAACATGTATTTAAGACAGTCAAGTTATGTGATAGAGGCATTCAGTTGTAGCTGAGATTCACTCAGAGAGCCTATCAATCTTTGGAGGTACAAGCCTTTTCCGTATTGAAGTCTGATTGCAATGGAGAACTTGGGAATGAAAGCTCTTCTGTGTCTGTTGATCACATGGACGACGGTGGTGCTCGTTGAAGCAAACTTTCATATAGTCAACAAGAGGAACGCCGGTAGTGATGTTATCACTCTCGTTCCCAGCAACAACTGGGGCTGCGGTGGTGTAGAATCTCGTTTCTCTGCCCTGGGCCAATATCCAGACTGCTCTGGAGGAGATATCAGAATTCCTGATGGCGAGTGCGGCTGGAGTGGAGTTAGAATCAGACCATCTTGCAGTGGAAACTACTTTGGAAAGATCTACGGAGGTTCAGGGGAGCCAGAAGGTGATTGCTACTGGAATGACTCTGGAAATCAGGTCAAGTTCATTTGCGGAAGCTCGTCCATCTACGACCGCCTCGTTTGTTACAGTTCCATGTGCGGCACGAATTTAGAGATATCAGCAGAATAAGAACAACAACAATGATCTAGTGATTCTATCCAGTTCATTACAGGAATCTACAAAACGAAACATGGATCAGATCATGTGCGGCCCAATGAAGTTGCACGGCAGAATATGTCGTCAGAAATAAATTGTGGTGCACTTGGCATCATGTTCCTTAAATAAAGACGTGACATTCAGATTTGTTCAAAATGTGATGTTCAGTCATGATTCTGTTGTGTGAAGCGAGCTCGCTTCGTGATGAAAATTTTGCGATTGAAGTCGTTGCCAACATGGAAGTGATTCTACAATGCAGAATACCAATAACATCCTTATTTTGGCTTGCGCTGTGAGTTTTGGAATTAGAAAGAAGACGGCTATAGTGCAGAGCATTTTTAAGGAATCAACCTTGTGTGAAACGTGTCAGTGAACCAGAGATTGCAGTGCTGGAGGGTGATGTTAAACGACAGCAGCATCGGAAAGGGTTGGACGAGTCAAGCCGTTCCAACGTCATAATTCTTGCAGAGGTGAACAGGCCATATAGAAATTGTAATGATTTGAAATCTAGCGATTACCGTCTTTCTCATGGATTTTAACATGGTATATTCTTTGCCACAGATTTCAGAACTGTAGAGCTGTGTGAGCAAACTATTAGAAACAGATGTACATAATGTGACGATTGATGTGCTTAACGCTAGTCTCGTTACCCGACCTTGAGAAAATAGCAATACCGTCACAAACTATTTTCCTTCTTTCTTAATTCAAGACATAATCCATGCACTGATGTTGACCGGCATATGGTTCAACCAAGATACGCTAGCTAAAGTAAACTTGGACTGAGAATAGAGTTTAGGTTAGATAAATTGGAAAAGTGCTTTCATCTAGATGATGAAAGTTACATCATTCCCAATGCTATGGATCTAGACCTGCATATGATATTGGGAAAAAATAGAGAAGAAAGTCTGATTCAGTTCAATGAAAACTGAAGTATTTGGGAGAGGGAAAAAGTTCGTGCTACTAGCTGTCTCGACTAAACATAGCAACATGTCTTGCATGCAAGATAAAAATTAACATTGATGATTTAAACTAATATGAAAAGTGATAACAAGTTACACTATGTGACTCTACTAAAGTCAAAGCTCTTACAACTACTATTAATAACTACAGAAAATTATTGGGCGTAATGGTATTCTATTCCACAATGTAATTAATATGGATGGCAATTTTCTTAAAAAAATGTGTATAATACATTTATTTTGAATTTCATTGAAAATCTTATTTTAATAAATTTTAATGTACACATCGAAGTACATTTATGATGTTAAATTTCTTTATAAGATCTAAGATTTGAAATAATAGTTTGAAAGAAATGGAATGGAAAAGATATCTGTTATTGAATTTTAATAAAGATGATAAATGGATTTTTTTTTTCAATTTGTAAATTTAAGAATTCATAAGAGATATGTCAACTAAATAACTATCTAATTATATAATATGAACTGAAATATATAAAGTCTTGAAATCATAATAAAAAAAATGTTACAAATAAATTATATAGGAAAATAATTAAATATTTAAGCATAATTGAAAAACTATTAGTATTCTAAAAATTGAATATTTGTAAAAAATTTGATGATTTTGTATGTCTATACATACACAATATTCTAAAAGTATTTAAAAAAACTTATATTACTATTAAAACCTTTATGTGAAATTTGTATATAGAAAGTATATTTCCAGTACTAATTAATGATATGGGAAAAAAACTACAATAAATAAAATATGTATTGACTGAAATGAAACTAAATAATTTCAATGAAGATATTGAAAGTCAATTATGATAAACTTAACCTGATGAATAAGTAACTTGTTACTGATTTCATAATACTAGTTTAAAAAAAATCGTCTAAATGTTCTCAAATACAAGATAAAGAAATTCTGAATTAAATTTTGAAATATTTTTATTCACAATCCTTATAAAAATGGTCGTTTTAAAGTCCTATATATGGAGAGGCAATTAGAGTCTGAATTGTGGAAAGAGGCATTTCCAGAAAGACTTGACAAAGGTGCATTGCCAGCGAATCGAAGAGGTGACGGTGGTGGAATTTTGCATTAAAATAATCTGAGTCATAACTGAAAGCTTCTGCATGATATAAAATGAGTCTCGTGAAGTCTGGAGATTCGGTAAAGCAAAGACCGAGAGATTCAACTTATACAATTACAGACTCAAAAGAACCAAACCTGTTAAATCGGTCTGCATCTGTTCAATTACCTCACTCCCATGTTCATCTTCTTGTTTGACCATCGAAAGCGTATGATCATGAGCAACGGTTGACTGTAAAAAAGCTCTTGGGGATCATCAGCTGGACATCTCATCGCCCTGTACACTACTGAGAATTCTTGAGACTTATCCTTAGCTGAGTCTAATCTGATCCAAACATCGACCATCATCGTCGACGGCGAGCCTGATATGGAAGCTCCCAAAGCCGAGACCGGAGAGTAAGTTTATTCTAGCTACAGATTCTTTCTGCTTTGCCCTATATACATCGATAGAATTTGTACTAGATTACTTCCAGCACTGATCAAAAAACCGAATCAACTGTAAACGAGACTAAAAAGATTCATTTGACTTTACATCTCTAAATGTGTAGCAGATTATTTCACGGACTGAGACCAAACTCGCGGAGACCAACTCCGACCACCTGGACCGCACGAGAGAAACCCAAGAAACTCAGTGCTCCTGATCATGTCGATGGGAAAGCCACACACGCATCAAGCGCGGAGTCGATCAAATCAGATATCATGTCGAAAATGGTGACGTTAGAAGCTTCTCTTCTGACAGAGATACACGAGTCGAGGTCAAGGGAAGAAAAGCTTCGGAACAAGCTGGCGAAATCAAGAGGTGCAACGAAAGATCTGCAGGCCAAATTGAGCCTGTACGATCATGATCGGGCAGAACGGCAGATGAATGTCGTGGAAAAGCCACCCGAGCTGCCGACATCGAAGCCCTCTCCGTGGCCAATGTCAAGCAACGCGAGCTGGAGTACCCCCATGCTGTCTTGTTGCGGCGATCTGAGACAGTTGGCCAGGAATCAGGTCATCCGGAGTGTGCAGGACTTATCGCCCGAGTTCACGGTTGATTTGGATGTTCACAGCTACGGTGGCTACATTCCGTGGTCCAAGGTTTTGGAGTGGCTCGAGGACCACCCTGACATTGTAAAAACTATCGGACTGAACCTGCATGCACTGCGAACGATATAATCAGAATGCTCGTCTGTCCTCTTGCTCATTCACATTTGCAGGAGCATGATCTGTGTACCCTTTCGTTCATTGCGTTGCGAATTTCCTTCTTCCAGAAACGACAGAAAGTCATGGCATTTGTACACGATTTCAGCCGACAGCCATAACATATTCCAGCCACTCTCTAAGCATCGATAGATTCCTGACGTCGTCCATTCCGGAACTGCTTCAGGACCGACGCTTTAGTTCAGGAACGACTGCAGCCGGACCAGGGGCGATTGAAGCTCGCATTAATCAAGCAAATAAGCACAAATGTTTGATCCATCTCACCGTCCAAAGATTGAGAAATCTCTTCTGCAACATTCCACCTTGATCACTGACGTCTAATCACTTATGAAACGAATGTTCTATGGAGGCGATGACTGATGTACAAGAAGTCTCCATTGGTGCAAGCATGAAACTAAAGGAATGTAGTTTCGGCCCGCGCCAGCAAACACCAAGGTGAGTATGGCGATCTTCGCGGGATCGTTGGTTGGGAAGTCTCTCTACCTAAGACTTACCCACCTCCTGGCCAGAACGCATTGGAATGTATGAACGGCTTGGAGCCGGCTCAGTTCTTTAGGTGAACTTTGTGCATCAAGAGGGAGAGTGCCAATGTAATGCCATTCGCTGAACCTGGACATTTCCTTCAAAGCCATGTGAAGGTACAATTGCACCACTCTCCACACACTAGAGTTGCGGATTTCAGATTTCAAGGGGTGTCACTTCTGCTCGCATCGAGCGTCCACTGTATTCTGATCGCAGAGAACCCCATCGAACGTAACTCGTTAAATTGCCTCCGCATGGCTCGACGGGCCAGAATCAAACTGCAACGAAGAGTGGGATTGGGAAGGTCATATGATTACGTTTGCGGTATTCGGAATGACCAACCTCGACGGTTCATGGAAAGCGTCTCGCCCAATCTACTGACAACCGCAATGTAGCTCGAGTCAAATGACATATCTACGACAAAGTTGCGTAGAAGTCATCCATGTATGGACACGTTCAGAATGTACACACGCTCGTTTGGTATGCTGTGAAGCGATTCTACTTCATCCTTTACTGCAGCTTCCCTTCGAGACTCAAATCTTGCGAGTCCATTCATGTGAAAGAAACGGGAGCTTTAATCTCATGCTCTCTTCATAATCATGTCCCAGGTTCAAGTCCCGCCTTCCTAAGACCATGAGATTTCTACATAAGGTTATATATTGTTAGCAGCTAAAGTATAGGTAAGCGACAAGAGACAAACCACTCAGTCGACAAGAAACGATCAGTTGTGACGAGATGAAGCAGCTCGTTAAGCAAAAGATGTATGATTTGCATGTACATAGACTATGTAGCCGAAGTATATCCGAACATGAAGCTACTAGACTGCTATGGCAACACATCGAACCGCTCCTAACACAGCTGCTTGAACCACATGCGCTGTGACTTTGTGAATCGAGCATACCTCGAAAAGCATGACATCATCGAAATATAACATGAAAATCAGTGGTTCTGCTGTATCTTCTTACGCGCTTTCTGTCTCGAAAGGATTGCTCCAGTCAGAGAGCTATCTTGGAACTAAATGTTGATCGCATTGACTGCTTCAAGCCAGATAGTGCTATGCTTTTCAGACTCAACTGAGAGGTATTCTGAAAGTGAAATGCTTGCCGTCTTTAAAGCTTCCGTCCCGGAGTGCAGCCACTGTTACCTACCTGGTCCACCCCCGAGCTCTTCATCACGGAGCACCTCCCTTCTCTTTGCTTCTCAGTCATGCATAACGGATACTACTGCATTCTCTTTTACAACTTGATCGGATTGCTTTGTGGACCTGTCACCGGAACACATCGATCTAGAGGCTCGTCGAGGGGATGTTCACCGCACACAAAGCTGAGATCTGGAAACTGCATATGGAATGCAAATAGCTTAATATGTTCACAACCGTTTGACGATTGTAACCAAATGTGAAAGCGCTCATACTCACAACATTGATCACCGCAGTGGGGATAGAAATCTTTCAGTTTGAGAAGGTATATCTAAAACTTACAGACTACATAATTCCAGGAGATGGATGGGAGGAACTGCAGGTGCATATTACGGTAATTCTAGTAAAGCACATTGATGTAATCGGGGATTGCAGTAGTCTTTTTTTCCAACTATTTTTGAACAACCAGACCTCGTCTGCACATGTTTACCAGACCCAGAAAGTTGCATTTCAAGACACATACTCAAATCATAGAAATATAACTCTTAGTGGGAATAGGTGTTCATGTGCAAACGAATTCTGATCATTCATCTCGAGTGGTCTCTCCAAACCACAAACGAATAACATTCTTCTGAAACTTCAACAATAGCCTCATGGTATGCCTTTGTGCACTATCTTCAGTCATCGCAGCTCAGCAGGGAGATTCTCTGTAAGTCAAGCTCTCCTATGCATGCATACGATGGATTATGTGAGGACACATTCTCGACCCATATGGCAAGGGTGAAGATCCACTAACACCGGGAATGTATTTATTACATAAAAAGACGGTCCTAGAGAGTGATGGGTATGAACTAAAAAGTGCAACCGATCTGTAAAGTCTGTCATAAACCTGAAGAATAGACTGATGCACCAAGGAACTCTCAGCTACTTCAAAAGGATCGGCAGGTCTAACTTGTGTATCTTTACGAGAATTTTACTGAGCCGAGACAGACTTTCGCTTTCTTAATCTCGTGTTTCCGCTCTAAAGGTACGTACAAAGCAGTTGTCGTATTGAACGACCGACAATTTATTATATTATCAAAGCAACTACATGCCCGAAATATTCGCCGACTCTGCTCCAGTCTGGTGGGTGATAACACCGAAGTGTAAATATCGGCGACTTACTTCCTATTGACCTTTCGTACGGAGGGGATTGAAGCATCAGAACTGACAGATTAGTCGAAAATTAATATCTTGTCTCGGCATTGCCACGCTCTTTTGCAACGTCAAATACTTTATCACTATCTATCTTTTGAGAGTTGATTCTGAAACACGGTCTTCCATGGGTTCCACAATTCAATATAAGCTTGTCGAATTGTAGTTCCAATGTTATGTTTCTCCATTCCTCTAGGACCAAATCCTTGTATATGCGTGCAGTGGGACCACATGGCTTCTAATCCTTTCTATCAGCGCATGTCTGGGTCCTTCCGACAACTTTGCGATATATCTTTATAAACAGTAGAGAAATTCCCCAATTGCAAAGCCAAAGTCGTGAATGATGCGCCTTGATGCTCCTCTCTTAACTGAATATTACTACTTTAATCTAAAGGTTGCCAATGCATCCTCGAATGCTTCAGTTCAAGAGCTCTATCTTTAGATTCAGGGACGTAGAATACTCCTTTCAACTGCAACTTGTTTGTACCACTTTGGCCATACAAGTGGTAGTATGCATCAATGATGGCCTCGATGTCGGGATCTCGATTTGAGTATAGATTCCAAGAGAAAAACTGGAGTAATCTAACCTCAGAGTAGTGGCACCGTCCACAAATCAATGCTTTCCAGGATTATATCTAACTAAGATAGTTTCAGTAGTCGCCGGTGCACAGTGAGTAGGAGTGATCAATGGCACCTTGTACGAGCAGAATCTGATCGATGCAAAACCGTAACCAACAACAGATTGCGGTGAAAGCACAATCATGATCAGTAGCTAGCAAACTTTATCCCCGATGCAAGTACAATATCCGTTCGAACAGCGCATATTCCCATTTCTCCTATTCCCACTGCATGTACTATTTCTGCACGCTTTCAGGTGACCGAGGGAGGACCGGGGACCGCAGAAGCAGACTTTTGGCTGCACAGACCATCGAGTCAAACGAAGGACGCGCATCGGTGGGGCTAGTCTACATCATATTCTGATATAGAGAAGCGGGACAGGTGATTTTGACGAGGACGGATCGCATACTTTAATGTGGCAGAATATGAGTTTTTAAACCTCGTATACTGGTGGCGGCAGTCTGCTTTCCAACACCGCATGCCCCCACATCGGCGTGTGCTTTTCAGTCATGTAAGTGCTCATCAAATAACAAACGCTCCCATGTCCTTCTCGTGTGTCTTGCAGTTTTATATGTATGTCAGTTGTGGCAGTAGCTTCTTCTCCTAGCTTTCCATTATGCCGTACGTACCAGTCCTCGACATGCCCCGTCCCACTGAGTCTCATGCTCATCCCACCTTGTCCTGGGGCTCCTCTCTCCCCCATTCGCTGAGATGGGGCACGCACGTGAAACTATGATGCACTAACCAGACTCGACCAGTCACAGGAACTGGCATTGTCATCTTTCACTGTCTTCGGCTTCTTCAGTACCTCGGAACCAATAGCTATGTCTTTGAATATATTTAGACGGGACTTCCTCGTGACCACTCTATATTATACGTACGTATGAGTGAGGTGGATGCATCTTTTAATGCCTCAGCTTCTTCGTCGAGAGAAGAAAATTGCAGCAGAAGTCTTTCGATGCATGCATTAACTGGCTTCAGCGTGATTGGGCTCTAGAGCGTCTAGTTGTTGCGATCACATGGAAAATATCTGGCAACTGCAGGAACCTTTTGACTCAGATTTCATACGGCACTTTAAGTTCGGGACATTTCCTGCATACAGCTCTGCGCTTGGATCCTAGAAGGATATGACCTGATGATTAGAATCTCCGACAAAAGTGTTCTGCAGCTGCGTCTGATGTTCCATCGATATTCCCCCATCGGTCTTCGTGGGTTTCAAATCCCACTCCCTCGTGGATGAAGAAAACACAAATGCCCCGGACTGATGTTGAGAACCGAGACAACATTCAGATCACTCTCATTCCCCACCTGAATCCCGTTACTCAGCTCTAAATATAAGCCCTTGTTGACAAGGATAAACGGTCATACAACATTCTCAACGTGTAGGCTGGATATCTCACTCGGAACTATCTAAATTAATTATCATGACGTTAAATTACGCACGATCCGTAACAATACAAAGGTCAATGTCAATAGCTTGTCAAAATCGAAGCCCGTGCTGATATCTTTGATAATCTCCTTGTTGTTGTAGGCACGATGCATTGGACCGTTGTTGTATCTCTCGCAGCCGAGTCAAAGATTATGCTCAGTATCACGTCCGTCCGGAAGGTTTTTTGAGCTCCTTCGTACTGTTTAAATTTTTATATTGTGTTGAAGATAGAATAATTTATATAAAATTATTCTATCTTCTGCTCGGAGAACAATTATTAGAGTTACCGGAACAGGCTTCGTTAACACTTAGATATTGCGCTATATTTTTTCCATCTTACTGAAAGTACATCCGGTTCCAGAACTGCCAGAACAAAAGGCTTTTAACAGTTCGGCGGATGGCAAGAAAACAAAGAGCTCCAAGTCTTATAAAACTAGATGTACGAACATATCTTAAAGTTGAAAGTATGAGTTCTACGAGAATGACATATCGTACAACTCGACACTCGGGCGACAGATGTGGACCATCAAATCTTTTATCGCATGCCCGGATCCCAATTCTATCCAGTCCACGACCTCTTCGAGTATTCTAAACATTCTCTGGTTCTTCACTTTGCAAAACGGGTGACTGGTGGAAGTGGCTGTCGTGTACATGAGATCTCGGTTAAAGAATCCAGTCCATTTGCACCTGAATCGACCTTCGATCAAGTAATGTATTTCATCCAATCTAAAGTTTGATAAAAGGTTAAATGATTAGGACAAAAGCTTAGACAGCACTGTGCTGCTGCTGTACGTACTGTTGGGACCGCTGAAAAGCTCAGCGCGTAGTTTGCATCAGGCAAAACTGTAGCGATTGAATCAGATGAAGCTACCGTACTGCATACTATGTTCTGTGATACCAGACTACTGTAATTAGTAAAAGTTTCTATCACATTCATCAATTTTCATCATAAATCCAGCGAAACCGTTTTCCCCGAGGAGATGGTGTTTGAGTTCTGTACAGCTGCAGCAGTGAAGTGTTCCTGACAATGTTTGTTCGGATGTTTCAACTGCGTGTCAAAGAATGCATGGTTGACGTGCTATTCGCGCGCAAAGCATACATGTCTTAAGCAAAGAAGATGGGTCATATGTTGACATATATTCGTATGTTGAATATAGAATCAAAGCTGAAATATACGCTGGCAAACTAGAGACTTTAAGATTTCTGTGGTACAGAGCGTTGGTCTTGGCACCACTCAGTTCATTACACCAAAAAAAAAATTTCAAGACATAAGCACCAGATGGATCGGCTTCCTTCTTGAGTATATTTGGCAGCAGCTTTAATTTATTCCAACCATTGGATATCGATTCGTGCGCTCAATTCTAGATATATCAATGAAGGCTAGAGGCTGACTGAATAATGCAGGAATGTGCATATAAAGATATGTAGATCTATCTCAAAAAGCTGAATCCTCCTCTGCCGATACAGAAGCATCATTCTATGCAGAATGGACGACCTCTAGCTATGCCCTACAGCTGATCATAAAACATTGAAAATGTTAACTAGAGTTTGATAGGAGAAATGAGAGACGTTTGACCAAGTTTACCATGCCAATTTTCTTGGTATGAATTCTTAAATTTATCTCGGAGGCTGATATGAATCTAGTTCTTACGAGGGGTTTGTTCGTGTAGGGTGGGAAAGCAAAAGGTTTGGTACCTGTGTGTGTCAGATTAAGATGGACCACTTGCCACCTTTCCGTTCGGTCATAGCCTCAGGACTTTGCACATTTGACTCCCTGCATACCACTGAGCTAGCAGCGCTTCGGTCAATTCACAGTGACATGTTCAGCCAGTTACAATGCAGTGACAATTTTAGAAGTTTCCGACATTATCGTTCATTCGTTGCACCACTAGCTGTTCAAAAATCATCAGTCTTGGACTTCAGATTTGCTTCTAATGAGTGTATGAGCGTACTGCAAACAAGAAAGCAGGCTTCATAAGGTCTTTCGTAGCACATATATTTTTAAAATCCTTTATATAAGACTATTTTTAAAATCTTCTATGAAACACCGTGTACGCATGTCAGACACCCTTCATAAGCATCTACTTCAGAGTAATGTTGTACTACAGCAAAGTTTTAGACCCAAAAAATTGTTTTATTAATCTGACAGCAGAACAATAAGATATTGACAGAATTTCGACGGTGATTGAATATTGAATTATAGATTTCCAGTCCGCAATGTATTCAGTCCTCCTGGACATATGTCTGTACTGTCTATTCTGTCCCTAGTGTATCCATCTTCATTGCTGATATTCCTGATGTAGTCCAACTCTCAAAGTGGAAGTTGGTGTAAACTTTAGTCCGATGTGATCTCTGCGGTGTGAGATGTTTCATTGAGAAAAAAGAACAGCATGATGTGCTCAAGTCATTTGGAAATTTTGAGTAAAAGGTTTGGACTTCAGCTTGCCAATGGCTAAATGGGACATGAATGTCATAGCACAGATAGGTAACCCATGGGTTACCTATCTTGGATTTAGTCTTGGATCATCTTCAATAATCTTCAAAATGCAAACTTATTCTCAATTGAAACTCTAAATCTGAAAGATACTCTCACTTCGACAACTAATCTACATTTGTTTGAGAGTCTACATGAACTTCAATATCAAACCTGAAAATGAACTTGGAATCTCAAGACCTGGAACTACAGTTCATGCACTTTACATGTGTAAGAGAGAGTTCGCTCTAACTTCTCGTTGACCTGTCATGTGCTCCGCTATTTATTTCGACCTCCCATAGACAGAAGTCTCTGAACTGCAGCTTTGGGAAGTTCGTAGATGTCACCGACCGTTTGATATTGTGGGTACGAGGCTAAATTAGCAGTTGGTGAGGGCAATGAATTGGTCAGAGTGCAACATCATTATTCATGTGGATGATCCACTGCTGCTGCTACGGGCAACCCAATGCATGCGCAACTATCATGGAGTCAATAGAAAATGCGTTCAGACAAGGACGTGCTACAACAGAAGGTGTGACTCACACTTCTGGTCTGAAGCTGCCAACTGTTCCGATCACAATGTTCTCCATGACACAATTCAAAGTAATAGTCTTAGCATCCATTTACAACAATTGCTGTCCTGTGAGAATTGTACAATACGTGTTACAGCATTCCAGCCTTTATCAACTGATGCAGTCCACCTCATAAAGTCACCTAATAGCAGTTTTCTCGGATCCTCTGCTTTTGTCACAGCATATATACCATTATGCTTGTCTTTGTCGTGATCAAGGACCTATGAAGGCTACGTTCGAGTGAGAATACTATGAGAATTGGGAGTGACAGCCTAATGTGGATCGAAGATTGGAAAGTGCTAATATTGAGCCCGTGCTTAGCACATGCCTTATCCAACATATACTTCTGGCCTCAAGAATGACAATTGAGTTCATTCTATTCATATTCCACATCGAAAATGAATAGTTAGAGCTGCTTCAGTTCATCGCTTGGCGAAAATCGAAGGTAAATTTTAATAATTACCCACAAAAAGCAAAACGGAATTCACTTTCTCTCATTCTTATAGATTTAACTGAACCTACGACTTTTTTACCGAACCTCCAAGCCTATCATGTAATCTATTTTGCTTTCATTCAAGTTTTAGACTCTCTTGATAGCCACCCTTGATGGTTGAGTTTCTTTTATTGCTCTGTCTACTTCTGGTAATCAAAATATTTTGCCTGTCAGTTAAAACGGGAGAAAAATGTAAAGATTTCATGACAAATGTAAAGATTCAAAAGCAAGCGATCCATTCGAAAGTAACAAGGTACTAAACCCAACACAGTTGCAACTTATGCAGTGAAAAGTGAAAACTTCATGACAGACAAGAGACGCGGGTGGAATCTGCAGCCCATACAGATTGGGTGGATAGAGATAAGGATAAAAGTAAGTCATTCAAAGCACAGGGTGCTTTACCTAAGGGTTGATCATAATTCTTACCAACTTCAGTGAGCAGTGCGTGACAGCCTTCTGAGGACTGGGAAGTTACAAAAAGGCCACAGGAGTGTGCATTCCTCAGGCATTCGTGTGCTTCATAACATCAGCAGCCAGTAGCGACTCCTGGGAACATTCTGAGAGAAGATCAGACCGAAAGAAAGCTTCAGGGTCTCATAGACTTGACAATCATCATGGATCCATATAAGGTTTGATACACCTTACTGTGTTTGCTTCTGGCTGACTGTGCATGCGCATGACTGCCAAGTCTTTGCTCTTGAGCTATCTTTGTAAATTTATGTCCATAAACCTGATGCCCTCCCCTTAGAGGTTCGTACTGTTTCAGCATGAGGTTGATCGAGGCACTCAGAGGTCTCGAATTTTTAGCACTTTGCTCGTACATACTCCTTGTTGTAATCGTGCATATCTCCACAGTTTACAAGCACGTGTACGTAGAAAGTCGAGTAGTCTGGCTATTATGGTCGGCGGACGTGATCGTTGATTTGCATACAGTGCTGACAAATTGATATACATCGCTTGGAGTTGTGGACCATTATCTGCCGTATGAAATATTAATGGGTCCAGACGTATACTCTTTAAAAGATGTTCTCATTATTTTCACGCCCATTGTGAAGCACTAATTATCGAACTGACGTCTCACACCTCCTAGTACACAAGTAGAAAATTATGCCCATGTTCTGCAACGCATTATTTAACTTATGTCGCAATTAAAAGAAACGCATTGCTGCTCAAGGGCTGCGCTTTGTCGTTCAAGTGTCTAATGGAGTTTGTCATGCTTGCTGGTCATGACTCAGTTTGTTCCTTCGAGCAAGCACAACTCCCCATACTGGACGACAAACTCTGGTGCTCCAGTATGGAACAACAACTCCTCTCTTACCGTGGGCCCACGTGGTAAGTGTCCAACTTGATGCTCTGTTCAAAGTTTGTACTGAGCCATTTTGTCAGCTCATACTGAGAAGTGCAATGAGAGTTTGATATCGAGGACGTCGACTTGATTCATAATTATTCTGATATATATAAAATGTCATGTCGTTGTGTAGCTAGTCTGCAGCTGCCAGACTAAGTAGAGGATTGCAGAATTTGACGCGACAGTGTGCAGCCTCAGAGGCTTTTGATGCTGCAGAGGAAGGCATGAAAAGATCACGACGATGGGTCGATCGGCTCGTGAATTGTACTCAACTTCGTGTTTTCATGTGCAGGTCCGGTGTTGTTGGAGGACTACCACCTGATCGAGAAGTTGGCTAACTTCGACAGGGAGAGAATCCCTGAGCGAGTGGTGCATTCACGAGGTTTCAGTGCGAAGGGCTACTTCGAAGTCACCCATGATATCTCCCATCTCACTTGTGCCGATTTCCTGCGAGCACCTGGAGTCCAGACTCCACTCATCACACGATTCTCGACTGTGATCCACGAGAGAGGTAGTCCCGAGACTATCCGTGACCCCCGAGGATTTGCAGTCAAATTCTACACGCGTGAAGGAAACTTCGACATCGTCGGCAACAACACGCCCGTGTTCTTCATTCGTGATGCTATCCAGGTAATGATGAGCTTGTGTGTCTGCATCTCATTACAACTGTATTGACTGGGATCGGATCTGAACCAGATTGCTGCACATTGTTTTCTCTGGCGAATGAACACTTTATGGAGAGCCATCTTTTCTTTCGTTGTGCTTTACGATCATATCTCACGAATCGTGCTTCAAATTACAGTTTCCCGACGTGATCCATGCCTTCAAGCCCAACCCGAAGACGAACATCCAGGAATACTGGCGAGTGATGGACTTCCTCTCTCACTTCCCGGAGAGTCTTCATACATTCATGTTCCTGTTCGATGACTGGGGTATTCCTTCGGACTACCGACACATGGAGGGATTCGGGGTTCACACATACAAGGTGCATTTACTCTGCCCACACCTCGGGCTCTGTGACTATACTTCAGGCAGTTCGCATGTACGTACGATAGATGAGTCATGCCCCTCATGCTGTGACTTTTCTAGTACTGAGGCGTTACCATCTTCCGAGTCGAGTGTCGATAATTTTATGGTTGACAGGTCAAAGAGGGAAATATTACTAGACAAAGTCGTGTAGAACTAGTGCACGATACTCTGCGCAGTACATCGACGTGGGTATTAGCTTCTTCCCCATTGAAAGCAATGTGCTACAACCTTAACGTGGGTACTTGCTTGGGAAATAGAAGCTGACTCCACTCTGTTTTGTGGGATCAATGCAATGTATGACAGCCACACCTTGGAGGTGCTTTGATCAAAGCACCTCCAAGGTGATGTGTAGTTTTTGAGAGGGAATTGATTTTGCCTGACTAGAAACTTCATGGATTGTGCAGCTTATCAACAAGGCAGGAAAGGAAACTTTCATCAAGTGGCACTGGAAACCATCATGTGGGCTGAAGTTCTTGCTGGACGAAGAAGCGATCATTGTCGGAGGAACCAACCATAGTCATGCAACTCAAGACCTGTACGAGAACATTGCAGCTGGGAATTATCCAGAGTGGTCTCTCTACATTCAGACCATGGATCCGAGCATGGAGGATAAAGTGGACTTCGATCCACTGGACACAACCAAAACCTGGCCCGAGGATCTGTTCCCTCTTCAGGTCAGTACTCCGCAATTAGTTCCCGCAATGTTTTACCGGTCGCTTCTCCTATGTCCTCCTTGCCAGTTGTCTCAGCCACCTAGATTAGCAGAAAACACGAGCACGTTTTCCTCTCTCTCTCTCTCCTGAAGAGATTCTCTGTATGATTAACCTCACCGACCATTGCAAGTGTAGTGATGGCAAGAAGGGAGACTTCCTCTGTCAGTGGTTTAGGCTATCACTGCTCAAGTCTATACATAGCAAGCTTGATGCGAGGCATGCTTTGAAATGCGACTAACTTATATCTGCATGTTGAACAGCCCGTAGGAAAGATGGTGCTGAACAAAAACATCGACAATCACTTCGCCGAAAACGAAATGTTAGCCTTCTCTCCTGGAACCATCGTTCCCGGCATTTACTACTCCAACGATAAAATGTTCCAAACCAGAATCTTTGCGTACGGGGACACTCAGAGGCACCGTTTGGGCCCCAACTTTCTGCAGCTACCCGTCAATGCTCCCAAGTGCCCCAAACATAACAACCACCATGAGGGCTTCATGAACTTCATGCACCGAGACGAGGAGGTAAGCTGATTCTACTCTACAAATCAGTGTAAACGAGCAGTATTTTCTTTCATGACTGCATCTGCTCATTTCAACGTGGCTGACAGTATCCCTAACGGAGTCATGCTTTGGATCTCAGGTGAACTACTTCCCATCTCGCCACGACCCTGTTCGTGTATCGGAGAAAACGCCCGTTTCTCAGGACATCATCTCCGGCAAGAGAGAAAAGGTAAGGCAAGTATATTAATGTGCAATTTCTCACTGAATTCAAAGAGGCAATTGACGCTAGTGACAGAATATTCCTGGGGCGTATGTATCCCCACGGTGTACTCTGTGGGTTTTGATCAATATCCTTGTTTGATTCTGAAGATTACTGCCGCACACTTTAAAAGGAATGACTGACCTTGATCACAGCTGTTAGGGTGCTGGATCTAAAAAATGTACTATCACCTTTTCCTGTAGGTTGTCATATATAAGGAGAACAACTTCAAGCAGGCAGGCGTGTTATACCGAACCTTTGACGCTGCAAGGTAAGCCGCTGTGTAGGTCTTGGCGATTCTTATAATTATCTTGAGGGAGTCGACTTCATTTAATTAGAGATTTTAGAGCAGCTAGAAGCATTCAAGTCTGTGATCAGGCTGTTGTTCGAGCTTTAGAAGGCCGCAATGAAAAAGTTTATCAAGAGCTTATGCTGTAGTTTCATATCAAGTAAGTGGATACTCGGAATCTAATAGTGATCGACTCGAAGCTGATGGATGGTATGGACATAAGCATGGTGTGTATACACAGGGTATAACATAGATTATATTGGAAGCAGGCAGGAGCGATTTATCAAGCGATTCGTGGACTCGCTAAAAGACCCACGAGTGACAGACGAGGTTCGCAAAGTCTGGGTGTACTACTGTGCTCAGGTAAAATCCTCAAAAGATATCGCCCGAAACCTTCAGAGGAATATCAGGAACAAAAGGTGTGCTGGCAACGTGGTGATTGATTGGATGATATATAATTAGGCAAATCTGCATATATACATCTGCAAACTTTTCTTCATCTGATGATGGTATCGGAAAACTATTGCCTGTCTTTTCATACCCTGAGAGATTCTGCTAGGGACCTCATCATGCTATTGTGGGCCATCTTACTAACTCGACATCTGGCTTTGTGTGCCTGTAAACACAACTTTCATCATCTAACCAGGCCAAAGGTTGATGTTAACTCCATACCTACCTCTCTGTTTTCCAGGCCGATCAGACTTTGGGGAAGAAGATGGCGCAAAGGCTGAACATGCCAATGATCCAATCAGGGATGTAGATCCGTCCTCCTTCCAATGCGAAAATCATCGAAAGCAACAGACCATATTTCTATCGGACTCGATTGAAACTAGCATATGGAGTGTAATGAAGTGATGATATATTGGTCCACAGAATAAGCGAGGCATCGTGCAGCATGTCAGAGATTGTTTACTTTTCTGCAGCTGAATCGACGTCCGGAAGAGTTCTGTGCTTCCAGTCTCTTGGCTGGTCAATCCATGAATTGCATGCCCATCTTGTATTGCAGTTTTCACTTGAAAAGACCGAGTTGTTAGTGCTAACGTAGCGTCACCGGTGTTCGAACCAACAATGTGAAACTAGTGGTCAGATAACAAGAGGCCGGCGCACTTTTTTCTCTGCCATTTGTGAAATTCGGAGAAGAATCAACACAATAGCCCACAGAGCTGCCGATCTGGCTCAGAAAGTGTGTAATGGCGAGAAGTGATTCTTTCTCCGGTAGAACTGTGAACTCTGTTAAAAGATCATGACACCCATAAGATAATGTTGTACAATTAAGTATTTTAAATATAGGTGGCCAATGCAGCTCGAACGGAAGAGTAGATAAGTGCGATCTGGTGTTGCTTGTGACTTTCCCTGCCTGTCGAGATTATATATGTATCATTCGCATCCTTGAATCTGTATATTTCATCTTCAAGTTTGACTCACGGATTGGCATTGGTCTCCGTGAAGATTGGGAACGTAAGACTTCTGGTAAAATGTGACCTATCAGACGTAATCAGAGAATGCTATGACATTAATTTCATGTTATCTGTTGACATGCTGCGTTCAAGATAACTGTGGTAAATGTCCCCTCAAATCGCTTTTGTGCATTGTAGTAAGACTTAATGGATGTCGACAAATTCACTCCGATCTCAGAGTCTCCTCCAATCGTTATCTTTCCGCAAGGCTCAGTCTGCAGCAATGAAACTGTTATCGTCTACGATTTCTCGTTTCCAAATATGGCAAATCCTTTCTGGATTCTCCACTTGCTATCTATCAAATTCAGTTCTCTTTTACTCAAAACATTTTGATATGGAACTATCAGTCTCATGCGCCATCCAGACCAAATCCTTCCCAAACTTCGACGATTACAAGTTTCAGGGGATGTTTCGTTATTTTCGAGACTGAAATCAGAAATGAAACCAGAAATTTATTGCTGACTTGCAGCCCTTTATTCCTCCAAGTTTCTAGGAGGAATTCTACCGATCCCTCTATAAAAGCATGACTCGGATGACGATATAATATTCTGAGTACATTACGCTCCGTGTGCTTAGAACTCCAACAGAAGATGTGCAACTTTTATCATGTTCCTTCCATGTTTTAGTTTCGGAGGGCCCATTGGATCTACTGTAGTATCAGCCCTCCTTGCACTAAATTCTCTAGTACTCTTCCTACTACACGGGCCACGAGTTCTTTGAAGTCAGTGCGCTTCTAGGGTTGATGTCCCTTTGCAATCCAGCCCCAATCCAACTGCCCGAAGTCTCAAGCATCCTGAATCTGGAGTAGTAAACGACGCATATGAGCTCAGGTTTCTCTCTACTCTACTCACTTCTAATCAACGGAATGATTGAGTACAGCTCCGTGCTGTCAATCAAGCAAAGTCCCGGGGTTGCTGGAGCCTCGCCGCTCCTCTAGAGAAGGCAGACTCATTTTATACACTAAACCTCCCGACATTGAGCTACTTCGATGATGGATTCTCTAGATGTATGCCAACATGAGGATTATTCGGCTGCTCTGTTACGAAACTCACTTGTCAAATGCTGGGGTTCCGTTTACTACATGTGAACTTTCGTGATTAGTGGTCCAAGCCCTGGAGGCCTGCAGCACACTAGAGTATGCAGCAGGCCTAGGTCATGGTCCCTGCTAGCGTCTGGCCTCGATGCTCGGGTCCGGATGCTTCCCAGACTGATTATTGCGTCCCTAATGTCCGGGGCATCTTGGGGCTCTAGGTTAGAAATATGTAGACATGGAATTTCATCAAAGCATATGTGCAGAGAATCCGGCAGCTTGCATTATCGTAGACATTATCTGGTGGGAATAATCGAGCTCTACAACCAAGCCATGAGTAAACGTCGGCATACAGTCCCACAGCTCTGATCTGCTAACTACACCCAAAAGTGCTAATGCTGTCTAGACGTATCACCTGCTCCTCAGCTGGAAATCAAACATCTCCAGATTGGCCAGATCCGTCCAGCAGAGCAGGGCAGGGCAGGCAGATGTTCATGACCTTGGTAAGACCTGGCTGAGTTCCAGAGGACGTAACTCTAGCCCATGACCGCAAACATTGCTGACAAAGACTTCGCCATTTGACGACCTTCATCCCACACAACCACCCCAACTTCAAGTCCAACGTGTAGCACGGCAGATCTGATATTTCCAGCCACTGGAGTTTTCCTGCCCCAATGCTACAGCCTCGCTTCACAATGGTAACATGGACCTCGCTTTCGAACCCTCCAGAAGGGCCGGCATCGCCTTCAGTGTGATGGATTGGGAGTCTCACGAGAACGCAACTTGGTTCAGCTCCGCTCACCTTACCCCAACTCTGCTCGTGTCAGCTCATCTCAGCTCAGATTTGGTGATCATACTCAACTCTGAGGATATCAGATCTGATCCTTGTGGTGAGAGCAGAGGGAAAGAGAGGCACAGCAGGAAGAGCGGATGGGCCGGTAAGCAGTTGACTGGAGGAGAGGAGGAGAGGAGGAGTTTCTCACCTGTCTCATCCGCACAATCACGCAACGAATGCCCCCCGCATTGACCTCCAAATGAACTGCCATCTGACGGAATAAGAAAAAGAGGAAATGGGCCATTTCACGAAACAGACAGAACATGAGCATCACTTGTTGATGGCCGGTTGACAACGGATCGGAGATGCAGCCTTAAAGGGAGTGAACAGATGCAGAGGGATATTCGCTCCGCCTTCTTGACATGGGCAGCAGAGCATCCATCTTTGTAGCGAGCATGAAATTTGGCAAGGGCGATTCACTGTTGGAAGGCATGATTTTCTGGAAATATATTGCACAGTCGACCACGACCTTTCCACTAGAGCAATAAACTACTGTTAAACCAAAAGTGAAAGACACATGTCATGGACTTATCGATAGATCTACTCGCCATGACTACTCCTTGACCGGGTCCCGGCCCCCTGGGAAAGGAAGGGAGTGGAGGCGGGACGAGGAGACATTACTTGTGCGAGAGGTGAGGGGACGGGATGCAGAGGGGTGTGGATGGAGAAGCATGTCAATATAGGCTCGATCCAGAGATGGTGAATTTAGATCTACTGACATTGTCTGCCTGAATGCTCCTACGACGAGGACAGCTTTGAAACGATTCGCTCAAGTCTGATACAGATATTTCAAACCCCCCACAGCAGGTTCGGATAAAGAGCTCTCGAGGCCAAGCGACACTACTCGATCTGCTGGGGCTGTAGATCTCTCGGTTCTGGTTCGGATTTCTGAGATCTTGAGAGAACTGCTCGCTGCTAATTTCATCCTTGTTTGAACCTTCGCAACCAATTATGCCGGTCTTTACGCACGAGATGGAGCTGGGAATCTCGGGTGCCAGGTACTGGGCATCCGTGAAAGATCATTCTGCAGTTTTTCCCAAAATCCTTCCCGAGGAGATCGCCAGCATGAAATTCATCCAAGGCGCTGGGGAGCTCGGATCCGTCCGCATCACTAAATTTGGCCCTGGTACGTGAATTCTCCCTCGGCCTACCCTTGTTATGCTTTACTGCACTTCATTTCCAGCGCTCTCAGGTTTCCCCTGCCTCTGATTTTGCTCCGAGAAAATTGCACCGGTAAAGCAGTGATCTTTAACACCAGAACCGCTTTGAGAGCCAGACCGAGGTCATAGATCAAGAATTTCCAACTGATAAAACTGCAGCCAGGGTCTCATATTATACTGATCCGAAGAACTCATCTCTGATCCCCACTGTCACATTCCCAACAATAGCATTGTTTGTTCCAAATCTCTCTGATGCTAATTCTCTTCATAGAGCCAGATAATCGTTTAGACATTTAGTGCATCCCTCCTCAACTTGTTCTAGGAGCTGAAGGACCTTGGTGAGAGTCTTCTGGTCTTCTGGCAGTTACGATCCAAACTATCAAGCTTGTTGATCGGAGCTTCAAATTGTGGTAGTAGAGCCATCAGACGTTTATGTAATTCATCACGCGACGAGCATTTAATTTAGACTGGGAAGGAACTGATGAAGCAGATGGGTGCTATTACTGCCTAATCAAAGAATTTGGCTTAGTAATCAGAGAGTCACTTGCCTTTGTAGGACTGATATTCCTTCCTGCATACTGCTGCTTCCCCGACAGGAGTTGTTGAGCACTTCTCCACATTCTAATTTACATTCCCCCAGATCTTTAGATCAGAGTGTCACAGACGAAAAGGCAGGGACGATCTGCATGGGGCAGCGAAAGTGCAGTTGTAGGGGTGTGCTTTCTTACAGCATGAGCATCCATAGGCACGGCCACGAGCTGACCGAAACCACCTGTCCGATAATTCTGACATCTCTAAGAATGCCTGATGCCTTCGGCTCCGCTGCAGCTTCTGAACCCTGATCACTCTGACTCTGTGGAATCCTGATTGATGAGACTCTGATGAGCACTTTGGGGGCAAAGGATATGGTCATATATGGAATCATAGTTTCCTACCTTCACTTCCATGCCATGCATATGACAGCATAGAAAAAACAAAGGACAGGTCCAACTTATTGAATCCTTGTTATTCATCAATCCCTGCCCCATGGAACCTAATCCATCATGTTCAGAGGAGTCATGAAATTTGCGTAATCTGCAGTGAATGGTGATTCATTGACACTAGCTTCTAGTTGAATAGCCATGTTAGCTACATTTCCACATCAGATTGAGAAAGTAAAAAATTTGTTAAGGCTAAATGCATGGAGAGTGCTACCTTAAGTAAGCTTCTTTTCAATTCCATAGTGCAATTAAACATTCGATCCGTAAGTATTGAAACTTTTGTCTCATGAGAAAAACCGCATAGAGATTTCTTGGCACCATCCCACAAGCTCAATCAAGCTTGACAATACTTTTTCACTTTAACTTTAGAAATAAGTGGATTGCTAACCACCCTCGGATCGTGTTGGCTCGGTTCGTGTACGTAGTAGCTCCCGAAGGTTCGTATGTCAAGGAAAAGCTGGTAGGCCTTCAACCACAGAAGTCATGCGTTACCTGGGCTGAGATCGAGGGAGGCCATCTCACCCAAGGATTCAGCAAATGGATTTTTGCCAGCCAAGTGGTGGCCATCGATGACACCAAGTGCAAACTGAAGTTCACCATTGAGTATGACGGCGGTGACCTAGACAACAACGAGGGCTTCATCGACGAGACCAAGGAAATGTTGACAAGGTCGTTCAGAGTCTTGGAACAATATCTGAAGCAAAACCAAGTTCAGGTCACCGCTAGCGCTTAAAAATGAGTTCTTTCTTCAGAAGTGAGATCTCGATTGTCTGTAGATATTTTACTAGACTATGTCTGCCCCCGCTATGGGGCCTCTCGGCTCCGGGTAACATCGCAGACGCTTTTGCCTACTTCCGAAATATATATTATGAAAATTCTCAATCATAACAAACATCAAAACTTTACTTCAGCATCTGTCTCGGGTTTGCTCCCTCACCATTTTCACTTTCTCCTATTGTCGGTTGAAAGCAATGATGAATTCAACATGTAAATGAATCTTCCCCAGCAACTTTGTTTACATGAGTGGATGACCTCCACATTAAAAATTCAACAACCTTCGTGATTGACAATTTGAAGAGAAGTTGAAACTGCCAGATTGGAACAATGTACATATTCTCCGTAAAACTGAAACACTTCACAGGCATATACTGATCGCTTTTGAGCGTGCACTATAACAATGTAAAGATTACAAACTCATCAATACACTGATAATTATCTTCAGTGATTGTTTCATACGTTATTAAAATACGATAAACATTTCTGTGATTTGTAGAGTCTTCTTTTCGTATATGCATACAAGTACATATCATTCATCTACTATAAAATCATTAATGCATATGTGCCCTGCACTCATGAAGGTTTACATCCGAGATGATGACAAATGATACTGCAGTAAACTGCGTGCACTACCGTCATAGCTAGCATGTAAATCAAACAGCTCATATTTCCAGGTCTTTGAACACGTCATATATTCCAACCTCTCGAAGTAAAACGAGCTTTCACATGAGGTAATTGGAGGATATTTTTCCACTGTCCTCTCATTAGCTGCTAGCAAACCTGAAGTACCTCAGGGCGAAACTATTATATTACAATTCACAAGTACCCTTCCTGCCCTGACTATTGAATTGTACAAAACTAACACAACTAACCAAAGCTTTACACTACCGCAATATAAAGTCAACTTTGTCACTTTCAAAACTTGCGATGTGCAGCTATGTAACAAAACACCGTAATCGAAATATCTACATCCCAGACTGAATAGCTGGCATATTCAACTTCGCTGCTAATTTGTTGCCCAAACTTCGATCAGCCTGCATCACATAAAACAGTGCTCTTCAGCATTTGTCACAGCCACGAAGACCATAGAGCCCATGCCCTGCCGGTAGTATAATTTTCAATCGATTGAACTTCAACAAAAATGAAATTTGAGATGCTTTCAACTGTGACTGTGCAAAATTCGAGAGGCCCTTGCATCGGCTCGTGAAGAACGAAGTGTTTCAAACATTTGAGAGCATACAAAACCATACCTGAGTCCAGTAGAACACCCACGCTTTGCGAACCTCGTCCGTGACCTTTGGGTCAGTCAAGACGCCTACAAAACGCATGAGAAATCTCTCCTGCCTGCTTCGCCCCAAGGCAGATGTACAACGACCCAAACCATACATGTATCAGTACTTCTACAGATCCAAAGCCTGAGATTCGATGCCAGGTTCGTATCACCTCAACCCCTTTAGACTAATTTACTTCAACACCCTCAGGAAACAGCAGCCCAGGTAGAAATAAATTCGAAACACATGGTAAGTAGGTGCAGTCTCATACCTCGCGGGATCGAAGGTCCGGTAGCGCTCGCCTGCCTGCTTGAAGTTATTCTCCTTTTTGATAATCGCCTGCATCAGTAGGCAGAAATGAAGTATTGTGACGAAGTAACGACAAAGGCCCAAAAACATCGAGTAAAACTGGAAAGTCGATGTATTAGACCAGAATCATCTGAAAGTCGACGACAAAGTAAGAACTTCACTGTATTGTGCCAACGTCATCGTCCTCAAACATTCAGGAGTCCGCTTATCCAGTGAATCAGAAACGCTATACTACCAGATAGAACTCGAGCTTCGATACACAACTCGGAGAAACATAAGAACTTACCTTTTCTCGTTTTCCAGAGTACGAATTCTGAGAAAGGGGAGTTTTCTCGGCTTGTCGAACGGGGTCATAGCGTGATGGGAAGTAGTTCACCTACAGCCACAAGATTCATGTCGTCAGTTCCACCATGCCCTCTTCGGCAATGACAGGCTTTCAAGTGTGCTGAATCTCTGATCCAACAAACAGCCGTGACAAATAACAAACCTCCTCATCTCGGTGCATGAAATTCATGAATCCTTCGTGGTGGTTGTTGTGGTGCTTGTTCTTAGGTGCATTGACGGGCAGCATGAGGTAGTTGGGACCCAAACGGTGTCTCTGAGTGTCAGAGTAGGAGAAGATTCTCGTTTGGAACATTTTGTCATCTGTATAATAGATTCCGGGAACTATAATCCCCGGGCAGAAAGCAAGCTGCTCGTTCTCCGCGAAGTTGTTATCGATATTCTTGTTCAGTACCATCTTCCCCACAGGCTGTCCACATCGAGTTTCACAAAATTAAACCACATCGAAGTCCAACCAAAGGCCAACTGCTTCCTGTTTCGATTTCACTATGCATGAGTCGATGAACTAACTTGTCAAACCTGCACCCCAAAAGCTAACTCTCAAATGATGATTAGTGATGCAGAGTTATGGCACGTACTTGGAGAGGGAACTGGTCTTCAGGCCAAGTTTTAGTGTCATCGAGGGGATCGAAGTCAAATGAATCTTCCATGCTCGGTTCCATGGTCTGGATGAACAAAGCCCACTCCGGATAATTGCCAGCCGCGATGGAATCAAACAGGTCCTGGGTCGCATGGCTGTGGTGTGTACCTCCAACAATCACAGCTTCCTCTTCCAGCAAAAACTTGAGCCCACATGAAGGTTTCCAGTGGAACTTCACGTATGTCTCCTTTCCTCCTTTGTTTATGAGCTGCAGGTGCCATGAGCAATGTAATTAGCATTGCCGATCAATTCTCCTTCGAAGAATTCAAATGTGGTGCAGATCTGAACGAAGGTCGAAAAACCCACCCTCAGTACGTTCACAGCAAAAGAAAGCTACAGAAAACCCCACCTTAAATGCGTGGACTCCAAATCCCTCCATGTGCCTGAAGTTGTAAGGGATACCCCAGTCATCGAAAAGAAAAGAGAACATGTGCAGCGACTCGGGGACGTGAGAGAAGAAATCCATTGCTCTCCACATTTCTTGGACGTTGGTTTTCGGATTAGGCTTCAGGGAATGAATCATATCCGGAAACTGCACAAACTCGGATTCAAGTCACTGATTTAGAACCTGAACGTGCATCATAAACGATCCGGCAAATCATGTGTTCCACCGTTTCCAGATCTACAGCTCTGATGATTCACAAACCAGTGAATTTCCCTTAAAATACAGAAGCAGACCTTGAAGTGAAGTCCCGAGCTTTGTCCACTGCCAAAGGGAATGAAATTCTGACACATTTTAAATAGTGAACTTGATCATAACTACCTTCATGCCATCACGGATGAAGAAAACAGGAATGTTGTTGCCAACCATGTCGAAGTTGCCTTCACGAGTGTAGAACTTGACGGCAAATCCTCGTGGATCACGGAGGGTCTCGGGGCTGCCTCTCTCATGGATGACAGTGGAAAACCGAGTAATCAGAGGGGTTTGAACGCCGGGTGCTCGAAGAAAATCTGCTGTGGTGAGATGAGAGATGTCATGAGTAACTTCGAAGTATCCCTTGGCACTGAAACCCCGTGCGTGTACCACTCGCTCTGGTATCCTTTCCCTATCGAACTGAGCCAACTTCTCCACCAAGTGGTAGTCCTCCAGAAGAACAGGACCTGCACACAAATCCACAACAAAACCAACGATCAGGCACAGAAACATCACTTTATGCCAAACTCTGGGTCATCACAACCTCACTGACGCTCAGGTATGATATGTCCAAAGCCTGACTAAACTAACGACATAACCAAAAGGAAGATTGTCCACAAAGACATTAACTAAGACTGCCCGTTTATCGACTGTCGACTTATGTAAATACTGCTTGATTCATCAAGACAAAGCTGAAAATTTTGATAGGGAGTTTTCTGAATCTGAATAAGTACTAAAATATACAAATGCAAGTGAAACCAACGATTTGGTGACCGAGGCTTACCACGTGTACCGACTGTGAGAGAAGAATTGTTGTTCCACACAGGAGCACCCGAATTGGTTGTCCAGTGGTTGGAGTTGTACTTGCTCGAAGGAGTAAACTGTTCCAAAATCACAAGTTTTTTTAGCTGCCGGACACAGATTAAAGCAACCTCTCAAAGTCATCGTACCATCCGACTGTGATTGAGAGCACTTCATAATATGTCCACTGTTGTTTGCAATACTTGACAGTGACGGTTCATGAAAACAAGAATGGAACTCTACACCCAAGGGTGCAGAGTATAGCAACCTTATGCCCATGGACATCATTACATTCTAAACTCTATTCACTACACTTTGGCGAAATCTCCACTCTCAGTCCTGGGCATTTACAAGTGATCCACTATGGCTCATAAATATCATTTAGCAAAGTCGTAAAAAACCTTCAGACGACAGAGTGCACCAAAATCATGAGAAAATAGAGAGTGAACCTTGTAGGGATCCATGATTACAAACGCTCGTGCAAACTGTAATTTCACACGACCGTGCAGGCTGCAACTTAGAAACAATATCTATGTCTCCACTTTTCGGTGGGTATGCACAGTCCACCTTTACTAATTAGAGGAGCCACCGATTATGGGTCTACAAGCCCACGAGTCTTCACAAGCAATTCTCCTTCGGTGCGCACTCCCTGTACATGTACCCCCTTTTGAAGCTCGGAGCTCAGTGAGTGACCTCGGAGCTCGAGGCATCCATCCTCTGTGGCACTTGTCACAGAGAGTAGTGCTGACACTTGGCATGAGAAATCCTGTTCTGACGTGGCCAACCTGAGTAAAAGAGTCTTAGCACCTGCGTCATTACTCATTCACTTCCTCTTCGGGGTATCAGCAAATAGTCCACCCACAAGTTCACACTTCCCATCCACAGTACCTGCTACTGGAGATCTAGTCTATATGTGGGCTTCATGTTATTTTGGGCATGTGGGGCAGCCGAGGGCGATCCACTCGAACCAAGTTCGGTCATGGGATTAAGGAAATTTCTGCGGCTAGAGAAGCTGTCTTTTTCTTGTCGTAGAGAGTAAGCTAACAAATCATTCCTGCTTGAACCACGTGATAGGGTTCCTGTTTAGCTTGCTGGTGACTTGGAGTGGGTTTTGTTGGGGTTAAACGTTATCATCGGCTTTTGTCGACCCAATCCATTTCATGTCCAGTGAAATTGCTCATGATCAGAATTGGGTGAGTTGGTAAAAGTTATCTATCATCCATGTTGATGAAAAGTTGGAGGGTCCTCCAGGATACTGTCTACTTCCTCGGTTTGTACGAGGAGTCTTGAGAAATTAAAGTTGAAACGCTGAACCTTGGCCCTCTCTAAGAAGCCATTCCATGGTTATTTCAAAGAGAAATAAACATGAGAAGAATGAGAAGACTTGCTTTGCTTAGCTCTCCATGCATGCCACAGACTGATGTATACGCTTGGAACACCGCTGCTGCTGTCTAGTAGATAAACCGTTGATGAATTTAATTCTTATATCCTCTGCAGTAGCTATCGAACCCGCTTCAAAGGCAGACACTTTCATCATAGGCACTAGCAGCAAAAGAACATTGCTTGCTGATCAACTGCCCTTTCTCACCAGTGCATCTGATGAATCCAACTAGCTACTAAAAACTTAAGGACTTCGGATTTTCTGGTCTTCTGAGTTTTGCGTCACGCTCCACAGCATGAATGACATAATGATGTTCTAATTACATTTTAGATATGGAAATTCATATGCTTCAGGATCCACCTTGCGGGAGGTCACTTATACCCAAGTGTTTTATTCTCGATGGATCGCGCGAGCGGATCTAATTTTGGATCATTTTGTGACCGTCCTAGACCTTGACTCTTCAGCTTTGATAGATTTATAGTGTTTAGACTACCAGTGAACGGTAGGAGTCTCAAAGTCAAGACAAAGCAAGGCTTTTTACATTTTCATGGTGCCACTCTGGCATGTATTTGCAGTGAAACAATACTTATGTTACACCTTCTCGCACAACGAGAGAAAAGGAGACTAACAAAATTTGCCTGTTTCATCTGTTTGTGACAATCTCGGGATCCCTTGTAGTTTCTATGGAGACTCGAACTGGAGTTTGGTTACGACCTGACACTGAACTAAGGGAATATCCCTTTCTAGGCTAATGCTGTTTCAAAGATTAAAAACACCTCATAATTCATCTTTAATCGAATCTGCCGCCTCTTTTACCACGTGTTGTATCTTTTCAGGAATGGTGGTGACAGACTCGGTGACCGCCTCTAACGTGCTCTCGGATTCTTTAGTAACTGATGCCGTTATGTCAGATTCACATACGGACTCCTTAGTGCACTTAGGCTCTTCGATTACTGACGCATGGGATTCAATAACTGAACCCTTGCCACTCTCGGGTTCAGTGGTGGCCGATGCAGTTGTGCTGGGTTCCGCAATCTCCACTGTCGAGGTAACCTCTTCGATGACAGTGGCAGGTTTCTTGGGAACTGTGAAAGGAATTGCAGCCTCCTTCTTCAAAAACTTCACAAAGTCCTTAAGTGTCCTCTCTCCATCGAAAGTTATCTGCGAGAATGTAGAGAAATAATTATATTGAGGGTATAAAACTTATTTGTGGACCTCACTCCAACATCCCTCATATAAGTGAAATAAGATTCAATACTTCTTTTCGTCGCCAAAATTTGTTGATATCACACTATCCATTATCGAGTTATGATGCAGTCATGGCTTAATGCCAAATGGCTTAGCACATGTTTAAAGATCAGAGAGGTTCTTCTTGATTGTCATTCATGATATCAAAATTAATGGACAAATTTGACTAACGGTTTTTCTCCATTATTGGATGTACTTTTTGCGATTCACTGTCAAAACTAAGACAAAGTGTCTTAGTTTTCAACTTGTCCTATGCCTTAGTCACTGCCATGCAAGGTGTGTTGGCTGAGGAATTACTTACAGGATCAAAACTCTTCTTGCCAGCAGGAAAGAAGAGCAAAGTTGGGTAGCCATCGGACTGCGAGCAGAAAGTCATAAGATTAGATCGAAATGAATGAAATATTAACCAAGCTGCAAGTGAACATCCACAAGAGTCTCGCGAATACCACTGTTATCATGCTCGGAATAAATCATTTTAAATAGTTCAAGTATCTTACCTTGGCTCTAGCATGTTCATTGGTGGTGCCATCCATTTTCGCAATAACGATAGACTTCACGGACTGGAGACGCTTAGCCAATTTTGTCCACGTAGACTCCAAAGCCTGACAGTGTCCGCACCATGGTGCATATATCTGCACCAAAGGAAAAATCCCGCTTGTTTGTAGATGTTCCAACGAAATTTAGGCAGGTTATCATAAAAGCCTAGAATGGTTGATATGGCTGATTAAAAAATCATGTAGTTCTACGGCTAAACCAAACAATGGTAGCAAGCACTTACAGATTTACGTAGACTCATTCAACCATCTATACACAAATTATCATTGTTTTTTTCGATGCAAAGTTGCCATTCGAATCACAGTCATCAAACATGAGTCTTCTAGACTCTCCTTGTCCGTTTTAAAAAAAAGTGCAATACATCTCCTCTTTGAAATAAGATGACCTCGTGTAGTCCGTTGACTCAATGGGTACTTCCATCCCCATGCCCGGCTTACTCAGATGCCATTCTTCTCCGGTTACTTCAGGACCCACAACTTATGAACTAAATGCAACAGTGCACAACAGCGAGTAACATACCTCAAGAAAGCAGTCTGTTGTTTCATCAAGAACAATGTCATCCAAGTTCTTGCCTACCACAATCTTCACAGGTCCATCATTCTGCCAAGGAAAAATCAAGATGTTGTTAATCAGATGAAACTAGTTTTCTCTAGACAGCTAATCTCTGCATTAGCTTACTAGACTTCATAGATGCAAGGCTTGAAAAACCACGATAATACGGCTCAGCTCATTGGAGATTAGACAAACTTACAGATTCAGGAACTGGATCGGACTTGAGATGAGGTCTGAGTTTTTCATTTAGAAACCCGTCTGCAAAGGCCTGGAGTGATCATGGTGCAGCGTTAGACATATATTTATTTTTTTCTTCTACGATAGTTAAGTATAGTATCGAGGCTCCTTGGAATTGATTTCAATCTGGATAACAATATGCTAGTCGAACCTAAGAAGATTAACTGAAGTCACTGAGTCTCACTAACAGCTACATACTTGATGCTAATCTTGTTGTGTTAGTACTTGAACTTAGAGGCAATCTTGACAATGAATACTGATGCCCCATCAAAGTTTCTCCAACGAAGGCATATCATGGGCATAGAGATCTTTTTTATTCACATTTTATACGTGATTACCAACCTTCATGTTCTCAACATTGATTTCGCCCTCCATCAAGAACTTCCGACCATTTTCGTGAGACTCAAATGCCATGACCTGCGTTTTCTTCCAGAAATTCACATCATCTTCCAGCTCTGGTTTCAATTTTCAACAGTCAAGAAGAAAGAAGTTCGCAAATAATAGACAACAGACTTTCGACATTGCGCTGATAATCGTCATATCTGGATAGGTTTATCATACCGCTGGTTTATCAGACGGGATGCCGAAGAACTCCGTGATACCTGGGGCTTGCTCAGTGTCTCCCAGATCCACATGCACGAAGACCATCTGCAACCATCTCACCGTAAAACTTTATTGCTAGGTTATATTTGACGTCTGAAACCTGATCCTAGTGACTGGTAAAGTAAGCGTAGAAATGATCGAATTTAATGCATACCTTTCCAGTGAAGGCCTTGGACACAACTTTGAAGTCAGGTAACACCCTTTCTAATTCATCTTGGTCGGCGAATAAAAGAAACTGCCAAGAATCATTGTGATGTTATACGTCAGATAAAAAAAATTACTCCTCCCAGATGATAAATCTGAAAAGCTGTGTATACTCTGGCTTCAAGATGACACTTGATGATCTTCTTCAAGTCAAGTGTCCATAACATGGGAAGAAAGTCCAAAAGACAGAATATCCCGTGGATTCTCTGCCTCTAAGCTTCACGACACGAAAAAATTGCGATAACTTCCTCCCCATTCTAATCAGTTTTCACACTCCCTACTAGTAACAAACACTTCCTTTTGTTAGTGCAGAATTAGCATCATGACCACAACATATCATGGGTATAACTGCGTTGTTCTATCCATGTTCATCTAACTAAATTAGACTTATTCATCAAGAACCAATCATCTTCCTGTAATAACCATCCATAATGACCATAAGAAAAAAGAAAAGGCTAAAACACACATCTGCCAGCAGTAAGTAGTTTTACATACTTGTCTCTTGATGGGAGATTCAAAAATGAGTGCCGACGATTCCTTGTTGAAAGTAATGACCAAAGGAAGCTTGTTCTCGGCTACAAACCGTACAAGCTCATCTCGTTCGAACGAACCATCTGTTACATGAGACAACTCATTCCTCTCAACTGAACTGTGGATATATTCCATCTGAGTTTAACGGGCTGAACAACAAAAAGCGCATACTCCTCGCAATTCGGCATCCTATCTCCGACCAATGCTGAACGACCGTCACACACCCAGTTCGGAAAACTGATTTCTCAAAAGCAGCGTTCGCCACTTTTCGCTAATGAGCTAAACAAGACATTGACTTATCGAAACAACGCATATTGAGCACATATTCCGCAGGACTGGAATCTCACCGAACCACGATACTTTCTCAGCTTCCTGCTTGAGCAGAACGAGGGATGGTCGCTTTGCTTCCTTGGAAAATGTGAAAGCCTCAGCCACCTCCTTGTTGTCCGTTTGATAGAATACAACGTCATCATCTTGTCTGGCAACTGCGGAGTAGGTTTGGGCATCTGCACCCTGTAATCAGAACTCCGCATTAGAACTCTACTAACACAAGTAAAACTCAGTTTCAGGCCTTGAGTATCCATGTAACAGATAAATGCAAGTTAAGCATAGGTAGTCTGACGAGTTTGAAGAAATGCAAAGGAAGCAGTAAAATTGACCATTCGTCCAAACCTTCAAGTCTTCCAGGTAGGCAATAGCCATTGTAGTCTTCTGTGTATCAACAATCAATTCGGCATCATCCTTCGAGTTGATAGTAATGACAGATGGTCCTGTCTTTTTCTTCACCCACGCCACGATTTCATCTCTGCAGTCTCACCAAGCTGATTCTCAGTGCTGAACTGAAAACTTCTAATGATCAGTGCAGGTAAAGAGAAGAAAAAACAGAAAATTTCCACCCACAATTCACACACATCACATCACGGACCTTTGACGTTGTCCGCTATAAGGCTTCTGGACACCATCGATGAAAAATATCAAAGTCGGATACCCCTCAACGTCAAACTTTTGAGCAAGGTCATCTTCCAAGGTGGCGTCTACTTTAGCCAATACAGCAACGTCTTTGAGCAATGTGGCCGCCTCGGCATACTCTGGAGCCAAAGCTTGACAATGGCCACACCATGGTGCATAAAACTCGACCATAACGTAATGATTTGCCTTGATCACTTCAGAAAAGTTTCCACTTCCGAGTACGACCACGTCCTTCTCATCAGCCTGTCATTAACCCCAATTCAAATGTTCAAATTTCCAAGATATGATCAAAACTGTAAACTTCCTGGTGCAGCGATCCATAACTCCTAGCTGCACCCAACTTTCTAGAAGAGTACACACATTGTATCACAGGTATGAAATTACTGCTCTCCTTTGAAGGGTTAATATGCTCTCCGGGAGGGTCGATCAAGTTACAGAGTGATCGAAGAGAGAACGAATCATCCAGATCTAGAAACCTTGTACTGCGGTGACAAAATTCACTCACCTCTTTCACTTCTTCTTCCTCCTCTTCCTCGTACTCGCCTCCTTCGTCGAGAGCTGCATCGCCCTGAAAATCCTCGCCCTCATTGTCATCATCGGCCTCTTCTTCCTCCTCGTCCTCATTATCATCATCGTCCTCCTCCTCCTCCTCCTCTGCTTCCTCCTCCGCTAATTTCTTCAACCTCTCTTCTTTCGCCTTCTTCTTCTCGGCAGCCTCCTCCTCGTCCAAAAAACTCAAATCCACCTCCTCTTGCTGCTGCACTTCCTTCTCAGCCTCTGAGAAAATCCCCATGCCATCGGCCAAATTCTCAGACGCCGAGGCCTCACATTGCTGCACGCAGACGCCTGCCAGCACAAAGAGCCCCGCCACAAGCACCAGCACCGCCGCCCATCTCCTGCTTCTCCCCATATCGCCCAAATCGACTCCGTTCGGGGAACTCCTGATGCGGTTCACAGACAGCAGCGGCAGCTACACTCCCGATGCCCCACACAACATCCGTCAATTTACGATCATGGAAGGCGGAACAGAACGGAACGGGCCGGGCTGGGCCGGCAGATGATCGAATGCAGGACGAGACAAGTGCTCTGTGCGTGGAATTGGTCAACAGCCAAGCCACACCAAAATTCCAAGTCCTAATTCTCCTTCCCTTTCCCTGCAGGCTGGAGGTCGTAGCCCCACCAAGGGAGGGGCACATACTGCACATACTGTCATATTTATTAGTCACCTTGTCTCAGCATTGCAGAATTCTTGCTAGATTCGTTCGACAATCTTGTCGGTTATGTCAGTGTGGATATATTAGCACCAGTTGAACCTTCCATTTCATATGAATTTGTTTGTAATTAATGTGGTTTGCAGACCTTTTTTACACACCTTTTTGTGTAGAACTTATCATACTAAACTTCAAATTGTATGACCACATCCAAGTCTACAAGGGGCAAGTGTGATTAACATACATTTCATTACAGTATATGTAAATGTTTTGTTACTGCTTGTTAGTATCCCATAGCTTTAGAATGTTCTTTAGGTTTAGCGATCACTTGTAGGTTCAGTTTTAGAAATATTTTGCCACCCTATTACGCTTGGAACTGAATATTATGAACGTGAAATATTGTAATTAATTTGAAATATTTTTACATTTCTCTTTTTCACCAGTAATTTTTTTTAGCACAACTTCTGCTTACGTCCAAATAAAATGGCATTTAATTTACCTAAGGATGACAATGACAGAGTTTTAATTTTTAGAATGAGTCTAGATACAGCAAAGCCTTGCAGCCGAAAATGTGATCCAACTAAAACGTTTGATACTTAAGACCCTTGCTGATTAATAGCGGCTTCATCTTTGAAGATTCAAAGTATTTACAGAGTTTTTCCTGAATAAACCACTTGACCAGATCTGACCTCGTTATCCACCAAGAAGTCTTTCACTCTACTGAATCCTTGCAAATTTACTCCAGCCTCTAAGAATGGCCCGCTAGCACTACCACCGCTACTCCACTGTCGCCCCAGATCAGCCTACGCTACGAGGAGGAGGACGTTCAAGGCAATTATGAGCGAGCGTGGTGAGTTCAGGCGATGAGTCCAATGCCGAGTTTTGTCCCCTTTTGCCTAGCCCCGTTTCCAACGTGACCAAGTTGACTTCGAGTTGAAGATCGTATTATTATTATCCTCGTATGACTCTTTAATGCAGAAGGAGTTCTTCTTGCTGACTGACCCTTCTGTCGTTTCAGGTTTTGATCTCCCATGGACTTTTCAGAATTGTTCAACCTTTTTCTTGTATGCCAACATGCCACTCAATCGGTCTTCTCCAGAACTAACAATGTAATCCGCAAGATGCCTCAAGCAAGGTAACAGATGGCATCGTCTGTTTTCTATGGTACCAAGTATCAATCCAAACCCTGGGTTTGAGGTATCTTTCAGAATTATGTATCTGACTATTAGGCACCTCTAATTGACCATATACCCAAGAATGGCACCAATTCGGCATATTTTTACAGAACTATACAAGTAACGAGGAGTTGAACGATACCTTCATGTATCTAAGTATATTGTATCACGTACATTAAGGTTGGATTGGAATGAAACAAGGTCTTCTAGACAAGATGGGGTCTTCCCATCCCTTTTGTTATTAAACTTTCTCGGGGGCTTCTAGACAAGAGAAAGATCAGAGAGTAAACATTTTACATCTGAAAGACTCCTTATACGCCCCTGCTAAATATCGTATCGGAGGAAGAAATCTGTAATAATTTATAGCTGTACCACATCTCTAGGTTGACGAATATAGACTTTCATCGTTATTGGGCAAATCATTTGGTGGGAAACCTCCAGTCAGACATCAGCTATGGAAGTGCGCTGAGAGCGCACAAGTTATAATACTACCATTACCTTCAGTACCTACGTTACAAATTTGAAATTTGGAAACATAAATGTTTACTAATTTCTAACAGAAGTACACAAGACGAATGTCGAGTCGTTCGTGGATCGTCTGCAAAATATGCCATCCGCAGTATATATGTCGAGGTGGGTCATGGTCGTTGCCAGGGGAAGGTGTGGCCCCACATGATGTCCGTACAGGCTTTTATATATTCACAACAATTGTTAGCCTTATCTACACTGATCTGTTCATGATTTGGAATGTCGTCAGGAGGAGGCAGTTGAAAGGAAAGTTTAGTATAATAACAAAAGGGATGGGAAGACCCCATCAAAGCGTACAGGATGGAACCGGTAACATGGGGCTAGGCCCCAATAGTATCACACTGGGAAATATGAAAGTAGAATATGATTCCAAGACCATAACATGATGTGATCCAATCCGATATAACGCTCTTGCAATGTTAGGTCGTACCTCCAAGAGGTAACGAACCAGATACTTGTGTTTGCGACTTACCGACCAGATACTTCGTAGCATTCTTGGGACGACGATCAACCCCAAATCCGGGTCATCTGAAGAGTCGGGGACAGCCCCAGTTGATGGCAAGACTTCCGTGTAACGCCCGAGGCCTTGCGCGATACCAATCACGGTAGGGGTATTAATCTTAAGTAACTCACATCGATCTTTATCATATTGAAAAGGTTGTATCTATCTAGACCTCTTAGGAAGAATAGCTAGATGGATGTTTCTATTGCAGAATTTATGTTCACACTGCAAACAAAGAAGATAATTCATGATACAAATTTGGACTTTTTATCTGGATTAAAGACACATGTTTCTGGCAGCACCGTGTGAGATGATTTTCAACTCACTTAGTACAAAGAAACGCAATACTACTATCTCTATCATTATCTATGGGCATTGGAAATGCCAGAAGATTTGACACAAAAACAGAGGGCAACTAGAAAAAGGGATAATGTTCATAATGGGGGTGGACAAAGTCCTTGTAGGTGTTTGGAGTCATACGAAGTCCGAAGAGTGGTACAAGCCATGCACAAAGAAGCAGTAGGAGGCCATTATGCTTTGAGCAACATGGTTAAAAGGATTCTTGCTATAGGGTATTGGTGGCCCACCATGTACAAAGATGTCCATCACTTTATTTAGAAATATGATGCTTGTCATAGGACTAGGAGACCGACACCAACTACTCCATGGACTTTAAAATCCATCTTGACTTTAGCACCTTTTGAGATATGGGGAGTAGATTTTATGGTACCCATCTCACTAGCTAGTAGGGGGACCCGGAAAAGATATATTCTTGTAGCGACGGATTATGCTACAAATATGGTTGAAGCGGGTGCTATCCAAAGAGATGTGTAGGGACATAGTTAGAAAGATTGGTATGATTTTTTGTGTTTTTGTAATAAAGTGTTATATTCGGGGGAATGAAAAGCTCATTCTTATGAATATGATGAATTAGAAAGTGAATGAATAATGTAGGAAGTCATACAAGCGGTAGAGTGAGTTAGGGTTGGCACAGCGTTCGGTGGTTACGGAAGAGAGTTTCAGCGGGTCCTGTAATTGTGTGCCAAGAACTTGCAACATCAAAGCGAGCAAACACTCGATGTTAAGGCAAAGAGAATTCATTGACTCATCTTGATGGCGGATTGGACTCCGGCGGAATTGCTGAGACTTAGAAAACTGGGAGGTGTCTTCTTGTCATGGAGTTGGGATTACGTTTGTCTAGAATTATGCAAGGAATTGATAAAGGGGAGAACAATTTCCTCGGAAGGATAACAAGCACAATCTGAACAATGGGACGCAAAGTTGTGGGCCAAAACATTGGGCCGAAATCATGACAAAGACAAAGACGGAGGCGATTGGGAAGAATCGGCATTACATACCGGCTTCAATTTGATGAGAGAAAGTTGTTCAACCCCATAGAGTGGAAGGGGACGAATGGATACAAGATCGATTTAATCAAGGATGTGTTCAAGAGGAAGGTCGCCTTTACCCTGAACCACTTGTTCTCGCCTCGGCAAACTACATATGTAAGTATGCATAAGGTGAGTACTGTGGAAGGATTCGTGGGAGGTTCCATTCATGTCAACTGGGGAGAGATCCTTATGACTTATGAGGATGTTCAAGCAATGGCTGCCAAGTTGAAGGAGTATGAGAAGAACTCGGGATACATCTCTTGTTTTCTGGTGAATTTATCTGTTTGGAGTGCTTAACTAAAGAGGAGGTGAGTCTATATCATTTCGAGTCCCGACTCTCTTACATCGAGATGAGAATTACAGTGCTCGCATTGGGTCCACGAGGAGTATTGGAGGAGTGGATAAGCCAGTGCTGGAAGATCCCAGAGAAATAGAAGAATTAGAAAATCAACGAAACTCAACCTAACCTAACCCTTTCATTGGCTTGGCTTCAATTCTGTTAGCGAAACTCTTTTTCATCTTGGTTTACTAAATCCTAGATGCGGATCGAACAGAGGACTTTCCACATCAAAGATTTCCTTACTCAAACAAGGAAAGCACTCGCAGGATACATTGCAGATCAATGAATCAGAGAAATAGTCCAGTGGAGACTTGAAATTAGTTCTGGTCCGGGATTTTACACGAAATCACGAAATTTGTGGAGTACTCAATTCTACAGGGCGATCAATTATCTCATTTTCCTGGTCACTTCTATCTATATCTTTACATCGGCTAGAATCTTAGCAGAATCTCTACATTAGTGTTGTAGCCATTTTCTGAATATCTAGATAGATGACGAAGGTAGTCTTCTTTCAAGCACTAGCAATTACCGTACAGCTTGTAGAGCTCGTTTTTAGGGGTTTTTTCTTGATACTTTCGACCTGGGTAGCGTGATTTCTGTGTGTACATTGTACTAAACCCGGCAGCTACATCAGATGTTACTACCCTCAAGGGTTGCAAGCTCCACTAGGTTTCCACTTTCTCACTGCCTTCTCTTCCTTTAATGTTTTATAGATCGGACAGCATGTCTTATCACCGTAGACTCAAGATTGTTTCTCAACTCCTCCAACGACAACTCACCAGATTTTATATCCTGAAAGCCTAAAACGTGTGCCACGCGTTCCTTTGTATTAATGGTCTCTCTTTCAAGAATGTACTGTAGGACAATGGTTTTATACCTCAGTTGACAGTAGTTTGCGGCAGAATTTCCCACAAGGGAGATTGCAACAAATGCACAACGAGTAAAAACGTCTACAAATGCCATATCTACTCAACCAATCCAGTGTTCAAAGAGTCCCCTTTCATTGAAATTTGGTGTTTCAAGACTGTACACATCGAAAATGTGTTCCTTCCTGACTCACAAAGCCTTCTCAGTCTACCTTAAATTAAGTGTTCTATGCTCAACACTTCGAATTTATGGTACCTACTGAAAAAAAGACCACAACGCCACAAACCCGTCCAATTATGAACTTGCTACTCCAACTTCCAGTTCGTCATGTTCTTAGAAGGGTGCACATGAATCACTACTGTAAGCTGAGGGACCTAGTTAAGGGCTGTTAGCAGGACGTGCTGATCTGCCTCAACTGTAGAAAGTGTATTCCAAAAATTTTATACGGCTACACTCACTATCCGGCATCACTGGTCGATATATATATGAACAAATATGAAATTGACCGAAAATCAACCTAGCCGATAGGTGGCCCGTAAAGATTTCAGCTCCGAATGCAAGTCCGGTGAAGATTTCATGAAAACTTCATCCCATAACTTACCGAGATCTGCAACAACATCTTCCTGTTATTACCAGAAATCTTGGCAACTGATTCCATTCAAAGACAACAGTTGGTTTGCTAGTAGAAAAAAACCATCAGATAATGGCCTCATGCAGTTGAGTATTCTCACCTGTCTTATCCTTTGCTGACATAAACATCACAGTCATGCTGAATCTCCCGACCTTCGTCAGATTCTCCAAGATTTGTACTGCAAAGCTTGCATCGTCGCTGCAGAAAATATGCAGAAGCTTCTCGGTAAACAGTTAAATACGCTACAAATTACAAGAAAAGCATTCACACTGTCTTCATAAACGACTGGCATTTCAGGTAATGAGTGCGAGTTCGAGTTGAGAATGTTGGAATAAATACGTACGGAAACAGAAGTTCAAGGCAACGAATGATCTCCACCATCATAGTAGCGCCAAGGGAATCCTTAAAGACTCCAGGAAGAGAAGAAGGATCCATGACCTGCGCGGCAAAAAATATTGCCTGTCCAATGGTAACTCTTTCCAAAAATGATGACAACACAACAGCAGCCTATAAAACTTTCAGCCACTTTGCCACCTTACTTGAAACATCTACTCTGAATTCGCACTTCATAATAAACAGTTACCAACCTTGATAAGCCGAGACTGAGCCTCGTGATTCCCGTCAAAGCCTTTCCATAAAGATTCAAACTCATAGGCTGTTTTAGGAGCGGCAAAGTTTCGCACAGCTGCCATAGCAGCTGTGGCTGCTGCTCGGGCTGCAGCGTTCTGTACAGCTGCTGCCTCTACCAGTTTTTTCTCATACAGTTTTACCTGCAACACATAAGAATCCGATCAATGAAATAGACATGAGGAAATTGTGAAGTTGCGCTAAGCTTAGTATTCAGAGAGCCTGGTGTCTTTACTGTAATGGTTGAAATGTTTTGAAAACTTGACAACGCAGGAGAACTCTTTGAGACGATAAGAAACTAGATTTCCAACAACAATAAATTATGTGGCTAGATGAGCCACCTGCTCTGCTGTCTTGGCCTTCGCTTGCGCACTAGCTGTGAAAGGTCTTCCGGCTCCGTTTGCCTGCACGATGGGAGTCTTTGGCCTGATATCAGAACCAAAAGACTCCATATCTCCAGCTAGGTCAGCGTGATTACTTTTCGTGCTATTACTCGTTGGCCCTGCAGGTTTAAGAACAGGTTTGGGTGACTCCTCAACGGCGGTGGACTTAGCTGCAACCGGTACTTGTGGTGAAGCTTTTGCAACTTCTTTAACAATGATAGGTACTTTCTTTTCAGATGGTTTGTTTCCTGTGCGCTGCCAAAACAACGGGGTTAGTGATGCTGGCAGCTGAGCAGTTCCCAGAAGTTACAAGAGGCGAAATATAGAGCTTCCAACTGGCTCAAATAAGTGGGGTTCAGATCTCTCAGTAACGAAGTCGAACTTTAGAGCTGACCGCTGTACGAACATCATTGCAGCTAACAGAAGGAAACTGGATATAAAATGCAAGGTCAACTTTACCAGCTACTAGAAATTCAATCTAGAATTGATTTTCTAGTATCTGGTAGTAAAAGGACACACTAACTGGGCCTTTGTAAAACCTGTCACAGATTCAAAACAACTACTTCCAATAATGAGTCTTTATTGGAAATACTTGTTCCAATAAAGACTCATTTGCGAGTCTGCACCATGAAAAACATTATCTCCCTGATTATAAGGTAATTTTCATACATAAAAAACAGCAAGATCGGTCTAGAGAGTTACTTCCTCATAGGTCTCTCTTGCTTCCATGTACTGTCTCTTCAAATGCGTGTTTTCAGGTTCCAATCGAAGTGCAAATTCGAAATCTGCAGAGGTACATGGATCACATGAAAAAAATAATCAAGATACTGAATTTGAAACAATCCGAATCATAAGGAGGATCCTATGGGCTACAAAACTTCTTGTACATGTTTATGGCACAAAATTCAGGTAATAGGATGCGCAACCGGGAATGTATTGCGCACATGGTGGTGCTTACACTAGGACAGAATGTATCCCATGACTCAGATGTATCTACGTCAGAGAGCATCATACTAATATTCAATTATTGTTTCATAGCACAACCAAGGTCTCACCTTCAACTGCCAACAGATATTTCTGGAGCTCTCTCCGAGCAGTGCCACGCCGGGCATAGGCTTTAGTATAACGATCATCTAAAGAGATGGCCTCTGTGCAGTCCTCCTCTGCTTCTTTGAACCTGCCTTCATCAAAGTGAACAAAAGGTGGACGATACAGCGTCAGCTCTGGACTTTCAAAGAGCATTTATGACACAAGTTACACAATGAAATTTTACCTCCCATATAGAAGGAACAAGTTCAAAAGTAGCGGCAGTGAAACTGAGAAGAAAAAGTTAGACATTTTCTCGTACAATTCAGGCAATAACTCTTACGTGCAAGATATGGATGGTTCCTCTCTTCACAACTAACCAAAAAAATAGCAACGAAGCGCTCACCTATTCAGCTTAAGCGCTGCCATTGCTCTGTTTGCATACGCGACTGCAGTGGGCTGCAGTGCTATGCTCCGCGAATAGCAGTCAAAAGCTCTAACATACTTTCCTTCTTTGAAGTACTCATTTCCCTGGATAAAACAACTGTACTCATTAGTATCTCACTGATCAAGGAATAGAAAACAGCTATCGGTTGCACCCTCCTTGCAAAGTGCTAACTTTGCAATTGAAACCATAAGTACTCTAGCCTATGAATATTTGAAATGCATGATTTACTCACAAGCTCTTTCTCGGATGTTGCGTCTGGTATTCCTTCATCGTATCCCAGGGAACCAGGAAGTTGATTCATGGCTCCAATTCCTCGACCAAATAATTTTCCTGGTTCCATGGTTTGTTCTTTTGAAATGGCCTCCGCTGTCCGTTTTCTCTCAGTAGTTTTGCTGCCACCCTGAGATCCGCGTACAGGAGGTATTACCTTGTCCTGTACCTTCTTTGTACTTATGTCTTCGCCATCTTCGTTCTCTTGATCAATCTCCTTCAGAGCTGCATCCTAGTATACGGCCAAGGACATCAGAATCAAACTAAGTGATGCATTGAGTGGCAAGCATTTGGAAAACCATTCAGGTGGAAAATTTAATCAGTCATACTAGGCACTGGCAAGCAGTGAAGGAAGGCTAGTAGAATCAATTCAGCTCATAGAAAAAACCAATCAAAATATGGCAGTGGAGTGGTTAGGAGCTGAGGAGAGCAACAGACACTAAGGCAAACTTAGTTTCAACTGATTGTGGACTGGGTCAGACCTGACCATCATAAATTCCCTGTCAGAGGAAAGTTGATCACCAAGGTCTATAGAACAAATAGACTGTGACTGGTATGACACTAAAACGACTTAATCAGCTACTTCCGTACGGTTAAATAGATGATCTGAGGAAATTGTAAATTTGACGTCTCTGATATTGATTCAAATGCGACACTTGCGTATGAGGCAGTCACCAAAGGCTAGTGTCCGTATTTTTCGCCTGAATTAGTGTAGATACGAAACATAAAGAAAGTTAGATTACACACCACATCAAATTTATCCCACTTGTCTCGGAAGTAGTCATACGTGTGGCTCGCAGCTGTTGTGCCAGGTTTGCTGGCCGGAACCTGGCTCTTTTCCGTCTTCTTACTAGCGCTTACTGTAATAGGAGCATCCTTGCCATTGTTCTTCCCTTTGGATATCTCCTGGCTTCCCTTGCCTTCAACTTGAGCTGCAGTTGAGGGATTCCTCCTTGGAGTGGGAATCTTTTCACGATCAAACAAGATCTCAAGGTGTAAATTACAGAAATTACGATTGGTTTGCCTACCTGCGATGAATTAGATTATAGCATCCACACAACCAAAAGACCAAGGGCGAGTGATAAGAGAGACAACATAAACACACTTCAGGCGCAGAAACTGCAAAAATCCAGCAAAAGTTTGATGATGTTTTTTCGATTAAATAGCACAAGGGAATTTCAGCCAAATTCTACGAACGAAATTACCCGTTGTTTGTTTACTGCAGGAGAAAAAACGTCGCAATGCCGAACTTGCCCCTCTTGAAAATTTGCTCACAATTGCTATTTCTAACTACCAGAACTAGAGTACCCTCTAAATGAATACAAGATCTCCAACGATGAACAAGGGAACAAAATCCTTCCCGATGTGGGATGAAGAAGCAGTTGTCACATATTCACGTCGACCAAGAAGAAACCAATTAAAACATGAAGCTACATGTTGGAACAATCAAGTTAAGCAGTCAGTGGGCGGCATCAGCAAAGTCAGTATAGCCACAAAGGTTCTACATTACCTCAATTCACAGTCGCTACTAGCCTACGGTCTGACTATACAGACTGTCAAGACATTAGGAGAGAGAGATGTTACCACATCATGTCCACTGGTGGTTTGTTGATTCCGAAGATTCTTTTCTTTTTCCTTCACAGAATTCTCCCAGCCCTTCAAATCCTTCAAGAAATCGTGTAACTCCTGCAATCATTCCCGTTTCCCACCAGAGGACAAGGAGCCAATCAAAACTAGCACCAGTCAAACAGTCAAACAACTGACCAGGAACAATCCAAATACTCTAGCTGGAATGTACTTGAGAAACCTTTGTATTTGTAACAACGTCGCCAAATACTCCTGCTGCAAATAATTAAAAAAACCTTTTAAATTTAACTAACTCAACGCTCAATGGTTCCATCCCATACTGTGGTGAAGGGCCCTCTCCAATTAAAGGACGGAGTCCGTTGTTGTTTGGCTGTATAGTAATTGAATCTAAGAGAATCACACATTCGACACGGAAGTTGTAAATTATAAAGAGTGTCCGTGCCCCAGGCCACGGACACCACATTAGGGATATAACATATAACTGGTTCAGTCCCATATTTGATGCTGCAGAAAGTACAATTCAATTCCACATATAACGGGCCTTGTACATAAAGAATTCACGGTTGAACTCTCATCGCCAGTATTCCACCTACTAAAGGAATGAGAAACAGATTTTCCGCGATCGTTCATTTGTTCGGGGAGACACAAAAAACCAAGTACAAATTTACTCTCTCTTTATCTAAACAAAATTGTAACAGCCCAAAAAACACAGTCCACAAACAGAAAAACTGCACAGAACGTCAGAACCACATTCCATTTCAAGAGTTATATAGAAATTATGCCGAGCACTCTGGCCTCATCGCGGATGCGGAATTCAAATTTTTGAAAATGCAGGTTCCGGAAAGTACGAGAGTATTTTCACGAATCTGCCTCTGCACATCCATGTTAGCAGCAGAATCACCGACGCACTCTCGGCACTGCTTTGCTCCTCTCACTTCTCCTACGAAACTCAATCAATTTCTTCAACCTTCAACCTGTGGTACCACCGCGACCAACGCCATGACTACCAGAATTGTCCACGGGGTAAAGAGAAAGAAAAATGCACCTCAGGACATTCAGAAAATTCCACGGTACCCCAAAAAGTTCATCTCCCCCACCACCACACCACCCAGATACTGTCAGCTCCTCTTCACAACCTAATGGACAATGGCGATTTCCGTCGAAAAACAGATGAAAGAAGACGGTCGCCTCTCCCCTCACATCACCTTTCCAGTCTCTCTCTCTCTCGCTCTACACAATTCGAGTTGCTTGGAACTCCATGACAATCTCATGACCAACTTCGTCCACACTGTACTGTAATAACAGTTACGATGTAATCACAGCACAGTACCGACCGTACTGTAAATGGTCTGTGACTGGGTTCGAGATGTCAATCAAAGGAAACATGCCCCAAACATGCAAGTCTTTGGGAAGATTTACTTTAGACACTTTAGTTAACCACGTGAACTCTATCGGTTTTAGTTTTGAAGTTTGTTCAATCGTTCCTCACACCTAGCTCCCAGGACCCGTCATATATCACTGCGAGCGGAGAACTCTTTTCACGCGTAGCGACGCTAGAAAATCGTCTTGGCGCAATACACGCCACATCTATGCCATACATGTGAACATTACCAACACATACCTTGGAAAACCTTCTTCGTAGGTCTATTTCTTCCTCTTCGTTTATTATTGTATCCCCCTCAGAGTAGAAAGTACAGTAGTGGCGTGGATTTGGCGCATGCCCCCTCGAGTGAATGCTTTGTCACAAAGTTTATCGGTTTGATGAAAGTGAATGCGTTTTGCCAACCACAGTGGGTTCAACGGTTGAGTTAATCTCGCGATACAAGATCCCTGTCTAAACCCATTTGTTGTGTGGGAGCTTTCGAAGACTTTCTTCTGGATGTCCATGGAAAACTAATGACACGGTCGAGACTCAGTCGCGAAGGGTTTCACACAAGGTGTAGTGATAGACCTCTTCCATTAAGTGGAAATCCAACATCCTCAGAGTCAGATAATTCTCCTCGTGCCATAAAAAAAGAAGAATGAAGGACAGAATTTATAAGATTATCAAGATTGAACACAACCGCATACTCTATAACTATAAGTTGTAATCACGCATGCTAACACAGAAGAGATCCATATAGTTCATTCATACAAGATTTAAGATTCAAAATGACAATAAAGCAAATTTAGGTAACAAAAGATTAAAAAATTACATAAAAAATATTAAAAATTTATTTATATACAATTTTAAACATAATTCCTTAATCAAAAATAATTTTTTAACAAAAATTATAAAATATTTCATATACTGTATAGATTTAAATGAGTAGATTTTAGTTATTGAATATTTCAATCTAAACATGATGAAACATGATTTTTTATTTTATTATCAATAAAATAAAATAAGTATATCTTTATATGTAACAGATTAACTTAATTTTGTTTATATATTTAAACCACAAAATATATCATTTGAGATTAACAATTTGAAAAATAGTTGTGCAAATATTCAAAGCCATGATTAATTTTTTGAAATAAAGTTAAACTGTCTGGAATTCTTTAGTTTTCTAGACAAAAAGGTTACCTTATTTTTCAAGTAGATTCTTTCGTGGTAATGATAAATGGGTAAGAGTCAACATTAGTACTTACGAGCGATCTAGCAATTGGCCCACCTCCAACTGAAGGTGATTTTGTTCACTTCGGTGTTTTCCACCCAGTTCGTTGTTCTTGATTTTACGACACGGCATGCTGATTTTGACTTCTATTAGTGATAAGAATCATCATCATTTGCAGTACCGCATGAAAATAAACTCCTTGAAGAAATTCTACAAGGATCAACTTTCATTCTAAAAGACTACTACTTTTGTCGCTTATGATTTCAAACATTTTTTTTGAAGAAAGAATTTTATATCATCACTTAGCACTGGCCGAAGTATTGATTTTCAATACTCATGCCATGAATTCGCTAATGGTACACCTTATGATACTACATCTCACTGAATGAAAATTAAACTAGAAAATAATTTCTAAACCATAGAAATTCCTCATTCGCTCAATCAGAAGATATTTGCAATGACAAGCACATAAATTCTTCTTTATTCTTAACAGGCCTCATATCTGTTCAATCTGCAATATTTCATGACGACAACACATTGAACACTTTATAGCATTTGTTGACTCGGTCCAAACGTAAGGTTCACTGCAATAAAACATACTTAGGCATATACATGACAAGAAAGATTCAGGTCCGGAGAATTATTCGGGAAAAAAAGTCATGAATCGGAGTTTGGAACCAAATGATTGTCAGCGTGCGTGCTATGATACGACTCATACGAGTCACCGTTCTAAAAATATCATTTCAAACTCCAAATGGTGTGGAGATCTTACCTACCACCATAACAGTAGCTCGTATCATTTCAGACTTCGATCATTTGCAGCTAAAAGTGATGAATCAACCGTTAGAACAAGATGATGACATAGAGGAGGTAAGAAACTCTCGAATCGAGCTAGCATTTGAATGGCATGATTCTGGGACGAGACACGGAAATGGTTGGTAAGGCGCGGTGCAGAATTCTATGCACAACATTTCAAGAAGACAAACTTGTTCAGAGGAAAGTGAAGGAAGAAGGGAACAAGAGGAAGAAGATTCTCCTCACAGCTTATGTCCCTTGAGTTTTATAGCTGGGTAGGTGTGAATCGTTGTCGATGAAAGTATTGCCGTTGTTGATGCTGGTCGCGGTCGTGTGGAATCCTCGAGGAATCAATTTTGCTGTACTGTATGGCAAACCCTTAATTTCGGAAACAACAGAGTAAAGATTCGTTACTACCGGCAGTCAGTCATTCACCGCTGACGAGAAAGCAGAAAAGGAACCTTCGTAGATTGCTACTGCCTTTTCTAAAATGGAGCTAAGGGGAATGGGTTAATCCAAACAAAGGGCAGGTAGGACTCATAGGAGGCGCTTCATGGTCTTGAATCCAAACTCCTTGTGGCCGGGTGTCACTCTGCCTGCCTGCCAGCCACCGCCAAAAGAAGTCACCAAGCGAAAGATGCTCTCTTCTATAGGGGGGCGGCTTTCCAGTATTTTATGCCACAGTCTCTTGTATGTAACGTTTCCTCATATGATACTTGGTTGTACTCACATCCGTTACCTACAGTGGTGAAAGAACGGCGGATCTGATTTATCGTTCGGGTTCAATTGCATTAAGATCTCTTCAAATTGCCATTCTTAGTCAGTCATGCCGGCCACTTGGTGGTGGAGGTCGTTTGGGCAACAATCTCTGTTTTGGCATCACAGATGATAAGCAGAGAATACGTTAGAGAAAGAAAGAAATACAGCGGGCCTTCTCAGTTGTTCCATTTTACAGTTTACGAGGCGCCCGTGAGTAGCTAGATTGGCACCATATTCTTTTTCATTCGTGTGTATCGTGTGGAGGGATGAATGACATGAGATGGTGTAGATTCGTTGTCTGGTAAAGTCGGCAACCTGCTTGTACTTCCTGTTTGAACTAGATAGTTTGGATATATCAGGTGCAGTAGGACATATTTCCCAGTGTGATGCTATTGGGGCTAGGCCCATGTTACCCTTTTGGTTTCATCCCTGTAGGACTTGATGGAGTCTTCCCGTCTTTTTGTTATTTTACTGTGTCTGTCCTTCTCCTGCTTGTACTTCTGACCGGAGAGGGCTATCAGTAGCGCAACATACGGGACGGGATAAACGGCGGGGATTTGTACAAGTAGCTAGACGATGAATTGTGTCTTTAAATAAGGAAGAAGGGCGGTATGTGGGTTGGTTCCGCGGACATGTAGCCACGGATCGAGAGCAAAGAGAGAGATAGAGAGAGCGAGAGGGTGAGAAGAACCAGAGGCTAAGGCATCTGTTGTCATTTGTTGTGGGTGGTGGTTTGCCTTGGCAGGGCCCTCTTAGGAGGAGACGAGGCGCCTTTAAGGAGTGCGTTGGACTCTCGACATATTGTTTGCTGCATGCGCCGGGGCCCGCCCGTTTGCTAGGTTGCCTCCCCCTTGTGTTTGAGAGAGGGACGTCCGTGGAGAGGGGAGGGCAGGGGAGGGCAGCCGAGCGAGCAGGCATCCGGGGAACGATGACACCTGCATTTAGCTGTGTCTCAGGAGGGTCGTCGGTGGAGTGAGAGCGCGAGCAACAGGAGAGCAAGTTGGAAGAAGCTACTTGCCACAATGCTTGATGTTTCACGAGTGCAGAAGGAGCTGGTTGAGATTGAGAGAGATAAGAATCTCTCGGGAGTGAGCATTGCTATTTGTGAAGATGATCTGGCTCGTATGCGTGGCACCATCACGGGGCCTGTTGGGACTCCTTACGAGGGGGGCATTTTTTCGGTGGATATCCACCTTCCATGTGCGTTCATTCTGCTTCAATTGGTATTGGGTGTGGGAGAGAGAAAAATTGAGATTACAGTTTCTTTCCAGTAGGGGCCTCTGGAAGCATCTCTTGTCCATCGTGGATCTTCGTTTGACTGAACTGCTTCCTAGATATGTCCCACAGCCGAATAGAAATTGCCGTTGAAATTTACGGTGCAACATGGGAAATTGGAATCTGGACTTTAATAATTTACAACCTAAGGCCGCGTCTGAAGGTATCCCAGTATGTTTTTCCATCTTTCACCACAATAGCAAACCCTTACGAATTTATTTCGACGCAAACGTTTGAAGTTATATCAAGATAGCATGAGCAAGCGGAACTGTTCCTCACTATGTGTTGAATTTTAGCCCATTTTCTGCAGTTGCAAGACAATGAACCGACTAATCTAATGCCAGCTAGCGCCGAATCTACACTGACTGTATTGGAAGCAATAATTCCTCCATCGTAGATTGCGTGGACCGTAAACTTCTCTTCGTGTTCTTGCCCAGATGAGTAGCGTGTGGTTGTCAAACTCTTGCATTTTATTCGACTTTTTGCCAATGAAATTTGTAATTTGAGTCATGTGACGTGCGGCTCTTTTCTTTTTCTTTTTCGGGTGATTTTATCATGTCCTGGATTGTGGTTCAAATCTGTCCCAATGATAGTGAGGGTTGGTACCGTATTGCTGACAAGGTCAATTGTCTTGCATTACAGCTGCCTACCCTTTCGAGCCACCAAAAATGCAGTTCATAACGAAGGTTTGGTGAGTTCGGTCTTCCTCTGAACTTGTCAATGTACGAAATCAAGCTACCCATTATTGGTTAGGGTTGTGAACGCGTTTGTCTGCTCTGAATCGGAAATTTCTCACCGCAACATGATCTCTAATTTTTTTTAAAAATTTTAGAAAGGTGTGAACGTCCAGTATTAAAGGGGATTAGTTGTTGCGAGGAACTTGAAATTAGACGATTCGTTCTCTGCAGGCACCCAAACGTGAGCAGCCAAAATGGAGCCATTTGCTTGGACATTCTGAAGGATCAGTGGAGTCCTGCATTAACGTTGAAGACAGCGTTGCTTTCTCTTCAGGCGCTGCTATCGACCCCTGAGCCGGACGATCCTCAGGATGCTGTTGTAGCACAGCAGGTACGTGTACACTTGAAATGTACCATGTTTGGAATGCGGTCTTGGAGATTTGTAATAGCATGTTTCGTGCTTGATTTCAGCTGTCCTCAGAGAACCTTTTAGCTGTCATCAGAAAACATTCGAAATTTATTCCTTTCCCTTTTTCTGGTCAGTACCTTACTTTTTATCAAGTGCTGTTTACCATTAACGTCGCAGTTAAGCTACTGCAAACGATGCTTCGTCTGTACCGTACACGGCGTAGACCTTCCCTTGTATTTTCTACCAACAACTCATTGATATGTGAAGTCGATTTGGAAGCAGTTCCGCACTTATAGGTCACGTTTATTTCTTTTAGCGAAGGAACAGATCAGTTCTATCACCACCAAATCCATACCTTTCCATGTTGTATCTCTTTACAAGCAAGTGATAGTCTAGAATGCACATCATGGCCATTCACGATTCTGACCCAGATGAAACGACTAGAAGCACCATGACTCGGGCAAGAAAAGCACAATCTTTTTCTAATTGTAATTAATACTTATTCTTCTCTTTTCTGGACACAAGCATCCGTGAGAAGGTTTCTTTCTATACCAAATCACACACTACATTTTTTCTGAAAGTACTGAATTCGATGCCGAGTGTTGCTTTTCTCAGTTGGACAAAGATGGGTCGTCTCGAACCACGGAGATATTCATTGTAGAATCTGAATAATGTCTTGTAAAATCCAAAAAGCTTCGACGTAGGGAAACTTTGTCGAATGCTCGTGTTTTTCAATTGCTGCTGGACTAAGTAGTTTGCTTGTTCTGTAGCTGTTCTCGAAAGTCCTCCAAAGTAGGCCTCGTAGATCGTGGTAACATAGTTTGGTTAATCAGTTTTGTGATGCATGAGAAGCTTGGATTATAAGGAGACGTGTTGCAATCTACTTCTCTCTTTGTTGAACACGTTGCTGCTATTCTGCTGCTTCCAACTGGAAACGTCCGAGTGGTATAAATAAGGTGTCATCATTCTTGTCATATCTCTTTAATACCTATCTGTTCCGTTCGTTGTTCACAAAGAAGCTCAACCCTACAAAGGAGATCAGTGTCCCACCCATTTTTCAGAAGGCATCGCTAGGCATTTGCGTCGGTGTGGTCAAGACATACTTTCCGTTACTTGGAGCTGCAAATAATGTGCATTTTTCGGGGGTGGATGGACAGTATTTGCGAGATTATGCAACCTTCGTTGGTACAGCTCGATATTGGACGGAGACATTTGCCAAAAGGGGATCTTTAGGATTGAAGGAAAAGGTATGAGACCTACTGAAGCCCAGACACTCTTCTGTCATATCCGGAAAGAACCTACCTGTACAATGTACCCTGTTTTGTGCTTGAATGTTCGTTTAAGGTCAGTATTTGCGATTTACTTTTGGGAGCTTTGTCTTTTGTTGTTGCATTTTAGATGTATTCGTCAACTCATCCGAAGAGGGGCCCATATGGTGCATTTTAGGTTGTTAACCAGTCTAATCAACAAGGGAATCAAAACAGTCTCATCATAACCTGACTTTAAAGTTATTTATTAACTGCGCTTTGTAGGTGGCGAAGCTGGTCGAAATGGGTTTCTCCGAAGATGCCTCGAAGAGTGCACTCGAATCTTGCGGGGGTGATGAAAATGGAGCTCTTGAGAAGTTGTGCAGTGGGTAGAAGCTTAGAGGAACTCACTGTCGTAAATAGCCCTGTTAACTGTCCGGCACGATTGTAGAGAATCTTTGTGAATCGAGAAGAGTTGATGCGGAAACACCGGGTCGAGGATAATCGTTCTAGATAAGATAGTCTCCGGGTAGGCATTGTACTCGAAGTCAGATCACCTCAAAGACTGAAGTTAAGTGGCCAAAATACTCTTTTGCAGCATTGATCTTCAGTATGTGACTTACATTTCTTGAGGCATTAATGACACGTTCGATCCCTGCCTTCTACCGGGAGAGTTCTGCATATAACTCCCTGAACGTGGTCTAAAGACTTCTCCACAGGAGGGAGAGTTTTGTAAGTAGCTGAGCACGAAGCGGTGATTGGGTGAAGAGGTGAGACTGGAATTTGGCTTGTCTTTGGAACAGCAGGCAGTTCACGTGATTGCCGTTACTATTGGCCAAGCAATTATCAGGTAGAATGTCAAATTCCCTTTCAATGGAAGGATAAGGATGGGAATCACTGGATGTTTTGCCTTGACCAACTCTCGGTACAAATTCGTGTTTTCCTCCTGTAAGAGGGCGTGGAGTGCTTTTCGCTCAATCTGGTGTGACTCATCAGACCAAATGGGACGTTTATGTCAAGCTGTTGCACTCACTGGTAAGCAAATTGATTTGTTTATTCATTCTCTTGTCATAAATCTTGAGTATCTTGCAACGGAAAGCTGGTGCTGATTTTGTCAACCGAAAGTTATTCATTGCGGCTCACCGACATTGGAACGAAAGTCTGCAAGCAACGACCCCCACATTCACTGAATGACTCTCTCCATTTGATTGTATGTATCATGCCTCTAACAACGTACATGACCGGGACACCAGTAAGTTGTGGACGAAAGCTGCCGGTGTTGACATGTACCATCCTCAATGTTGTAGCTGCTCCACATAGCTCATCCTCCCGTACGATGTTTTGACTTCCTTGGTCTTGAGTATCGGGACAGAACGTGAGGTCCATCTCCGAAGCATCTGTACGATGCGTCCGGCAGTGTACGACCCGGCCACTCGAGAGGGATGTCCGCCCAGCAAGCAACCCACAGTACAGTCGTCGCTCTGGAAACCTTTTTCGTCTCGTAGACTTTGTTTAGACGCTCCAAATAGCTCTCTGTTCCCTTTTACCGCCGATTTCGGCTACTCGATCTCTGGAGACACAACTGGTCGTTGCCAACCAGCCAGCCAGCAAGCACTCTGTTGAGAGATGTCGCCCGAGCATGTGCATGCGTGCTGCACCGAAAAGACCAGGCCAGGCCTCTCCCGAGAGTGGCCTGGTTGTCTCCAGAGTCCAGACACTCGAGGGTGGGGAGGATTCAGAGAATCAGAGAAGTCGTATACGCTGCCCTCGATGTCGTTGATGACTGGTCAATCAAAAAGTCATGGAACGCAAACCTGAAGCCATTGGGGCAGCCACGCTTGGAGAGTCGAGTATTTTGGAGGTATGAAAGTCAATGGCCGTAGCCACTCCCTCCCCACGTCAAGAACACACTTTACCCCCAGCCACCTGTCGAACCAAAATGCGCAGCAATTTAGCAAAGCTCACTTCTGGACCTGCGCCTGTGTAAAAAGCTCCCCTGCCCACAAAAGCGATCGCGCATGGCTGACAGTGAGCTACGGCCCTAGCCCAGAGTTTTGAAGCTCCGCCTGCGGCCTTGACAACTTGGAAGCCAGCCAGTCAGCAAGGGAGGCAGGCACGCAGATGGGGCAGGCCAGGGGATCAGTAGACTCAAGAGGAGAAGAGGAGAGGAGAGAAGAGAAGGGAGGGCAGAGGCTAGAGGACAGAGGGAGGGCGGGGCAGGGCGTGTTTGGCAGCAGGAGAGGAGTCTGAGGAGGCAGTGGGGCCGATGAAAAGATTCTCCTCGCACAGAGCAGCGCTGCACTCCACAAAAGCTTTTGCTTTGCGCGCACTACACACTTGGCAAGCCTTGCTTCTTGCCCACCTCGTCCGACCAACGAGCGTCGGTCATTTCGCCCACTGCTGCTGCTCCCATTCCACTCTGGTCGTCTTTAATCGCTTTCTCTCGCTTTCCCCACTCCTACTTCTACTACTCCCCTCCCCGTCCTGCTGCTGCCAGTGCTGATGCTGTGTCCCTGGTTTTAGCGTCTAGCTCTGAATCTTCTCTTCTAGCACCTTGGCGGCCTACCATTGGGTGCCAAATTTGGTCTTTGATGCGGCCTGAAACCAATTTAACCTACTGGGCTGTCCTTTTTTGAGTATCTTGGTTTGCGGACCTCGTTTGATTAGTGTCTGATCTCGCTGCTCTGGCAATTGGTGCCGGAGCGTGTCTCTCGAATAGGAGCGTGATTGTAGTTTGCAGATTCTCTGTCGTAGGCTCTGCCGTGTTGTGTTGCGTTGCGTTGTGTAGTGTCGGTGAGTTGCGCGTCGCATCTCTGGATGCGAGGGCACCGGATAGCAGGAGGAGTGGGTCGGGAGTAATTTGAGATCCTCGGCGGGCTCGAGCATCTGCTAGCGGACGGACGTCATGGCGGGGAAGGTTACTTCTTCGCTGAAATTTCTTCTCGGCGGATTTGTTATCGCTGTTCTTTGGATGTCAGGTGGATGTTATTACCTCTTCTCTCTCTTTTCCATTGATTTCTTTGACTTAAGTCTACAATCTTTGGCTGTCGAATGGTCCTAAAATCTGCGTGCCTGATTCTTGTTTTTCTCTTACCCTACCTTTTACTGGTAGTTGACCGATTCTTTCTGTCTTCTGAGGAGGCTAGCTGCTCAGTAAAAAATTGCGCTGGTCGCCATGCACGTTTGTTCTTGATTAAATTTTTGGATCTGCATCAGTCTCTATTCGTCGGAGCCTTTTCCTTGATCGGGATATGATCAACAAATAACTCGCCAGTTATCAGCATTGCAATCTGCAAACCGAGCTTCCGGTGTAGAAGTGCGCTGCTGAGAATTTGAGATACAATTGACGTCCAGTTCTTTTTCTCCGACGGTAGTCGGAGTGGTGACTTTTGACAGAATCGGAGATTGTTGTATTGCTCGATGAAATTGGATGAAGCGCTAGATTTTTAAAACCTTGTTGAAGATCGTGCTGAAATTGTTCTCGATGACCTCACTGGAAGACGATATTTTCTTAAGATCATCGTTCGGAATTTAAGTTAGTTCAAAGACCCGCAAGGAATGGTTTGCCCCACGACAAGAGCTGCGAGGAACGTCCTAAATAGTTTTCTGTCTTCCGTCCTCGCCGAATAACTCAGTATCTTTTTCAGTTTAAGTGCCTCGTGAGATACTGACTTACTCTTGATTTCTAAGAGGAGTTTGTTCAGCTCATGGGTCAAACGCTGCGCACAAGTCCATAGCTGGCCAGCAGAAAGTACGAATTACTTTGTTTGGTCATAATCCACGGCTGTTTCTGTACTTTTCGACTTATCTGTTCGGTATCAATGGAGCCCCTTTGCACCGTGTCTATAAAAATTCTGAACAGTTCTTCAACCGAAGGTTAAGAAGTTATGCCTCGGAATACGCAGTGAGCTAAATAGAGATTCTCGAGAAACAGATACCAAGAGTCTGATAGTAGTACTAACCAGACGATACCGTGGTTTTGATCTTTGCAGCACAGATGTCGAGAGAAGCGTTAGGAGCGCACAATCTCTCGAGGACGGAGGACCTTTCGTGGACAGACTGCCTTGACATGGGTACAGGATCGGTAGCTTGTGCCGTGAAACAGGTTGCGAAGCTCTACACTTTCAGCATAAGGGGAGGATACGTGGAGAAAGCCAAATCAAGGGCATATGAAAATGCTTATCACAAGGCCATTACCGAAGGCCTGGCTATCAACGTAGCTCGAGACAAGGCCACGAAATTAGGCAAGGAAGCAGGAAAACTAGCATCTCGGAAACACAAGCGCATCACAGGGCCGCTCATTGCCGGAGCTTGGGATTTCTTCGAGGTGATGTATTACGGTGGAACTCTGGTCGAGGGATCTATGAAAGCCGCGGGCACGTTGGGCGGAACGTGGGTAGGGGGATTTTTCGGAGAATTGAAGCTGGGCAGGCTTGGGTATATGATTGGAAGCCAAGTGGGAAGCTGGATCGGAGGAGAATTAGGACTGATGGTCTACGATGTGTGCAATGGAATGCGACTCCTGACAGCGGCTGTGACTGACTTTTTGAACGGCGTCTCATCGGAACAAGTCGAATACACAGAAGGAGAAACCGTGGACTCTGTTTCAGACTATCGATAAGTGTATCACATCATGTCCAACGTAGAGCGTCTGAACCTGAACCTGAATCGTTGTTTATCTGGGCCATCTCCCGAATTTTCACAGTACCTATCCGAGTCTAGACTCAGAATCAAAAAGGTTTACAGATACAAGAAATCGCATTCTTTCATTCACCTCGGTGGCATTCCGATTTCTACCCACCACGTTGTCTGGCTTCGAGAGGCATAATGGTGCCAAATCTAAAGTAAGCCTCCTGTCTACGTGCACAGAACACACCGCTTTGAGCTGCTTTAGCTGTTTCGTGGATATCCTGCGGCATTCTTTGATTGAAACCAGCCACGTACAGTTATGAAAGCTTTGATCTGATGCATCCAGCCAGATTTTCCTGAACAACTTACTTTGGTTTTCACCATGTATCATTGAGGTCGAACTCTTTGAAAACAGTCCTTGCAACTTTACCTTGGTGAAATGGTAATGCTGTTGAACACTAATCCTCGCAGAACCTCAGGACATTTGCTTACCTGTATATTAAATGTTCAAAGCTTCGAAGTGTGCTGCTTGTTAGCAAACCGTTCCCCATTAGTTCTGGCAATCTAGTCAGCACGAGCATTCAGTGCCTGTAGGAGTAGCTAGCTGTGTCCTAGGCTGTACAGGGAGAACCGTCACTGCTTTGCCCTGAAGGTGTTCCAGACTGAACAAAATGTATCTGACCGTGCAATCATCAAACAGTCGACAACAAATTTTCGAGTATAAGTTGATGTCAGGATCAAGATTAGTTTAGCAGTGGATTGCAACTTATACACCAATCTGGTATAGCCAGTTTCAGCTGGATATAACGTGTTCAAGGTAGCTGGATTTGAACGGAGTTTATATCTCAGCTTATGGTACTAGCTTTCTTTCAGTTTCTTATTAGATGCAGCAATACTTGCCCCTGTTCTCAGAGCAATTTAATCAGAAAGTCGTTATTGATCGTTGATCAGAGAATACGGAGAGTTTGACTGTGTTAGTAAATCCTTCAGCTTCCATGTGATTATCTCTTTGTTAAGACGTGTGTCAAGGGCAGAATGCTCACCTTTCAAGTCTTACATTTTGTTTGCCGTCATGCTTTGATTATTACAGCGTGCTGAGCACGTATTCGTACGTTGTGCAGATTGTACTATGATTTCATTTAAACAGCAGACATTGAGACTTGCAGAGTTCAGACATGTGAAGTTCTCAGTGATAGTCATAGAGAGGGAAGTCTGTCCTCGCCGAAAAGAAATTACCCACCCTAAGTTCTAACAGAAGCTCCTCTTTTGACAGCTGTTTTGCAAATACCGATTCACGAGTAGTAATCATGGGCCACTGGCGATGCCGTTGCTTTTCTACTGTCCGAGAGAGCGAGGACAAGTCAAATTGACAGTTGGATTTTATGGTAGTCTCCTGCCGCTTTTCAATGACCACAGTTGGTAGGATGACTGACACTTATCTGTACCGTACCTTGCTTGCACTACGTCTGTTCTAGCGTCTTGCGCCAGCCTTCCATGCTGATCATTGTAAGTTTAGGTTGCTGGTACCTACAGGGCCGTCGACAGAATCATGTTCTCGCAGTGCTGCATGTTTTCTCTTGTTCACATCGTGTAGCGTATTTTTTTTCTTATTGCTCAAGTCGGTGGGAAGTGTGCGCGCTAAATTTTAATCACTCCCTTGTGACCAACGGTATCATGTGTGAGAGTTGATAGAACAATAATGGACAGTGGATGGTACATTATATCCGTAAATGTCTTCATGTAGCGTGAGCTATGAGCCCCTTACTCTATTAAGTATACTCTATTCTAGTATTGTTCCTCAACCCATGTATTATCTTAGCAAAGTTCTTTATTCATATCAAGCTTAACAACCTTTGATAAGAGTAGTATGGGTATCTTTGGTGACATGATTGGACCATGAACCTTGAGTGTGTATGGATGGCTAGTCTTCTTATCGATAGAAGATATGTCACGTATAGCATATATAGCACTCACGGTACCTTTGTTATGTTACTAACTTATGATTGTTCATAGACCCCATCCTTGAGATGTATGTGAGGGATGTGGATTCAAGATCATTTACTTTAGAGTGACTATTATAGCAAAAGAGATATTCTTTACCCCCAAAGCTATGACATGTGTTGTAGTCTTTTTATTCTTTATTCATCGATTGGACTAGAGGTTTCCCGTCTACTTTGATGGACCAATAGTTTTAGCATACTCTATATTCACTCTTATGGATTTGACCATTCCTTGTACTACAAGGGCTCGCATACACTCTTGATTGGGCAAGTATGCAAGCTAGTGAATCTTGGCTGGACCATACATCATGGCTTTCAGACTAGCATCAGCTACTTTTTCTTAAGCGATGAGGTCCGTCTTTGAATGGTCCATCCATCTACATCTTTCATTGCTCACAAGTGAGTGTGGTAAAACCTTAGATGAGGTATATATTTATATGAATCATTGCCCATTTGGAGTGAAAAGGATAACTACCCATGATGACATTGGGTATGTAGTGTTTCTTATGGTGCGAGAGAGTGGATACTTCACATGGCAGTAACAATAGTAAGTTTTGATGTCTACTTGGGTTAAGGCAGACATATACTTGGTTTGGGAGAACCAAGTTACTATCTTAGCTCTCGTGGTTATTGGTTCTACACGCGACACAATTCAAGAGAGTGTGATTACACATCCTTTTGGATGGGGAGAGTGAAATGGTAATAACAAAAGTATAGGGGTATGAAGAGAGTTTACCTCTTTGTTACTCTAGCTTTTGACTATGGTAGGTTCTCTGGAAAGCCTACCATACTAGGTGGCATGGGTATCAATATCTTTAGGTTATTGTATAATATACTTTAGTTAACATGTTTCTATTGATTTAAAAATAACACCTATAATCCATAAGAGAGGAATCACTAGGTGATGTTGTGTTGTATGAAAAATATATGACCTAGATAGTTATAATGTCTTAGTTGCTATAGTACATATTTCCCATTGGGGACTAGCCCATGCTACCTGTATCGTTTCATCCATGTAGGACTTGATGGGTCTTTGTACTCTTTTGGTTATTTTACTTTGTACTTTCTTCATTCTTACGTTACATTGCGTATAACTCTACTTTTTTACAATTTGTAAAACTCGCAGGTTACTATTTTCTCTGCATGTCATTTAGTTCTGTAATTGGACTTGAGTCTGTTCAATGTGGTGAATTTCTGCTCAATGCTTGAAATATGCACGAGTGATTGGATCGTTTCAGAGTTAATTGCTTGCTTGGGAGTACCCGTCGACTTAGTCGAGTTACGACAATGCTCTGATTAAAGTCCTTTGTGATCTTATCGTCAACAAATTCATTGTCTTAATCTTATGCATTTCCTAGCCTTGCCCAGGATTCATTTTTTATAGTTTAGAGTACGTTATAATTTGGAGACATTAGAGCTCTTTCAACCTTTCCAATACCTTGCATTGCACGCAACCCTACCCGAATCTCATCACACATCAAAGTCTGCCACGGTTGTGTTTGCCTAATATTTGAGTCTTGAACGCAGGACCCGACCACTGCCAGTCACCTGAGCTACCAAGTGAGATTGGTGCATGATTCCCTGAGATGTGTGCGAACATTGTGACATGATAAGTGCCTCCTTGCTGCGTGAACAAAGAAAATAGTGCATTCTTGCTGGAAATTCATATCACAGATCTATTACACTGTACTCTTTGATCGCTGCTGTATGCTACGAGAAAAAGGTCACGAGAATTTTCTTAAATCGGCGGCTTGGACTAGGGTGCCTTGCCCATTAGCTACTTTTGTGACTGGCGGCCATGTGCACCATAGTACTGTCTGGTAGTTAGCTTAGAAAAATCCGCAAATGTACATCCATCCCTCCATCGTGATGACAGAGGTGGTACCGCCTGCAATAAATCACTTTGCTGCTTGCTCCAGTGCTTATAGTCTTGTGGCTTCAATTCCTCGGGATCGACGTGACCGCTTATTTCCTGGTGCTTTTGGTAGTAATTTCCTTGAGATTTCGGCAGAAGTGGGTCGCGACTGTAATAACAGCTTATGCTGTTATCCAAGTTGCCAATAAGTGCTCCTTCATCTTGGGAATTCAGCAGACTACTGAATCCGCATAGGGGACTGAGTCGCCTGTGCCATGCAGGTTGCAGAAATACCACAAATGTCTCCCTGCTGACATCAGCCTGAGGTGGCCTGCACACATAGTGGGCAGTGGCTGCCAAGCTGCCACCGGAGAGAATCTGGGCAGCCTCACCGACTTGAACAACCAGACAATCTGGTGGAATGTTCACGTATCGGGCAACGCCTTGGTGCATAATGATCAAGCCAGAGTGGTCACCAGCAGCATGGGCCCAACTGGACGTGTCCACACCATTCATGATCGTCGCTGTGGCTTTCTGTGCTGCCTCAGAGGGCTCCTCCCAGTTCAAAAACATGGGAGATGTCAGCACAGTGAAGAGTCCGTAATCATAGTGCCATTGCTGCCATGCATCAGACTTCTCGTTCCCCTCCTCCCAGTCTACAAGCTTGGAATCAGACCCTTTGTTGTCGATCAACTTGAGCCTGTTGCTTTTCTTCTTGTTCCCGGCTTTAGAGATCTTTTTTGAGGATCGATGGCTAGTCTTCGAGCACACAGATCTGCCTTCGAACTCCGAATGATAGTGAATCAGCCGCCCTTTGGCAGTTCGGGACTCCCAGATGGCATCCTCGAGCTCAACTCCTGGTAAAATTTTGTCACACACACGCGCTACAAGTATCCCCACTTCCGCCATGCACGATCCCAGCTGCCTCAGGGTTCTTCCAAGCTCGTCCATGTCTTTGTCTCCACAATTTATTGAGTCTATTTTCGGTTGGCTCCCAGAGTACCCCGTAGAAATGCCCGGGCGGTATACAGCTCTGGATCCAGGGAGAGTATTGCAAGACTCAATATGAGACTGGCTGTAATGACCATAGCGCAACTGCGTGGCAAAAGCTGATACTGGTCGATCAGGCCCCTTCAGAGGCACGTCGGTGTTTAAATCATGTTCCTGATCACGTGAAGAAAAAATAAAAAATTAGCTGACGAACGTTCCCAAGAAATTCACATAAATTGAAACGAGAAAGAGAATCGATAAAGGCCGACTTCTCAGAGGTATTAACATGCACACCAGGTCCACCGTGCCTTCCTATCAATGAAGGTTCTCATGTTCAGAAAATTAAGTTTATGATCGTGATCATCTAAGACGGAACCTGCAACGTTCGTGACATCTTGCTCTTTACATAAGTGCGAAGAATGCTGAATATAGATGGAGTCATACCCTGTGAGATGTACTCCGAGGGATGAATCCGATCTCAATGTGCCGAGCATTCTTGCCACTAAAGAACATTGCTGGTCATTATTTTACAGCGAACAGACTACCTTGAGGATAAGACGACGCAAGTGATCAGGCATCAGAGCCAACTCTTTTGCCAGCGGTAGCAATTTCTTGCGCAGCTCGGCTACTCCCGACACACCTCTCACCGCCAAAAGCCCGGGTCCTGTAGGTCCCAGGCACTGTACGATCCTCCTGGCCATTTGGCCTCCACCTTCGTCCGCTGCTGGATTCTTGTGCACATCCGATGGTTGTGTTCCTCCGCCATCTTGTAGTCCTGCTTCCAGGCCCTTCGATCCGTTTCGACAGTGGCACCCTTTACCTGGATTCGCTCGAAAACCACCTCGGAAGTTGGAAGCTGATCTCTGTTCCCTGACTTCCTTCTCATCTCGCTGTGTTTCGAGTGATTCAGAGCCGAAGGCACGAACCTTTCGGTGACTTGCTGTGTCCCGTGCTCCTCTATCTCCACCTCCTGAACGACCAAACGGATCCGAAGGCTGCTTCGTTCCAATTATCTCTTCATGAAAATTGACCCCACTCTTCGCAGATTGAGCTCTGGCTACTTCTGCTTCTCCGCACCTAAACCCCAGCTCGAAGCCTTCATAATTGTCAAAAGCAGCTGGCTTATCCTCGTCCACCGAACCATTCATCAGCTCCTCCTCCTCCTTTCCCTCATCATATTCGGCCGCAGCAGCAAACGACGCAGCACTAGGACCTCTAAACCCCGAAAACCTAGAGCCCCCCACTGCTGCAGAATTCTCATCCTGTCCCTCGTCTCCACCTGCCGCTCGTGCACCAACACCGCCAGCACAGGAGCAATTACGCAGTCCCGAGGCCTTCCCTGCTACACTACAAAGCTCCTGATACTCTATCACCGAGATGATGTGGGGCCGACCATCCATCCTTATCTCGGCAAAAAGCGATGATTCACGAGCCGATCAGCTGTTCTGGCCCCCACAATTTACTCTCTCTCCCTCCCTCTCTGAACCGTACGCTTCCTTGCGATCTCTCTCGCTCTCTCTTCAGAGTCTTCTTTTCTACTACTCCTTATCCGCAATTATGAATTTCGAGGCACGGGAGGAAGGGAAGGAAGAAAGGAAGAGTGGAGTAGGGCTACGACAGAGGGGATATGCAGCATAAGCAGGAATGGGATTTGGATGATAAAGTGGAAATTGGAGTCGATGCGAGCTTCTTGTGGTGGTGCACGGGGAGGAACGGAGGGAAAATCATCTGAATGCGGGGGCAGGCATTTGGCACTTTCGGAACCTTCAAGAAGAGGCATGATTGGAGTCACTGGAGTGCTGGGGCCTCTAAACTGGGCCACGGATTTTGAAGTTCTTGAATCTTGAAAGCGTCGACGATTCCCTTACTTTGTGGACGTCCGACGTCAGTCATATCTGCAGCTCGTGAATCCTGCCAGCCCACGTCAGCTTGGACATTATGTAACGAAGTTGCAACCGTTTTCTCCAACGTGCTTATCCTCTACAATCATTTGGTTCGTGCACTTCTCGCCTCGCTCGACTGGCAAAGTGACCTCCTGCAGTAGGTCGCTCTCATGAGGCGTCTCCTGGTTCGCTATCTTCCGACTCCCGTTCGAGGATGACTTATCCTGTGGGTTGTTTCTGCGTCTAAACGTGGTGGGTGCCACTGTGGTCGAGATTATGGAGTTCCTTACCGCAACTCAGTCATTGGTGCGTTGGTGCACACCCCACTGAATATATAACCACCTCATAACAGATAGTAGATATCCCTCGAGAATTAATTTTCTCAATAATTTTAAAAAATAATTTCGAGCTTTTCTCTCATAACACACACTAAAGGTATGTTATACATGAAATATAAGTGTGATATATCTCATGTTATTGTAAAAAGTACGAGATAGATAGAAAAAAAATTTATAGATTGCTCAATTCAAATCTCTATCATAACAAATACGTAACAGGAGGTTTTAAAAAAATTTACGTTGTCATACTTTATCAAATGATTTTTAAATTTAAAAAATTATTTCGATTCCCATAAATATTTTATTCTAAATTTTCACTCAAAAATGTATATATACAATTAACCAACAAAAATATTTATAATAGTCTTTCTTAAGGCACTCTCTCATAATATTACTTCAAAAAAATTTCAAATTATTCACTCAAAATTTACATCAATATCAAAATATTTAAAATCTGTTGATATTTTTCATAAATATTTTTTTTTCGAAATTTCGAATATGCAAAAAATGATTAAAATATTAGAAATTATGCATTATTTATGGGTAAATTATCATATAATGTATTCAGGAATTAAGCCTCAATTCGCTATATTATTAACACAATAGGATCAAAAAATATTCAAAATCATCACATACATTTTTTTATGTTTTTCTGAATTTCAAATAAAATTAAAAAACTGTACATTTATTTAAAAAAGATTTAAAAATTTATTTTCTGTTTTTTTAAACTTAAATTTTCATCATATTAAATAAATTATCATCTGAAAATATTTAAATTAAAAGATTAAATTCTAAAATACCTACTAATTATATTGATTTTGATTATAACAAGGCCGTTTGTACACATGATTATCAAATTAGTTTGATTTTACAGAAAAAATTTGTATTTATCGAAGCATACATCTTTTTCTTTTTGCAGTTTATGTTAGAAAATTATTTTTAAAATAAATAATTTAATTTTTAACCAAAAACTTTCAATTTAAGTATTATAATATACACAATAAATTTCAATATATCATTGAATTCTGAGTAATCTAAAGTTTTTGTTGTATTACAGTAATAAAGAAAACTAAGTAAAAAGACCCCATCAAGTCATATGTGGATCAAACTAATACACATTATATATATGTTTGGCCTTAAATATTAAAATTCAACATAAGAATCAAAATTTGATTATAATTTTCATTACTTAACAAAAATAATATTATATCAGTACGAATAAAAAAATTGATCATTTATATCTCATTTCAATTTTGAAATCACAATGAATTTTCAAAATATGATGAGATATTATACTTTTTTTTTCGAATTTATTTTTTTTATTTTTTCTACATGAATGAGATAAAAAAACTTAATTTAGTATTTTTTCAGTTTTTTATTTTTATTTTATTTTTTAACAAATAATGTTTATTTTTTATTTTAAATAAAAATTTAATTTATTTCATAAAAAAAAATCTTTGCAATAACATTAACATACACAAAATAACTTTTATTATTTTAAAAAATGAATGTGTCATTTATAAAAAGATTTATATGTTTCTTATACATTTAATATCAATTATTTCTACAATGAAAATAATGTTTGTGAATTGTGAGATAATTGTATAAAATTAAAATATAATTATCAAAAAATGAACCTTTTTAAAATATGGCGTTTGATTCTAATATGATTTAACAAGATGTGCGAATTAGTTGTGACCACAAGATGTGAACAAAAATATAGTACTTGGTTTCATCCCTCAACTTTAGTTTTGTCACATACATAATGTGATATTCATTATTATAAAATTCACTTTAAATTAAATTTTTTTACTTATAAATCATATTCAAATTATTTTATAAAATTTCATTTAAAATAAATAATAATAATACAATAATTTAATGAAGCAAATTTAGAAAAATTAAATATGTATAAAATTTGAATTTTAAAAATTTTAAAACTTTAAAATAATAGTTTTATATTTATTTAAGAAGTTGATACATAATCAAAATCTTCAAATTGTATTATAAAATACTTAATGAAATTTTTTTCCAATTTAGTGTGTTGTACATCATTAAATTCTTATTCAAATGTACATTTATTAAGGAATATTTTTTTAAAATTATATATAAATCATGCATATTTTATGGTTTTTTTATTATAAAAAGAATTATGATTTTAAAAAGAATAAAATTTGAATTATATTTTATAAAATTAAATATTTAAAAAATTATTTTATTAAATAAATTTAGATTTTAATATATAAATAAAAAACAAATAATTTATATATTTAATTTTTTGAAGCGCTAGTGATTTTTAATATACTATTCAGAATTTGTTTGATATTTTCAATGATATTTATTTTCCATTTGAGCTTTTATAGTGTATAATGAACCCTTTGAGCATTTCACAATCACATTACTTCATATTTATTGGATATTAGGATATAAAGACATTTAGGAGATTGACATCACATTGTGGCTTAGACAATAAGTTGACCAATACATTTATCAAGCTTAGAATGACATTTAATTTATTAATTTCTGAAATAAACAATACCAAAAATCATCCACTTGTAATACTACACATGCTAACTTAGCAAGACTATCTATTTCAGATGTCACTACCTTCTCCTTCTTCACTCGACTAAGGTCGAAACATGTTGCTTTCGACTGTAACCAATCTTGGTTAGCCATAGTTAGTTTAGCCAAAGCGTAGAGTGGTTACTAGATCACAAAAAGACAAGATAGTGGTGTGCATTATCCAAAAAGCAATAGAATAGTGTGTAGATTCCCATTTGTTAATACTTTTCATGTCAAACTGTTATACATTGAGATAGCAAGGTTGACTTTGTATTTGGTTTATCATTTTGGTGCCAACTTCATGGACCAAGTGATGAGATCTAGAGATCTGGTTATCTTACCTATAGTCAACTACGATGTTACTTGGGATCTCACAATATACATTTATGCTTTGTTCAATATCAACGATCACATTGCAGGTCTTTTTGTTCGTACTTTGTTGTTGGAGAAAACATATACTTGGTTTCAGGGTTGGATGATGGAGCTCAATGAGTCAGGCCAACAAGTTACTTGGAGTGCAATGAAACGAGGTCTTCTTCAGAATTTTCAAGCAGTTGATCCCATCATCACGGCACGGATGAGGTTGTGGAAACTTGAACAGAAGGGAAGTGTGGAGGAGTACATTGAGGAATTTCGAGATCTTCGAATTCAAATCCGAGATATGAGAGGAGCTGAAGCCCTTGATTTATGCAAGAGAGGGTTGAAGAAAAAGATTCAACAGGAGGTGATTCGGGATAATCCAAGCAACTTGAACGAGGCTATTGCTTGTGCACAACGAATGTCCAACGTCTAACACAACGGTGGAGAGGTATTCATTCCCACGAATCAATACTATGGATCAATGCTTATGGAGTTGGGCAACATAAGGAGGAGATAAGATTTCATTCCAAGGGGAGTGAACGCACAAGGATGAGATCGTCGCAACTCGAATCCTCATGGAGAAGCAAATTCAAGAGGAGTAGACGGAGTGGAGGGAAGACGAGAAATGAGGCAATGCTATAATTGTGGAAGATTTGGTCACATTGCCATGAATTGCCGTACCCGAGTTCTAGCAAGAGGAGCTAGACCTCCCTATCGACGAGCTTTCAACAATCTTGAAGTTGGAGACGAAGTGACCGATGGAAACCTAGGAAACGACGAGCACCCGTAACCTTGCCTCGCGGCCTAATTGGTTCGATGAAAAGGAGGAAAGGCGAGGGAAGGAAGCACAAACATGAGGTAAATGGTTTGAGAAAGAAGAAAACATGTTTGATTGTGACGGATGGTGAGATAGAAGGAGTAAAAGTGATAGTATTGATTGATCTAGGAGCTACAGAAAATTTCCTATCTCGATCTATTGCTATAAAGTTGGGATTAGCTTTAGAGAAAGATGAGAGTGAAAAGGTAGAGTTGCCAAACGGGCAAACATAGAGCATTGAGAGCATTTCTAGGAAAGTGGAGTTGAAGATTGGGCAATACAAGGAATTGTTGGAGTGGAGAGTAATTCGATTAGCTCACTATGATGCTATTTTGGGTATGCATTGGATGGAAAAATATAATCCTGAGGTAGATTGGCGAAGGAAGATAGTAAAAACTATGAGTTGGAGGATCTTTGGAGATAGACTTAGATCAGAAAAAAAAACTTACCTCTATATGTGATAGGAAGAACTGCTATGAGTCACAAAGATGTATATTTTTTGGACCTAATAAGAGATGTAAGCGCTCCAAAAGAGCAATCTTTTATACATGAGGAGTTAACTTGTATCTTGAACGAGTTTCAAGATGTTTTTCCAGATGATTTGCCTCCAGGTTTACCACCAAGAAGGAGAGTGGATCACAAGATAGAGATCTTACCAGGAAGTTCTCCTCCTTGTAAAAGTCCCTATCGACTTGCACCAAACGATCTGGAGGAATGCAATGCACAATTGGAAGAGTTGTTGGAGAAGGGGTTTATCCAACCTAGTGTGTCACCATATGGAGCTCTAGTGTTGTTTGTGAAGAAGAAGGACGGCTCCCTGCGGATGTGCATAGATTATCGTGCTCTAAATCAACAAACGGTGAAAAACAAGTATTCATTACAGTGAATGGATGACTTGTTTGATCAACTTCATGGAGCTAAGTATTTCACCAAACTTGATCTTAGAAGCGGATTCAATCAGATCGGAGTGGCGGATGAAGACATACAAAAGACAACTTTTAGAACTAGATATGGACATTTTGAGTATCTAGTTATGCCATTTGGTTTAACCAATGCCCCTGCCACATTCATGGGACTGATGAATGATATTTTTCGTAAATATCTACATAAATCAGTGATTCTGTTTTTAGATGATATCTTGATATATAGCAAGTCCTTACAAGATCATTAGAAACATCTGCGAGAAGTATTCCAAGTGTTGAGAGAAAATAAGCTGTATGCTAAGATGTCAAAATGTGAGTTTGGCAAAAGAAAAGTAGATTACTTAGGCCATAGAGTTAATGCGGATGACATCCAAGTCATGAGTGACAAAGTGGAAGCCATTCAAAATTGGAGTGATCCAAAGAATCAGACTCAACTACGTAGTTTCTTGGGTTTAATCGGCTTCTATAGAAGGTATGTGGAAGCTTTTGCTCGTATTGTTCAAGCTTTAACAAATCTCTTAGGTCAAGGGCAGAAATGGCAATGGGTTACAGCTCAAGAGATTGCATTTCGGGCTTTGAAGGATGCGCTCTTACATGCACCAATCCTTAAATGGTATGAACCTGGTAGACCAACAAAACTTGCTACATATGCATCAGGTGTGGCAGTTGGAGGAGTGTTACAACAGGAATGGAAAGATGGATGGCACCCAATTGCTTTCTTTTCACGGAAACTTTTGCCGGCGGAGAAAAATTATCATACCACAGAGAGGGAGGAGTTAGCCATTGTGTTGGCTACTAAATATTGGAAGCACTATCTCGGAGATAAGGAGTTTGTGGTTGAGACAGACCACAAGCCTTTGGTTTATTTAGAAACTCAAAAGGACCTCTCAAAGCGGCAGATTCATTGGGCTGAATGGTGACAATGTTTCAACATGAAGATTGTGTATGTGGAGGGGAAGAAGCAGCTGGCCGATGCATTGACACGAATGCCGTGCATTAATCACATCACGGAGGTGAAGATTCATTCTGAATGGTGGGAGAACCTAAATCGAGCTACCAAGGAGGATGAAGAGATTGCATAAGCCCTTCAGCACGGTCGAGCATATTTAGAACGAGGATTGGCGTTCTATAAGGGAAAGATTTGGATACCCTCAGATGTTGCTCTCCGTACAACAGTGTTAGAGGAGGCACATGATTCAGCTATTGCTGGCCATGTAGGAGTGGAGAAGATGTAACACCGAAGGCAATGACTCCGGAATGACTTCCAAGATGAGAGATGGTCTTCTCAAGACCTCTCCTTGCTTTATATACTGTAGGACTAGAGGAGTCCGAAATCCAAACTACGCCACATGGCTAACATGCGTAGGTTGCATGTTTTGTTATCTTATCCTAACCAATTCCTAACATACGTCTAGCACACAATCTCATCCGCCAATGCATGGTAGCCACCTCGTCATTTACCCTTTTAGTTTTTGGATAGTGCACACCACTATCTTGTCTTTTTGTGATCTAGTGACCACTATACGCTTTGGCTAAACTAACTATGACTAACCAAGATTGGTTACAGAAGACCATTGAAGGCGTCCAACGGGTATACTTTTGGCCAAAACTAAGAGAGGACATCACCAGCTATGTTCGAAGTTGCGTGGCTTGTCAACAAAATAAGGCTAGCAATCAAAAACCAACAGGTCTAATATCACCTCTACCAACACCGACTAGAAGATGGGAGCACGTCAATATGGACATTGTATGTGAGTTATCAATGTTGTCTACGGGTTATGATTCGATAGTCTTTTTTGTGGATATATTGAGCAAGATGATCCACATTAGGCCCACAACAAAGACAGTTACTACACTTGAACTTGCTCGAATTTATATGGATGCAATTTTTGCTCAACATGGTTTAACTACAGTTCTCATCACTGATAGGTTCACTCAATTTACTAGCATGTTTTGGAAAACCCTATTTGGGCTATTCAAAACAAAACTAGCCATGTCCACAGCTTATCATCCTCAAACAGATGGGCAAACTGAAAGAGCAAATAGAACTATTGATGACATGCTTAGAGCTTTCACTTTGGAGGAGCAAGAAGGTTGGGATGCACTTTTACCCTTGATTGAGTTTGCTTATAATAACTCAATCAATGCATCCACAAAAGTCAGCCCTTTCTTCTTGATGTATGGAAAACACCCCATCACACCATCTAGCTTGGTGAGTGTAGGTCACATGCAGGAACCATCAACCCAAGTTGAAGCGGTGAACGAGCTTGTGACACGAGTCCAACGAGGAGTGCATCATGCAAAGCAAAAATTAGCCATTGCCCAAAATCGTCAAAAACAATATGCTGATGCTCATCGATGACATGTGGAGTTTAAAAAAGGCGATCAGGTGTGGTTGTCTACTACCAATTTGTCATTAATAGGGGTTCAAAAGTTAAGTCCACGGTTTAGTGGACCTTTTTTGATTGTCCAACGGATTGGAGAAGTTGCCTACAAGTTAGAGTTACCAACACACATGAAAATACATACTGTTTTTCATGTGTCTCTCTTGAGGAAGTATACACCACGATCTCCTTCCTCTGGCAACCTACATCAACCTCCTCCTTTATCAGCCATAATTGATGGTGTAGAGGAATATGAGGTTGAGAGAATCCTCAAGAAACGGACAAGAGGTCAGCGGAACCCAAAAGTGGAATATCTAGTCCAATGCAAAAGGTTATCCACTTTATGAAGCTACTTGGGAACCATTGGCAAATCTTATAAATGCCAAGATACTTGTAGAGACTTTTGAGTCTTCTTGCAACGAGGACGTTAATTTTAAATGGGGGAGGTTTGTAACCAATCTTGGTTAGCCATAGTTAGTTTAGCCAAAGCGTAGAGTGGTCACTAGATCACAAAAAGACAAGATAGTGGTGTGCACTATCCAAAAAGCAAAAGGTAAATGACAAGGTGGCTACCATGCATTGGTGGATTAGATTGTGTGCTAGATGTCTATTAGGAATTGGTTAGGATAAGATAACAAAACATGCAACCTACGCATGTTAGCCATGTGGCATAGTTTGGATTTCGGACTTCTCTAGTCATACAATATATAAAGCAAGGAGAGGTCTTGAGAAGACATCTCTCATCTTGGAAGTCATTCCAGAGACATTGCCTTCAGTGTTACGTCGACTCTTATTCATTTGATGTGCCCAATCTTACCTCTTTGGATTCATCCGTGGACTACTTGATGAGTTCTTGAGTATGTAGTCATTGTTCTTTCTTCATGTGCATTCCTATTATGCTTCATAGCCTTTGATATGAATATCATGGGCGACTGTAAGACCCATGGTTGTACATATAGGATGAAATATGAATATATCTAAATTGTGACTAAATCTATCTTAATCATGACTATGTTTAGCTAGTTATGGTTAAGTTATAAGAAAATATAGACTAGCTCCTAGTGTAATAGATGAAAACAATTATCTTGTTGTTTATTAGGAATCAAGGAACATATTCCATCATATGGGTATCTTGACTTTCCTTGACTTGAACTAGTTTTCATTGGTTGGACTTGATGAAGACCCTTAAATCTAGGGGCGAGATTGACATGGTACACTAAAGTCAATTGGATGGTAGTTGGATTTCTAAAAGATCCAAGTGGACCAATTGCATGTTGCCATTTACTCTTTTCATTCGGGTGATCTCTATCTCGATTAAACTTGGTAAGAGAATGTTACACAATGATTAATTATAGTTTCTAGGATAAGATTCTAAGTAGTATAAATAGAGAGGTTGAGAAACATCTATCAAGTTAGTTTTGGGAGAAGTTAGTTTTGTTATCTTAGTTTTGGAGAGACCTTGTTTTGGGAAGCTTGGTTTCTTGGAGAAGTCGTGTTTGGGTTGGAGCCTTGATTCAATGAAGACTTTGATCATCAAAGTATCACTTCCTTTTGAGTGATATCTTATTCTTTGTGAGAATTTGCATCATGGAGTTTGGACTTTGAGAGTATGTGTAAGAGTGTGCATTAGGGTCATGGTCATAGGGTGAGAAAAAGTCTTTTTAGATTCATGATGAGCTTCCAAAAAGCCATCGAAGGTAAACCTGAGTGAGAGTCAGCCCGAGGTCATAGGACGAAGGACCTTCGAGTGTGTGACAAGAGATTTGGCATGAAGACATACATCTTTGATGATTTCGTGTGGAGGTATATGTTTATTACCGATGGAGGAGATTACACTTATAGCGTTTTTGGTGAGTTGGGCACTTTAGGCATCTTTGTTATCTTCTTGATTTGTGATTGCAGATAAGCCCATCCTTGAGATGTATGTGAGGGACGTGGATGGGGTCATTTCCTTTACATGTATTATTACGGCAAACGCGAGATGCTTGGGCACCGAAGATACAACATGAGATCCTGTCTTTTTCCATTTTGCCCACCGATTGGACTAGGGGCCTACAATATAGCATGATGGACCGATAGTTTCAGAAAGCTCTACACTCTCTCTTAGTGGATTTGATCATTCCTCTTATTATTAGGGTCAAGGGTGTAGACTCTTGGTCTTGGATCTTGGCTTGACCATGCATCAAGGCTTTCTGAATCGCACAAGCTACCTTTTCTACATTGATGAGGTTCCGCCTTGGCTTGGTCCATCCATATGTCTCTTCCTTACTCACATATGAGTTGGTACTACCTTAGATGTTGCAAAGGTCCATATAACTTGTTGTCGGTTCGGAGTGCATAGTATAGCTACTTACGATGCCATTAGGAATGTGATATTTGCTATGGCACAAGAGGGTGTATATTTCCATATGAGGTATCCACCCTCCCTTCATGTGAGGGAGCCTTACATTCAATTGGGGTTAGGTCATAGCTATACTTGGTTTGGGAGTACCATGTTAATGTCGTAGAGTTATAATACTATTTTTGGAAAGGTTGATAATCCAACCTCTTGGATGGACTCCGAGTGGAGTGGTAGCCAAGGTTTGCATGTATAGGGGTATGTAGAGAGGTAACCAATCACAATAGGAGAGCAATGTAGTTAGGTGATACTAATTCGGATATGTTAGGTGTAGTAGGACATATTTACCATTGTGATACTATTGGCGCCTAGCCCCATCTTACCCCTTTGTTTTCATCTATGTGTGACTTGATGGGGTCTTCCCATCTTTTTGCTATATTACTTGGTTCCCTCCTCTAGCCATTGTCCTTAGAAAGAAGAAATTAGATATCTTCTAATTATTTTTTTATTTTTTTTTGGAAATCTGAGACAGTTGATGCTTTCTCCACCAAACAACTGCTTACTATCCGTAACAACAATCCAAAGTCAAGGAGTTTTTTATCCTCTAGTTGTTAATTGAAATATCGCATGAAGATGAGATCACACTCACCACTTTCCAAAGTTCTGCTTTCTGCCGATAAAAACGATTGTGCCATGTGCTTTGAAAGAGGCGCGCTAGGAATTCCCAAATAACAGGTCATGAGTCAGAAATCAACACTCCGAGAGGATCCGTTATCAATATAATCTTCAACAGAGTGAAGTATCTATCAACAACTCGTAAGGACGAAAAGAGAAACCGTCTGTATAGTAGATGCTGGACGCATGCCCCGCTCCTTCTCGTGAGCACATGCATTACAGTGTTGATTCTCCCCATCCCGAGGCTCCAATCCTCGTGCAGGAAGAGAGGGAAGTTACCTCATCAGATTTGCTCGTTGACAAGTGATGTTTACGTCACATCGACCTTATTCGACTTACCTTTTTCCCCTCCCTCTTTCAGGCATCTAGGGTCGTTAAATATTGTACGTCACGGTGCCCTGAAAATTTCATAGGACCTCAGACAAGGTTGCAGCCTCCAGTTCCTCGGTCGCACCATCTGCCTAGAAGTAGCTTAAAGTCTCAACTTTAACGACTGGACCGATCGCGACGGAGTGAAGTTGCTCACTTGATCCTGGACCTTGATGTCAGGGCCTTCTCAGCGCCTCGAGATCGCCTAGGTCGTGACACTCCAAAGTCTCGACTCGACATAACCTAAGAAGCGATCACAGGATGACAAGTGTCCAAGCAGGGGACGACAATCACGATCTTCACGATTGGTGGACTGTACTTTGACTCGTGATCTGATTTCGATAAGCCCGAGGTGGGACCCACCCGTCAAAGGCGTAGGAGATTGGTTATAGGAATCGGGTTCAAAGTTCGCGACGAGTTTGGATGTGACGGGACGGGAGGGGAGGGGAGGGGAGGGGGAAGGGGAAGAAGACGACGACCACCCAAGTTCTTGGGCTCGGGCTTGCGCTTGCGCTGCGCCATCATTGTAGAGCGGGGCAAGACGCAGATGCGGACGAAATGAGAGAAGGGGCGTGAGCGAATGAAAGACACGCAAAGGAATCGGAATCCGAACTGTGGCTTCATCAGGTAGCGTCATCCTGTCGTTTTCTGCTCATCGATCCACTACCGTGGCTGGCTTTATTCCTTTCTCCAATCCGAGCCTTATCAGATCTAGCTTCGGTGCCGTAGCCGTAGCTTCGTTGATACCCACATGGTCTCCTCGTTAGAGCCCTCTGCTGTGCTTACGGGCTGCGGTTGTAAGCCCAAGCCCAGCCTCCTTTCCTCGCTCGCCACATGTAGAAGAGTTCGTTGTGGGCCTCTAAGCTCTCGGCCTCGGGCCCTCCTTCAAAGGCTGGAGGCAGATTGGATGCTTTTCAAGATTCTTCCAAAGATGGATTGAATTGCCTCAGGTTCGTACGAAGCTTGCCACGTTTGAGAATTTTTTTCAATCTCGAGGACGTTTTTCGGAAGAGTCCTTCTGAGTCTGTTCTCGCAGACAGTGAGGTAGATTTTTTCTTATTTGGGCTCTCGCTCTCACGAGGATTGTGTCTTGGGTTTGGGGGCATCAGGTCATAGGATGAAAAAATTTCATCTCTTAACGGTTTTATGGTGAATCGAGTAGTGAAAGAAGAATCGTCAGAGAGGGAATTCTGGTTGGTGTTATTGGTTTTGAATTGGAGGTTTCACCAATTGCAGGGTTTTGCGGCTTGGTAGCTTGGTGCAGGTGGAGGGAGGGAGGGTTGGTGTTGGTCGACATCCTGATTGCTTTCTGATCCATGGTGGATCAATAGTGGTCATCGGTGTTTGAGATGGCGTCTCAGTTGCTTTGCAGCTGCTCTGCAGCTCAAACGCTGCGTGCCAAGCCATGGACTCGTCTCCAGAGTTCTTCACAGTCTATTGTTCTCGGATTGCGCTCTCGACCTTTGAGGCTGCGTCCGTTCCGTAGGCCTGGGCAGTGTTCTGCTATCATGCCTGGCAGCAGCAGCAGCAGCAATAGCGGCAGTACTTCCGATTCGGCCAACTCTGCGTACACAAGCGCAAGGTGTGTGTTGCTCTTATCCTATCGCAAGCTGTTTCAGGTCTCTCTGCCCACAAGTTGTAATTATAATTTTGTGTATTCACGTGCTAATCAAAACTAGGTTGAGGACCTGAAAGATCAGTGTAATCTTGAAGGTGTGAACAATACATGAATATGATATTAAATTACAACCGTAAAAGCATCTAAGTGACTAGCAAGGGTATATGTTTTTGTTAGTTCAAAGATTAGTTCAAAATGTCGAGAAGTCGATACTTACGGTTTAGTGAAAGCACATCTTTCTTCGTACTGGACACATTGAAGATCGAATTGTGCTATTCTTGGCACCACCTGGGTTTTGGAAGTTCCTGGATCACGAAAGTGTTCTACGCGCCGAGTAACATCAGTAAGGGAAGGAAAGATCAGCAAAGTTGATTATTTGATGAATCACAGTGGAAATGAAATTTTCACTCAAATGAGCATACTGCCTGTACATGCGTATAGGCAGTATGCTCAGTTGAGTGAAAATTTGAGTATGTATCTTAGACCGGTAGACATCTCACTTTATTCACTTAAACAGAGAGCATGAAGAGAAGTTCACAATAAGTAGTTACATTAAGCTGATGAGTGCCGGCACGCCGGATTGGAGTCTCTTCGGGCATCGCTAACTTTTCGCTTGAATTTCTTTCTGTTTCAGAGGGGACGAAGCTGGACCACTGAGTGATAGCAGCTTTTGCATCATCGAGGGCCGTGACACGGTCTTGGACTTTGCTCCGATGCAACTGCAAGAGATCCGAGACCATATCAACATGAGACGAAATAAGATTTTTTTGTTAATGGAAGAGGTAGTGTATCGTAACTACTGTTTACCATCCTGCAAAACATTTCGGGCGGCAAGACATGTGTAGTATTCTGAAATTATTTTCCGTTCCTCATGTGCTCATCGTGTGTCTGACGTAGTAATTGTCGGACTAAGCTGTGAATCAACACATGTCTTCAGGTGAGGAGGTTAAGGATTCAGCAAAAAATAAAGAGTGCAGAGCAAGGGACTGTTCTGGAAGAGGAGGAAGAGGATGATGTTCCTGAGTTTCCATCTTCCATTCCCTTTCTGCCACCTCTGGTAAGAACTCATGGGAAGATCCGGTGGCAATCCTCAGCAATCCTCAAATCTCTTATTCAACCTTTTAATTAAGGTGGATTTAGTATTGAATGTCGTACATGCTTCTCCAATTGCCAACGCGGCCTCCAAGTCTGCAGATATTCTAATATAGTATCTTTTGAGTGTCGTTTGTGGATATTCTCTCGCTACTGTGTTTGCTCCTTGAACTCACCTGATGTAGGTTATTTGATGCCTTACTGATTTTTATCTTATCTGTGTATTTCTGCAGACATCGGCAACTCTTAAGCAGTACTATGCCACGTGCTTTGCTTTGATCACCAGCATCATGCTCTTTGCTGGTTTGCTTTCACCAATTGTAAGTTTCTTCTGCTATCTTAAAGCCCTTAGTAGTTATGAAGAGTATATTCTAGGAAAGCACTTGGTATGGTGACTGATCACTTATCTGGCTATGGCCATCTTTTGTTACTGTGATCCAATAAAGCAAATTGGTACATGAACTGAAGTTGGTCACCATAAGATATTTGATAGTTTTTTTTGGTCAAATTGAGGTTGGCAACACCATGGTTTTTCTTGAAAGTTGTTAAGAGAGTGTCATTTCAACATTTAGTGTAGAAACACACCCTTCGATGTCAAATATTCACCACATATCTGTGTTTAGTTGTTCAATATATCATTCATGTCTGGTGCTTTGGGTGCGGATACGCACATTGCAATTTTGGTTCGAGAGTTTCTTTGCTAGAAAGGAACTGCTTTAATCAGTTTCATGAATGGTTACACTGTTGACTAAGGATGTATTAGCTTACATTCAGTCGAGGCTCGGATTCTATCTTTTTACAGGTCTCGCCTCAAATCTGTTTACTTGATCGGTTTTAAATCTGTCTACTTAATTTTCTATGAGCGCGTCTTAACGAGATCCATGTCAATGTGCAGCTGGAGTTGAAGCTGGGAATTGGTGGCACTTCTTACGAAGATTTTATCCGTGGCATGCATTTGCCTCTGCAGCTCAGGTATTTGGGGAGTGGTAGTAGGACAAAATTGGCTCGTGAAATGCGAAGAATGCGTAAATCTCAACATTGGCAGAGAATTTGTTCTAACTATGTTTAAGGTGATCATTGAGCTCGGTTCTCTTATGAAGCCGTAGTAAATTTTTCAGTTATCTGGATACTGGCTTTACACCACCTGTTTGTCACAGCGAGGTCGATCCGATTGTAGCTTCTTTCTCGGGTGGCGCTGTCGGCGTTATCACGTCTTTGATGGTTGTGGAGATAAACAATGTGAAGCAACAAGAACAGAAACGTTGCAGATACTGCCACGGAACAGGTAAAGGTTTCGGTTTCCGTCCTTTTGTTGGAATAGTAATGCCCTTACTCTACCTGTGCTGTAGCAAAAATCTCAGCTTTCCATCACGAAACACGGCCCTGTCCTAATGCAAATATATCTTTCCTTCTCTCTTCCAGGATACCTGGCCTGTGCCCGATGCTCTGGCTCTGGGGCGCTCATAGTTAAAGAGTCCTTAGTGTCGGCCGGTGGCCACGCCGATAGCGGATTGCGGATGCCAACCTCTCAGAGGTGTTCAACATGTGCAGGCGCTGCCAAGGTAGGGTCTCAGTTGGTATTGTTTGAAATTCTTTCTCCAAAATTCGGTGTCGTAACACTGCTAGATGAGTGCAGGCTAGTACACTGGTACTTGAATCTAGTACTAGTGTAGTAGATGCGAGTTTTCGTAAGACAATGTGAAGATACTCACAGTAACGACCACGAAATGCTTGGGTAGATAGCTACTTCTAGATTTTTCAGGAGTTCGTGCCTGAATTCAGCTGGTCAGAAGAATGTCAACCACAGTTCAGATCAGTCTTCCTTGTGCTGTTTAACCGACTGAAATCTGCATACTGCATTTCAATTGTACTGCATCTTTCAGTCGGGTAAACAGCTGTAAACTACACTGACTGATAGTGTGCATCATCGTCACATCCTGGTTTGATGGAGTCCTGTCATAGTAAAAATCATCCACTACAATTCCCTATTTACAAACCGATTATGCCTGGCCACGCTTGATAGGATCAACTTACATTCTTTTCTGAGCAGAACTCCTTTTGTTTGTGAACTTGCAGGTGATGTGCCCCACGTGCCTTTGCACGGGTATGGAGTTGGCCAGTGAGCACGATCCTCGAATCGATCCATTCGATTAATTTGTCGAAACACCGATAGATGGTAGTGTATCACGTACTATATTGATAGAGAGCCCTGTTGTGGTGAAGATTCATTATTGTAACACCATATAAGGCCTCAGCTCCGATTTTCCTTCTGAGGTTGCCGATATGGCCATTGTAGATGATCTCAAGTGAGTGAGTGTCTCAAGCTGAAAGCTTACTAACGAGCTCCTGTGTACCAATACTTCATCCCAACAACAGCAAGGGCCCTAGTACCATTGATTACAGTCGGCTGCTACTTAATACGTTCGCCCACATGGATATGTGGGAGTTGCCTCCGTCAAATGTCGGGGATGCTCCTCTTGAGATAATGTAGTTATTCGAGACTGTGTGCATGCAACAATAAGCTTGTTCTTCCAGCTCGGTGCCCGATAAGTAACCTGAAACTTTTAAATTCTGGATTCATGTGAGGGAGATCGGTCATACGAAAGGGTCTAAAGGGGAACAGAGGCGAAGTCTTGAAGCCTCCATGTGCGCTGGATCTAATATAAGTTCTAAATTTATTCGTTGTTGTTTATCAGCTCAGTTAGTGCTTGTTTTTCGCCTAAGCCTCACTAATTGCAGTCACCATGGAAAACGCCGAGTAACACGCCAGCCGAAGACTGCATGAGTCTTACGAGAGCGAAAAGAGTGATTGGAGCTGGGGAACTAAAAAGGTCAATCTAGTATCGACTTGTTGAAATGGTGGCTATCTACTTCGATACTAAGTAATGGTTTCTTGAGTTGGTCTGAGCTCTAACCCTGCTTTGACACCAACGAATGTGGCTAACTCGCCCATCTGTTCCCCTGGGGAGTTGGCTAAAGTTCACGTAGATCTCGCTCCATTGTATTTGACCTGGAATCTACCAGCTATGAAACAGCACTTCACTCGAGTGAGTTTTAATGGAAACAAGTGGGCCACTGGCCCACTCAATTCACTGTGATGGTATGGAGTAACATACATCCACTCAAGTGCACCACTGAAACAGATTTATTCCCGTTGAAGGAATCCAAAGCTGCTGGCGTAGGTAATTTATCCCAAACCAAACACGGTAGACATAAGTCTATTGCGCTTTTCATTGCCAGCAGTGCCGAACAATTTTGCTGTCCTTCACCGATTGAGCAAGAGAGGATCACCCTGTGGAAATCATGGCCATCTGGTAGTGAATCAAACGATGCACAAATGATGAATCATCCGATTCTAGAAGGAGTTTATTCTCGATCTCGTGATCGCAAACCTCAGGCAGTGACACGAAAGTAGTGGTAGAAGTGGTGGTAGTGGTACAAGGACAGTCGCATTCAGTCTCGTCTTTGTCGATGTTCGTGTCCGAATCTCGTTTGACGGCTCGATCGATCTCAGGCCCCGAGACCCGAGGAGGAGAGGATGATTGGAGAGAGAATGTGCTCGACGAGCCGAGTAGGACAGCCTCCCGATCATGGACCCCGCGCTCCGATTGGATTGGGCAGAGGAAGGATGGACGGATGATGATGGTGGTGATGATGCAGCTCACAGATTGGGGCGGCAGGAAGATGTAGAGACCTTCTCTTCCTCTCAGAACAAACAGACTCGTTCCCCATGCTGGCTGCTTTCCATATTCTATCTTTGCAGGGCAGATTATTCTATGACCTCTGCAGATTTAAGCCAACAAGATGCCATAAGTATCAAGACTGTCCAGATAAGTGCTCTCGAGCACGATTATCTTCTGGCCGTTACGTCTCAGTGACTGAAAGAGGATGGCGGAAAGACGGACGTTCTCACGGTGGGGACAACGAGACAGTGCTGGTAAAACACTCAACTGGAGGTCAGCGAGTGCTTACCAGTGCACCACCAGATCTCATCAATGCTCTTTGCATACGATACAGGTGAAGAGTGAAGTTAGTGGTTGGGATAAGTGGTCTCGCAGTTACTTCCTCCGAGTTCACAAGATGATAAGCTGTCACAAAGGCACGAAATCCCGTCACCATCGGGATTCTCACAATCCGCGTCCTGGTGGTAGTTTAGTGCTTTGACATATTGCCTGCAGGCAAGGCTGTAGTCTCGATACCATGGAGAGAGAGATCATAAGAGTTGGGGAAGAGAGCGGTTGAGTCGAGTCTCCATCGATGCATTTAAGGAGGAGGAGATCCAGGGAAGAGATGGAGGAAGGGAGTGAGATATCGAGGGAGGGGAAGGGAGGGGAACAGTGGGGGAGGTGGCATCGGAAGGAGCAATGTGCAAATGATCCCAAGCAGAGAGGTGCAGGAGGAGGAGGAGATTAAGATTGGCCGGTCAGACATAGCAGGAGGAGGAGGACAAGGGCTCTGGTCAGATAACGAACTGGGATCGTTCCAGGAGCGGTGAAGATGGACGGATAGAGAGAGCGAGGGAGAGAACACACCAAATTCTATTTACCGAAACGAACCTTCTTATATTCAGTTGGTTGGTGGCCGACTTTAGTCGTTATACATCTGAAAAGCTTGAGTACAGCATAGTGATAATGACCAACTGGGAGCTGGCATGTAGCCCGGGACCGATCTATCGAAACATGTGTCTGAACTTCTCGAGTGTCTGTCTGGACAATTGGTTCTTCGAGAAAAGCTCGGGGGACTCGACTCGTCTGGGGAAGTGCGAGACGACTGCAGAAATGTCTCGCAAGATGTAACTCCGCCATATGTAGCTCGCTCTCAGACCCCCTCGGCTCTGAGACCGAAAAATTCCCTCTGGAACTAACGAACACATGTGTGCTTCCAAAAATGCCCCAGCTGAGCTGAGCTGAGCAGAGCAGACCAGGCCAGAGCAGAAAGACAGACAGAAAGAGAGAAGAAAGAAAAGCATGGGAGACAAAGTGCAAAGCAGTTCAACGAGAGAACATGGCATGAACAGGAGCTAGCAGGAGCAGGATGAGGACGAAATGGGGTCATTCTGAGCAGCTCTCTGCTGTGCCCTTCTTCTGTCGGGGCCACATTACTAAACTCAACCACTTGGGTCCGGTCCGAAGGTCCTCTGAATCCACCACCGCCTCGTCCTCGAGCAGGAGGAAGGAAAGAAGGATGGAGTAGCCAGAATCCAGATCCGTCTGGGAGATTGTCTACCTACAAAGACTACAAAATTGCCTTTAAGTTGAACGACCCCAGTCCTTAAAGGCTTGAGCACCCAACAGAGAAGACGAAGAGGGCGTGCTCCATCCATGACATTTCCGACCGTCATTCCGCGAAGATGTTCGCTTTACAACTCATCATGCACAAACCCGAGCGATGGCGTTGGCGTTGGCATGGGGCCGAGGCCGTTGTCCACTTATTAAAGCATCATCGTACTTGCCTGCCATTTGTCGTTTGTAAGTGCATTAGCTCCTCCACTCCGACAAAGCTGTGGCAACTCTGGAGGGTGGCAATCCTCAATATAGCTCTGGTGCATGACCATGTCTTCAAAGCATGGATTGAATCTCTGCTCCAGCATCATCAAATCACTGTCAGCCTTTATTTACCGTCCTGCGAGGGATCTGTGACCTATTTTTGAACCCCCGAGCCCCAGCTGCCCGGCGGATCAGTAGAGCAGAGCAGAGCACTGAGACGCTGTATAACTAACGACTGCAGAATTAAGGCCCCCTCTCATCTCATCCCCAGGAACATCCATCCTAAATTTGTCCTCATGTACTCGTACACTCACGTGGTGAGAACCAACTTCTTTCACTTTTCACGGCCACTCTCCGAGAGCATTCCTCTTCTACCATCTCCAAACCACGGATCTCACGCAACTCCAAGCGTGTCCTCAGCCGGGAATAGCAAATTGACCGGTCTTCTCAAAGGCCCTTCATCCATGCGATCTCCACTGACAAGACGGGGGACGGGGGCCTCCTCACCCAAGACAAATCATTGCTCGGCTGCTGGCAGTAACCCCGCCCTCTTCCCTGGCCAGCCTTCCCGGACAAGGGCATGCTGGTCACAAGCAACAACTCTCACTGCCAGAACTAGCAAATACTAGGAGACGTTAAAAGGGAGACGATGAACGTGACCAAGATGTCGGCTCCGATTCACTGTTTCTTCGTTAGAACCTTTTTGCTCGTCGCTTACTTGCTCCTTGTTGTTGATGTTGGTGTCTGGCACTCGCCGACGACGACTGTGAATAACGTGACGTCTGCCCCAACGGTCGTCACGTTTTGAATTCTAGCGATGTCCTTCCCTTCTATCTATCCAGCCCAGCCATGGGAGGGAGGGAGGGAGGGAGGGATTGATTGATTGATTCGAGGGATGGAGGGAGGCAGAAAGTGAGGTCCAAGTATTGACACAATGACGCCTTGAACACATGATAAGCGAGCAGCCTGCAGGGGTTGCCGTACTGGCTGCGAGATTTTAAATGCGCAAGTGACAAGCAACGCATCATACAAGACAAGGCTTCTGACGAATCGCGCACATGCAGAAAAAGCCCTTTGCTGCTGCTGCTGTGAGGACAATCATAAGTCGACGCTGGGGCGGGGGCATTCGTTGTCGAAGCATCTCGGGGCAGAAGAGCTTTTTCGACGTACGCTAACAGTTATAAAGCCGGGCCGTGGCTGGACGTGTCCAACCTCTCGAACAAAGTCGAAGGGACGAAGGACGGACGCACAGGACGGCAAAAACTCACGCCACGAGAAGGAGAAAGAAGACGGTGTAAAATGCTAAAAGATTTTGAAGACAAATGATATATTATACATGAATGTAAGACTTCAACATTTTCAAGCCTTGTGTGGCAGAAAGAAAGTGACTCCCTTTCCGTTTGGAATTCCGGGAAAAACCTAGTTCCTTGCGAAGGTGAGAGCACCTGCAGAGTCATGGACCATCGCAACAGTGCGCAGGGAACATTCACGTCGATTACCACTCCACTCCGCCCTCACTCCCTTTCGTTTAACTAAATCTGTACATGTTCACTGCAGGAGCCCGTAAGGTATAAATGAAAATCTCTTAGGGTTTGCGAATCCCTTCCATAATTTTCTCCATGTACATGTGTTCATGTCAGCTCTTTTTCCAGGCCCCGACACGAGGGCCGAGGCCCGCATCGATACACTTCGAAAACCACCATCATCCCCGTCCTCCTCTCCTCTCATTCCCTCCCTCCCTCTACTCTTCCCATTCCTAACTCCTCACTCCCCAGTTCCCCCACCACCCCAATCCCGCCCCTCCCTCACTACTTTTCCTTCTTCAAGTCCTTACCATCTCATCTCATCTCACACTACTCGCCCAAGCCGGCCTGCCCTGCTGCAGAGAGAAAGGCCGAGCCCCGGCGCTACATGAAACGAGGGCAAGTGGTTTCCTATGTACATCCTCAGAGGTAGCTCTTCAGTCGAGGAGAGATGGCCATCTCTCTCTACAGAGGAATTGCGGAGCCCTGCGGCAGAAGACCTCTCTCTATTTATCCGTTTTCTCAAGCTTCCTGCTCTGCTCTGCCCGGGCACCTCCACCACTTGCGTCGAATTCATTTCATTTCACTACACTTCTACTTCTTTCGGGAAAAACCAAGCGGAGCTAGAAGAATCGGAACCCACTCCATCGTTCGACTCGATCAATGGGGCCCTCCAGCCTCAGCTATGTGCTGTAAAATCACTCCCGCGGAACCTACTACCTTCATGAACTTCACGTCACTTCTTTCTTTCTGGATGGTTTGATAATGAACTCATTGATTCATTCAGCTCCTTGACAGATTTACCGGGTGCCTGCATGCCTCTGCCTGCGGCCGTTGTGTTGCGTTCCGTTGCCTCGTCGAAGTCGACATACCATTTTTTTAAATAAAAGAGAGATGCAAGACTACAGCGAAGAGATGAACTTGCGCAGGTGCCGGATGTACTCGGGGTAGAGCTCCAGATTGCAATGACCGCCACCTTTCAACCAGAGGGGCTCGTACTTTTTTTCGCACAAGTCCCACAGCGTCTTGCCGTGCGACCAGTCCACCACCTCGTCCGAGGTCCCGTGCATGACGAGCACGGGGCACTTGACAGATCCAATCTTGTCGATGTTCTTGAAAATGTCGCACCAGTACGTCCTCTTGACGGGATACATGACTCGCAGGCCCGACAGAATCGGGCTGTGCAGTATTACCGCCCGCAAGCCCGGCAGGCTCGTGGCGAGATCCAGAGTCGGCCCACTGCCCACCGATTGCCCGTACAGAACGACGTCCTCCTCCCTGGTGCCGTAGTCCCGTCTCAAGCATTCGAATGCGGCCTCGATGTCCGAGTACGTGTTGGCCTCGCTGGGCTTTCCGCTCGAGGCTCCATAGCCCGAATAGTCGTACCCGAGCACATTGACCCTGAGATGGGCGCTCAGCTCGACAAAGAGCTCGTGCATCTGGCCCAGATCGGCCGCGTTTCCATGCGAGTAGAGCAGGGTGAGAGTGGCGGTGGGGTAGCGCACGTACAGAGCCACGATATCCTGACCCCGCTTGGTGTGCAAAATTCTCACTTCCACATTGTCGCGCGGATTGACATCAGACAGAAACAGCTTGCCCGTGTGTTCATCTTTCAATACCTTGTAGGACGGAGGTGTGGGAGGGAAGAACGCGAATCTAGCTGCAACCGATGAAGTCACCGCTCCCATCGATCACCTCCTGATATCCCCCCTGAAACTAGCAGCTCTTCTGTTGTTGTATCCCCGTCGGCCTCTATGACCAATCAAACTACGGACGACACGCCTCTATTAATCGACCCTCTACGCATGCAAGTAACAGCAATCTCCTCGTGCATATTCCTACCAAAGAGGTTCTTCTCCTCCTTCGCCTGCTTCTGCTTCCTCTTCAACTCCCGCCTCCTCAAGCGACGACGGCTTCTGCTCCTCGCTCGCCCGCAAGCGCTCGTGGTCGAGGTCGCGGTCGGAGTCGTGCTCGTCAACCTAGAAACTGTGACGGGAGGTCCGATCGACCGAAGGCCAGCGCGAAGAGAAAGAAGGGCTTAGTCCGGCCTCGTCCAACATATTCCCCAGCACGAGCACGGAGCTTGTCGACCCCACGCCCCAAGCCCCACTCCGGCCCAGCCCCACCCACCAGTGCAGTGCTAGCGGCAGCGCTCTCCTCCCGACTCCCGAGTCCAGACGACAGACAGACAAGCACACTCACACAGGGCTCGCTCGAGGCTCAAGCACTAAAGGAAGCGAACCTGACGACAGTTGCAACGCCGCGCCTCGGACAACATCATCTTCTGGGGAAGAGATGGTTTCCTTGACACCAGCGCCTGGCACCAGCCCAGCCCCGCGAGAGAGGAAGGGGAGGGACACCCAGAAAGAGGAGCAGAGCAGGTCGTGGGGGCAGAGCTCGGCAACTGCAAGTTGGGAGGGGGAGGGAGGAAGGAGGGGAAGAGAAGGAACGGGGGACCGACGACCGACGGATCGAACGCCCTTGGCACGAAATTAAAGACAGACAGTTGCAACCCCTGAGCCCTGGCCACCTCGTGCGAGCAAGCCCTCTCTCTCTCTCGACTTCGCCTGTTCCTTCTCAAGCCCAAACTAGCAAAAGCCCGACCTGCAAGCGTCGGGAAAACAGGCAGCCTAGGCCTCGGTGTGAAAAGAAGACGACGAGCCGGAAGGAAGGAAGCTAAGCCCAGCCAAGGGAAGAAGAATCTAGCTTGAGCGCTTCGGCCTTTTTACCACCAGTGACTTACTTCTACAGTATAGTATATGTACAATGCATGTATGTATCATATTAACCTTACTACGTACAGTACTTTACTGCGTATCTCGACTCAGCACCAGTAGCTGCTCGTCGTCCCACCAGTTCCAGCACCTGCTGCCATGGTTGGGTGCTTTTCTGTGCAGGAGGCACTACCGAGTGGTGCCCGGCTGGCTGCCCTCTGTGCTCGCTGCGTTGGCTGGCTGACTGGCTGCGCTTGCTGGCGGGGCTGACTGGTTGGGCCGGGACCAGAAAGCCAGAAGGCGTGAGCAGAGCAGAGCAAAGCAAAGCAACGCAGAGGAAGAGGATGCGGGGAGCGTGATCCACCGTCTGAACCCTAGAAGAGGAAGAAGGGGAAGAAGAGTGAGCGACAATGCAATCCCTCGAAGGCCAAAGAAAGGCCTTGGGCTTGCTTGGGCTTGTGGCTGCCTTCCTAGGCCCTAGTGCCTCTTCCCATCCTACTGCTGCTCTCTTCTCGATGTGCCCTCCTGCCTTGCCTGTCCACCCGCCCGCCCGCGCCCGGCAGCTATAATGCCAGCGCCTCCTTCTCGTTCTACTTGTAGCTTGGAGCTCCAGCCCCAGACTCTGGCCTTTTGTCAGTCCCCCGCGGCCTCCAGCCTTCCCCTCCGCTCCTGCCTGCCTCGCCTTTTCCCGTCTACCGCTCCGAATGGACCGTCCGTCGGGGGATCATGCTTTATACCCTCCGTTACCTCCGCCGTCCGTTCCAGAATGAGCAGCGAGTCCGCTTCCCGTACGCCAGATGGGAGTCGCGGATCCTTCCACGACGTTGACTAATGTTGAATTCACCTCCCGTCGCTACGACTTCATGGACGTCGCGGGTTTCGTTCTTTCGGTTTGGCCTATGGGATTACGACATGATCTGAAGGTTTCGCGACTTGACGCCGTGGAAGTACTGTAGGTCCAAGAAGCCACAAAGTCCAGGGTGGTACAATACCGGAATCGCGATCTATTTACTCGATCCGGATCAGGCCCTCCTTGCCAACATTCGAGTGCAGATTTACAGTAAGGTACGCAGGAGAGCTTTACAATTACTGCGGGGCGTCATTCTCAAATGAAGACAAAGCAGGGTCTTGTCTTAAACAAAGGAAGACATAGGAGCCTCGTAAGAAACCTCCTCCGGTCTAGAGATATATTTTATAATGATTGACTGATTACTTATTTATTACGACAGCGATGCTGCAACATAATGGTGACTTTCTCTGAACATTACTATTGCACTAAGAGAACTCTTACTGTATAATGGATTTACTAGGATTATCTGAATATTTAGAACAAATATTTGTGTAGTCGTACGATAAGGTTTATCCAGTGAATCTTATGTGTGTAAAGCACCAAAAGCTCAAGGAGACCGTTACTAACAAAATGTATGAAGCACTTGAACCCCAGATTTCTCTAGTGACTATTATTTAATTTTTGGAATAAGCAAAGTTTTAAAACTTTTTAACAGGAGAAATGATATGATTTAAATAGACGATGATATAAACAGACTATCAATAAGAACATAGGAAAAAAATACAAGACGCAATTTCAAAAGGATTGCAAATTTGTTTGTGAAGTTCAATAAAATAGAGATAATTCCCTTTTCTTTCATATCATTAGAGAGAACTTATTTTATAGATTTACTTATTTAGAAGTATATTGAATTATTTAAATCTTGTAAACTTATTTTCTCCAAAAAACTATCATTTTCCAAGTTATTTAGTGTGCACGACCTTATCTGGGAAAATATATATAAACACAACAAATACACTTCACACCAAAGAACTCCATTTCTTGTGAACTTCTTGGAATGGAACTGAATGGGAAGGCCAGCCCTAGGGGAGGTGCAATGGAGATAGTGAAGATAGGAGGACATCAAGTAATATAGCAAAAAGTATGGGAAGACCCCATCAAGTCGGAAATAAAGTCAAAGGGGAAAGATGGGGCTAGGTCCCAATAACATCACAATGGGAAATATGTCCTACTACAACTAAGATTTCTGAACTATCTAGGTCAAACCATCTACATACTACATGAACATCTAAAGAAGCATCATCTAACTTTATTGCTCTCCTATAGATTGCACAACTAATGTTTTATGTAGAACAATGGATACACGTTGACTAAAATAGGCTATACAATATGCTGAAAGGAGTGATACCCATGTTGTCTATTATGTATACTCTCTTGCACTCTCTGACAAACGTGTTGAAGTCAACGTTCATAGCTCAATAAAACTTCAAAGCTAGAGAAACAAAGAGGTAACCTCTCTACATATCGCTATACTTGGAGATCTAGATTGTTGCCGCTCCATTCGCCATCCATCCATGATGATGTGTAATCATCCCCTCCTAAACAATATCACGTGTAGGATATGTAATCACAATATCTACAATAGTAATCTGGTCCTTCAGAGAAACAAAGAGCTAATCTCTCTACATATCCCTATACTTGGAACCTTGGTTGTTGCAACTCCACTCGCCATCCATCTAGGAGGATGGGTAATCATCCCCTGCAAAATAATATCACATGTAGGATATGTAACCACAACATCTGCAACACTAACTTGATTCTTTCGAACCAAATATAGATATGCCTTAACCCGAGTCAACTACAAGCATACTCATAAGTGGACCCTCGGCCTGTGGTTGGTCGTCGTCACAGTGGGGGCCCTACAGGTACTCCCTTCCAATAAACTATGTGAGATATCCACCCTCTCATGCTGTAGCAAACACCACAGCCCTAATGACATCATGGATAGCTATCCTCTATCTTCCGAATGGATAACAAATCATGTGGATGTAACACTGAAGCAATGACTCCGGAATGACTTCCAAGATGAGAGATGCCTTCTCAAGACCTCTCCTTGCTTTATATACTGTAGGACTAGAGGAGTCCGAAATCCAAACTATGCCACATGGCTAACATGCATAGGTTGCATGTTTTGTTATCTTATCCTAACCAATTCCTAATAGACGTCTAGCACACAATCTGATCCACCAATGCATGGTAGCCACCTATAGATCATTTATCCTTTTACTTTTTGGATAGTGCACACCACTATCTTGTCTTTTTGTGATCTAGTGACCACTCTACGCTTTGGCTAAACTAACTATGACTAACCAAGATTGGTTACAAACCTCCCCCCATTTAAGTCGCAAACGTCCTCGTTGCAAGAAGACTCAAAAGTCTCTACAAGTATCTTGGCATTTGTAAGATTTGCCAATGGTTCCCAAGTAGCTTCATAAAGTGGATAACCTTTCCATTGGACTAGATATTCCACTTTGGTGTTCCGCCGCCCTCTTGTCCGTTTCTTGAGGATTCTCTCAACCTCATATTCCTCTACACCATCAATCATGGTTTGGTAAAGGAGGAGGTTGATGTGGGTTGCCAAAGGAAGGAGATCGTGGGGTATACTTCCTCAAGAGAGACACATGAAAAAAAAACGGATGTATTTTCATGTGTGTTGGCAACTCTTACTTGTAGGCAACTTCTCCAATCCGTTGGACAATTAAGAAAGGTCCAATAAACCGTGGACTGAACTTTCGGACCCCTATTAATGACAAATTGGTAGTAGACAACCACACTTGATCGCCTTTTTGAAACTCCACATGTCGTCGATGAGCATCAGCATATTGTTTTTGCCGATTTTGGACAATGGCTAATTTGTGCTTTGCCTTGTGTACTCCTCGTTGGACTCGTGCCACAAACTCGTTCACTGCTTCAACTTGGGTTGATGGTTCTTGCATGTGACCTACACTCACCAAGCTAGATGGTGTGATAGGGTGTTCTCCATACATCAAGAAGAAAGGGCTAACTTTTGTGGATGCATTGATTGAGTTATTATAAGCAAACTCAATCAAGGGTAAAAGTGCATCCCAACCGTCTTGCTCTTCCAAAGTGAAAGCTCTAAGCATGTCCTCAATAGTCCTATTTGCTCTTTTCGGTTTGCCCATCTGTTTGAGGATGATAAGCTGTGGACATGGCTAGTTTTGTTTTGAATAGCCCAAATAGGGTTTTCCAAAACATGCTAGTAAATTGAGTGCCCCTATTGGTGATGAGCACTCTAACTAAGCCATGTTGAGCAAAAACTGCATCCATATAAATTCGAGCAAGTTCGGTCGCAGCTTGAATCTTTGTTGTGGGCCTAATATGGATCATCTTGCTCAATTTATCCACAAAAACGACTATTGAATCATAACCCGTAGACGTCATTGGTAACTCACATACAATGTCCATACTGATGTGATCCCATCTTCTAGTCGGTGTTGGTAGAGGTTGTAGTAGACCTCTTTGGTTTACGATTGCTAGCCTTATTTTGTTGACAAGCCACACAACTTGAACATAGGCGGTGATGTCCTCTCTTAGTTTTGGCCAAAAGTATACCCTTTGGACGCCTTCAATGGTCTTCTCCACTCCTACATGGCCCGCAATAGCTGAATCATGTGTCTCCTCTAACTAACTTGTTATGCGAAGGGCAACATCTGAGGGTATCCAGATCTTTCCCTTGTAGAACGCCCATCCCCGTTCCAAATGTCCTCGACCCTGCTGAAGGGCTTGTGCAATCTCCACATCCTCCTTGGTAGCTCGATTCATGTTCTCCCACCATTCAAAATGAATCTTCACCTCCGTGATGTGATTAATGCATGGCATTCGTGTCAATGCATCGGCAAGCTGCTTCTTCCCCTCCACATACACGATCTTCATGTTGAAACGCTTGCCGCCATTCAAATTTCAACGAATCTCCGCTTGGAGAGGTCCTTTTGAGTTTCTAAATAAACCAAAGGCTTGTGTAGTGCATCTCAACCACAAACTCCTTATCTCCGAGATAGTGCTTCCAATGTTTAGTGGCCAAGACAATGGCTAACTCCTCCCTCTCTGTGGTATGATAATTTTGCTCCGCCGGCAAAAGTTTCCGTGAAAAGAAAGCAATTGGGTGTCATCCATCTTTCCACTCCTATTGTAACACTCCTCCAACTGCCACACCTGATGCATCCGTAGCAAGTTTTGTTGGTCTACCAGGTTCATACCATTTAAGGATTGGTGCATGTAAGAGCGCATCTTTCAAAGCCTGAAATGCAATCTCTTGAGCTGTACCCCATTGCCATTTCTACCCTTGGCCTAAGAGACTTGTTAAAGCTTGAGCAATACGAGCAAAAGCTTCCACAAACCTTCTATAAAATCCGGTTAAACCCAAGAAACTACGCGGTTGAGTCGATTCTCCGGGCAATCAATTTTGAATGGCTTCCACTTTGTCACTCATGACTTGGATGCCATCAGCGCTAACTCTATGGCCTAAGTAATCTACTTCGTTTTTGCCAAACTCACATTTTGACATCTTAGCATAGAGCTTATTTTCTCTCAACACTTGGAGTACTTCTCGTAGATGTTTTTGATGATCTTGTAAGGACTTGCTATATATCAAGATATCATCTAAAAACACAATCACTGATTTATCTAGATATTTACGAAAAATATCATTCATCAGTCCCATGAATGTGGCAGGGGCATTGGTTAAACCAAATGGCATAACTAGATCTTCAAAATGACTATATCTAGTTCTAAAAAGTCGTCTTTTGTATGTCTTCATCTACCACTCGATCTGATTGTATCCGCTTCTAAAGATCAAGTTTGGTGAAATACTTAGCTCCATGAAGTTGATCAAACAAGTCATCCATTCGCGGTAATGGATACTTGTTTTTCACCGTTTGTTGATTTAGAACACGATAGTCCATGCACATCCGCATGGAGCCGTCCTTCTTCTTCACAAACAATACTTTGGAGCTCCATATGGTGACACACTAGGTTGGATAAACCCTTTCTCCAACAACTCTTCCAATTGTGCCTTGCATTCCTCCGGCTTCGTTCGGTGCAAGTCGATAGGGACTTTTACAAGGAGGTGAACTTCCCAGTAAGATCTCTATCTTGTGATCCACTCTCCTTCTTGGTGGTAAACCGGAGGCAAATCATCTGGAAAAACATCTTGAAACTTCGTTCAAGATACAAGTTAACTCCTCATGTATAAAAGATTGCTCTTTTGGGAGCTTACATCTCTTATTAGGCCCAAAAAACATACATCTTTGTGACCGATAGCGGTTCTTCCTATCACATAGAGAGGTAAGTTTTTGTGTCCCGATCTAAGTCTATCTCCAAAGATCCTCCAACTCATAGTTTTTACTATCTTCCTTCGCCAATCTACCTCAGGATTATATTTTTCCATCCAAGGCATACCCAAAATAGCATCATAGCGAGCTAATCGAATTACTCTCCACTCCAACGATTCCTTGTATTGCCCAATCTTCAACTCCACTTTCCTAGGAATGCTCTCAATGCTCTCTGTTTGCCCGTTTGGCAACTCTACCTTTTCACTCTCATCTTTCTCTAAAAAGCTAATCCCAACTTTATAGCAATAGATCGAGATAGGAAATTTTCTGTAGCTCTGGATCAATCAATACTCTCACTTTTACTCCTTCTATCTCGCCATCCGTCACAATCAAACATGTTTCCTTCTTTCTCAAACCATTTTACCTCATGTTTGTGCTTCCTTCCCTCGCCCTTCCTCCTTTTCATCGAACCTCTAAGGCCGCGAGGCAAGGTTACTGGTGCTTTCGTCGTTTCCCGGGTTTCCATCGGTCCACTTCGTCTCCACCTTCAAGATTGTTGAGGGGCTCGTCGATAGGGGTCTAGCTCCTCTTGCCGAGAACTTCGAAGATGCGGCAATTCATGGCAATGTGACCAAATCTTCCACAATTATAGCACTGCCTCATTTCTCGTCATCCCTCCACTCCGTCTCCTCCTCTTGAATTTACTTCTCGATGAGGATTCGAGTTGCGACGATCTCCTCCTTGTGCGTTCACTCCCCTTGGAATGAAATCTTCTCTCCTCCTTATGTTGCCCAACTCCATAGGCATGGGTCCATAGTATTGATTTGAGGCGATACCTCTCCACCGTTGTGATAAACGTTGGACATTCGTTGTGCACAAGCAATAGCCTCGTTCAAGTTACTTGGATTGTCCCGAATCACCTCCTGTTGAATCTTTTTCTTCAATCCTCTCTTGAATAAATCAAGGGCTTCAGCTCCACTCATATCTCGTATCTGAATTCGAAGATCTCAAAACTCCTCAATGTACTCCTCCACACTTCCCTTCTGTTCAAGTTTCCACAACCTCATCCGTGTCGTGATGATGGGATCAACTACTTGAAAATTCTGAAGAAGACCTCGCTTCATTGCACTCCAAGTAACTTTGTTGGCTTTGACTCATTGAGCTCCATCATCCAACCACGAAACCAAGTAGATGCTTTCTCCAACAACAAAGTACGAACAAAAAGACCCGCAATGTGATCATTGATATTGAACAAAGCAAGATGATACTCCATTCTCTCAATCCAACCTTCCAAAACTCCCATGGTTCGACTACCTGCCGGTAAGGTTCTATCTTACAAGCTTTTGTCATCTTGAGAATCATGGATGTCGAAGATCTAACTCTCTTGCTCGTTGTCTTTGCTTGGGCTTCAAGAGCACGGGCTCTCCTTGTTTCTTCACTTTCCACCATGGATGGTGGCGTCTCCATCTCCATTGGAGTTTCTCTCATTCTCTCATTTTCCATTCCTCTCGCTTTGGCTTTGCTGTTAATTCTTGAGCTTACTCTTGTACTTGAGTCGACTTTGCTCAAATGCGTTTCTCAAATCTCTCAACTCTGAGTCATTTCTCTCAAAGTGTCCTCCATGATTAGGTCTCCGTCCACTCTCTCTCTCGGTATAGGGTTAAGATGAACACTCTCCAATTTCTCAAGATTGGCAACACAAAAGGAATAGGTGATGCTATCACCTCATGGTAATAATCCTCTCCAAAGTTTCTAATAACTAGGCTCGAAACATAGCTTTAGGATGATACACACAATAGATTTCACACCGTGTGTTGAATCTCACCTGGTGGTCTATTGAGGTCCATCTCTAAACTAAAATGTAAATCGTGAGATCCCAAGTAACATCGTAGGTGACTATAGGTAAGATAACAGGATCTCAAGATCTCATCACTTGGTCCATGAAGTTGGCACCAAAATGATAAACCAAATACTTGAGTCAACCTTGCTCTCTCAATGTATAGCTTTGACATGAAAAGGATTAAGAAATGGGAATCTTGGTACTATTCTATCTCCCCCATCCATAACTTGCACCCACAATAACCCCCTTCCACTACTTGCAGCTCAATGGCCACCGCCCGGTAATCTAACAAACACTCTCTCTCCTCAAATAATTGTACCAACCTAGACTATTCTTCCAAGAGGGGTGATCCACACTCATAGGAACAATAAGCCTGCTCTGATACCATTGTAACACTGAAGCAATGACTCCGGAATGACTTCCAAGATGAGAGATGCCTTCTCAAGACCTCTCCTTGCTTTATATACTGTAGGACTAGAGGAGTCCGAAATCCAAACTATGCCACATGGCTAACATGCATAGGTTGCATGTTTTGTTATCTTATCCTAACCAATTCCTAATAGACGTCTAGCACACAATCTGATCCACCAATGCATGGTAGCCACCTCGTCATTTACCCTTTTACTTTTTGGATAGTGCACACCACTATCTTGTCTTTTTGTGATCTAGTGACCACTCTACGCTTTGGCTAAACTAACTATGACTAACCAAGATTGGTTACAATGGATCCCTAGTGCATCCAAGGTAGTACTACACTCATATGTGAGTAATGAAGATGCATATGGGTGGACCAAACCAAGGCGGAACCTCATCATTGTAGAAATGATAGCGAGTTCGAGTCGGAAAGCCCTGATGCATGCTCAAGCTAAGATCCATGAGCATGCATCCTTGCAAGAGCAAGAGCGTAGACGAGCACTAGTAGTACGAGGAATGTCTGGATCCATTGCAAGAGAGTGTGTAGAGCCCGTTAAAACTGTCGGTTCATCTAGATAGATTGTAGGTCTCTAATCCCATCGGTGGGTAAAGAGAAAAAGGACAGAAATTCATGTCGTACCTCCGGGGACAAAGCATGTTTCGTCTACTATAATGATACTTGTAAAGAAAATGTATCTATCCATATCCCTTGTATACATCTCAAGGATGGACCTATCTTTAATCATAAATTGGGAGAATAATAAAGGTGACTAGAGGGCCCAACTAGCCAAAAATGTTTTAGATTTCGTCTCCTTCATCAATAATAAGTCTATCCCTCTACACAAAATCGACAAAGATGTGTGTCTCAATGTCAAATCTCATGTCACACACTCAAAGGTCCCTGGTTTCGATGATATCACCATATATGCTCATGATCCTCCTATGAAAGATTGTCAAACGTGATAGGAATGTAGATGAAGGAGTAATCGTGTGAAAAAGGTAAGTGGGTCGACCAATAATACTAGAGTATAATACACCAAACGCCACATGTGGATTCTCTTGTTGAGGAAGGTCATCTACATGTAATACATCCTCGGCAAGTGCAGTGTCTAAGTAGTGTGAGACAAAGTCCTCAGACCCTAAATCAATGGGTACAAAGGAAAGTCTCGCACAAAGAAGTTCAATTCAATTACTACATCCCCAATCTTCAACTTAATATTAGGGCACGCTCCATACAAATCCCCTTGAATTTTGTTAGCCGCCCTAATCATCTAACCATGCTTGGTGTCAATAGTCCACTTCCCCTTTTTGTAAAATTTCCCTCATCTTATATTGATCTATGATCCATGATCAATCAATGTCAACACCGGTTCATTGAGTCCCCTAGCTTCACAAGCGTTTCAGTAGTCGCTCTTGCCCAATGCAACTGGGTGTATTGACTAGGGATCTTCGTCTCTTCTTCTTTGGCATCACCCTCAAACTTTCTAAGATTTGACTCCACAACACTCTATCAATGTCTCCTCTTCATCCCTTCACACTTTTGTATCAATTGCACAGAGTAAAGTAATTTCGTTGGAAATTTGTCACTTCCTCTTGATGAAATAAATGATAATATTATAAAACTCCCTCTTTGCCACGCCAACTATCTTTTTCAAAGTAAAATCTGCCCTCTCTCCTCCAATACTCTCTTCAAATCTATTGCCGCTTCAGTATCTGATTGTAGTTTGTAAGATGGAGTTTTCTCTTATCCTTCTCACCCCCCTTGGCTCTTTCCTTAGACTTTGAAGGATCAATTTCCTCCGTAGTATGATCAAGTGGAAGATGTGTATCAGGTCTCACATTATCTCTAGCCAACCTTTTTAGTGAGAGTCCTTCTCCACAACATTCCTTTTTCCTTTGTATCTTCTCTCCCATCAATGTTTCATATTGAGTCTTGGTAATGTAAACATGAACCGACATGGTCTCTATGGGATCTTTCCATCCAATAGTAATATGAATTGCCGCCGTTGTTCTTAGAAGAGTCTCTCTAACTAACTCCCTTTCTTCATTGTAGCGAGAGCACTTGACCATATGCCACTAAGTGATACTTGCCCTTCAAACTTCTCTCTAGCTCTTCTAACCTTAGCATCAGAAATGAAGGCTCCAACCGATGCCATAGCACGTGCTCTATGATAATCATCCATAAGTTTTTTCATGACTCTTTTACCAAAATTGATTTGAATGATCACTCCATTGTCTTTCATGGCTACCTTCCCTCACTTCCAAAAAATAGCCTTCTCTGCAACATTTGTGCAAAGTCTTAGCAATCTTTTCATGCTCGATCAATGTTGTCACACCATATGCATTGTTGTATATATGCTTGTTTGGTGAAAAGCTTCTTTTCCCCTCCCATATCTTTCTCCTCTAGAATTGCAAACTTGATCTGGAGCTACTTCATCTCAAGCATGATCTCCTCGATTGATGATTCTTTCTTCATGTAATTCATAGCCGGAGCTTGGCTATTGGAACTATTTGCCTAGAAACAGAAGTATCAATCTAAATATGTCTTCTCACTACAATCTTCTCTTTCCTTATCTCCCTCTTCACCAACATTCCAACTTACCCCTCTATATCCTTCAAACTATCATTAAGCCCTTCTTCTTCATTCTTGTCTTCTAGAAGCAGTTCTAGCTTCTCTTGCAACTCAAAGTATGCAACTCAAAGAAACAATTCAATTTTGTGGGACTCCAAAGTGATCTTCTCCATTCTAGATAATTGTGAGAAGTGTCTTTCAAACTCCCTAAGAAGCTCGATTGCATGAGACTTTTTATTGGGCCTTTTAACCCACTCCATGAATGACTTCTTGATGACTTTATCAGGATCTTCCAAGAAGTATTCGTTCCTCAACGCATGGGAATATGTTTCCCAACTCTCTCCAAATTATTCTTGTAGGATCTCACATGATCTCTAATATCTAGCATCGCAGCAAGATGAAATATTTTTACCATCTCTCTCTGATACATAGTTTAGTTCCATCTACCTAACGTATTACCTCAAGTACTCCGAGACATCACTCCGGTAAAATTGGTCCATCTTTTCAACCACAACTTGCAACGTACTTGTGTGTAAATTTTCCTTCGACCATGCAATTGTTGGTAATGTATAAAAGGAGTGAACGCTTAAAACATCTATTTTGTTGCCGGATCACCTTAGATAACTCACCTTGCATGCTCTCCTCGACTCATTGTAATCTTCTTTATAACCAAGAATAACCACTAAGCTTGTTGCTAATGTGAAGCAATCTTGATAGTTGATCCCATCAATCCATCACGTATCCAACCTTCTGCCTCTATCTAAACTCATCTAAATCTTGAGTCATGTGATATGTGCCTATGGATTGGGCAGTCTAATGTGCCATCACCTCAAGCACCCTTGGGAGATATGGCCATCACTTCCAACTTTTCACAAAGAAATACATAGCACACATTAGAATGGTAACCGATGATCAAGTCTTAAGCGCTCCCATAGAATCAGACGCGCACACAAACCCGGCATGACATACACAAAGGAAGTCAGTATCGAAGAGATCCAAACACAAGAATCAAACAATAATTCTCCATATTTAGATTGTCCCAATTCATCCACGATTGACTCTTGCCATTATTTGATATTTGACATATCATTAAATTCAACGTTCTGAGCTAAACTATCATTATAAAGTCGTTACAAATCTAATTTCTAACTAATTCAATATTTCAAATTGAATCAAAACTTAAACTTGCAAACTAATATCCCAAGTTCAACCCACAACTTGAGCTTGCAACCTAAACCTTATTGTAAACTTGAAACACTAAACTATAAACCACAACTCATGATGTTATAAACTCACAACATGAAAACTCATGAAAGTTCCTCCACCTCATAGATTTCACATCGAGTTCACCATTTATGTCACAAGGACATTGCTTCACTCTTCGAATGCTTGAAACTTGGTTGTAGAAGAACCTTCTAACACTTGTTTGAGTTGCTATTCCCTCTTTCTGCTATTCACCAATCCATATTCGAGTTTATTATAATCAGTAAAATTCTTGCATAATAAGATCATGATATTCAACAATTACACCGTTAATTCTTGCTCAAACTTCACATATAGTTGCTTTATAACCTTGTTGTGCTGTCAAAAACTTCTCTAACGTTTCTTTTTTCCATATCTTTTGGAACAATTCTCTAATCATACATTGTACCACAAGACAATATGTATATTGCTATGTATTAAAACCATCATTCATTTCAATGCTTCATTCCAATTGATTTTAAATTTCAAAAAAAGATCTTTTATCATCCAAGCTTCAACTTTGAAAAGTTTTATCGATGAAAATTTTTTATAGCAAAAGTTATGGCCATTGTACTAATTTTGTGATAATTAGTGCAATCTTGCAACTTTGATTATGTACACAAATTTCAAGGTATTAATCTATACTCAAAATTACTCCAATTGGGTTCAAATTTCAATAGAACACAAGTTAAGTTGGAAACTATATGTAGTTGAATTAGATCTCTTGAAATCCTTGTAAGTTTCTCATAATAGCCTCAAATATAATCTATAATTTAAATTTCATTCTCTAACTTCCAATCATCAAAAAAGATTGACAATCCATTGAATTGCATCCATTCTTGAGCCCACCTTGTAGCTCTTGTTGTCACCTTTCTAACCCTTTTCCCAAATCTACGAATGATTTATAGCAAGGCTTCTAAAACTCCTCAAAATCTCAAAGGACTTCATCTAAGTGTCCCCATTGGTCCAAACGTCACTACCAACAAGAATGAAGAATGACTTTTTTAACCTCTAGTGTGGCCAAATTAGCTTCATATTAACTTAAAGCTTTACAACTAAGCTAATCATACTACTTATCTATCATATAAACAATATTAGCTGTAATGAATAAAGAGTTAAAATAATAACTCAAAACCGGCTAAATATGAATGAAACTACAAACAGAACCTGGAAGTTTATAACTTGAGAATAATACTCGTGGCCAAAATTCCTAACAATCAACTTCCTATAGCTTACTTTTGGTAAAAATAATGATAGATTGAAACCCAGATGTTGAAAGTCCTTACTACTAGCAAGTTCATATCCATAGCGCTCAAACTAAATCAAAATGTATATTTTCATGTCCCAAATCACACCGTAAAAAATAACTAGAAGAATAATCGGGTCTTGAGGGTTCATCACTTGTCGGATAAAGTAATCTTCAAAGTGATATACTAAGCACGTGCGAAAGTGATCATGATGAAAATATCGGATGATGATCACAAATGGATTGGACATAGGTACATCTAGAGTATCATGTTGTCCTCTATCCATGTCCCTCATCGGCTCCACTTTGATCATATAAGCTCCTTAGTCGATAAAATAATGTTCTAGATCTCTCCCTTCCCCTTTGCAACGTGATGACAATTTAAATTTGATAATATCTAAGATCATATCTCTTGGAGCCTTATCAACATCTTCACCCTACAAAGTCAATCCAACCATGGGCTCTTAACAACCTAACAATGAGCAATCAGTCATCATGACGTAAAGTGCCATTGTCATAAAAACACTGTGAAGATGACACATATCATCATCTTCTCACAACAATCGCGTCATAACACGATAATATATGGAAGGAATGAGGCTCGATAAAGGTCACCCGCCTCTTTAAGCTTTCTTTGGAAAGATAGACATAGCCTGGCCTAGATAACTAGAAATGGTTAGTGCATGCTAGAAGATACACAAACAAAATTGAAAGTAGAAAGGGGAAATATTTCATAGAGAATAGTAAGGAGCGAATAAGATAGCAAAAAGAATGGGAAGAACCCATCAAGTTGTATAGGGAGGAAACCAAGGGGGTAGGATGGGGGCTAGGTCCAATAGAGGGGTAGAGGACTTTCATCTTCGAGAGAATATGGCAATTAAATCACAAAGATATTTGCTTCACAAGAATAAAATTCTGTAGGTAAGTAAGTAAGATTTGACCTTTTTATGCTCTTAAACAATCAAAGAACTTTACTCAGACAATCTTCATCCTAGAAAATATAACCAAATGAAATAAAGTGCTATCTGAAGAACAAGGCATTCATCATGTATTGCCCGACCACTTCCATATTCATTGCCATCCTCTCCCGTGAGTTAAAAATTAAAAGAGAAAACAGTTTTGAACAATCATGACACTAGAACTGGAAGCAAAATAAATTCTCATTTCTTAATGAGAAATACACAAAGTACATTCTAGAGAAAGGATGTAAAACCTAACCTCCAACGAGCTAAGTAAGAACGATTATTAGATGCAATTCCCCCCTATATTCTAGTTGGAGCCAGTAGATCCAACAAGTAAATGTATTATGACAATGCTTAGTAAAATCATTGGGTACACACATCCTAAGGAGGGTCCAAGTGATTGTTTGTATTGCTCTACATAGAGCACTAGTTGTTGCAATCCATAGGAGAGTAATCACATTAGGTGATTCTTCTTCGGATGTTTTGTTGTTTGTAGATCGTTTGACTTAGATAGTCGAATATCATAGGTGCAGTAGAACATATTTCCCATTGTGATGCTATTGGGTCCTAGCCCTATGTTACCGGTTTGGTTTTATCCTTGTACGATTTGATGGGCTCTTCCAATCCTTTTTGTTATTTCATTGTGTCTTTACCACGCACCCTGAGGAGGTTCAAGTTAACAGTTTGTAGTGATCATATAGTATGGCCTGGTTTTGAAAACCACTTACAAATTTTATTTTATTTTAAATGCTTGTGCCATAAGATGAAGGTTTTGGAGTGTTTCCAACGTATTTGTATGTATGGTGGTTTCTAAGTCTGCCATGATTACAATTAAGTTATTAACCGTCCATCCTTGAAACATAATTTCAACTATGAGCAGGTTATATTTTTCTTTTTTTGTTTTGTTTAACTTGATAAGATAATCTGTTGTTACAATAGATTATCTTTCAATTTTATGATCTTATCATTATGAATATCTGATGTGATATTGTGGGTGATTACCTAGTTCATTATATTCCAGGAGATTGTATTTTTTGGGATATTTTTGTAGTAGTGTGATGTTTCGCTGGGGCATGTGTAATGGGCAGTATAATGGCATTTACACGCAAGTAGACACATTAAACAATATTTCTGCTTTTTTTGCATCTGCAATGAGTTAAACTGCTTTGTTATGGCTAGCTTAGATCTTTTAAAGCTGCATGTGCGCATATGAATATAAGGAGTAGCCATGTATCTAAACGGTTTGTGGCTTGGCAAAGATGTCACCTGGAGATGGTTATTTTATGGATAAAATAGATGTTTTGTAATATTTTCAATATACTTGTCATAGCTTAGTTTTATTATTGATATTTTCTTATGGCTGAATTATCGATTGCTAGTGCAATAGAGTCGATATGGGAATTGTTAAACCATTTTGTCATGGAATTTTTGTCTTGCAATGTTGTGTGTAGGGTCCATTGGTTATTCTTTTGTACATTTTTTGAGGTTGATTCCTGACCGTGAATGCCTTATTAAAGCTGTATGTTTGAATTGTTGTGTCGTAAGTAGTTGCTCAGTTGTTCCGTGGATGTTGGTGGCTAGATTTGTTACTTGGTCGGATATTTACCTGTGACACCTATTTGGACTTTAATTTTACAAGGGGGTATGTTGGTGTCATTGTTTTGTTTGATTCGGAATTGTATGTTGTGACGTAATTGAGACTCTTTGTGATGCTCTATGAGTGATGGATGTTGCATTGTTTTCATGGTAAGATATGGGGATATTTTGCTATCCGAGAAGAGGAAAATTTGGATTGGGAAATTATTTTTGTTGTTGAGGTCTGCATAGTATAGTTTCAAGTATTTGCAATGCTGTTTTTGTTTCGGTGTGTGAAAAGTAGATAATTCCTCCAGCTTTACCTTCAGCAAATGAACCGTATGTGTAGCATGAATAAGGATATTTCCTTAGGGCTTGAACTGTCTACACTGAACTAGAACTAGCTCCGGTATATTGCACAGGATTAGATGTGATGCCATCCAATGTTGACAAAGAGTATAACCCAAGGATCGGTGAAGAAAAAATATATGTTGTATGCACGTCATTGTTTACGGCCCAAGAAGGCATTTGACGTTGTAGATGTTCTTCAAATGTAAGAATTCTTTTTCTTCTGGGTCTCTTCAAGTTCAGTCATCACAATTTTTCTGTCTTTTATAATAACCTACACTTTCCTCTTACAATGATAATGCATTTCAAAGTGACTCAAAGTCGGCCATATAACCTTGCAAATGATTGCTTCACAACGATGTGAAAATATGCACTCTTTATTTTATTACGTTCTTTTTATTACTATAGAAATATCTATGTGATTGATATAAAGTTCAACTTTTTTCATTACTTCAATATACGAGTATGTTCTTTTGATAACCTGTTACGATCATATTCCAATGGCGTTAAGGCTGACTATACATTTTTTTCTCCTCTTGATGTGCTGACGGGTCTTACTTTAGTAAAATCTTTTAGTAAAATTCTGTTATAAATCTTTGGATTTGCTCAACCAAAAATTAACCCATTCTTATGAGATTTTCTAATATAATATTGTACCTTTTTGAATCTCAAATTGACACTTCTCACAAATATTTTTCAATATTAGGAGGAAAGAAAACACGTTCTATTGAAAGAGCTGCACATGTGTACATGTGTACCCCAACGAAACCTATATTTGAACCAGGAACATTTGTCGTATTATATTTTTAGAATGAAGACCCGATTATTATTCCAAAACTTATGGTATAACCGACAAATAATAGTAAACAATATTCAAGGTAAGATTCAGTCAAACTGTTAATTTTGGTGCAAACACATCAGATGACTCGTTTGTCTATGTGGAATTCTTTGTGAGATCAGGTGTGTACATATAAAACGCACACCATATGGCAGAAAGCTGGCAAGTTCTTATTCTTAGGACAACTGTTCCACTCTGCTTAAGCTAATGTTATTTTGAAGCTATTCAGATTCCATCCCTCTCATCACGAGAATCAGCTTCCCAAGTGTTGGTAGATATCATCTGAGGATTCAAAAGAAAGGTATTCAAATGATATCACAAGAAGATAAGCAAACTAACACAATTTTTTTTGGTCTGCCAAGCACGTTTTAACCAGTCTTTGAACTCTGAAGTAGGGGCTGTAAAGCTTGTAAAGCCTCCATGATTAACCGCAATCTGAAAACATTCATCACATTTAACAGGGAACACTGAAAGTCGAGCTGAAATCTAAAAAATTGACACATGAAAAAATGTGTCTATATCCACGAGCAGCAGTCCAGTATTTCGCCAGTACAAAGTCTTTGAAGGTTCCAGTCTTTAGATATTTTACGAGTGTCATCACCTCTCCAGGATGTTTTTCCATAGGCTCTTCAAAGTCTAGAAACGAGCAATAGTCTTTGCCGTCTAAACGTGGTAGAAAAACTGTCAACAGAAGTGGATAAAATTTGTACTGACTTTGCCCACTTTCGACAGGCATTTCCGGTGGACGAAAAAACTAATTTTCGTTTTCTGCAGAAGACTCAAAAACTCTTCGAGGGATGTGGAAGTGATAACGTGATACCCTCTCTTTCGTCTTCCGATGACGAGAAAAATAAGACGGAAATGTGAAATGTTAGGAGATGAAGAAACCTCCACAGTGTTTAACAGCCCAGGGTATCATGACAGTTGTTGGACTCTGTACAGACAGGACATGCACTGGTATCACATTCTCTCTTCGTCTATCTGCGAGTCTCGCTGGAAACCATCTGTACAGCCAGTCCGCCACTTCCACGTTTAGTGCTCCATAAGCAGATGACGAGACTCACGAGATGCTCAACGTCAGTGGTACTTAGACAATCAGTAATCCTGGTCACCTGACGAAGGTCCTCTCACTGTGCGCCTAATCCTTCTCTGCTGCGACTCTTAACACCTGTGACCTCTCAATTAATAACTCACATGTGTAAGCTGACTTTGCCCCTTTGTCAATTTCCATTAAAGTACTGGAACCAGGCACAGAGAGGATGTGAGACTCGGGTGAGCTTGACACTTTCTACACCGTCGTTTTTGATGATGTAACGAACTTTATATCGATATTGCACTTCATCGGTATGTGAAGTGTACTCCATGTCGCTAAAAGTATCCACCCTTTGACAGAAAAGAAAAAGCATGGAGGACATACTTGTAAGCTTTTCGAATAAGATGATGATAGAACTTGTATGGAAGAGCTTCCTTCATAACCACTGAGATGTTTCCATCATTTGACCATCAGCCTGAAGTGTTGTCGTCTCTGGTCAAGCATAGTAAACATAGAGAGACAACATCTTCTTATGACAATTGGGACTGCCAAGCAATGCTTGAAAATTTGGGTATATCTTACGACTCCTTTGACTTTCTCGCTTTCTCTCCGGCAGCTGTTTGATAAGTATGTTACAGACGAACAGGAGTAATGACTTTACGTTCGCTTTGACCAACCTACTTAATATTTTCAGGTTATGATCTTCAGCTCTACAATTTACATTGAGTGTCTTTAGAACTTTCTGGAACTGCTAAGAATGGCCGAAAACTGTATATTAGATTGGGTCTGTTTGGGTCTATTTTGTCCAGGCAGACACCAATGAACGATACCTAATTCAGGATAGCATATTTACAGCAGTCTCAGAGCTGTCTTAAGAACCGACTTAAGAACCGAGAACGAGGGCAACATGAACTTGTCACACTGGGGCCGAAAGGCCTGAAGGAAGGTTTCCTCCTATATATTTGGAAATCCGAAGCCTCATCTCATGTTCAGAAGAAAGCGCCCTGGTTGTTCAATGAGAACCTTCCATTGATTGCAGAAGCTTGCTACTGTGGCACCGTCGATGACCCTGTGGTCCGCACCCCAAGTCACCTGTTGAAATCACAAGGTAAGTGACATGGCTGATGTTAAATAGATCCATCATTACTTCTGACAAGGGAAGGAAGCTCAAATCAGGTCCACGATATGCATCGTACTCTTCGAGACAGGGCAGCATGCAACCTCTCACACAATGTATCAGTGAGAGTGGAGTCATGACTTACACCCATGATGCTCGCAGGGTACAAAATCCCGTCCGAGTTGTACCGGGGCAGTGTTTGTATCTTCCCGATGGCTACAATTGCCACTTCCGGTACACTTATAACCGGAGACCCGTATTTTCCTCCGATGGAACCAAAGTTCGACACTGTGATGGTCCCTCCTGTCACATCCTCGTTGCTCAGCTTATTCGTTGCTGCAAGTTGTGTTAGTCGAGAGAGCTCCTCGGCAATCTGCAACGTAAGTAAACCAGGTTAAAAATAATATCGCGAGGCTCCTTGCTAGGTAATACATAAAGGAACGCGGAAAACCGTGGAGACTTTGACAAAGCAAGGTTGCGAACGTTCATACCATCAGGAAGAGTGACCGTCTCTTTTTTAAATTAGTCAGGACTATCAGTGCTATAAAGAGCAGAGTATAAGGCTACTTGTAAGAAGACACTGAGTGTTGCGTTCTTACTTGCATGATGCACAATCTCTGTACATTCTTAATGTTGGGGACGACAAGGCCTGAGCTGGTTGCCATTCCTACTCCAATATTATGAGATGCTGCAGAAGTATGATACAGTTGTCGAGTTAAGCTGGGAACGATATTCTGAAACTATAAGAATGTGCAATACATGTAGTTTATGCCACAGATAAACTCTCAGATACATTTACTCGACCACACCACAAACCAGCCGCGATAGAGGAGAGGGCGACATGACATGAAATTTTCACTTCACCCAGTACCTATCTCATACAGCTGACGCTATTCTTAACATTCATTCACATGCTTAAGAGCAGTGCACTTACAGAGGACGTGGATCTCTGATACCTCCTGATTGACGGTGCTGTTCATGATCGGATACTTCAGCAAAGCTAGTGAAAGGGCCTTGATCAAAAATGGCAAGTATGTAAGCTTCACCCCTTTCTCTAAAGGCATGTCCTTGAGACTCTTCTTCAACTGCACTATGGAGTTCATTTCAATATCCTCTGTGTAGTGGAAATGTGGAACAGTAACAGCTGCTGCCATGGTCTTAGCCATTATTCGCCGGAAACCCCTGAAAATAGTCAAGAATTCGAAGCTCAAAAAAAAGAATGTCTAAACTGCATATGTTCTTTCAAGTAATATTCGCTGTACCTCAAGTGAAGACCAGTTAATGCTACAACTTGAATGAGTTCCTTGATTCTGGACGTACCTGACAGGAATGATCTGGTCTTCTTGTAAGTTGTCCTCGACAAAAGGCTTTACTGCAGTTGAGACATTTTCGACAGGAATTTCCCCTGTTTCGACATCCAGTATACTGCAGTCAGAATCAGAAGATGATTCTGACTGCAGTATACTGCCCTCTGTTCCTCGACTGGACTCGCTGATTCCCCGCATCTCTTCGTTTAGCTCCTCTCTGAATAGGGCGGCTTTTATAATGTCGTCTTTGAGTATCCGACCATCTTTGCCTGTCCCAATGATAGCCGACAAATCAATGCCATAAGCTTTTGCAAGCTGGCGGACTGCTGGAGTTGCCTGTACTTCTTTCTGTCCATGACCGGATCCAGGAGAAGAGCTTGTAGAGTCTGAGGCTGTAAGTTCAGATTCGGACTTCTCCTCCCGTCCAACTGGCGTAGCCAAACTATGATCTCCATCAACAAGCAACTCTAATAGAGTTTCCCCAACCTGAACTGGCAATGGAGTTCTTAGCAAGCAGTGACGGTTGATTGCCAATAGTTGAGAAACCATTCAGATGCTTCTTATGTAGGTAGCATGCAGTGAAATTTGTCAACATGCATTTGACAGTGGATGCGATTGATGATACGTCTGTTAGTTCTTGATTTGATACTTTGTGGTAGTTCAACAAACGACAGGGAGAACGAACAGAATTGAGAAAATTTGCACGTTGAAGTACGACTGATCAGGAAGTTTGAAGAACGATGATCCAGCCAAATAGTGGAAAGGCTGAGATGTAAGTTTTCTTGGCAACTGCAAGTGCGAAAACACACCTTCACAATATCACCCGGGATGTACAAGACGCGAGTTACTTTCCCCTTGTATCGGCTGGTTATTTCTACGCTGGCCTTGTCACTCTGTACTTCGCACAGTGGTTGAAACTCGTCCACCTCATCTCCCTTCATCAACCAACACAAGCACTTCAAAATCCATTTCAGTCCAGCCCACAATATGCGCACTTAAGACTCATCGGACTCGTGTTTGCTGTGCCATCAAAATGGACTCGAGAAAGTACTGCGTGAGCCTTACCTCCTGGACAAACCAACGCAGAAGCTCACAGTCTGCAATGCCTTCTCCCGTTTGGGCCAAAGGAACAGGAACAATTCCACCCACATCAACATTTGGTTCAGGAAGTGAGCTATATTTCCTCCGCGGTTGGGCACTTCCACTATTCTGCACCAAGAAAAGAGGTACGCAAGAGCAAGTTACCACAATAAGTAGGCACGACAGCCTTCTTAGGATCAGAGCTGCTATAGTATGTGTAGTTTCCGACCTTGAAGACTTCAAGATGGCTCCAGAGCAGAAACAACATTCATACCAGTGTCGAAGCTAGAATGAATGTTTCCCCTCGAGCTCTTCCACTTCGCATGCCCAACTTGGACCTTGTTGCGTAGTTGTTGGAGTATGTACTTCCATCACTTGAATCACAATGGTTGTCAGCATGGACAACAGGCTCAAAACCCAATCCTGATGAAGTACAAAGGCCAGATCTCCCAGCTCTGAAAGGCAGGTCACCGATTGCTGTCCATCTCCTTGCGAAACTGTAATGCAGTGCTCTCAACAGGGTAACCTTCCTCATATTGTCGAGTTCTTCAAGAAAAATTGCACTCTCTATACAATCATCTCATTGTCGGCGAATTCTCCACCTGCAGCAGCCGTACTGAGGGGTGTCAGTCTATAATGATGGCAAATCGCAATGGAATTCAAAGCTCTGTGGAAAATTTGGTACTTGACTCCATCTCGACTAGCCGAGATGTGTGCATCAGCCTACTGAATTCCTCGGCGGCTAAAGTGGGCCCAATATTCATTCCAATCATCGCCCAAACGATTGCTTCAAGGCAGAACCAGCTCAGGAATAGTTACGAGCTCTACAAATCCCAGAATAGAACTGGTGCCCACCGCGTCAGCAAGATACGCACAGACGGCAGCAGATCCCAGAATTTTGGACTGGACTGGCCAAATTTGAATCAAGCGTTCAATTTTCTGTTGTGGCGACGTTGTTGCCCAATCCAATTACGAACTGACTCTGAAGAAAGCAAAATCTGTCCAAGAAAATTTTGATTTTGATTAAATTGAGGACTCCCTTCCATCAACTCCATCTCAGACACCGTGATCACCCCAAAACCTCCACCAAAGAGCAAGCAGAACAGCCCCTGTGACATAATCTTCAATTTCGAGGCGCACCGCTGACAAGAGCATGTAACGGTCTGGGAAGACCAACTCAACCCGATCTCTGCACAGACGAATTCCCACACTCTACCTCCCTCCCCCGCTTCACAAGAAGCTCCCCATGAAGTGCAGACCACGGGCAAAGAATTCACCAAGGAGCAAAACTGCACCAACCAGCCAAGAGCTAAAGACAGAGTCCTGAAAAAGCAACCTTTTCGATACAGAACGCCCTGGCTCCACAATCACGTGAGCTCAGCTGGACTGCGCTACCCTGAACCGAGCCGAGCTCTCCTCGGGAACGAACAACCGTATTCTACTGAGTTTTTTAAATTCATCAATCTTCCGCCTCCATAATCACAGAGATGGCAACACCGACCCAGGAAACGGGCTCACCTGAATCAGAAGGAGGCACGGACGACGACGTTCCGCAAACCAACACTCGTTCTGTGCGGTTGTGGACCACGAGCAGAATCACAAGCGCAAGCTATTTAATTCGGGGCTGCTGATGCCAGCGCTAAATAGTGCAGGACTTGGGCAGCATCAGAATCTACTCTGCTCTGCGCTCGTCTCTCTCTCGTCAGTCCATCCATGCATGTAACGTTGCTTGTGACAGTGGGACTAGGCCTTCCGCGGGGCACATGACGAATTCCACGTAATCGGTGAGTCGTCTAGTTGGAGCTCTGGCTGTAGTAAGCGAGTGCCACACGAGATGGCCTTGACGAGCGTTGGGCTGCCCATCACTCCATGTGCTCGCCTCCTCCATCGTCTTCCATAGCTGCCCGCGGCCCGCCTTTAGCTTCACATGGTTGCCATGCCCGGGCTCGGGGTGGTAAAGCTGCAATCTGCCTCCGACGACTGACTGACTGACTGCGCGGAGTCGTTAGCTATTGCGCCGTCGAAGGTGAGTTCGTTGCCGTCGAGTCTATCCGTGGATTGTGTCCGCTGTGGGTCCGTCTGACGACGGCAGTCGTCAGACGACGGAGAAGGTGAAAGTTTGTACAGTGCGGCTACCTGGTTGGTGGGCCAAACGATGATGGATGATGGACGAGCTGAGTCGGTTTACTTCGATTGGGGTCTTCCCATCCCTTTTGTTATTATACTTCGTCTATGGCATTTGTTTACTTCGATTCTCACATGGCTTTTACACGTTGGATGTACAAATCTCGTCAGTTTTCGTGGTTCAATTTTTGGTAGGAACTGGATGTTTTTCTTAGTTATGTCACCGGATCCATGGTTTAGGACAATCTTGTGTCTGCCATGTGCGGGTTTGAAATTTGGTCAAAATATCGTTGATGTAATGCGGGCTTTTTCGATAACGCTCCAAAACGTTTCGACTTTCATACGAATTCTTTATGTTCACAATTCTCATGTCACTTTAGATTTAACTTTTTATCATGTTTCTCATGCTTCAGGCAACACGAAAGATGTGTGTCGGATGGATGTCTGCAGGGATTTTAACCACAAAGATAGTTCTTATATTTTGATAATTTTTTAAATAATAAGTAACGGGAAAATATCTTGAAAATGGACAAAGTTTTTACGTTTCTTTTTTTAACATTATATACTTCATATTTACACATGGGGGCCATGTTTTCTCAATATAAGTTAGGGCCTTGTTAGTTATCAGCATTCTTGATTTTTCTAATACCTTTATTCACAATATCCTTGTTTATAATCATCTTAATCCAATTCTGATTTCACCTGCTATATGCATATGAAAATCTTTCTAGGGAAATATTATGCATATGACTCGAGATACATTACTTGAGAATGAAATTAACAACTGTATACATATATATTAAAAATTCCCATTATTTACTCCTCTTGTAATATATCCATGACTTCAAAAACTTAGTTATACTTTTACCGTCTTAAAAATCCAAGAATATGACAAGAAAGAATCACGAATTATTCGATCATAATATATATATATATATATATATATATAAAATATATTTTTAGTTTAAAATATATATATAATTTCAAATTCCAAAAAATAACTTTTTAAATAAATACTAACTAAATGACCTTTTACTAATTTGATTATATTATTTTTTTCCATTTATAAAAAATAAATTACAATGACCATTCATTTATAAAAATAATTTTGTTTAAATTTCAAATCAAAGATATTTTTATCTATATCATGTCACACATCAAAATCTCTCACGTATTTTAGAATATTTCATTTCATGTACCAACATACTACTTTAAAAAAATATAAAACTCTTTACATAACAAAAGAGTATGATAAATTTGAAATAACGTTTCTACACATATTGAAACAATTAAGTCTATTTATCATTCAAATGTATCTTTTTCCTCTAGAATATCATTAAAAAAACTTTGGTGAAGTAACAAAACATATCATTTGTAACGCATGGAATAATAATGAACAATATCAATTTTGAACGCTCAGCACAAAAATTTCAAATTTCTTGAAACTAGAGAAGTAAAAATAACCAATTTCATATACAAACTAAAAAAGTTTAGCAAATGATTCTTGAGTTATCTCATTGTATCTTCTTGTTATATAAATATCTCATTTATACAACTCTTGAGATAAAAAAAAAAAAGAGTAATGTCTTGAATCTACCAATCTATCATAATGATCTTTATTTCCTATTGCAAAAATCATTTTGCTGAACAAATCATTTCAGTTTATATTTTTTGATGTATGTAGTGATATTATTTTCATTTTTATTAGATATAGTATATAAATTTAATATTATGATCTATAATTTTGTCTTTCAACTTTCAGTTTATTTCTGTAAAAATTAAATATTTTAATTTTGATAATCACTGGTGTACAAGAATAGAACTATATATAAAAAAACGTACATGAAATATAATTTCAAACAATACTTTTATTATTTAAATTTTTTCCCCGTTTTTTATGTTATTTATCTAAATTGATAATTATTTTTTTTTATCATACTTTCGATATTATTTAACATTAAGATGTTTATCTTTAAGTAAAAATAATATTTTGAACTGAATTATTATCAATAATCATATAGATTACACAGAACCTCAATTATGTTGGAAAACATACTTTAAGGAATGTTGCACATGTCACACAATCATATACATATATATATATATATATATATATATATTTGGATAATCTATATTACTACATATGTGAATGATACTTAATTAGTTGGAAAGTAATACAATGTAGGCTAAACATTAACCTTCTAACCAATCGGGGTCAAATAGAAGCTCCATTCAATCACTTATTTCAAATGATTAATATATATATATTTGTTTGTTTATTAAGTAATGGTTGATACAACATATAAAATGTAATTACAATATAACTATATTTTATCATATTTTCAAATTTCTGTGAGAAATTCTTTGATTAAGAAGTTTGAAAATGTTTTTGTGAAAAATATAATGAGATTTATGTATTTTAACTATATTTTATCATATTTTCAAATTTCTGTGAGAAATTCTTTGATCAAGAAGTTTGAAGATGTTTTTGTGAAAAATATAATGAGATTTATGTATTTTAACATGGAATGTATTTTTTTACTATCAAAAGTTGAAAGTATGTTTATAAGTAAACTCAATGTAGAGTTTTTTTCTAAATGTTAGTCAAAAGTCTTCACAAGTACTTTTGCATTTTCAAGATTTTCCAAACATTCCTAGGTAGCTTCATAGAGTGTATATACCTTCCATTGGACTGGATATTACACTTTAGAATTCAACTGATTTTTAATACATTCCTTGAGAATACTTTCCATCCAATATTCCTTTACTTCATTAAGTAAAGGAGGTGGTTGATATATATTGCTAATACTTATGTGTTACTCCTTTAACAAAATTTGTTGTTAAGTTTGGTTCTCTAAAGCACTTCATTTTTGAATTGTTTTTACTTTGCCACTCATGATTTGACTTCTTTTTGCACTAACTTTATGACCTAAGTAATCTACTTCATTTTTTTCAAACTCACATTTTGACATCTTAGCAAACATTTTATTTTCTCTCAATATTTTGAGAAACTTTCATATATATTTCTAATGATCTTATAAAAAAAATTTATATGTCAAAATATCATATAAAAATAAAATCATTTTTTATTTAAATATTTATTAAAAAATATTTATTAGTAATATTCTTTATATTTTTTATCACTATTATCGTGGCATTGGTCAAACTAAGGGCATAACTAAATTTCTTCTTTTGTACATCTTCATCAACTTTGATTTTATTGTACTCATTTTTAAGATCAATTTTTTTGAAATACTTAGTTTCATAAAGTTGATGCAACAAGTTATCCACTCTTGATAATGGATATTTGGTTTTTCTCATTACTTAATTGATAGCACAATAGTAAATGCACATATGCATGGAGCCGTCCGTCTTCTTCACAAAGAATATTGGAACTCAATATAATGACACACTTGGTTGGATAAACCCTTTCTCCATCAACTCTTCTAATTATGTTTTATATTATTCCTTTAATTTATAGAAACTTTTAGAAGGAGATAAACTTTTTTATAAGATTTTAATATTATGATCCATTATCTTTCTTGATGGTAGACATGGAGATGGATCATCTGAAAACATTTTTTGAAACTCTTTCAAGACACAAATTAACTCCTCATGTGTGAAAGATTGTTTTTTTGAAGCATTTATATCCTTTATTAATACCAAAAAATATACATATTTGTGACTTATAGCGATCATTCCTATCATATACAGAGGTAAGTTTTTATTTTGATATAAATCTCTCTCCAAAGTCTTGGAGTGATTCCTGAAGAGTCGGTTTCTCAACATCTCTAGACTCAGTAGTATGTATTGCACTACGAGTCACACAACTGCCCACCAAAGCACATGTACGAAGATACTCCAACACCAGCATGTCATCATGGATGTCTCAGTTTACCATCAAACCGTCCTCAGTCTCAACGTCCAAGACTAACATATATGCTCTTTGACCCAAGAGAGATATCATATAGCTCTCAAGCGCCAACATACTCAAAAAGACAGATGCATGCCAACCCAACACCATCTCCTCATCAGTATCGCCGTGCCATCGAGCTCGGATAAAATTTTTGATTTAAGAATATGAAACAATGCATCATGTTTATATTATTAAAGATATATTGTAGAACTTTCATTGAAAAAATATAATAAACAAAAAGGATGGGAAGATCCATCAAATATATTGTAGATATCCTTGGTCATGTAGCAGATTCGGGATAGGAAAGTATGGATCATACGTAAACTTTGAAACCATCCCAGGCGTAGGAGGCCAACCTGGAATGGAACGGGAGAACTCATTCTGCCAGTAAAGCACACGTTAGCTCACGGTAAGCGTGGAAGAGAGCCGGAGTAGTAAACCGGAGCAAGCGGTAGCAACCTTGGTAGTGTATCGTTGAAGCGCGGCAAGGTGATCAAAACCCCTGAGTCAAACCCTAAGCCTCAGGTTAGCGCATTGCGTTCTGTTTTGGAAATTTCTCTCTACAGTTCGAGCGAAGGGAAAAACGCGCGCAACCATGGCGACCACCAAAGTGCAGCGGATTATGACCCAGCCGATCGTACGTTCTTCATTCTTGACCACTTTCTTTGTAGTGCTTTTGTATGTTGGATGGTTCATCTCGTCGTTTCCCACTCGATTTTAGTCCTGTGTCAAGAGCGCGGTGACCATGCTGCTCGTCCTGCCTTTTGTGGCAAAATTCTGGGAGTATTATTTGTGAAAGATAGAAGTGACTGGTTGTCCGTGGATATTAATTCGAAACCTTGGGGCGGTATGCGGGGCGTGTACCTGATCAGCTTCGATATTGGGCCTCGCAAATTGCACTGGATTTCTGACCTAATGAGTTCACTCTCGGTATTCTTATATCCTTTTCTGGCTGTAAACGATGCTGATAGTTTATCTTTGTCACCTGAATTATCCTACCTGAGAACTAATTGGGTGGTTTTTGTTGTGGTCACATGTGGTGGTGGCTTGAACCGCGGATTTTGCTTCCTCCTCCGTCCGACAGAACTTAATCTTTCGATTTTTGCAAAGTGTAAGCTACTAACCTACCTATGCCACTACGGGAAGTTTTTACATGTTACTCAGCCGCTGATGCTCTACTCTGTAGGTTTTCAGTTGTCTCTTGAAATCCCACACATGTTGTCAAATTTGCGCACTTGTCCCGCTTTTATTTGTTTTTTCTGATTCCTATCTTCCTCCTGCTTTAACACACAGAAATCGAGGATTCAAATTTGGTTGTTCGAACAGAAGGACCTCAGAATTGAGGGCCGTATTATAGTGAGTACTTTCCCCCCAGCTTGAACGTTTATATTAGGACCTATCTCACCTTTAACTCTCTCACCTTTTCTGCAGCACTGCACATGCTGGCAGTTTCGAAAAGCATCTCGTGTTGTGACTGATTTTGTATAGAATTCATGATGCTTACTAGTACTGCCTGTTTCCGTTGTAGGGTTTTGATGAGTACATGAACCTTGTACTCGAGGATGCTGAGGAGATCTCACTAAAGAAGAAAACCAAGAAGCCCCTTGGTATGTGTCAGCTTTATGATCTGTTTTTCTTTCTTCGTCTGAAGAACTCAAACGCTCACGTCCGAAAGACAGTTCCTTTGTGATGTTTGCCATTTTTACTTACTCATAAAGGATCAGAATAATTTTGTTACCCAGATGGACATGGTCTACCATAATCTAGATGATTGGTGATGAGGGCGTAAAGTTTTACTTTTTTAACTTCGGTCTGCAAGTGGTGTGTTTTTAGCCTGAGCAAGAAGGTGTTGAAGGCTTAGTAGTCAAAAGTAATGGAAGGAAACCAGAGTTTTCAGATTCTTAGTATCTTGAACTGTATGCTAGAGAGCCCTTCTCAGTTGTTTTGCTGTTACTCGTGGATTCTAAGTGTAGAAGAATCTTGTCTCAAGCTCCATTGTTCTTTCCCGTCACTCCTTTTCATTGTTTGCTGTTGGCAGGAAGAATCCTTTTGAAAGGTGACAACATCACGTTGATGATGAATACGTGAGTCCCTCGTACCCACTTTTTGCTAAATGTTCATGATTATCCCAATGAATGTTTGAAATCTTAGAAAGCGAGAGGATATTCTCTATTGGTCATGTAGAGATTGCAGCAGATCTGTTGGTGTCCGTGACTTGATTGTTCGTTTGGTTCTCCACAGGGGCAAATGATACGACGATGTTAACTACATTGGGAAGTAGTGAAATATGCAGCACTTTGAAGATGCACTGGAGGTTCTTCCACTTTTGGGACTCGTTCACCTTGGAAACTCCAACGACCACCTTGATGTTTGTTACAAGCTATCAAGGTCACACGTAGTATCTGAACAGCAGTGGAAAATTGCGGCGCATTGTTAAACGCCTGCTAAGACTTGCGGGGAGTTTTGTAGTAAAGCTGAACACCAAGGCTGGTGGCTTCATCGGCTGCCCTGTGAGGTGTACATTGTATAGCGTATGTTTGACCAGTCAAGTACAAAAGATGATATTATTTCCAATTGCATACAGATTTGAGCCTCTGTTACCCGTGGCAGGGCAGTAACAAATATTGTAATTCAAAGTCTCTGATGTGCCTTAAGCAGCAATTGCTTGGGTCTATTTACTCAAGGAGCTTCCTGAATGGCCTTTTTTTGCAGTTATGGTTAAGCATCTGAAAATGCATGTGTATGTTTGTCTTATATCCAACCGTATATTTATATATAAAGAAATGGTAACCCTCAAGACTCTTGTATTTTGGTTTCATACCATCAGTCTATCTTCGTTATATAGTTTCCGTTGAAACAAGGAATGTACTTCCACTAGCACGCAGAGACCTGTGAAAATGACAGAACATTGCGACAATCGTTTTATCTGCAGTAATCATTACTCCAAAATGTCTCGCGACCATATTCGTGATGTGATATAAAAGTGGCTATATGTCGACTCCCACAAATCTGATTCATCCAAACTGTCAATCATGACTTACGTAGCGAGTATGAAACTATGAAGCCGATAGGAACATGTTTCGGCTACCTATAGATCTATTTGCTGGCTCTAGTTGAACTGTGCGTGAGAAATGTACTATCACAGAGCGTGGCTCACCTGTTTACAGTGCCTTCGATTGGGCCAACCCTTCTTTTCTGACATGTCGACCAGGGCCTAACTCATATATTTAATCGAATTTACTTGTTCTAGTACTGAAGTAAAAATCAACCCATGTGAAAATAGCGTCAGAACTTCTCATCGTATCTGCTGTTATTTTCACGTACCATGCTTGGCTGAATCATGACAATCCTACTCGTGACAATTGAGCCCTTGCTCAACGATTCGTTGGTTACTAAATTTTTTTGCTACATGTTGGTTATGATACGAGTGTCTTCAAATCAGTTGTAAATGACCCAGGTCAACCGACGCACCGCAGTGGCAGACAGTGAAACACAGCAAATGTCATCCATGATTTAAATAGACATCTGATCTTTCTCTGATTGAGAAAAAGAAATTGTAGTCGTAGTCTATCGGCTATATTAACAGTCTAGAGCATGTAACAGTCCTCTAATTTGTGAAACGGCATGCAAACATTCTCTCAAATAATCAACTTCTGTACAATCCTCCCTGTAGCTGTAGCTCTACCACACCAGCTGCGGACTAACGATGGTCTAAAACCTTGGCAGTACCCACAAGCTATTCTCTCGTGGATTTGTTGGTAGATTTGTTACGTGAAGGTAAGAAGCTAATCTGGAAACACGTACATATATGGGAGCAAGGTGCCCTCCACTCATGAGAGCCACCCAATCTCGCCTCCTTCGACATTCACACTTGTTGGAAGCATACACTCCACTAGACCTCAACAGAGGCTCCACGAAAGATTGTTTCTCGAGTCAGCACGTGGAGACCTCTAAAACTGCAAAATTTTTTCACCGTCCACCTCCGAGCGCGCGAAGAGGTGCCTCTATGCCTTTGGAAGGACGTGTGAAGTCAAACAACATCCAGGTTTTGTTGTGCGCACCTTCAGGATCAGGATAAGCTTTAAGTTATGCCCATGTTCAGCCTCTGGCCTTTGAGATCGGAATCATGAGAACAACCATGGGCACAGTCGTGATGTTGGACATCATGATAGTTTGTACTGTTGTAGCCCCGTTGTCTCGGATCCTGAAGGCTCAATTCTTCCAAGTAACCACGATTCAATGAAGTGGCTCCACGACTGGTGCTTTCGTGATCATGGTGATCATGGCATCCTTCGTCTTGGCAGGCATTTATACTAAAACTTTGCGCATGAGGCTCCTGCATCAAGCTGGAGGAGTCCTGAGGTCTTGGAAACAGCAACTTCAGTCGATATGCATCTACACCATTAAGGTAATACCTATGAAGGCGTTTTGCACGGACAAACCCCAAATTACCGTACAAAGCTAAAGCTCCTTTGTTGGTTACCTCTGCCTCCAGAGTCACCTGTAGGCAAAGACCAAAAAATGATTACTGTTAGCAAATCATTCCGATTTTCATCCCAGTTTCATGTTTATTCTTGTACATCACAAAGCTATTAAATTTTGAAACCTCTCCTCTCTTGCTACACCTGGCTTTCAATGCTTTTATCTAGGAAGCATCATAACTTCTACATCATGCAAATGGTGAGGAAACTATGTCACTATGTACTTGTTCATGTGATAAACAATGGACCCCAATCAGCAAAGGTCGTCTTGAAGTGAATAAGACCTCTGGTAATGAAAGGAATACCTCATCGCACCCAGACTCGCGCATAACTTGTAGGCATCTTGTTACTAATTCTGTGGCTGCAAGATCGACAACAGAGATGTGAGAGCTTGAAAAATCTGAAAATGTTCCACAAATTATCTGCATAACAGTACTACTTGTTCACAAGTTTAGAAGCTGTTAGCTACAAAGCCGATAAAAGGAACTGGTCGAAGGGCCTCCTCATATTTACAGCTTAAATTGCCGGCAGTGGGAACACTTCCAACATATGTCATGTTTATCATTGAAGGTGATGCTGCTTTAAGAAAATGGACATGTATTACACGTAATGTATTCCAAATTTGCAAATAGAGCGTTTATCTCGCTGCAATGGAGTCACCAACTTGTGAATGTAACGTAAACAGTAGATTGCTAGGTCTAAACCAATGCATGGGCTAGGGCATGTGGTACAGAAGCGACTCATTTCAAGGCTAAAACTTCCTAGAGAGCAAGAATGGCCAGCTTTGCAGCGAATACTGCAGGATTCACCATATGCTTCACAATTTGTAATGGTACGCTTCAAGATATCTTAAAAAAAGAGGAAAATCAGGTTAAGTGACTCAGAGTATCACATAGTTAATTAGAGCAAAGCAAGGGCCTTCAATACACAGCTAGTTCACGACCACAAAAAAGTAAACTAAGGAGGATTTGTAAACGATGATTCGCAAAGTTGCAACACAAATTCTGAAGGAAAAACAAAAGCCCGTGGAGCCAGAAAGAATACCAACACATTGCATTCTCAATCAGCATAGTCATGGAATAACTCGTACCGATGCCCTTTCCTCTATAGGGTTTGATCACTACGAGCATAGCTATGTAGCCACGGAAAGTGCTTCTGTGTTGGCCCATTTTGCAAACAATTGTCCCCACACATTCTCCTTCGTGAAAAGCCTGCATCCAAAAACAGTCCCAGGCCTTAATATCGTCAGCGCTGTATCAATTGCTTGCTCCCAAACGTATGAACTGAACAAAAGTAAGACACCATGACCCACAGAAAATGCATCGATTTGGAGCCCTAGAGGATGTTGTCAATTGAGAACCAATCTTACTTGCAAGTACATACACCGATTTTAACAACAGAATTCAGATTCTAAAAAGGAATTCACGCAAGTATGGAGTTCCCAAAGGTATCTGGACAGGAATTGGAAGAAATTATCACTAATTCGAGACAACGGATGAAGACAATACCAAGATTTTGCTCTATTTGGGAGGTTAGATCACCTAGACGAAATTCAATCGTCAAACCTGACCTACAAGGAGAAAGACATTTCGACCGACAAGAATCCATACCATGAAGCAAAGATGCGGCCAAAGAGTGATGAAATAGCGATACGTAAAGATGGAGTAGGGCTCCGAGAGCTCCTTATCAATCAGAGCCATGATGGGAGCCAACTGGGTCTCATCCCTGTACGAGGTGTACGTAATTCCATTCGAAATCTCCCCAATTACTTCGGCAGCAGGAGGCACTTCCTCACTCATTTCCACGATTGGAAAGTGGGCCTGTCTGCAAAACACAGCTCTCGGAGCAAAACTCCAAATTTCTTCTCCCCACACATCCACCGACTGATGCTGTGTCCAGGCTTCCCTTCAACCCTTCAAGCCGCCTCCTCATCCTCACGAACTAGTCTCCGGCCATCACCCATCACCACATTGGAGGAGAGCAGAGGAGAGCAGAGGCGCAGAACAGAGTAGAGTTATGAAGTCACGGCGATATTCTCCGCTTTCTACCCAAGGAGAAAGCGAAACCATCACCACGTGACATGCCACACTTCACCCACCTTGTCCCCAAGAACGAGCGCTCTCTTCTCACTCCGCCCAGCGCAGATTGCAATTACATGAGGGTTTTGTGGTCCCAGATCCCATAGCCAAAAGTGATCTACAAAAGTCAATGGGCGACTAGGATGAGAATAAGAGCATCGTACCAAAGCACCCACTTGATCCTACCATGAAGCCGATCCAATGTTCTCTGGCTCAGTAGCCATCGGATGGTTGTGGTGCACCCAATGGGACTCGTGGTTATCTACTCAATCATATTCCTTACCTCGGCTACCACGTCACACCAGGCCACACCAACGTGGTGAGGTCTATCGATCTCTTGCGCGTATTCTTTCTGGTCTGGAAAATGAGCAGGAGAGGATTTTTTGATATTTAATTTTTGTAGGACAAACTCCGTTGAAGATTTGCAGTGCTGTAGTCCGACGAACATTTCTACGAGCTTTGGGTGTACGAACAAATTAATCGATGAATGCAATGGACTCTTCGGACGGCATGGATTTGTGGGATGGGTACTGTGTCACTTTATTCTGCATTGTTCTGAACTCGACAATGTCCTTGGAGTGGAAGTCATAGGGCTTCGTATTCTGCCAAACATGGAGAAATCTTAGGCAGGAAAAAAGGAGTTGGACAGGTCTAAAGAGAGAGAAAGGAAAAAATCTCGGAGGATAAAACAGTTTGATAAGTGTGCATTGCCTTAGTGATGAGAACTAGAAGTTGTATGAAAAAGAAGACATATAGTGTAAAAGGAATGAATGAAAAGAGTTCGGAAAAAAGGAGTTATAGAGGAAAAAAAAAACAAGGGAGAGATGAAAGTTCCAACTAGCAACGACAACAACCTGTTTCCATCTCTTGCTTGAGCTGTACAATAATTAAACCTCTTCGTAAGTAGACCAAGGGCGTTTGTTTGAATAAGCGTCATAAATAGCCATCTTGAGGCTTGGAAGTGTAACGAAGAACCGTAGGACAATTTTGTTTCTGTCGAAGATTGGCACTATTTTATCTCATGAAGGAGATTTCTTATGAAGAAAATCATGTTTCCCTCTACACTTTGTAGATAAAAACTTCGGGAATTTTGTATAAAAAATGAGAGTGCAAAAATAAATTGAAATATTGCGTTCATTTCAAAACAAGATAAAACTACAAGCAATAGTAAAATATAAGGAGAAAAAGGAAGAGAATTACATGAATGGCGGAGAAACAAGGGCATTGTCACAAAAGAAGAATGCTAAAACATTAACCAATAATAGGGATTCTTCTACCTTGATACTTCGTATTGGGATAACGTAAATGAAATGATCGAAAATATATATTATTATCCTCACAAAAAAGGGAGAAATTTGTATGTCCTCAAATGATGATTTTTAGAAAAATAATTTTGTGAAGCTATAAGAGTTTCATATTTTGAGCAAATACAAATAAAGGAATATGAATGTTACCATTCTTATGAATTATATGACAACAGATGTATTTAGAACTTTTTCTGAATATATGTTGTTTAAATTATTTTTTTGTAACTTAAGTAAAATTCAACATTTTGTGTAATTGATGTAGAAATAATGTATGTAACTTTTTCATACAAAAAAATGATTTCACATCAAAAACATCTTGTAGATACGTGACATGTATAATTTACACACAAACAAACATGATGTGGATAGTTTTATATGTGAAGAGTATTCAAATCCATCCTCATCAATTTTTTCATATAGTTTTATTTATATAATCTTAAAATTTCATTCATTGCTAGCTTGGTAGACCTTTTCAATTCGATAATTTTAATACATAATAAATAATACAAATCAGAAGTTATACATTCTAGTATTATTATCATTGAGTTATCTGGTTTCACATGTCGCTATTCACACTTTTTTAGTTTTATAAATCATTGTTAAATTTTTTTGAATCTAAAATTTATGAATTTTTTTTTCAAAATATAAATGAATTGATTTTAATATATATAAAATTATCCTCTTTCATACTTTTCTAACTAGTTTGATTAATTATTTTAAAGAAATAATAATTCGTTTGAAGTAATATATTTTATTAATATTTCTTCACACTCACACTAAAAGACTCGTCTTGTGATTGGTGTGGACTTTTTAACTAGTTTAAAAATCTGATTAGTGTGATCCAGACAAATAAAATTTGAAGCTGGCAACTAGACCTAAACACTAAACATGATTTAATAGCCTCTCAACAACAACCTTTTAATTTCCAAAATACAGCTCCCTTAAAATATTTATTTTTACACACATGAGAAAAATTTGAGTTCATCACAACTTCCCTTTCTAGCAATATTTGCTCAAATTAATTATCAGTTTTAAAAGAAAGAGGTTCTTAATAAAAAATTATTGCTATTGTACTTGATGCTATTGAAAGTTTGAGAGAAACAAAGGTATCAAGTGAGAGTTTGAGAGAGATAGAATTATCAAGATTTAAATGTGGATTGGAGAAATGAATAGAGAGTGTGATTAGAGCAAATGGGATAATACAATTTGTGGCCATCAAGTAATAGAATAAGAGAGAGGTAAGATGCATGCTTGCACATTAGGCTAAGGACAAGATTGAAGTTCTTGTAATGAAAAATACTGCTGAATCTCTTATAATATTTTTAGTCACTTACAAGAAAAATATAATCAAAATGTCAACGTTGTTGTTGTGAAGATTAATAAAGTTCCAAAATGATTCCAATTGAGATAATTATTAAACAAGTTGTTAAAAATTCAAGACAAGACCATATTTCCAAATAAGATGAAGAGGTTGAATAAAAAATACAAAATAAAATAACAAAAAATAAAAATAAAAATAAAAATCCACTTATTTTTATAAAATGAAAATCTAGTTGTTTAAAAATGATAAAAAATCCGTTCAGAATATTATTGATATACATAAAATTCAGTTATATTGCATTCTATTTAGTAAAGGCTTAAAATTATTAAATTTTCCAAGGTTAATTTTTTTTTTAAGATTTTAGTTACAATGATGCATGAAGTTCTTGATGTTAATTTACCTTGACTCTAGAGCCTTGACTGTTAATATTATATTTGTAAATAAGTCTTAATGCTTTAGCACTATTACATTTAGAAGTCTAGATGTTGCATTAAGTCAATCAATACAATCTACATTCACTCTTAACTTGTCATGGATTCAATTTTAAAATAAATAATGTTATTTTCATGAGATTTTGGAATATAATCTGTTCTAGTTCACATTTACATGTCTGTTTATCTTTGTATAAAATTATGTCTTGATGATAAATAGAATTTATGTCAAGTGTGGATATAATTGGTTACTAAATTGATTCATAAAATTACATCTTGATTTTTTAATTTGTCTTTTTTTTGTTAAAATAATAATAATTTCTAATAAGGACCTGAATTTATTCTTGCTAGAAGTCGACATCAAGATAGTCATGTACTTTACATTCCTCTCCTAATTAATTATCATAAGCTCAAGTTCATGATAATTCTTTCTTGAGATTTAGAATTTCTTGACATCAGGATTTTTTATCATCATAAATATGTAGTTACTCTATAATTGACAAGAGACTCTTTCATACATATTTTAAGTCCAAATTCATGATTCTTTTCTCTTGGAACTTAGAATTTCTTGACATCCATATTCTTGACCATCAAGAATATTTATGAATTTTGTAATTAACATGAGACACATATCCATGTGACTTATTTCTTTAATCATTCCTAAAAAATACTATTCAATAAAATTTGCTACTTGCATCTTAATATTACCTTTTGAATCTTTAATCAACATGAGTGCGTGTTTAATCTCACTTTCAAAAACTCATTGCACAATTTTTATCATGTGTAAAATTATAGAGATTTATTTAGAGATAAACACCTACATTATGGTAATTGCATCCAAAGTAATTTAAAGGTTGATGATAGTAAATTGAATAATTGGTTTATTTCATTTAATCACTATATGTATGCTGAAAATTATTTTGGATAAAAAAATCATATTTATGCCAAAATCAAAATTCTATTTTGACTCTTAATGAGAAGAACCATGATTTCATGAATTTTTGGCAAATAAATTAGAATAAAAATGTATCATTAAAATATGCATTGATTAAAAATATATCTCTGGATTTTTTAGATATATTAAAAGATTAATAATAAGTTATTCAATTATTTAAACATGAAATAATTATTTTTACTTAAATTTTAAAATATGTGATAATTTTTTTTCTCACATAATTGTGATTAATTTTGACTACGTGATTTGTCAAATCAATACAATCAATGAAATATTGTCATGAGATTCTACTATGTAAAGTTAACAATAAGCATTATGAAAACAACTTTCAATTATAATTTTGCATAAAAGGCTCAAAGAAAGTACGGTAAAAAATATGAAAAAAATATGATCATAAACATGGATAATGATTTTATTTTAAATTTTACAATATATGAAAATATTATATTTTGATGGATTGGCATGATTATGGTGATCCACAAACAAATATCAAAAAATTAATTATGATTTTTAAAAATAAATTTATAATTGATTAAATTCAATATTTTTTTTGTTAATGGTATGAATGATTGTTATTGCTCTTCAAGGAAAATTTTCATGCTATGTTAAATTTAAATTTCAAAACTATTTATCAGATAGATGATGCCAAATAATGAATAATGATCAACAATCATTGAAAGATTGAATGCTCATATTCAAAAATGTCTAATATGCATCAGAAATAAAATACATTCAATAATTTCTTTTTATTCTTATAATATAGGTAGATATGAAGAAATAATTGAAACAACTACAAATTGAAACCAAGAATAATTGGAAATTGTACACATGTTATGGACATCATCAAATATAAAGATTATTTAAAAAAAATTAGTGTTAGAATTTGATAAAAAAAAATTTTAAAAAATTTTCTTAAAAATTAATACTTACAAAAAAATTATGACCCATTGGAAATATCACTAGATATGAGTGGAGTTTAGTACTTTAAATTATTATATGCTGAAATATGAAAAATACTGTTGAAACATAAGACTTATCTTGAAAAGTTGATAATAATCTATGATTATGTAAATGATTTTTCACATACCAAAATCAGAGTTTATATAAATAACATGATTTTTTTAAAAAATGAAAAAAAATTTAAAAAATTATATATAGTTGCAAATAAATAAAAAATAACAACAAAGTTGTAAAAGTTTAAAATTTTTTTTTTATTTTGTTGGACCCAAGTCATAACCAATCTTGGTAGTCATAGTTAGTTTAGCTTAATTGTAGATTTCTCACTAGATCACTAAACGATAAAATTATGATGCATATGATCCAAAAAAGAAATCTCACTTTGACTTGCATAAATATAAACAAGGTGGTTACCATGCATTGATGGAATAAATAAGGATGATAGATATCTTTAGTAATTGGTTAGATAAGATAATGAAACATGCAACATACATATGATAGCTATGTGATATAGATTGGATTTTGAAATTTTTTGAGTCTTATAATATATAAAGCAAGGAGAAACATTGAGAAATCATCGCTTGTTTGAAAGTCATCATGGAATTCATGAACTTATTGTTATAATGGTATTAAAGCAGATTCATTGTTCCCATAAGTGTGGATCAACTCTCTTGGAAAAATAATCTTGATTGATATTATAATATGAGGAGAGAGTGTTTGTTAGAGCCTTGTAGTGGTCATTGAGCTCCAAGTAGTGAAAGGTGGATGTAGATGATGGATGGGGGAGATATAATAGTATCAAAATTTTCTTTTCTTAATCTTTTTTATATCAAACTATTATATATTAAGAGAGTAATGTTAATTAATTATTTAATTTATAATTTTGATGCCAATTTTGTGCACTAGGTGATAAGATTTTGAGATCTGATTGTCTTACCTATAGTCACAAATGATGTTATTTGGGACATCAAAATATACTTTCTACTTTAAAGATGAATCTTAATAGAAAACCACCTATGAGAGTCAACACATGATGTGAATCTATTGTATGTATCATACTAAAGCTATGTTTCAGAGCTTAGTTGTTAAAATATTTGGAGATAAATATTATCAATAGGTGATAACATCACCCATTACCTTTTTGTCTCCATCGATATCAGAGATAGAAATTATAGTATTTGGTTTCTAAACGATAATCTATTGAGCAAAAAGCATTCTCACCGTACTTTTCATTATATGGTAGAGATCCAGACTTACCTGTAGCTATTTGTTGAGAGTCAAGTGAAGTCTTGGACTTGGATAATCTTGATGTTTGGATTATAGTGTGTTCTCAAAGGGCAGAACCCTTCTGTAGAGTCATGCCCATGGCATTTGAGAACCTGGCTATTGCTCAACATAGAGATATTTTGCATTATGCTACCATCCGAGGAGATGGATATCGACCTTCAATTTGCAGATTTCATGTTGGTGATTACGTTTACTTGCAGCAGAGTGCACCAACCATATTGGATGTTATGGCTCGTCGCACAATTCTACTAGTACGTGAGGTTTTATCTTCTGGAGTTTTAGTATTGGAGGGTCGTGATGGTGTGATTTGGAAGGATTATGTGCTTAATTGTGCATCATGTCACCTTCCAAACATCTATGGTATTATGGATCTAAGTCTGGCAGTTGTACGTGCAAGCTTGAGATGTATGTTATGTGGATCAGCTGGTGGAGTAGCCAGTATGTTGATTTGTGATTCTTGTTCGAGAGGATGGCATATGTCATGTTTGACACCTCCTCTCAATATAGTGCCTAGTGGACGGTGGGGATATCGTCAATGTGTGTCAGGCTCCACTATCTTAGTGTGAAGAACTCCAATTGCTCTAGCTGTAACCTCTTGAGTTGTATATACATATTTGTGACTTATAGCGATTATTCCTATCATATATAGAGTAAAGTTTTTGTTTTGATCTAAATCTCTCTCCAAAGATTAGCTAGCTAGTAGATTTTATTAACCTCATTTACCAGTCCACATAAAGATTATATTTTCCATCCAAGGTATATCCAAAATAGAATCATAATAAACTAAATAAATTAGTCTACACTTCAACTATTCCTTCTATTGTTTAACCTTCAATTCAACTTCAAAATCTCTAAAAATACTCTCATTGCTCTTTCTTTGGCAATTGTACTTTCTCATTTTCATCTTTTTCTAAAATTTATCATTATTTTATATCAATGGATCTATATAGTAAATTTTTTATAGCTCATAGATTTTGAAAAATTGAAAAATAGCAAAGATGATAGCTGCACATGCATGATTGCACGACCATTGGTAAGCTTTTTGCCTATTGAGACAGTGAAGACAAAAGATGAGGTTGAAAAGTGTCCAAGATCTCATCCTTGGTCTTATGGGGATGTTAAAGAAGGAGAAAAAGAGTCTTGTTCAAATATAGTTGGAGTTTTTTGTGTGGAGCAAGCTATGGTTACTACTACGGATTTTGATATTAAATGCTCCAAAAAAACAATCTTTCACACATGAGGAGTTAATTTGTGTCTTGAAAGAGTTTCAAAAAATGTTTTCAGATGATCCATTTCCATTTCTACCATCAAGAAAGATAATGGATCATAATATTAAAATCTTATAAAAAAGTTCATCTCCTTCTAAAAGTTTCTATAAATTAAAGGAGGAATATAAAACATAATTAGAAGAATTGATGGAGAAAGGGTTTATCCAACCAAGTGTGTCATTATATTGAGTTCCAATATTCTTTGTGAATAAGATAGAGAGCTCCATGCATATGTGCATTTACTATTGTGCTATCAATTAAATAATGAGAAAAAATAAATATCTATTATCAAGAATAGATTAGTTGTTGGATCAACTTTATGAAACTAAGTATTTCAAAAAACTTGATTTTAAAAATGAGTACAATAAAATCAAAGTTGATGAAGATGTACAAAAAAAGGAATTTAGTTATGCCTTTAGTTTGACCAATGCCACGATAATATTGATAAAAAATATTACTTATAAATATTTTTTAATAAATATTTTTTTTAAAAATGATTATATTTTTATATGATATTTTGACATATAAATATTTTTTATAAGATCATTAGAAATATATACGAGAGGTTCTCAAAATATAGAGAGAAAATAAGATGTTTGCTAAGATGTCAAAATGTGAGTTTGAAAAAAATGAAGTAGATTACTTAGGTCATAAAGTTAGTGCAAAAAGAAGTCAAATCATGAGTGGCAAAGTAAAAATTATTCAAAAATGAAGTGCTTTAGAGAACCAAACTTAACAACAAATTTTGTTAAAGGAATAACATATAAGTATTAACAATACATATCAACCACCTCCTTTACGATAGATAATTAATGAAGTAAAGGAATATTGGATGGAAAGGATTCTCAAGGAATGTATTAAAAATCAGAATAATCCTAAAGTGGAATATCCAATCCAATAGAAGATATATACATCCTATGAAGCTACCTAGGAATATTTGAAAAATTTTGAAAATGCAAAAGTACTTGTGAAGACTTTTGACTCTTCTTGCAACATTATTATCAATCTTGATTAGCCATAGTTAGCTAAGTAAAATCATAGATTTGTCACTAAATCACTAAACAAAATTGTGATGCACATGATCCAAAAAATTATAGCTAACTTTGGTTTGCATGGATAAAAATGAGCTGGATGCCATGCATTGGTGGAATTAATAAAGATGCTAGATGTCTTTGGTAGGAGCTTACTTTGAGATTTTGAGACTGTTTTTTTGTTTTTGGAATAAAAATGAGCGATATTCGGATGAAGTCTGGTTCGCCGAATACGAATATGTGGAATAAGTATGAATATGGCCAAGACGAATTAGTTAATAAGGAATGTATGAAGTGTCGACAGATTAGGGTAGTTAGTAACAACATCAATAAGTATGGACGAGCAGCGGAGAAGCAAGAACGAGCCGATGAGCCAAGTAGACGAGATGAAGAGAAGATCGATCATTCGCTCGGGAGCTCGAGAGGCTATTCAATTGGCAGTCAAGAAGATGCCGACATGAGTATATCAACATTTGGTGACGAAATCAGATTGGATAATCGGAGAATTATTACAATTGAAGAACTTGGGCGAAAGGTTCTTAGCATGGCGTTGGGACTATGTGTGCCCAGAGTTGTGTGAGGAAGTTCAGGCAAAGAAAACGACAAACCTGATAGGATGGAGAGGGCATCCGGATTTGTGGGATGCGCTTCTTTGGGCAGAAGCATTCGGAAAAGATTACTCAAAGGAGAAGGATGGTATCGACTGGGAAGGGTCGTCGATATACACGGGCTTCAACTTTGATGAGACGAAGTGGTTGATCCTCGGGAGAGGAAAGACACAAACGGCTTCAAGATCGATCTTATTCGTGATGATTTTAGGAGGAAGATAATGTATACTTTAAACCAATTATTTTCGCCGGAACAAAATACTTCTGTAAGTATGCATAAGGTGAGAATAGTGGAAGGATTCGTTGGCGGATCAATCAAGATCAATTGGGGAGAGATCTTTGCTCAAAATGTGCAAGCGATGGGTCAGAGACTGCTAGCGGGAGAGAAGGGAGTAATTTACATCTCTTCGTTCTTGGTGCACATGTATTCACAAATGGGGTGGTTGACACCACAAGAGAGAAGGAGATATCAATTCAACGTGGTGAATACGTTAGGTGGGCTAGAGGGGAGTGACGGCAGTAGTGGATTGAAAGGAGTTTGGAACCCCACCAAGGAGATAGTGTGCAGTCGTCAATAAGGGAGAATCAGCAGGAGATGCCTTCATAGGAGCGAGCTAAAGCAATGCGGGATATCGAGGAAGCCGTATTTGGGAGAGAGGACTTAGTGGGGACCACTGAGAAGAGAAGTTCTAGTATGGAGGTAATTGCGGAACCTGTTAGCAAAAAGCAAAAGCTGAAGGAAATTGCTTAGTCGAGTAGTCCAGCACCAAAGGCAGCGTGGCCTAAGGTCAAGGCTAAGAAGATGACAGTGGAGGAGCCGATTTCTTTGGTGTTACAGTTAGCACAGAAGCTGGAGAATGTGGTAGTGCGAGTTTTGTTGGAGTTGAACGAGATGGGGAGCAATTACATCCAAGGGTGAAATCCTCAGGAAGACGGTTACATGAACTTGATATAGTCAATGAATCGCACAGCTCAAGGGAAGGAGGACCAGTCATAGACTATAAAGCAATTGACAAAAGCAGTGGAGCGTATGGAGAAACAAAAGAAGGAGGCGACGCAAGAAGCCATCACGGTGAAGCAGACCTGAAGTGAAGTTTGCAAGATTCGAAGTGCGGAGGTGAAGATTGTCAAGAGGGAGAATGAGAAGCTTCAACAGCAATTGAAGAGAGCGAAGCAGCAATTGCACGAGGTTGATGTTGAGAGGCCGGCTAGATTAGAAGATTTGGTGAGTAGATGCTCGCAATACCTTTTTGCTCGGTGTGACAATGTGGAGGCTGAACGGTTGGATCGATTGATTGTGGCAATGAACACTCCTTGCGATTCAAAGGATCAGAGGAAGGAGATGTACAAGGCCATGGAACGCGAATGCCAGGAAGCGATGCGAATCCATCGGAAGGAGATCGCAGAAGACATCAGAGAGTTGCAGATGAACGTCGATGCTTTCGCCTTGAGGGAAGAGACGTCATCGAAGGGACCAGCAACTTTCCGAAGAAGTAGTCGCGCGCGATCCGTGTAGGCGGCGATTAGGAATAGATGCAGACAATTGTATAAATAGGAGTAGTGTTAGAGTAGGATTATCTCTTTCTTTTGCAAGTGTTCATTGAGAATCGCAAGTGTAGTCAAGGTAGAACGAAGTGCTCGAGAAGCTGTTGAATATTGTGTTCGATCGCCCTAGACTGATGCGTGATACCTGTGAAGTTATCCGAGTTTTCGTCCATGAGCCATGGTCAGATTCGCCTCATAGTAGAACTTCATCAAGAACATCGTCTCGACGTCAACTTGTAAAGGAGTGATCAATCTCCCATCAATAAATCTGGAGTGGAATTTCAATTACATGTGTAATTGTGTGCAATGTAATGGATGGGTAGTGGTTTGGTAACCAGAATGAGTGATCGCATGCTATTTATTCGCAGCACTCTTCGGACTATGCATGTCCAGAGTCTATAAAAGATGCATAAACTCATCTATTCGTCGCTGGTAGTGAATTAACATCTCATTCCCTTGAGGACGAACTTTTATTCTTTACAATTGGCAAAACCTTTGTGTAACTTTTGTTACATAAAGAAGGAAGTTTAGACCAACTTTTTCTTGGCGGCGCTGCCAAGGAATGAAGTTGTTACTCATCTGCCAGCTGGAATTGTATAACATAGCTAGGAGCTTAGCTAGGAACGTTGTCGTGTTGTGACGCGGCTACTATGAGAAGATGATGACATGTGTCATCTTTAGAGTTGTTGTCATGATGGCGATACTTTAGGTTAGGGTAACAGATGGCATTTGTAAGGTTGTAAAGAGCTAGGGAGATCTAGACACATCACCTTGCTGACTAAGAAGCTTATCTGATTGAAGTGGAGTCGACGTAGGACGTGGATAGGGGACAACATGATCCTCAAGATGTACCATTTTCGAGTCCATTTGTGATCAGTATCGCCGTCATGACAACAGCTTTGACGATGACACATGTCATCATCTTCTCATAGTTGTTAATATCCCAAGCTCATCTAGTTGATATAGGTCGATTAGTGCCTGATGACATGTGTTCTAGGGTTGTTATATACCGATGGTACAGATCTGTTTAGGGTTTATCCAAGATTAGGGCTAACCCGAAATTAGGGTTTCCCTGTACTCACCCTATATATACAGGGGAAGGCAAAGTGTCATGACTTATGTAGTGGCATCTCTAGTTAGGTAGGTGCGCGTATGTAGGAGCAGATACAGCAGTTAGAGTTGGTTGTGTAGTTAGCGCGAGCCGCACTGGGACCGGCGTTAGGCGGCGACATCGCCCGTTAGGGGTCCTAGGGCTCAAGGGGTAGAGTTCGAATTAGGGCTCCTTGGAGGCCGCCGGGTTGAGTCTTTGAGAGTGTGGCTATGGTGGATAGTAGCTAGTGGGGAACCTGAGTCTTTTGAAGCACAAAGTGGGTTTGGCTTGACTGTCTCTCTTTTTATGCTATGGTTATGAGCGGAGTGTCCTTGTGGACGTTTTGAGAGTAGAAAAGATTATTGTGGTACACTTGTGTTAATGTATGACGATCTATGTGTTGTGATGTTTGATGTGACAGCGATGTATGTTGTGATGCGATATGTATGTGCACGACAAAAGCCTTCCTCATCTCATTCCTGTACACTCTCTCTCTTGTCCCTTTGGTGTGCTCTCCTCTTCTTGGAGTGATTCCTGAAGAGTCGATTTCTCAACATGGTATCAGAGCATGGTGGGAGCATTAGTTATGTAGATTAGACATAGAGGAGTGCTGGAGATCAGTGAGGAGTGTGCCTCAGAATTGGAGGCTGTCCCGGTGAAGCGAGTGGATTGATGGGGAACCGTTTCGTGTTTTCTCAGAATCTTCAATCGTATTTTCGGAGGTCAAGATGATCGTTTTCGACCTATTTCTGATCGCCCAACTCCCCATGGAAGTTGTCTTGTGCAAAATGGTCGAGTTTGGTAGCCATGAAGTTTTCGTGCGATTTGGAGTTGTTGGTGGTAGTTATCGCCTTTTCCAAGATCTTTGAGGAGCTATTTGGAGGCCTTAACGAGGTTTTTTAGAGGTTTGAGGGTTTCTACCAAATCAAGGGCTGAGCCTTTGCTTTGCTCGCCTCTGTCAAAGCTCCTACCACGAAAAATTTCGACTCAATCCGAGCTTTCTTTATCATTTTCGCTAAAGTATTGCACAGGCGCAGAATCGTGAACACATATCCTTCTTCGTCTGCGGGTCAAGACATGCGCATTTTGCCAGTTTCTGGAGTTTTGCATGTTTGTTGATCGAGGTGTAGAGGAGTTATTTTTTCCACCCTAGTCGCGGAGGTGTTCTTTTTGTGTATGTGCAGGTACTTGCCGTGTTGGAGTCCTAATTTCCGAACGTGACCACAACCATGGCAGAATTCGTGAGCATGATCACTGGAGAGAAACTTGACAAGAACAATTTCCAAACGTGGAAATTTCGAATGAAGACCTTCCTTCAAGGCGAGGGGCTATGGGAGTTTGATTTATGTGACTATCACTAGACCAAATTTGAGCTATGCTGTTGGTCTAGTCAGTCAATTCCTGCATGCTCCATGGGTACCGCATATGATGGCGGTTAAGCGGATTCTCCGCTATGTGAAGTCCACACTTCATTTTGGACTTCGATACAAATTTGGAGGTGAGCTGAACTTGCATGGCTACACCGATGCTGATTAGGTAGGAGATATTTCTGACAGGAGATCCACGTCTAGATATGCGTTTGGACTTGGGAGTACGGTTGTGAGCTAGGCTTCTAAGAAGCAACCGACCATGGCACTGTCTTCCACAGAGGCAAAGTATCGTGGTGCTATGAATGCCACTTGTGAAGCAGTTTGGCTTCGTTCCTTGCTTTATGATATTGGAGTAGATTATCCTAGTCCTACAGTTATCCTAGCTGATAACATTAGCAGCATGATGTTAGCTAACAATCCTGTTTTCCATGCTAGGATAAAGCACATTGAGGTGCATTACCACTTTATTAGGGAGAAGGTCCTTGCAGGAGTAGTAGATCTTAGATATATACATACACGAGATCAGGTTGCAGATATCTTCACCAAAGCTTTACATAGAGAGTCGTTTGCTACATTTTGACATTGTCTAGGAGTTGAGGATGTATAGTTGAGCTTGAAGGGGAGTGTTAATATCCCAAGCTCATCTAGTTGATATAGGTTGATTAGTGCCTGATGACTACAGGCCGTTGATCTAGGGTTGTTATGTATCGATGGTACAGATCTGTTTAGGGTTTATCCAAGATTAGGGCTAACCCAAAATTAGGGTTTCCCTATACTCACCCTATATATACAGGGGAAGACAAAGCCTTCCTCATCTCATTCATGTACACTCTCTCTCTTGTCCCTTTGATGTGCTCTCCTCTTCTTGGAGTGATTCCTGAAGAGTCGATTTCTCAACAATAGTAGCCGCGTCACAACACGACATCCACCCCCTCTAAACCTGTGCATCCTCCGGTATGCACCAAGAAGTTAACGAAGGTATGCGCGGTATTAGATTAGATCAACCTGATCTTCTACTTTAGCTAGATCCTCCTCATATGACTCATCTTCACCAAAAAGGTCAAACTCCTCCTCAAGTTGGCCAAGGTTGATCTTCTTATCCCGACTTTTGAAGATCTTTATTTGCTTTCCTACAATAGGTACCTTTAACTTTGTACCATCCAACTCTCTTAGCGAATAAGTAGCATTGTCGTGAACATTGATCACCACATATGGCCCAAACCACCTCTTTGAAAACTTCATCAAGGTGCTATGTTGGTTATCCAGACTATTGTCATACACCAATACCCAATCACCTTTTTTAACCTCCTTTGGTCTCAGCCTATGACGTTTGTCAAATTTGTCCTTGTTTCTAAGGCGTGCCTCTCTAAGTCTCTCCATTGCCTATTGTACATCCTCCGTTCTCCTCTCTAGCTGTCGAATGCGTATCGCCAAAAGATCTTCTCTACTGAGATTATCCTCCTAAGGCAACACACTCCATGTGGGAATGTTTTCCTCTATTGGCATAATTGGCTTTTGGCCTTGCATTAACTCTGATGGCATATAGCCGGTCACAGAGATATGGGTCGTACGATCAGCCTATAATGCAAACGATAACAAACGAGGCCATTGTCTAGCCTTCTTTCTACATGACTTCACAATTGCTTTGATAATAGGTGGATGACCACTCTCACTCTTCGCATTCCCTTATGGATTATAAGCAGTGATGAGAGACAACTTGACTCCACATCTCTCAAAGAAGTCACGTGCCTCTTGAGCATTCAACTCTCCTCGATCAGCTGTTATCTTCCCAACACATCCATAACGACAGACAACGTCCTCCAAAAGAAATCTGCAAACTCCTTCTGTTACTTTTGATCGTAGTGCTCTTCCCTCCACTTGATTGGATAGATCCTCCCTCGCTAACACCTGGTATCTCATCTGCCCTAATCCCATCGGCATGACCACCAAATCCAAAATCCATTTGTAATGGATAACAAGTAGATATGTAGGATGCAAACTATCATGGTGTCAGATTACAGAATACATGTGACACGTCTCACAAGTCTCCACAAATCCTACCACATCCTTGTAGATTTTTTCCACCAATATCTCTCTTTCAATTTTATGAAAGTGGCATATATCCCCTTGTGGCCTGCCCATAAGCTTTCATGAAACTCCCGCATCAACTCCTATTGAGTCTCCTTTCCACAAATCACACGTTGTGGCATATCACCCTTTCGCTTTGGTCTCTTCCATAGGTATCCATCTTGTAACATGTAGTTGTAGGCCTTCCTTCTTACATGTTTGAATTTATGATCACTCCAACTGCTTTGTCGTGCTAGTGTGCTGAGACATTTTCCAATATCTAACCACTCACCCTCATACAAATCCTTCGGAAACATCTCCAAACTTTGTGTTACTCCTTGCTGATGAGCCACAGAATAAAATATCGTTCCTACATCATTAGTATCATCAATCATTTCTTCTTCTCCCTCATATCTAGCTCTTGACAACATATCTGCCACCTTGTTATCCTTTCCTGCCACATGCATGAACTCCGGATTAAGTGTTTTGATGTAAGCTATCCACCTCAACATTGCAATATCTGGTGTATTGTAATTGGTGATCATCCCCAACAACGGTAAGCAATCCGTCTCAACAATCACATGTGCTCCAATCAAGTAGTTCCTTTCTGACTTCATAGATGTAATGACACCCCACAACTCCTTCTTTACTTGAGGATAACTTCGTTGTCTTTCACTCAAGACCTTGACTCCAAATCTCACAGCATACCTACTCCCTTCATCTTCATCCGAATGCCTATTACAACTGTGGAGCTATGGGCCACTGATCACGCAAGTGCCCCCTGCCTCGGCGATGAATGACATACCAGCCAATGTGTAGTAATTGCAGAAGGTTGGGGCATACGAATGTGGAATGCGATCAGCCACCTCAACCAAGAGGTGAAAGTGAACGGTATCTGGTGCAAGGAGTGCGTTTCGTTATCCACCTAAGCGGGATGTGGGGGTACACCAAATTAACATAGAGGAACAGACATCGACAGTCCCTTAGGAAGAAGTAAAGTGGCCCAAAGAAGTCCTGGATGTGTTACGGGTGTGGACCCGAAGTAGAAGACAACCCCATTAGTCACCAAGGAGAAAGCCAAGTTACGGGAGAAGAAGAAGGCCTCTAAAGAGGATGTACTGAAGATCACGGAGGCACCACCTAGGGAGTCAGAAGCCCAGGCGGAATCAGCATTTCCCGCTGATATTCGGGAAGAGTTACAAGGATACCTCAAGGAGTTAACGCCCATGCCAACCAAGGTTCTGCTAAGAAGTGATCCTAAGAAGTCAGAGCTGGAACCACGGCCTATTGTGCCCCGACCCTATTACGATCAAGTGGCGGATCTCGCCGAAATCAAAGCCAATATTTCCATGAAGCAGCTCTTGGATGACAACAAAGTGTATAAGAAGATCCTCATCCAGGCCCTAAAGTCTAGCAAGCCTGGAGCTTTGAGAAGGAACAAGTTTCCCACGGTGTACTCCGTGGAACAAGAGGACTTAGGAGCCTCAGAGATTGAGATCAAAATTACGGGGTGTATGTTGAAATCCGTATCCATCGACTTAGGGTCGGGAATGAATATCATGACGGAGGATATGGCAGTGGCCTTAGGATATAAGCATTACGAACATACCCCCAAGTCTTGAGACTGGCAGACCAGTCTTGTACGAAACCGGTATGGCTACTAAGAGGGGTTCAGACCCGAATAGGCGGAGTACCCTTCTCCCTCACCTACATCATCCTCAAACCCCAAGATGAGAGCGGGTACAAGGTGTTAATCGGGAGACCATGGTTGTACAACGCCAAGGTGCTCACCAACTAGCAAAGAAAGATCATGTCTTTCTTTGATCCAGGAGCTACCTTGGCAAGGCGTGTTACGATCACCTCAAAACACTCCAAGTACCAAGGAGGGACCTTTTTGGACTATGGAGTGACCGATCCAAGCGACGAAGATACCAAGTCCGAATATTCGTCCGAAGACCAAGTAAATTACTTGGAGTGCTTTGAGGTAAACGAAGAACTTCTCATTGATGACGAATAGCAATTACAGATCTCTGTGGGGAGGAGTGAAGCCATCCATACTAATGGCGTAGTCGGGTCAGACGCATGGGAGGAAGTAACGTTAACACCTGGATACCAATTTAAAGTCAAACAAGGCCTGCCAGCCAGAGATCTCCACCAGCTGTTGAGTCTTCTTAAAGGGTTGAAGATGTCTTCGCCTGGAAGATAGAAGATATGAAAGGGATACCCCAGAAGTGGGGAGAATATCGGATAGACCTAATAGAGGGAGCAGTCCATGTAAGTGTAATAACACAGTAGTACTATTCAGTCCGAATTCGTATAGATTGATTCGTTCCCAAGAGAATGAGGGATCAAACCACACTAGCGAAGAAGGGAAATAAGCATTTAGACATCTTTCTAACTCTGGACTGCAAAGTCCGAAGAGCATTCATAAAGAAGATAATCGATTCAAGCTCAATTCCTTCACAAACCCATCACATCACCAATTCCACAGACATAGCAAATAGAGTTCAACAATTTGCTTTACTTCGGGATGGGGATCTCTCTCATTACAAGTTTGCGTCTCGGCGAAAATATCCTCTAGAGTACTTCTGATGCTACAGACAGGCTCAGCTTATGGACGAATATCCGGGTAACTTCATGGATACACGATTCAGTCGTCACAATGTCAGCTTGCAGACACCAGCTCCTCGAGTGCTCGTTCTACCCTAACTACAATTTGCAATCCAATAGCTTGGACACTTGCAAAGATGAAAGATCCATCACTCTATTTCCTATGACTATTTATTATGAATGTTCTAACTGCTACTCCTAACTACCAAGCTAACCGTCTCCTACACATATCGCTCTCTCCTAAATCTTCTACTCTGATCTAAGCCGCTCGATCGCACCTCCGCTACTTGCATGAACGCATCGATTCCTAATTGCATTTCCTGTACATCTGCCGCAATCTCCTGTCGCTGAAGAGCCATGACTTCCCTGAAATCTTGACCCAATGCCTTGTACATCTCCTTCCTTCGATCCTTTGAGTCACCGGAATTCTCCATCGCTGCCACCAACTGCTCTAACCGTTGCACTTCAACTCGATCACACCGTGTGAACAGATGCTGCGCACATCTGTTAGCGAGGGTCTCCAACTTTGCCGGTGCCTCTACATCCACCTGAATCAGTCTTCGCTTCAGGTCTTGCACCATCTTCCAAAGATGTGCATTCTCCTTCTCCATAAAATGGATCTCCGCACCCCGAATATGACAGATCTCTTCGTAGGCCTTCTTCGCCTCTTGAATCTCCTTCTCCCTCTCAGCCTTCTCTTTGGACAATTTGTCCACCTTCTCGATTAGCTCTCTCACCGTGATAGATTGATCTTCCTTCCCCAATGCCAGACGGTTCATCATCTGAATCAATTCCATATACCCGTCCGCTTGAGGGTCCCACCCTGGCATATACATCGGCCCCATCTCGTTCAACTCTAGTAATACAGGGACCACCATAGCTTCCACCTTCTGCGACAGCTGTAACACTGATGCCATAGGTTCCGCAATCTCCTTCGGGGCTTTCAGCCCTGTGACCTCCGGGCTGACTCTCACTCAGGTTTACCTCCGATGGCTTTTTGGAAGCTCATCATGAATCTAGAAGGACTTAGTCCCACCCTTTGCCCATGATCCTATTGCTCACTCTTACACAAACTCTCAAAGTCCAAGCTCTATTATGCACATTATCACCAAGAGTAAGATATCACTCAAAAGGAAAGGGATACTTTGGTAATCAAAGTCTTCATTGAATCAAGGTTCCACTCCGAACATGACATCTCCAAGAACCAAGCTCCCTAAAACTAAGATCACCACACTATCTCCTCCCAAAACTAACTTCCATTGAAAAACTACTTGAGAGGTGCTTCTCAACCTCTCTATTTATACTACTTAGAATCTTACCCTAGTAACTACAAGTAATCACCATGTAACTTCCTCTTACCAAGTTTAAACGAGGTAGAGATCACAAACCCCAATGAAAAGGGTACATGGCAACATGCAATTGGTCCACTTGGATCTTCTAGAAGCCCAACTACTCCCTAATTGACTTCTAGTGTACCAAGTCAATCTCGCCCCTAGATTTAAGGGTCTTCACCAAGTCCAACCAATGAAAACTAGTCCAAGTCAAGGGAAGTCAAGATACCCATGTGATGGAATCTATTCCTTGACTCATACTAAACAACAAAATAGTAGTTCTCATCTACCACACCAAAAGTTACTCTATATTTTCCTCCAACTTAACCATAACTAGCTAAACATAGTCATGACTAAGATAAACTTAGGCACAATTTAGATATACTTTCATTTTATCCTATATGTACAACCCCGGGTCTAACATTTACCCCGGACCAAGATTTCACTCCGTCCTCGGAGTGAAAGAATCTCGATAAATCGATGAAACGGCTTCAACTTGTCGTGATTCACCCGGTCAAAATGTCGTCCTCCCAACTCCTTCAAATCGTAAGTAAAGTTTCCCCACACCTTGTGAACTATGAAAGGACCAAAGTACTTTGGAAGAAATTTCTTTCTTGCTCTCTTATATCTAATGGAATCGTAAAGCATTACCCAATCACCTTCTTTGAAAATCTTCATCTTCTTCGTCCCCAAATCGATTATCATGATACTTCTTCTGCAATTGTTGAGCCCGCTCCACACGCATTCCATGGCCACAAAATCGAGCCTCCTCCGGCTCAACAGTTGTTGACATCTTGATTTGATAGCTTCTACCCATTCTTCCTCTTTAACTTCCGTTGGATAGTTAAGAAGGTCACAAATCAAATTGAATTGGAAGCTTTGACTCGACACCATATACCATACGGAAAGGTGAGTACCACGTTGATGTCTTCCAAGTCGTCCGATACTCCCACAAGATAGCATGCAGCCTTTTGTCCCAATTTTGCTTGCTCCCGTCCATGTCTGCATCCTTGGCCAACATCATGCAAAGCGTATAGTTGGTTCGCTCTCCGCCAACCCATTAGCATTTGGTTTGTAGGAAGTAGTCACCCGTGCCTTGATGGAGAAATGACCTAGCATGGCTTGTATAATGCTTCCAACAAACTCACCACCTCTATCGATACAATTTCTAGAGGGCATCCGAATCTAGTTATTATCCTCTCATATAGAAATCTACCCACTTCTTCCTCACTAGTAGATTTTAGAGGTCTAGCTTCTACCCACTTGGTTAGATAATGCAGAGCTACCACAATGAACTTGTTACCCCGAGGAGTAAGATTCAAGGGTCCTACAAAATCTATTCCCCACTTTTCAAAAGGACCTAAAATAGGAACCGATGTCAAAGGAGGGGTTTTCATGGACTTTTTAGCAAAAGCTTGACACACATCACAACTCTTGCAAAATTCCACACAATCTTTGAAAATGCCCTTCCAATGATAGCTCGCATCTAGGATCTTAAATGCGCTTACCTTTCCCCAAAGTGTCCTCCACATACCGAGCCTTCATGAAACTCCTTCATAAGTTGAATTGACTCCTCCCTTCCAACAACCCTTCCGAGTAGTCCATCCGCTTCCTTGATGAAACAACACGCCCTCTATGATGGTATAAGGTTCACATCGCTTCACCAATGCATTCCTCTCCGTGAATGCATGCCTTGGGGAAACTCTCCTCCGAGATGAAATCCCATATCCCCTTGTATTCAGCCGGTACCTTTGTTATGGTGTCCATCATCGGCAAATCCTCATCTGAAATGTATCATCCACCGGTTGATCTCCTTCCTCATCGTATGCTCGAGACATCAAATCAAGATTGGCATGTTTCTTACCGGGTCGATCCTCAATGATGTAATCAAACTCCGCCAAGAACAACTTCCATCCGGCTATCCTACCCTCAAAGATTAGGCTTGTTGAAAATGTACTTCAAAGCCTTGTGGTCGAGAACGATAGTAAACTTCCCTCCCAATAGATAGTGTCGAAACTTCTTGAGTGAGAAGATCACGACTAAAGCCTCCCTTTCACCACCGAATAATTTCTCTCGGCCGCACCATCCTCTACTAGCATAAGCAATTGGATGATCATGGCTATCTTCATCTAACGGCTTAGAGTGCATCCTATAGCAATGTTTGATGCATCCGTGTAGAGAATGAAAGGTTTACCCCAATTTGGTTTGGCTAAAATAGGAGCCGTTACCAACGCCTTCTTAAGAAGTTCGAACGCATGCAATTGCCTCTCCATCCTTGAGGATTAAATCGTAATCCGTCCCTTCTTCATGTAAACCGTCAAGGCATAAGCTTTGTTGGAGAAGGAAAAGATGAACCGTCGATAGTATCCCACCATTCCAAGGAACCGCCTCAACTTGGTCAACGCCACCGAAAAGGTAAGTCGAGGATGCGTTTCACCTTTTCTCGATCCACCGCTATACCATCTTTGGAGATGATGTGCCCTAACAACAAACCTTCCTCACATCCAAAAATGCATTTTTCTGGATTGAGCGAGGCCTTGGCTTTCTCCAACCGTTGTAGAATTTTGATCAAATGATCAAAATGATCCTCCTTCTTCCCGTATATAAAAAAAATCATCTATGAAATCTCGCACAAATTTCCCAATAAAAGGTTCAAACACCTTGTTCATGAACCTCTGAAAAAAGTTCTTTGGAGCATTACATAGACCAAAGGGCATTACCCTAAAGGCAAAAGTTCCCCATGGCGTGGTAAAAGTGGTTTTGAGCTGATCTTCGTGAGCAATTTGAATTTGGTTATAACCACTATAACCATCTCCAAAACTATACCACTCATGACCTGCCACCTCCTCTAGAATCTCATCTATGAAAGGTAAAGGATAGTAATCCTTCTTTGTGACAAAGATTCAACTTCTTGTAATCTACGCATACACGTAGCTTACCATTCTTCTTCTTGACTATCACAATAGGAGAAACCCATTCAGAATTCTCTACCTCATAGATGAAACCCGCATCCTTTAGCTTGTCGATCTCCTCCTTGACCACCACAAAGTTGGTGGATTTATCCGACGTTGCTTCGACGCATCGACGAGCCTTCTCCTCTAACTCAATGCGATGAGTTTCTAAGGTTACTTCCTTCAAATCCTTGTAGCTAAAGGCAAAGACATGGATATATTTTCGAAATATATCCAAGAACCTTGACTTCTCCTCCATAGTAACCTTGGGACCAAACTTGAGAGTGGAGAGCCGTCGAAGTTATCTCATCTTTACTCATCTTCATCTTGTCGGGATCTTTCACCACCCCGGCCTAGGAAGTAAATCCATTGCAAAGAAGAACTTGAACTTGAACATCATCGTCCGAGGTATCTTCGGATGATGTCTCCTCATCGGCCGACATGTTGGTGTCAACCTCCTCAAAAACTACCACTTTCTTCACACTCGGACTATGAAAGAATCACTCGTAGGTCTATCCGAGTCCGAGACCGCTCCTCCGCCACTTGTGAGAGGGACCTTCACTGATGGTTTTTTCGGCCCTATACGGAAGGTAACCCTTATGCCACCGATCAGTTGTCCTCACGACCCTCAACCAAGGTCTTCCTAACAACAAGTCGTAGCTAGCCTCCTCAAGCACTTGAAAGGACAACAAGGTTTGAACTCCCATCACACTTACCACCACCTTGTCCACCACTCCAATGGGTCGCACCTTTTGCTTGTTGGCCATCCCAACAATGATGTTGGAAGGTCTTGAAAGCTTCATCCCCAACTTCTTCAACAAACGTTCGACATGGCATTCACCGCAGATCCACCATCCACTAAGTACATCCGAAACATCACGCCCATTAATGCGCATTTCAATCTTGAAGCCCGAGTGCATACCTCCGAGGCGGCGGCATCCACCACTCCTACTCCAACATTCGCCATGGAAGCTTTCCCCTTGATCGCCGCTTGGTCCTTTTGAGCTTAGGCCTCCCTCAACTCCTTTTCTTATCGTAGGATTTAGAGCAATCAATTGGCCAAACAGCTTATATTGGCTTTTGATTCCCCACATCCTCCACCACGTCGTATTTGAGTGGGTAGATGAAATGGAGAAATCATCCATTCCCAACTTCTTTCTCGGTGCTCTCGGTTGACTCACACCACCGGATCGAGTGCTCCGGCTTGGTTGATCTTCCATTGAGATGGACTCCTCCGCAAATCTTGCTCTCTTCTTCTCGTGTGCAAGAATATCAACTCGAACTTATAGAGCTCTCTCCCTTCTCAAGCGTGCAGACCGATGAGGAAACACATCAATAGACGCTACTCCCCCTTATCCTTCGATTGACTTGGAGCAGGAGTAGAATTGTTGTGTCTAACTCCATCATGTTGTCGAGGATTAGGACAATTTCGTTGGAAATGAGGGCCTCCACAACTAAAGCATGAAACTGTGAAGTTCCCTTGTGGTGGATTTCCTTTTTTGAGGATAATTCCCATACCCTCTAGATCCTCCCCCTACATTCTGATTCCTCCTCTCCCATAGTTGTACTACGTTAATCTTGAGATCAGCCGAGTTTTTCGTGATAGATTTCAACTCATGGTGCAAGTCTACCACCGGAGAATTTACTCTTGCGCAAAGAACAACAAAAAGGGAGTTGCCATTCTAACCACAACAGTGGTGATGCTTCTCTAGCCACCAAGCTAGAATCATCGTCTTCTAGGCTCTCCTCCATTCGAATAGCAATGCGAATAGCCTCAACCTTAGAAGAGGGCTTTTCATATCTCACCTTGCTTCGAATCCGAGGCTTCAAACCTCCAATGAAGTTCTTTGTCAACATCGCCACAATCCCCACCATGGTTGGCTCGACCTCGTCTCCACTCTTTCTCAACACCACACGAAAGCGTGACTCCAGGCTTCTCCGTTCTCTCTACGTATGATCTCACCTTCTCACTCTCTCCTTGCTTCAAAAGGTGACTTCACACATCGGCTTCTCGTAACTTTCATCCGGAAGAAAGTTTTCAACAAGATTCTCCGTCAAACTCTCCCAAGTGTCTTCCTCCACATGCTCCTTCTTGTACTCATTGTACCACTTCAATGCGTAATCCTCCAAGAAGTCGGGCAAAAGGATAGCCCATTCGGGTTTCCTTCTCTCATTGTTTCCTATGCATGCCCTCTTGAAGTCTCTCACAAAAAGATTCTACATCTTCTTTCTCTCTCCCATAGAACACCGGAAGCTTCCCATTTCCAACTCCTTTTGTCGTTGTTGTTGGAAATTTATACGGACTCCCTAATACAACACAAACAAAACTAGCTCCATTCTAGAGTAATTCATCAATGGCAAAATGAACGGAATTGGTTGGTCCAAGATTGCCATGGCTCTCCTCTCCTAAACACACTATGAGCCTTACCCTCATCGACATCTTCTCGATCATTCTGAAAATGATCTCCATCTTCGCTAGAACTTGAGCCACATGGAGATTTCAACTTTTTGGTATCTGCACTCAATTTATCTTCAAAGCCCTCCACTAGTGACTCCAACAGAGCTTTCACGCCACTACACTCGTGTCCTAAGGGAAGTCCGGTCACTCCACAATTTTCACAATAGTTTCCACTCTTGGATTCATGGGGAGATGATGGTCCCAGATGAAGGTTTAGCTCTCCCACGTTTCGTCTCTCTCTCAACCTCCGATCTTTGGTCCTCAAAGGACAACTCACAAGCTTATGTCCCTCCTCTCCACAATAGAAGCAACTCTCACGTTTCGCTCTCGGGGAACTTCCTTGAGAACTTCCTCGGAGAACGATCCTCACCTTGTGCACCTCACGTAGGTTGTTCGCTGCGGTGAGAAAAGCTGATTCAAGGTGAGTGCCACCTTTCTCCTGAATACATCCTTAATCAAATGGAGCTTGTAGCCATTCGTCCCCTTCCTCTCCCTAGGGTTGAACCACTTCCTCTCGTCGAGGGTGAATCGGTGAATGCCGTGTGCATTGCCGATCCCTCCCAATCGACTCCGCCTTTGTCCTCTTCGTGGTTGCGTCCTAAAGCCTTCGCCCATAACTTCGCATCCCACTTCTCCGGCTGCACTCTGCTTCCAATCGCTGTCAGCGGCTTCCCTCTCCGGACTTCATCGCACAGCTCCGGGCACACGTAGTCCCATCGCCATGACAGAAACGCTCCATCGAGGTTCTTCAACCTCAGCAACTCCGCTGGAGTCCAATCCGTCATCAAAATAAGCGGTCGAATTCTCCCCATCGTCGCACTTCTTCCTGCTGGAACTCCTCCGGTTCGACGCTTCGACATTGCAGCTAGCTTCCCTTGCTCCGGCCGCTCGGCAAGTTCTTGGCATCGACTTTCTCTCGACAATTCTTTAAGCCGCCGCCCAGAGGAATACCATTAGGGAGTTCACTCGTGTGAACTTCCTAATGGTATTCCTAGCTAACAAACATATATTCGGACGAATACCTTCAAGAGAACCCGAATATAACTCTTTATTCACAAAAACAAAAAAAAATCCTACTTATCCTAAGAACTACGCTCTTACAGTAAGGCAGAGGCAGTATCGTTTAAACCCCAAATACTTTTTTTGGTTAAAGATGAAATTGATAAGTACTTGCAAGCAGGTATTATTACCCTGTGTTGAGCAGTGAATAGGTTGCACCAATTGTGATTGTTCCCAAGAAAAACATGGGCAAGATTAGAGTCTATCAAGAATTTAGCAAGCTCAATGCAGCCACTAAGAAGGACCACCATCCCTTGCCTTTTTCGGACATAATTCTGGATCATGTTGCGGGGCATGAATGTTATAGCTTCTTAGATGGATTTTCTGGGTACAATCAGGTGTCCATACGAGAAGAAGATAAGGACAAGACCACCTTTACCACTGATTGGGGGACTTATGCTTATCATAAGATGCCGTTCGGGTTGTGTAATGCTCCAGCCACATTTGAACAAATGATGACTCACATTTTTCAAGACTACCTGAGAAAGTTTCTGAAAATTTTTATAGAAGATTTCTGTGTATTCAGGTCTAAGGCCGACCATCTAAATCATCTCCAGCAGATGTTCCAGAAGTGACGGGGTAGTCAATTAGCGTTACATTCGGAGAAGTGTTACTTCATGATGACGGACGGGATCATGTTGGGTCATCGGGTGTCGGCTCGAGGATTAGAAGTAGATGTAGATAAGATTAAGGTCATTAACTTACTAGAACCTCCTAGGAACATATGGGAACTCACAGCCTTCCTGGGACACACCGATTACTACTGAAGATACGTGAAATCATATGCTGCTATTGCAGCACCCTTGACCGGATTATTCAAGAAGGAAGTGGAATTTGTGTGGACAGCGGAACATCAGACCACGTTCCAACAAATGAAACGAGAGTTGGTCACGGTTCCGACTCTCGTCCCACCTGATTGGCAAAAACCGTTTCATGTGGACGTGGATACTTCATCAATAACCATGGGTGTTGTGATGGGATAGAAAGATGAGAAGGGGAAGGACCACCCAATCTACTTTGCCAATTGCATGCTGATAGTGGCGGAGCGGAATTACTCAACTTCGGAACACAAAGCATTGGGGATGGTATACGCAATAAGGAAGTTCTGGCATTACCTCTTGGGTTATGAATTTGTGTTCCATGTGGATCATTTTCCTCTAAAGTATCTGGTGCAGAAAGCCGATCTTTCGGGACGGCTGGCATGTTGGATGTTGTTGTTGCAGGAATTTTCTATTATTGTGCAGACAAAGAAAGGGGTGCAACATACGAATGCCGACTTCCTGTCACGACTGGAAACGAAGATACCGGCAATAGCGGTGGATGATGAATTTCCAAACGAACAATTGTTCCAACTCACGGAGTACAAGGACACACAAAACTATAACTTGTACCGGTACTTGAGGACGTTGGAGTTGCATGAGGGGTTGTCGATTGAGCAACGCACGGTGTATATACACAAAGCAGCGTCATATCAAATGGAAAGAGGAATATTATTCAAACTGGGGGCGGACGACGTCCTACGAAGATGTTTGGAGTCGCATGAAGTCACCATGGTGATCAGTGCCATGCACAAAGAAGCTGCAGGAGGACACTATGCCATGAGGAACATGGTTAAGAAGATTCTGACGGCCAATTACTGTTGGCCGACCATATTTAAGGATGCAGACAAGTTCATCCAGCGATGTGACGCATGCCAACGAATTGGGAAACCAACACAGACCACACGGTGGCCTTTGAAGCCCATTCTACCCTTAGCACCTTTTGAGAAATGGGGTATTGATTTTTTAGGACCCATTTCGCTACCCAGTAGAGGGACTAGAAAGAGATACATCCTGGTGGCTATAGATTACGCTACCAAGATGGTTGAGACAGTGGCCACTAGACGTGACGATGCTAAGATTGTAGTCGAATTTTTCTTCAATCAAGTCATTTGTCGTTACGGATGTACTCTAGAGTTGGTTAGTGATAGGGGTACACATTTCTTGAATCATCTGATTGAAGAGCTTACCACCTACTTTCATATCAAGCATAGGAAAACTACAGAGTATAACCCCAAGGCTAATGAGTTAACGAAGAAGTCTAATGGGCTATTGTGTAAGATTTTTAATAAAGTAATGGTGAATCACATTTACGATTGGGATGTCAAAGTACCAATAGCATTGTGGGCTTTCAGGACGGCGGAAAAAGTGACAACCAAGCAGATTCCGTTCTATCTCACCTATGGTATGCACCCAATTACGCCAGTGGAGCTAGAAATTTCTACTTATCGAATTCTGGTGCAAGAACGACTATCAGTAGAGGACAACTAACTTCACCGATTATTGAAATTGGCAAAGCTGGAAGAATCGAACGATGAAGCGGAGGAACTGACCAAACTCATTCAGCTTCGGTGAAAGGAGAAGTATGACAATCGACTGAAATACCAGAAAGTTGTGGCAGGGGACAAGGTGTTGCTATATGATAGCCGCTACATGAAGTTTCAGGCGAAGCTACATCTTTGCTTGATGGGGCCCTATGAGGTCAAGGAAGTGTTTGACAATGGGTCGGTACAGCTATTGGATTTGGATGGTGCGCTGTTTGCCACACGAGTCAATGGGTGACGAATCAATATATAGGGTGAGTACAGGGAAACCCTAATCTTGGGTTAGCCCTAAACAGATCTGTACCATCGGTATGTAAAAACCCTAGATGTACGGCATGTAGTCATCAGGCACGGATCAACCTATATCAACTAGATGAGCTTGGGATATTAACACTCCCTTTCAAGCTCAACTGTCCATCTTGAACTCCTAGACAATGTCTAAATGTAGCAAACGACTCTCTAGGTAAAGCTTTGGTGAAGATATCTGCAACCTGATCTCATGTATGTATATATCTAAGATCTACTACACTTGAAAGGACCTTCTCCCTAACAAAGTGATAGTGCACCTCAATGTGCTTTGTCCTAGCATGAAAAACAAGATTGTTAGCTAACATCATGCTGCTAATATTATCAGCTAGGATAACTCTGAGGGACTAGGATAATCTACTCCAATATCGAGAAAGCAAGAAACGAAGCCAAATCGCCGTAAGTGGCATTCATAGCACCACGATACTCTGCCTCTTTGGAAGACAGTGCCACGGTCGGTTGCTTCTTAGAAGCCAGCTCACAGCCGCACTCCCAAGTCCAAATGCATATCCAGACGTGGATCTCCTGCCAGAAATATCTCCCGCCCAATCAAAGATCGGTGTAGCCATGCGGAGTTCACTCACCTCCAAATCTGTATCGAAGTCCAAAATGAAGTGTGGACTTCACATAGCAGAGAATCCGCTTGACCGCCATCATATGCGATACCCGTGGAGCATGCAGGAACTGACTGACTACACCAACAACATAGTTCAAATCCGGTCTAGTGATAGTCATATAAATCAAACTCCCAACCATCTGTCTGTACAGACGGGGATCTGCAAGTAACTCTCCATTGTCTAATTCTAGGTTTAGACCTTGTTGGAGAGGAGTGTCTATTGGTTTACAATCACACATCTTGAACTACTTAAGCTTATCTAAAGCATATTGTCATTGTATTAGCCACATATCTTTTTCCTCTGTAATAAACTCCACACCAAGAAAGAATTTAAGAAACCCTAAGTCTTGTATCTCAAATTCGAAACATAAGATACTCTTGATGCGAGAAATCATCTCCTCATGGTTCCCAGTGACAATATGATCATCTACGTAGATGGAAATCATCACTACATGAACTCCTGATCTCATGCAGTATAGCGATGAGTCGGAATGACAGACTACAAATCCAAGAGATATGAGAAAGGAATTGATCTTCTCATACCATGCTCTCGGAGACTGTTTCAAACCATAGAGGGATTTCCTTAACTTACAAAGGTGGGAAAGAAACTTCGGATCTTCGTAACCATGTCGTTGTTGCATGCAGACTTCCTCGCCGAGATCTCCATTGAGAAAGGCGTTCTTGAAGTCATCAAATGAATGCATCAAATGTGATGCATTCGCCATCCCTTGTTAACAGCAATAGCAACCATCGTACGAATCATTGCCATCTTGGCAACTAGACTAAACGTCTCTTTGTAGTCCACTCCATGCTGTTGTGCGTAGCCCTTGGCTACCAATCTGACCTTGTATCGAGATACAGTGCCATCCGAGTTGTGCTTGACCTTGAAGACCCATCTACAACCAATTGCTTTCTTACCTTGAGGTAAGTCCACCAACTCCCATGTTTGTTGGTGACGAAGTGCAGCAAGTTCTGTCTCCATGGCTTCAATCCACTCATTTTTGTGCATCACCTCCTCAAGCGTACTCGGTTCTGGCTCAGCAAGAACATGAGTCATGTATGCATGATGATCAGCAAGGAAAATTCCATGCATAAATCTCCGAACGGATGCCGAACGATTTACATAAGGCAGTATCAGATATACTGTTTGTCTCCCCTTGCTTCGGATGTGAGGTACCACCAGCGTCGTTCGAGAACGCTTCATCCAACGGATGAATATCGGTAATCCGTGGTGAGGAAATCATATGTTGCAAAATAACATGATCCTCAAGACTAGGAGTCCTTCTAGATGGTGCTCGATGAACCTCATCCGTAGCGCCTCCAGTGCAATAGAGACTCTAGGCTGATGTGACTCGAAACTCCACTCTGTAAAAGTACAGTGGACGGACTCCTTGGTGCAGTTTCAGCAAGAAGAGTGGGTATGACCGGAACAATCGTAGGTGCATACCAAGATTGCAACTCTTCAAATACAACATCTCTACTGATATAGAATTGCCTAGAGGAAGGATTATAACATCTATATCCTTTCGTATCTAAGGCATATCCAAGGAAAATACACTTCTCAGCTTTCGGATCTAGCTTCTTGCGCTTCTCATCCGGAATGTGTACATAGCATATACATCCGAAAACCTTCAAGAAGGAGTAGTCAGGCTTGTGGCCTGTAAGTACCTCCATCGGGGTCTTGTTGTGAACTGATGCGCCGGAGTTCGATTCATCAAGTACACCGCAACGAAATGACTTCTACCCGTAACGGTCTAGGGCAGGTTTTTCTCGTTCAACATAGCGCGAACAACTTCTGCTATGTGACGATTCTTCCTCTCCGCAACACCATTCTGTTGTGGAGTATAAATGCAAGTCTTTCCGGCATCAGATGCCATGCTTACGTGGGTAAAGTGAATTGTCCAGATAGAAACTCGCCTCCTCCATCCGAAAGTAGACAAAGGATAGATTGTCTAGACTGTTTCTCTACCAAGGTGTGGAAAGTCCGGAAAAGCGACAACACATCCGAAGAGCTCTTGCTCTTGAGCAAATAGACCCAGATATAGCAAGAAAAATCATCAATGAAGGATATAAAGTATTCAAAATCAGATAGACTTAGTTGGGAAGAAGTCCATACATTCGTGTGCACCAAATTTTAGAAGCTTGGTCGCTTCTCCTACCCGATCCCTTAAAGGTTGTCTAGCTTGCTTGCCGAACCCGACAAGCGGGACACACCGCAAAGGGGCTCGGCGAGAAGTGAAGTTGGGCAAACTTGTGACTAGATCTGAACTCGGAAGAGTCTTCAATTTATGAAAGTTCATATGCCCAATTTGCTTGTGTAGGAGCGTAGTTCTTAGGATAAGTAGGATTTTTTTTGGTTTTTGTGAATAAAGAGTTATATTCGGGTTCTCTTGAAGGTATTCGTCCGAATATATGTTTGTTAGCTAGGAATACCCTTAGGGAGTTCACACAAGTGAATGGCGAGGGAATTTAAGCGCGCGTTTGGGCGGCGGCTTGAAGAATTGTCAAGAGAAAGTCGATGCCAAGAACTTGCCGAGCGGCCGGAGCAAGGGAAGCTAGCTGCAATGTCGAAGCGTCGAACCGGAGGAGTTCCAATAGGAAGAAGTGCGACGATGGGGAGAATTCGACCGCTCATTCTAATGGCGGATTGGACTCCAGCGGAGTTGCTGAGGTTGAAGAACCTCGGTGGAGCATTTTTGTCATGGTGATAGGACTACGTGTGCCCGGAGCTGTGCGATGAAGTCCGGAGAGGGAAGCCGCTAACAGCGATTGGAAGCGAGCGCAATTTAGAAGTGGGATGCGAAGTTATGGGCGAAGGTTTTAGGACGCAACCACAAAGAGGACAAAGACGGAGTCGATTGGGAGGGGTCGGCAATGCATACGGTATTCACCTTTGACGAGCGGAAGTGGTTCAACCCTAGGGAGAGGAAGGGGACAAATGGCTACAAGCTCGACCTGATTAAAGATGTCTTCAGGAGAAAGGTGGCACTCACCTTGATACAACTTTTCTCACCGAAATGAACAACCTACGTGAGCATGCACAAGGTGAGGATCGTGGAAGGGTTCATCGGAGGAACTATCATAGTGAAATGGGGAGAGATCTTTGCGAAGAATGTGCATGTCATGGCGACGAAGCTAAGGGAAGACGATAAGAGTGTAGTCTATCTCTCGTCTTTGTTAGTACACCTGTACGCAAAGTTGGAGTGGCTAACGTCTAAGAAGAGGCAGTTGTATCGGTTGGAGAGTGGGTTATCGGACTTGGATGCAGACATTGACAACGCTAGCAATGGGTCGACGCGGAGTCTGGGAACGAGTGCCCCACTTGAGCCGAAGAGAACGGGAGAGGTGAGACCGGTAGTGTAGAGCAAGCCTGATTCGGACTCAGACCTGGAAGTGATTGGAACTTCGAGGAAGAGGAAGAGAGTAGTGGAAGACAGTCCACTAGCTACTCTTGTAGTTCGAAAAGATGTAGGCATGAAGAAGATGGAAGAAGTAGGACCGGCCAAGTCCTCTCGTCTGAAGATGATGGCAGTGAAGCCGGGGAAAAGCCTCGGGAGATTGCGTAACCTATGGCATCGTGAGATACAAAGTGCTGCGTGTTGGAAGTTGTGGTAGTCCCGGTATTGCTGGAATTGAACGAGATGGGGCCGATGTATATGCTAGGGTGGGACCCTTAGGCAGACGGGTATATGGAGTTGATTCAGATGATGAACCGTCTGGCATTGGGGAAGGAAGATCAATCCATCACAGTGAGAGAGTTGACGGAGAATGTGGACAAGCTGTCCAAAGAGAAGGCTGAGATGGAGAAGAAAGTTCAAGAGGCAAAGAAGACCTACGAAGAGATCTGCCATATTCGGGGTGCGGAGATCCATTTTGTGGAGAAGGAGAATGCACATCTTCGGGAGACAGTGCAAGACCTGAAGCGAAGACTGATTCAGGTGGATGTGGAGGCACCGGCGAAGTTGGAGATCCTAGCTAACAGATGTACGCAGCATCTGTTCACACGGTATGATCGAGTTGAAGTGCAGCGGTTAGAGCAGTTGGTGGCAGAAATGGAGAATCTCGGTGACTCGAAGGATCGACGCAAGGAGATGTACAAGGCACTGGGTCGAGATTTCAGGGAAGCCATGGCTCTTCATCGACAGGAGATCACAACATATGTACAGGAGATGCAGTTAGGAATCGACGCATTCACGCAAGTAGCGGAGGTGCGATCGAGCGGCTTAGATCAGAGTAGAAGACTTAGGAGAGAGCGATCCGTGTAGAAGACAGTTAGCTTGGTAGTTAGGAGTAGCAATTAGAACATTCATTATAAATAGTCGTAGGAAATAAAGTGATGGATCTTTTATCTTTGCAAGTGTCCAAGCTATTGGATTGCAAATTGTAGTCAAGGTAGGACAAGCACTCGAAGAGCTTGTGGTTGTAGGCTGACATTGTGACGACTGAAGCGTGTATCCGTGAAGTTATCCGGATATCGTCTACGAGCTGAGTCTATCTGTAGCATTAGAAGTACTCTAGAGGGTGTTTCGCCGAGACGCAAACTTGTAATGAGAGAGATCCCCATCCCGAAGTAAAGCAAATTGCTGAACTCTATTTGCTGTGTCTGTGGAATTGATGATGTGATGGGTTTGTGAAGGAATTGAGTGTGAATCGATTACCTTCTTTGTGAACACTCTTCGGACTTTGCAGTCCAGAGTTAGAAAGATGTTTAAATGCTTATTTCCCTTCTTCGCTAGTACAATTTTGATCCCTCATTCCCTTGGGAACGAATCAATCTATACGAATTTGGACTGAATAGTACCTACCGTGCTATTATAGCTTGTGCCAAATATCTATGTCAGATACTACAAAGCCACTCTTTGTAATGACAGGAGTTGGCTGTTTACTGACTTTAACTGTAGCTTCTAGCTTGAAAAGTCTACCACTCCTGGTACCTCGAGCTACGACAATACTTGTGGAGTCTTCAACAAAGCATCCATCTTTGTTGAAACGCACTTGGAAACTTTGTTCTACCATCTGTCCTACTGATAACAGATTTTGAGTTAGAGTAGGAACATGTAAAACGTTTCCGATTCCAGAAAGATTAGATCCTGGAATATCAAGCGGAATTTTACCCTTATGCTTGATCTCGTGCTTCGTATCATCTCCAATAACCATGAACTGTGGAGTCTCCACGATGGTCGGCAACATAAACCATTCTTGATGCGGGCGTCATGTGGCTAGTATCTCCGAATCGATCACCCAATGTCAGATCGGTTGCAAAAGCAACATAACTCAGTGTGTCACAATGAGTAATCGTTCTTCGACAACTACATGGCCTACATGGCCCGAAAGCGCCAGATCGTTCGACGCTTGTAACAATTTTGGCATAGTGGCCATTCTTGTGACAGTAGTTGCAGGTGTTAACCTGCCTTCTAACGGCCGGTGGCGCACTTGGCTGGTTGGGCGCCTTGTTCTGCACACGACCTCTACCACCACCATATCCAGCTCCTCTGCCACAACCTTTGCCTCGACCTCCAAAACCTGCAAAAAACACACATTCTTGCGGGCTAGACAAAGCACTAGTATTGCCCAGAATTTGCACTTCTTCTCCCAACATCATTGGGACTAGTTCGTCGAACTTCGGAAGAGGTTCTCTTGTCGAAATTGATGCAATGAACTGCTTGTACTCGGCAGGCAGTCCTTGCAATGTCGCACCGATAATCACGGTCGGATCAAGTTGAACATTGACAGATGCTAACTGATCTGCCAGTTGCTTGATGTGATTGACGTAGTCACTAGCACACATCGAGATTTTCTTGACCGTATTGAATTGCTGCAGCAACTGCAGCTTCCGAGCTTCTGTTTCCAAATGGAACATCTGTGGCAAAGCGTCCCAAGCTTCCTTGGATGTGTCACAGTCTTGAATATGACCGATCATCGAGCTTGAAATCATGAGCGCAATGTAGTGGATGGCTTGATACGATCGGTGTCTCCACTCACGCAATGTCTACTCACTGCGAAGATCACCGGCAATGTAACACTGAAGCAATGACTCCGGAATGACTTCCAAGATGAGAGATGGTCTTCTCAAGACCTCTCCTTGCTTTATATACTGTAGGACTAGAGGAGTCCGAAATCCAAACTATGCCACATGGCTAACATGCGTAGGTTGCATGTTTTGTTATCTTATCCTAACCAATTCCTAATAGACGTCTAGCACACAATCTGATCCACCAATGCATGGTAGCCACCTCGTCATTTACCCTTTTACTTTTTGGATAGTGCACACCACTATCTTGTCTTTTTGTGATCTAGTGACCACTCTACGCTTTGGCTAAACTAACTATGACTAACCAAGATTGGTTACAAACCTCCCCCCATTTAAGTCGCAACGTCCTCGTTGCAAGAAGACTCAAAAGTCTCTACAAGTATCTTGGCATTTGTAAGATTTGCCAATGGTTCCCAAGTAGCTTCATAAAGTGGATAACCTTTCCATTGGACTAGATATTCCACTTTGGTGTTCCGCTTTGCCCTCTTGTCCGTTTCTTGAGGATTCTCTCAACCTCATATTCCTCTACACCATCAATCATGGTTTAAAAGGAGGAGGTTGATGTGGGTTGCCAAAGGAAGGAGATCGTGGGGTATACTTCCTCAAGAGAGACACATGAAAAACGGGATGTATTTTCATGTGTGTTGGCAACTCTAACTTGTAGGCAACTTCTCCAATCCGTTGGACAATTAAGAAAGGTCCAATAAACCGTGGACTGAACTTTCGGACCCCTATTAATGACAAATTGGTAGTAGACAACCACACCTGATCGCCTTTTTGAAACTCCACATGTCGTCGATGAGCATCAGCATATTATTTTTGCCGATTTTGGGCAATGGCTAATTTGTGTTTTGCTTGGTGTACTCCTCGTTGGACTCGTGCCACAAACTCGTTCACTGCTTCAACTTGGGTTGATGGTTCTTGCATGTGACCTACACTCACCAAGCTAGATGGTGTGATAGGGTGTTCTCCATACATCAAGAAGAAAGGGCTGACTTTTGTGGATGCATTGATTGAGTTATTATAAGCAAACTCAATCAAGGGTAAAAGTGCATCCCAACCGTCTTGCTCTTCCAAAGTGAAAGCTCTAAGCATGTCCTCAATAGTCCTATTTGCTCTTTCAGTTTGCCCATCTGTTTGAGGATGATAAAAGGCGTGGACATGGCTAGTTTTGTTTTGAATAGCCCAAATAGGGTTTTCCAAAACATGCTAGTAAATTGAGTGCCCCTATCGGTGATGAGCACTCTAGCTAAGCCATGTTGAGCAAAAACTGCATCCATATAAATTCGAGCAAGTTCGGTGCGATGCTTGCCTCTTTGTTGTGGGCCTAATATGGATCATCTTGCTCAATTTATCCACAAAAACGACTATTGAATCATAACCCGTGAGGCGTCATTGGTAACTCACATACAATGTCCATCTTGACGTGCTCCCATCTTCTAGTCGGTGTTGGTAGAGGTTGTAGTAGACCTCTTTGGTTTTACGATTGCTAGCCTTATTTTGTTGACAAGCCACACAACTTGAACATAGCTAGTGATGTCCTCTCTTAGTTTTGGCCAAAAGTATACCCTTTGGGCGCCTTCAATGGTCTTCTCCACTCCTACATGTCCCATAATAGGCTGAATCATGTGCCTCCTCTAACACTTGTTATGCGAAGGGCAACATCCGAGGGTATCCAGATCTTTCCCTTGTAGAACGCCAATCCCGTTCCAAATGTGCTCGACCTGTTTGAAGGGCTTGTGCAATCTCCTCATCCTCCTTGGTAGCTCGATTCGGGTTCTCCCACCATTCGAGTGAATCTTCACCTCCGTGATGTGATTAATGCATGGCATTCGTGTCAATGCATCGGCAAGTTGCTGCTTCTTCCCCTCCACATACCACGATCTTCATGTTGAAACGCTTGTCGCCATTCAGCCCAACGAATCTGCCACTTGGAGAGGTCCTTTTGAGTTTCTAAATAAACCAAAGGCTTGTGGTGCATCTCAACCACAAACTCCTTATCTCCAAGATAGTGCTTCCAATGTTTAGTAGCCAAGACAATGGCTAACTCCTCCCTCTCTCGTGGTATGATAATTTTGCTCCGCCCGGCAAAAGTTTCCGTGAAAAAAAAGCAATTGGGTGCCATCCATCTTTCCACTCCTGTTGTAACACTCCTCCAACTGCCACACCTGATGCATCCGTAGCAAGTTTTGTTGGTCTACCGGTTCATACCATTTAAGGATTGATGCATGTAAGAGCGCATCTTTCAAAGCCTGAAATGCAATCTCTTGAGTTGTACCCCATTGCCATTTCTGCCCTTGGCCTAAGAGACTTGTTAAAGCTTGAGCAATACGAGCAAAAGCTTCCACAAACCTTCTATAAAAGCCGGTTAAACCCAAGAAACTACGTAGTTGAGTCTGATTCTCCGGGGCAATCCAATTTTGAATGGCTTCCACTTTGTCACTCATGACTTGGATGCCATCAACGCTAACTCTATGGCCTAAGTAATCTACTTCGTTTTTGCCAAACTCACATTTTGACATCTTAGCATAGAGCTTATTTTCTCTCAACACTTGGAGTACTTCTCGTAGATGTTTTTGATGATCTTGTAAGGACTTGCTATATATCAAGATATCATCTAAAAACACAATCACTGATTTATCTAGATATTTACGAAAAATATCATTCATCGGTCCCATGAATGTGGCAGGGGCATTGGTTAAACCAAATGGCATAACTAGATACTCAAAATGACCATATCTAGTTCTAAAAGCTGTCTTTTGTATGTCTTCATCTACCACTCTGATCTGATTGTATCCGCTTCTAAGATCAAGTTTGGTGAAATACTTAGCTCCATGAAGTTGATCAAACAAGTCATCCATTCGCGGTAATGGATACTTGTTTTTCACCGTTTGTTGATTTAGAGCATGATAGTCCATGCACATCCGCATGGAGCCGTCCTTCTTCTTCACGAACAATACTGGAGCTCCATATGATGACACACTAGGTTGGATAAACCCTTTCTCCAACAACTCTTCCAATTGTGCCTTGCATTCCTCCAGCTCGTTCGGTGCAAGTCGATAGGGACTTTTACAAGGAGGTGAACTTCCCTTTAAAGATCTCTATCTTGTGATCCACTATCCTTTGGTGGTGGTAAACACGGAGGCAAATCATTTGGAAAAACATCTTGAAACTTCGTTCAAGATACAAGTTAACTCCTCATGTATAAAAGATTGCTCTTTTGGAGCGCTTACATCTCTTATTAGGCCCAAAAACATACATCTTTGTGACTGATAGCGGTTCTTCCTATCACATAGAGAGGTAAGTTTTTGTGTCCTGATCTAAGTCTATCTCCAAAGATCCTCCAACTCATAGTTTTTACTATCTTCCTTCGCCAATCTACCTCAGGATTATATTTTTCCATCCAAGACATACCCAAAATAGCATCATAGCGAGCTAATCGAATTACTCTCCACTCCAACGATTCCTTGTATTGCCCAATCTTCAACTCCACTTTCCTAGGAATGCTCTCAATGCTCTCTGTTTGCCCGTTTGGCAACTCTACCTTTTCACTCTCATCTTTCTCTAAAGCTAATCCCAACTTTATAGCAATAGATCGAGATAGGAAATTTTCTGTAGCTCCTGGATCAATCAATACTCTCACTTTTACTCCTTCTATCTCGCCATCCGTCACAATCAAACATGTTTCCTTCTTTCTCAAACAATTTACCTCATGTTTGTGCTTCCTTCCCTCGCCCTTCCTCCTTTTCATCGAACCCGTAAGGCCACGAGGCAAGGTTACTGGTGCTCGTCGTTTCCCAGGTTTCCATCGGTCACTTCGTCTCCACCTTCAAGATTGTTGAGGGCTCATCGATAGGGGGTCTAGCTCCTCTTGCGAGAACTCGGGTACGGCAATTCATGGCAATGTGACCAAATCTTCCACAATTATAGCACTGCCTCATTTCTCGTCTTCCCTCCACTCCGTCTCCTCCTCTTGAATTTGCTTCTCGATGAGGATTCGAGTTGCGACGATCTCCTCCTTGTGCGTTCACTCCCCTTGGAATGAAATCTTCTCTCCTCCTTATGTTGCCCAACTCCATAGGCATGGGTCCATAGTATTGATTTGAGGGAACTGATACCTCTCCACCGTTGTGATAAACGTTGGACATTCGTTGTGCACAAGCAATAGCCTCGTTCAAGTTGCTTGGATTGTCCCGAATCACCTCATGTTGAATCTTTTTCTTCAATCCTCTCTTGAATAAATCAAGGGCTTCAGCTCCACTCATATCTCGTATCTGAATTCGAAGATCTCGAAACTCCTCAATGTACTCCTCCACACTTCCCTTTTGTTCAAGTTTCCACAACCTCATCCGTGCCGTGATGATGGGATCAAGCTAACTTGAAAATTCTGAAGAAGACCTCGCTTCATTGCACTCCAAGTAACTTTGTTGGACCTGACTCATTGAGCTCCATCATCCAACCCTGAAACCAAGTAGATGCTTTCTCCAACAACAAAGTACGAACAAAAAGACTTGCAATGTGATCATTGATATTGAACAAAGCAAGATGATACTCCATTCTCTCAATCCAACCTTCCAAAACTCCCATGGTTCGACTACCTCGGTAAGGTTCTATCTTACAAGCTTTTGTCATCTTCAAAATCATGGATGTCTGAAGATCTAGCTCTCTTGCTCGTTGTGCTGCTTGGGCTTCAAGAGCACGGACTCTCACTGTTTCTTCACTTTCCACCATGGATGGTGACGTCTCCATCTCCATTGGAGTTTCTCTCATTCTCTCATTTTTCATTCCTCTCGCTTTGACTGTTGTTAATTCTTGAGCTAACTCTTGTACTTGAGTCTGACTTTGCTCAAATGCGTTTCTCAAATCTCTCAACTCATGAATCATTTCTCTCAAAGTGTCCTCCATGATTCGTCTCCGTCCACTCTCTCTCAGTATAGGGTTAAGATGAACACTCTCCAATTTCTCAAGATTGGCAACACAAAAGGAATAGGTGATGTTATCACCTCATGGTTATACTCCTCTCCAAAGTTTCTAATAACTAGGCTCCGAAACATAGCTTTAGGATGATACACACAATAGATTTCACACCGTGTGTTGAATCTCACCGGTGGTGGTCTATTGAGGTCCATCTCTAAACTAAAATGTAAATCGTGAGATCCCAAGTAACATCGTAGGTGACTATAGGTAAGATAACAGGATCTCGAGATCTCATCACTTGGTCCATGAAGTTGACACCAAAATGATAAACCAAATACTGAGTCAACCTTGCTCTCTCAATGTATAACAGTTTGACATGAAAAGGATTAAGAAATGGGAATCTCGGTACTATTCTATCTCCCCCATCCATAACCTGCACCCACAATAACCCCCTTCCACTACTTGCAGCTCAATGGCCACCGGCCTCTAACAAACACTCTCTCTCCTCAAATAATTGTACCAACCCAGACTATTCTTCCAAGAGGGGTGATCCACACTCATAGGAACAATAAGCCTGCCATCCATTGTAACACTGAAGCAATGACTCCGGAATGACTTCCAAGATGAGAGATGGTCTTCTCAAGACCTCTCCTTGCTTTATATACTGTAGGACTAGAGGAGTCCGAAATCCAAACTATGCCACATGGCTAACATGCGTAGGTTGCATGTTTTGTTATCTTATCCTAACCAATTCCTAATAGACGTCTAGTACACAATCTGATCCACCAATGCATGGTAGCCACCTCGTCATTTACCCTTTTACTTTTTGGATAGTGCACACCACTATCTTGTCTTTTTGTGATCTAGTGACCACTCTACGCTTTGGCTAAACTAACTATGACTAACCAAGATTGGTTACAAGCAACCACGATTGGTGCTTTCTCCTCCCTGGTCACAAGCTCCCATAGCCCCTGGCCTTGAAGTAAGGTCTTCAATCGAAATTTCCACGTTTGGAAATTGTTATTGTCGAGTTTCTCTCCAGTGATCATGCTCACGGATTCTGCCATGGTTGTGGTCACGAGCGGAAATCACGACCCCAACACGGCAAGTACCTGCACAGACACAAAACGAACACAAAGAACACCTCAGTGACTATGGGGGAAAAATAGCTCCTCTGCATCTATATCAAGAAACATGTAAAACTCCAGAAACTGGAAAAATACGCATGTCTTGATTTGCAAACGAAGAATGAAATGTATTGGTGATTCTGCGCCTGCATAGTACTTAAGCGAAAACGACGAAGAAAGCTCGGATTGAGCTGAAATTTTTCGTGGTAGGAGCTCTGAGCAAAGTTTCGTTTATGCCTTCGCCAAGGCTTAGCCTTGGCTCAGGTAGAAACCCTCAAATCTTTAAAAAACCTCGTTTAGGCCTCCAAACAGCTCGTCAAAGATTTTGGAAAAGGCGATAACTATCATCAACAACTCCAAATCGCACGAAAACTTAATGGCTACCAAATTTGACCAGAAATAGGTCGAAAATGATCATCTTGACCTCCGAAAATACGATTGAAGATTCTGAGAAAACACGAAACAGTTCTCCAATAATCTAATCGCTTCAGCGGGACAACCTCCAATTCTAAGACACACTCCTCACTGATCTCCAACACTTCTCTATGTCTAATCTACAAAACTAATGCTACCACCATGCTGTGATACCATGTTGAGAAACCGACTCTTCAGGAATCACTCCAAGAAGAGGAGAGCACACCAAAGGGACAAGAGAGAGTGTACAAGAATGAGATGAAGAAGGCTTTGCCTTCCCTTGTATATATAGGGTGAGTACATGGAAACCCTAATCTTGGGTTAGCCCTAAACAGATCTGTACCATCGGTATGTAACAACCCTAGATCTACGGCCTGTAGTCATCATGCACGGATCGACCTATATCAACTAGATGAGCTTGGGATATTAACAAGAGAAGCATCCATGGAGTTAGATCCACAAAGAGGTGAGGCTAGCCGACAGGTTAGACTTCCTCAACCTTTCACATTGTCAGAGTCATTGAACACCTCATCCATGGCTCCTAGACGACCTATTGGAGAGATGAGGGTGCAAGCCAATATGGATGTACTTGGAGATGGAGCAAGTAGGGACCAGCCATCAACATCGTCTGAGGTAACATCCAGCACAATGTTGGGGACGGCAAAGACTCTTGTCCAATCTCCTGTTTTCTCAGCCAAGGATTTATTGGCGTTGGAGGTGTCATCATCCCATGTACTACAATCGGCAGCCACACTTTGCAAAAGCAAAGAGAATATGTTGGTTGCTTTGAGTAGTGTGAGCACTAGTAGTGTTGATCCAGGGATCAACACAGCTACAACTGGAACTTGGCAAGCTGCTGCCGTTTGAATGATGGGGTTACCAGCGAGGCCGGAATACGAGGGTACCAATATGTCACCAAGTGTGGTGATGTTGGATAACAGAAGTGGTGTCTTCTGTTTGGTCGGACCTTCAGGAAACGTTTATCGACCTCAATGCGTGTCGTTGGATTCTGGTGCATAACCCCTTATGTTGGATAAAGATGCATTGCTTGGTCTTGGTTTGCAAAAGACCGATGTGGAGAGATGTCCATTTTAGATTCAGACATCTCTTGGAGGTACTAGTGATGCCCCGACACCATACATCACCCGGGTGGGGTTGATTGTGCAAGTGCAACCGGATCATGTCACAAATAGCTCTACAACGTGAACATGTGATGTGGTTATACTTGCAGAGTCCTATGATGTATTGGTGGGTGTGGCAGTGTTATACCCGATGGAGTTTAGCATTGATTATTGGGAGGAGACAGCCTCTTATCAGCCAGCTTGGCAATCTAGTGAGGGCTGAGTGAGTCGATTACATGTACGATTCATTACCGGTTGTATGCCTTTATCAAATGAAGGTTTGGCGTATGTTGCAACTTTCAGTACTTGTGTTACTTGGCCCGGTGATTTGTTGGAGGGTAACATGGATGCTCATGATAGTCATGGTCCAGAGGATGTGGCTATCATGCCAAGTCTTAGTGGAGTAGTGTGATCCACATTTGATGGATCACTAGGTACTTCATGTATACAGCTACAACAAACAGCAGATCAGCTCATACATCAGGCTTGGAGTGAGTCTTTTGCTCCGGAGAGGGAGGAGACGAAGAAAGTTATTCCCACTTCTACTATGTTGTCACCTTTAGATACAACTCCTATTGCTTGGTAGTATCCAGAGGAGGGTATATGTGTGCTGGATCTGTTTGGAGGGATTAGCACAGGTTTGGCTGTTATTATGAAAGCAGTCAACTGTTCGTGCAATCACCGTTCACTAACCAAAGCCTCATTGAATTTCAAACCAATTTCGCATTCAGAGATATCCACTGCTTTGGTGATCTAACTACTCTCAAAATACCATAAATTTATCAAAAATGGTAGAGGATTCTGGAGCACATTACCAACCGGGAAAGTCACGTTACGGTGGAATATCTATGAACTGGAGCAGCCTTCCAAGTGCCCCAACTCCTATCTATATCGGGGCTGAAAAGGCTTCTGCTCAACAGTCTTTGAAGTCTAACTTGTTCTTAACAAAAAGTGTCAAGTACTTATATTCTAGCCCTTCACACCCGACCACGCTCGTGCTCCATACGCTTTGAAAGAAGTTCAAGGGAATCCAAGATATTCGTACAGGCTACTAAGAGACAAGGGGACACTGCCAGTCCTCTTGAATGTCTACAACTTTGTAGCGGAAATACCCACCTTCACTCCGTATGAACCCAAGGTATTGATCATTGTAAATTTTCAATGTGAAGAGGTAAAATGTTGCTGTTGAATGTGCCAGTAGAAGTCTAAGCTTGTACGGATTCTTTCTCAAGCATGATGATGTATGTAAGAAGTTACAGATTCTTATCACAACCAAGACTACTTTAGACCTGCTTGGGTCTGAGCATGTAATTGTTATAGTTGGATCTTCCTTTGTTCTTGCTCCGTATCTTGGTTACATCTCACAATAGAACTGTAGCTTCTCATGTCCTTCTCTCGTATCGTTCTCACTTGACAAGGTTTCTAAATGTTCGATGCAGAAAGGAGCATGAATACACAATTGGTTGGGATATGCCATGAAACATGAGGGTCGTCATCAGAATTGAAGCTTCCGCTTATTCTACTGTGTGAGGGAAGTTCTACAACTCCGTAGATTTCTTTGATCGAAAGCGGAGTGAAGAAGTGACGAGATGGGTATTATTATCCAACTGGCCCTACTTGTCAAAATTGTTTCTTGGAAATAGTAGAGAACAGCGACAAATAACAGGTTCGGAAACTAGCATTGCGAGGACTTCACAGGAGCGAATCGGATCAAGCTTCCACGCAATGAACATGCCCATGTTCGGTTGTATCGATAGTTTCTCAACACGTTGACCAGTTAACTACAGGTCTTGAAATCCTCAAACCGAGCACTGCGCTTCCAGAAGAGACCGGCTGCTTCCCAGTATTTGACTCAACCTCCCCTACCTGAGCCCGTGGTTACTCGATCACCCCGTTTGTAGTAAACATTACCTCATCATACCCCAGCGCATGCAAACGAACCTCTAGAAGCAGTCGTCTGCGACCTGTCAGATCATGTTGTTGAGCAATTCTCAACGAAGTCCTTCGGCTTTCACTGGGACCTGGTTGGTTTCCACGGACCATGAGCATAGGCTCCTTTGTTTACGGTGGCGCGTGGCCGGTCACTAGAGCTTGGAGCCGGTTCGAGCGAGGGGTATGATCGTTTAATTTTTAGAACTAAAGGATGTGATGGAGTAGTCGCGGTTAACAAGAGGGTGGCTTAAATAAATTTCTGGCTGTATTCTCATTCTCCGTAAGCGACCCAAAGGTGAGGTAGGACATCTGATGAATCGGTGCCCATATTGATAATCTAGTCGACGTTGACCTCTTAAATATGTGAATAGTGACATTCCTGCCAAGTCATGCGCTCAGAGTACGTTTCTCATGCTTCACGAGATTAACTCATTTGCATTTCTTCATTTTCATCATTGTCCAATCGAGTTCAACTCGCAGTAACTCCCGTGGTCTCTCGAGTCTGTTCTCGTTTGCATAGTAACGCCTAGATACTTCCGTTTTTAGAAATATTTTTTTTTAGCTGCGTTGCTATTGGACAATTTCGATGTAGATTTTCAATTCTTGAATATGGTTACTTTCAAATATGATTTTTGGTTTAATAAATTTATGTGAATTTTCTAATTCTGTTCTATTGTTACTATGTTTCTTGTGATGATCTTTTGCATAATTAAATGTTAAGTCATATTGTTTAGAAATATGATGTGTATAATTTTGTGTTATATTATACTATTCCAAACATGGATGATTTAATACTCATCTACATAATGGTGTGTTATATCACATTCCAAATCATAATGGATGATATCATGGATCCAGTCTTAGAGCATGTTTAATATATGTTAGTTGATGAAACTAGTATATTGATATATGATTTTTGTTTCAGTTTGAAAATTTGAGTACACAATAGCTTCTGGAATTTGTACTATAGGCTCCGCTTTAGAGGAGTCAATAAAAAAGATACCAATGACCATTCTATATGAGAAATAGAGCTCATGTCTTAGTTGACATATTCTCTCATTGTCTCACATAGTCTTTTTAATTAATTGTAAATAATATTAATTACAGAGATGCAACTAATGATGCCATATTATAACATCTAGATTCATTATCTTAGCATTGCAAAGAACATATGATGTTGATAAAATATATAGATACTTGGTATTACCTAGACCTTGTCCTAGATTAAGGATGATTGTGATATACTTGTGTTGGTATATGACCATTTATGTCTTGAAAATATAATATGAACATCATAATTACTTCACAAAATGTGATCGATCATGTTATCTGAATTCATTTGGCAAATCTAATAGCCATGCAGCTATATTGACATTTCAACATCTCGGAGCATAAAGTGAGCATATGAACCTAGGCATATATATACGTATCGAATGCAGATTCTGAATTCTTATAGTCATGCTCAAGAAACTATCAAATATGAAAAAAGTTGAGAGTGGTCATGATATGAAAATATGTTACACCACACACACAACATACACATGTTGTATCTATTGCCATTTGTAACTTGGCATTAGCAGGTCTAGGTTTTTTAAGCAAGATAGGTGCGCAAACCTGCAACCCTCTAATGTAATATATTTCATTGAAGTTCACTACCTAACACAACAAATTTCTTCTTTCTTGACAAGCAGTCATGGAAGAAAAACTTTACTATAGCCCGATTTATCACCATTGCCATGGCATGCATAGTAAGGCATGTTGATATCCTTAAATTATCAACAATGGTAGAAGATCTAGGCATTATTGCTCTAATTATGCCACATGGGATGTTGAAACACACCTCTCAATCTCATTTCACTTTCGATACATGTATTGATGTACTCTATGTTAAACTACAAAATAGTAATCAAACTTATGCTGATGCCTCAAAAGAATTCCAACAAACATATGCCCTTCTCTAGATACTATCAAGCAATAGGTGTTGTATCCAAAGGTGATGAGATAATGAAAGTGGGAATAACTTCCTTTGTTTCCAACATTCTCTCTAAGCCTGATGTATAAGTTGATATGCCAATTGGTATGGCTCTATGTGTGAAGTCCGTAATGACCCATCCAACGTGGAGAACACTAATTCACAAAGACTTGAAATAATAACAACATCCTCTAGACACGAATACTAATATGCATCTATGTCTCCCTCCAACAAGTAACCAAGCCAAGTAATACAAGCACTGAAGTCTGCAATATATGTCAAACCTGCACTTTGTAAAGAGCTAAAACCAATTATAAATTGGACCAATAATTTATTCACTCGATCCTCATCAAATTGCCAACCAAACTTATAAGACTTTATGTCTTTCTTAGAATCAATGATAAATTCCATCAGGTATAATACTGTCACATCCATCAAAACATCATATGACTTGCAAATGTTACATCACCTACTCGCGTTATAGATCTTTTCATGATCGGATATGATTGGATTTTCACAATCAACTCCATTTGGATGATATATAACTCCAAGAGATGTCTGAATTTGAAAGGAACATTTCTCCTCATCAATCATTTGCAAACCAAGACCAAGCAGTGCATACTTACCCAACATAAGGGAGTTAAGCATCAAAAATCAACAACACTCATTGAGATTGATAAACCTTTCCTAAAGGCATAATCAAACAGAATACATAACTCATGTTATCCAACATCACTGCATTCTATGACACCATGGTCCGCTTATATGTCGAGCTTGCTGATAATTCCATTATTTTGACTGCGACAACTTGCCAAGTTTCACTGAAGGAATTTCACAAAGGCTTGTATTTGAAGGACACTTTGCAAGAAAATTAATTGCATTTAAGATCCTAGATGCATGTTTTCATTGGAGGAACATTTTCAAATATTGTGTGAAATTTTTCAATTGTTGTGATGTGTGTCAAGCTTTTGCTAAAAAGTCTATGAACAACCCCTCCTTTGACCTTAGTTTCTATTTTTTGTTCCTTTCAAGAAATGGGAAAAAGATTCATGAGATATGTTAAAAAGACGAATAGTCAGTAAATATTATGTATGAAAAGCACTATCAAACTACATATTACATATCAAACTCTTCATATCGTTATTAGGTACTTCTTTAGACAATAATAGGAAGTTTGCTTGATTTCGGAACTATTCATCAGAAATGGCATAAAGAGAGGAACATGACAGCCTAAAAAGACAAGAATGTACTTACAGAACTTCAAGTCGAGTTAAGGCGGAGAGATACTCCTCGAGATAAGAAGTTTATTGTGATAGCTACAGATTATCTAACCAAGATGGTAGTAGATAGACCTCTAAAATCTACTAATGATGAGGAAGTGGACAGATTTCTCTATGAGAGGATAATAACTAGATTTGAATGCCCTCTAGAAATTATATTGGATAGAACAGGTAAGTTTATTAAAAATATTATACAAGCCAAAGGAGTCCCGGAAAGATGCGATGGTAGTCCGTGGGGTCATTCTCCTTATTCGCTGTCAAGATCGTCTCCAAGATCTTGATGTAGGAATTTGCATCATCATCGTCAGTGGTTACTTTGAACCTTGGGCACTGCTACTTTGTGATTGGGGCTGTCATATTTGCTAGCGCCGTTTCTTTGGTCTGTTGTGAATTGAATTGACCTTCTATATATATATTCCTTTCCGGCCGCCCTCCGGATGCTTCATCCGATGCGTATCTTTCCTTTTGGAAGTATACTTCCAGTCTTGGTCCGAAGAGCTAGACTCTTCTTTGGCCGAAGTTGTCGACGTTCCACTGCTATAGGGGCTTTGCCGTCTTTGGGACTTAGGATGCTTTGTTCTCTGTCCCTTATGGGAACCCCGTCCTTCTTTTAATTTCTTACGATGGATATTAGATAATTCGTAAGTATCTGCAGCTTGGATTACGGGTCCACTGTAGACAGGTCTACTCTTTGGCAGAATGTTTCCTGATCTGGGTCAAATGTACCCAAACCAAACACATACCATTTGATGGTCATAGTCACCGAATATGGTTTGGTATTTATTGCTGATGACGGCATCCTATCGAGAAGACTAAGAAATTATTCAGTGTACTCTCGCAACTTCTGATACTTCTCCCTTCATATGGCTCCGAGCTTCCTCAAGAGTACCTTGTCATATCCCATATCTCGAAACCTTGCTAGAAACCGGCTTTTAAGTCCATCCCAGGAGCTGATTTCAGCCGCATGGCTTTCCTCTTGGTTATTCATTCATATTCTAGCTCCTTTCCGAAGGAGTCCCGCAAAGATATGACGATGGTCCGCGGGGTCATTCTCCTTATTCGCTGTCAAGATCGCCTCCAAGGTCTTGATGTAGGAATTTGCATCATCATCGTCAGTGGTTACTTTGAACCTTGGGCACTGCTACTTTGTGATTGGGGCTGTCATTTTTGCTAGCGCCGGTTCTTCGATCTGTTGTGAATTGAACTGACCTTCTATATTGGTTCTTAATTCGAGTACACTTCTAATTCCAGATTTGCGTGTGGCCAAGATATATTCCAACCACATGTCTCCCTTATCTTCGTCCAAAGGCGTTACGCCTCTAGTTGAGGTACTCGGTTCTTCTTCACTGGACGAATCTGAAGTTGGATAAGAGGGAGAATGATGCCATGTAGCTAGCTGAGCAGGGCTATTTGCATGCCGCAGCCACCTGTCAGCTCTCCTTGTAGGCAATGCACTCCCTTCTTTCTTTGATCCGGCTGCTGTTGGTCTCGTTGGATGTTTCTTGGTTTTCTTCCGACCCAAGGGTCGTACCCAACTTCCTTCTCTCTCCTTCCGCCTTAGTTTTTCTCTAGCAAGTAGGCGCTTTTCTCAAGCCAAAGGTTCAGATGGGTTCGTGGGTAGCTCTATCTTTGGGTGTTTATCTGTCATGCATCCCCAAGCTTCATTTCCATGACTCCTTCTTGCAAGCCTGAACTTTTCACGTGATCAGAGATTTGAAAGAAGCCCTTCTTTGTCTTGCAATCGCCAAACAACCAATTCTTTCTGCTTGACAGCCACTGACATTAAAATGGTCCCAGATTATATGGTACACCCACCTTGATTAGTTTTTTAACGAATCCATTCCCCAGCAGTGGCACCAAGAAAAAATTTGTCTACAACTTGGTTCTTATGTAATTGACAAGTTACATCAAAAGCAAGTAATTGTAGTATTTATTGATTCGTTCCTAAGGGAATGGGATGTTAAACGAATATCAAGTGGGGAATATGTGAGTTTAGACATCTTTAACTAACTTTGGACTATCAATGTCTGAAGAGTGTTATTAATTCATACAATTTCCATAGCTAATTTAACATTCTTTATGAAATTTGAGAGTGCCTTTGGAACTACTATTATTTTACAGAATCTCGGAACTTCCACTAAAATCCATCAAGAAGATTAATGCACTAAGAAATTCCCAAGGAAATTCTTTTACTGATATTGGGCGATCTCAATTACAAGAGAAGGTGACATGGCGCACAATTACGCACATGATCCTTCCAAATCACACCATCACAACCCTCCAATACCAAAACTCCATAAGGTAAAACCTCACGTACTTGTAGAATCATGCGACCAGCCGTAATATCTAATGTGGTCGGTGCACTCTGCTGCAAGTAAACATAATCACCAACATGAAATCTGTGAATTGAAGGTAGATATCCACCTCCTTGGATGAAAGCATAATGCATAATATCTCTATGCTGAGCAATAGCCAGGTTCTCAAATGCCATGGGCATGACTCTACGGAAGGGTTTTGCCCTTTGAGAACACACCCTAACCCAAACATCAGGGTTATCCAAGTCCAAGACTTCACTTGACTCTCGACGGATAGCTGCAGGTAAGTCTCGATCTCTATCATATAATAAAAAATACGGTGAGAATGACGCTAGAGATGCTTGCCGGCTAAATCAATAACCCATGGCCAACCATGGTAGCTGGATATCCCTGTCTCCCAGATGACCTTTCTCCAAGCCATACTTTCTTAGTCCTCTCTTCACCGTCTAAACAACTCTCTCTGCTATACCATCAGCCTCAGGATGATCTCTTGAGGTGGTACGATGATTGATCAATGCTCGATTACACAAAGCCTGAAACTCGCCCAAAAACTCAGTACCCTGATCAGTCAACACTTCTGTTGGTGCACTAAATCGGCTAAGCATTGTAGCTAAGAACAAATAAGCTGTTCCCTCACTTGACTTATCGGGCAAGGCCATCAACTCAATCCATTTGGAGAAATACTCCACCATGACCAACACATATCGATGATGTCGTATAGTCAATGGCAAAGGTCCTGCAAAATCCAACCTCCATCGATAACCAAGTCCCATAATCGGTAGAGGATGTAGTTGTGGTGTAGGGGCATTGAATGATGCTCGAACACAAACACATACCATACATCTGGTCACAAACTGTTGCACCTCAGTTTGCATACCTCTCTACCAATAATGACTTTGAAGTAAGCTATATGTCTGCTTTACTCCAAAATGACCTAACTCCTCATGAGCATGTATGACCAACTGTGCTCTCTGAGATGGAAGTGACACAATACGAACGTTGTCATCTCCCCATACTCGAAGAAGGTGTCTACCTTTCCATCAAAACCATCGAGCTCTCTGTAAAACTTGATCCCGCTCCTTTGCACTCAAGGTGCCCAACAAAGCACCGCTACGAAGATACTCCAACACCAATATGTCATCATGAATGTCTCGGTTGACCATCAAACCATCCTTAGTCTCAGTGTCCAAGGCTAATATATCTACTCTCTGACCGAAGAGAGATATCATATAGCTCTCAAGCGCCAACATACTCAAAAAGGCATATGCATGCCAACCCTGCACCATCTCCTCATCAGTATCACCGTGCCATCGAGCCCCGGTTTTGTCAACTTGACTTGTACATGGGTTTCGACTTTGTTAGCTTTGTCAAGGTTTTGGCAATAGTGCTAAATCCTCTTACATATCAACGATAGAAGTTTGCAAGTCCAAGGAAAGCTCGAACCCTACTCACATCTGAGGGTTGTGGAATACGCAAAATTGCCTCCACCTTGGTTTGCTGAACTCCCAATCCTCCTAGGTATATGGTATGACCCAAATACTCTACGTGCTCCTGAAAGAACTTGCACTTTCCAAGGGATTTTGTACCAGATTATATATCGGTACCTACATTGTCAAAGGCATCATGACGTCGGTGTTGGATCACGCTATGGACCTGAACTGTTTGACATGGATTGTGAGCCTTGGATTGGCTGAGCAGAGACGCATGCGATCCATATGTATGACTGCAAGATCATTGGTAAGCTCTTTGCTTACCGAGACGGTGGAGGCAAAAGCTGGGGGTGAGAAGTGCCCAAAGTCTCATCCTTGGTCTTATGGGGATGTTAGAGAAGGAGAGGTAGGGTCTTCTTCGAGTATCGTTAGAGTTTTTTGCACGGAGCAAGCGGTGGTTACCACTTTAGACCGTTGTGATACAACACAAGAGGTCACAGCTACATCAGCAAGAGTTGTTCACACTGAGATAGTGGAGCCTGGTGTGAAAGAGTAGAAAAAGCTTTCTACTCAAGAGGTTGTCATTTAGCAACCATATACTATGTCTTCTATCTTTAGTGTTGATGGAGAGGAGATTTGGGATATTGAGATAGGTCCCAAAGTGACAGGAGAAGAAAGACGTAGGGTGTGGAGGTTTTTGAGGAGTTTCAGAAACTGTTTTGCCTTCAGTATGAAAGATTTAGGCTATTTGAAGGGACCTAACATACGGATTGACTTGACAACAGATGCACCGGTCTTCCGTCGTCCCTATCGATAAGGTGATATGGAGAGAGATCTGATCCAAAGTAGGTGTCAAGACCTTCTTGAGGCTGGATTAGTGGAGATATCATATGGAGAGTATGCCTCTCCTGTGGTGATGCTAGTCAAGAAGGATATACATGGCAATTATACAGATAGACGTATGTTCGCCGACTACCAATCTATCAATCGACGCACAAAAATCTGATTGATATGCTATGGCTACACCTGAGGAGATCTTAGATGTTGTTGGGCATGAAAAGGTTTTCAGAACATTGGATTTATGAGCAGGATATCATCAGTTGCGAATTCGAGATGAGGATAAGGCCAAGATAGCCTTTTGGGCAATTGATTCGCATGGCAAGGATATGTTGTATCAGTGGAAGTTCTTACCATTTAAGAATGCACGTGCTGAGTTCCAAAGTGCTGATTGATAGGATCCTAGCCGGACTTGATTGTGCTTGAGCCTACATGGATGATATTTTAGTGTATAGTGCTACAATGAGGGAGCATGAGATACATTTGCATGAGGTATTTGAACGACTGATTGCTCATGGCCTCAAGTTGCATAATAGCCATTCTCTCTCTTCAACATTGGGTTTCACCAACCGCTGCAAGCGAGAATCCCATACAAGTCTAGGTCCTCCCTCTCTATAAGCATGGGAAGTTGGGTAACTCAATGTGGGTAATGTAGCTCTTGGCTGACCCACAAAGTTCACCACTACCATGGGTGACCTGTCAGCATAGACCACTGCTTGGGAGTGTCTAGCCACATCCAAAATACTCTCCACTATAAGATGTGAGGACCTCTCCACTCCGTCATATGCTCACAATAAAACTTCCCTTGGAATAAGGTTTGTCCACCATAGACTTTGACGGTATGCATGAGATCCTACTCTCGGTGCATCTAGCAATACCGCTGGTCCAATCCATGACCGCATGTGATGTGCACTCGTCATCACCCGTGCACATGGATCACCCAACAAGGGAACATTCTCCAAAATGTATGTTGTAGAATAGGTTTGTTGTGACAGGAGAGAACGTAACACACGTAACATCTCCCAAAATATGCCGTAACGTGAATCCTCGTGAGCTATGACCATTACTAGCACGTGTGTGTCCGTGACATGGCCATCCATCAATAACCAAATATATGCTGCCATGCCGAGCAAGGTCTTGCGCCCCCAATAATGGAATATCTGACAGCAAGGCTTGCTGATATCCTTGAACTGCCAACACTGGTAGAAGATCTGGATATCTCCGCACCAACTGTGCCACACGGCGTAATGAGACATGCCTTGCAATCTCATCTCGCTCCACATACAAGTATCGATGTACTCGTATGCCAGACTGCAAAACAGTAGCCAAACCTGTGCTAATCCCTCCAAACAAATCCAACACACATATATCCTCCTCTGGATTGTGACCTCCGGGCTGACTCTCACTCAGGTTTACCTCCGATGGCTTTTTGGAAGCTCATCATGAATCTAGAAGGACTTAGTCCCACCCTTTGCCCATGATCCTATTGCTCACTCTTACACAAACTCTCAAAGTCCAAGCTCTATTATGCACATTATCACCAAGAGTAAGATATCACTCAAAAGGAAAGGGATACTTTGGTAATCAAAGTCTTCATTGAATCAAGGTTCCACTCCGAACATGACATCTCCAAGAACCAAGCTCCCTAAAACTAAGATCACCACACTATCTCCTCCCAAAACTAACTTCCATTGAAAAACTACTTGAGAGGTGCTTCTCAACCTCTCTATTTATACTACTTAGAATCTTACCCTAGTAACTACAAGTAATCACCATGTAACTTCCTCTTACCAAGTTTAAACGAGGTAGAGATCACAAACCCCAATGAAAAGGGTACATGGCAACATGCAATTGGTCCACTTGGATCTTCTAGAAGCCCAACTACTCCCTAATTGACTTCTAGTGTACCAAGTCAATCTCGCCCCTAGATTTAAGGGTCTTCACCAAGTCCAACCAATGAAAACTAGTCCAAGTCAAGGGAAGTCAAGATACCCATGTGATGGAATCTATTCCTTGACTCATACTAAACAACAAAATAGTAGTTCTCATCTACCACACCAAAAGTTACTCTATATTTTCCTCCAACTTAACCATAACTAGCTAAACATAGTCATGACTAAGATAAACTTAGGCACAATTTAGATATACTTTCATTTTATCCTATATGTACAACCCCTCGGGTCTTACATTTACCCCTCGGACCAAGATTTCACTCCGTCCTCGGAGTGAAAAAAATCTGATCGTCGATGAAACGGCTTCAACTTGTCGTGATTCACCCGTCAAAAATGTCGCCCTCCCAACTCCTTCAAATCGTAAGTAAAGTTTCCCACACCTTGTGAACTATGAAAGGACCAAAGTACTTTGGAAGAAATTTCTTTCTTGCTCTCTTATATCTAATAGAATCGTAAAGCATTACCCAATCACCTTCTTTGAAAATCTTCATCTTCTTCGTCCCAAATCGATTATCATGATACTTCTTCTGCAATTGTTGAGCCCGCTCCACACGTACCATGGCCACAAAAGAGCCTCCTCCGGCTCCAACAGTTGTTGACATCTTGATTTGATAGCTTCTACTCCATTCTTCCTCTTTAACTTCCGTTGGATAGTTAAGAAGGTCGTCAAATCAAATTGAATTGGAAGCTTTGACTCGACACCATATACCATACGGAAAGGTGATTACCCTGTTGATGTCTTCCAAGTCGTCCGATACTCCCACAAGATAGCATGCAGCCTTTTGTCCCAATTTTGCTTGCTCCCGTCCATGTCTGCGCATCCTTGGCCAACATCATGCAAAGCGTATAGTTGGTTCGCTTCCGCCAACCCATTAGCATTTGGTTTGTAGGAAGTAGTCACCCGTGCCTTGATGGAGAAATGACCTAGCATGGCTTGTATAATGCTTCCAACAAACTCACCACCTCTATCGATACAATTTCTAGAGGGCATCCGAATCTAGTTATTATCCTCTCATATAGAAAATCTACCCACTTCTTCCTCACTAGTAGATTTTAGAGGTCTAGCTTCTACCCACTTGGTTAGATAATCTGTAGCTACCACAATGAACTTGTTACCCCGAGGAGTAAGATTCAAGGGTCCTACAAAGTCTATTCCCCACTTTTCAAAAGGTCCTAAAATAGGAACCGATGTCAAAGGAGGGGTTTTCATGGACTTTTTAGCAAAAGCTTGACACACATCACAACTCTTGCAAAATTCCACACAATCTTTGAAAATGCCCTTCCAATGATAGCCTTGCATCTAGGATCTTAAATGCGCTTACCTTTCTTGCAAAGTGTCCTCCACATACAGGTCCATCATGAAACTCCTCCATAAGTTGAATTGACTCCTCCCTTCCAACAACCCTTCTGAGTAGTCCATCCGCTCCTTGATGAAACAACACGTCCTCTATGATGGTATAAGGTTCACATCGCTTCACCAATGCATTCCTCTCCCGTGAATGCATGCCTTGGGGAAACTCTCCCTCCGAGATGAAATCCCATATCCCCTTGTATTCAGCCGGTACCTTTGTTATGGTGTCCATCATCGGCAAATCCTCATCCGAAATGTATCATCCAATCGTTGATCTCCTTCCTCATCGTATGCTCGAGACATCAAATCAAAGATTGGCATGTTTCTTACCGGGTCGATCCTCAATGATGTAATCAAACTCCGCCAAGAACAACTTCCATCCGGCTATCCTACCTCAAAGATTAGGCTTGTTGAAAATGTACTTCAAAGCCTTGTGGTCGATAACGATAGTAAACTTCCTCCCAATAGATAGTGTCGAAACTTCTTGAGTGAGAAGATCACAAAATAAAGCCTCCCTTTCGGTCACCGAATAATTTCTCTCACCGCACCATCTGTCTACTAGCATAAGCAATTGGATGATCATGGCTATCTTCATCTAACCGGCTTAGAGTGCATCCTATAGCAATGTTTGATGCATCCGTTAAGAGAATGAAAGGTTTACCCCAATTTGGTTTGGCTAAAATAGGAGCCGTTACCAACGCCTTCTTAAGAAGTTCGAACGCCACACCGCCTCTCCATCCTTGAGGATTAAATCGTAATCCGTCCCCTTCTTCATGTAAACCGTCAAGGCATAAGCTTTGTTGGAGAAGGAAAAGATGAACCGTCGATAGTATCCCACCATTCCAAGGAACTGCCTCAACTTGGTCAACGCCACCGAAAAGGTAAGTCGAGGATGCGTTTCACCTTTTCTCGATCCACCGCTATACCATCTTTGGAGATGATGTGCCCTAACAACAAACCTTCCTCACATCCAAAAATGCATTTTTCTCGATTGAAATGAGGCCTTGGCTTTCTCCAACCGTTGTAGAATTTTTGATCAAATGATCAAAATGATCCTCCTTCTTCCCCGTATACACAAAAATCATCTATGAAATCTCGCACAAATTTCCCAATAAAAGGTTCAAACACCTTGTTCATGAACCTCCTCTGAAAAGTTGCCGAGCATTACATAGACCAAAGGGCATTACCCTAAAGGCAAAAGTTCCCCATGGCGTGGTAAAAGTGGTTTTGAGCTGATCTTCAGAGCAATTTGAATTTGGTTATAACCACTATAACCATCTCCAAAACTATACCACTCATGACCTGCCACCTCCTCTAGAATCTCATCTATGAAAGGTAAAGGATAGTAATCCTTCTTTGTGACAAAGATTCAACTTCTTGTAATCTACGCATACACGTAGCTTACCATTCTTCTTCTTGACTATCACAATAGGAGAAACCCATTCAGAATTCTCTACCTCATAGATGAAACCCGCATCCTTTAGCTTGTCGATCTCCTCCTTGACCACCACAAACCATTGGTGGATTTATCCGACGTTGCTTCGACGCATCGGACGAGCCTTCTCCTCTAACTCAATGCGATGAGTTTCTAAGGTTACTTCCTTCAAATCCTTGTAGCTAAAGGCAAAGACATGGATATATTTTCGAAATATATCCAAGAACCTTGACTTCTCCTCCATAGTAACCTTGGGACCAAACTTGAGAGTGGAGAGCCGTCGAGTTATCTCATCTTTACTCATCTTTATCTTGTCGGGATCTTTCACCACCCCCGGCCTAGGAAGTAAATCCATTGCAACAAGAACTTGAACTTGAACATCATCGTCCGAGGTATCTTCGGATGATGTCTCCTCATCGGCCGACATGTTGGTGTCAACCTCTGAAAAACTACCACTTTCTTCACTCTCGGACTACGAGTAATCACTCGTAGGTCTATCCGAGTCCGAGACCGCCTCCTCCGCCACTTGTGAGAGGGACCTTCACTGATGGTTTTTCGGCCCTATACGAAGGTAACCCTTATGCCACCGATCGCTTGTCCTCACAAAATCTCAACCAAGGTCTTCCTAACAACAAGTCGTAGCTAGCCTCCTCAAGCACTTGAAAGGACAACAAGGTTTGAACTCCCATCACACTTACCACCACCTTGTCCACCACTCCAATGGGTCGCACCTTTTGCTTGTTGGCCATCCCAACAATGATGTTGGAAGGTCTTGAAAGCTTCATCCCCAACTTCTTCAACAAACGCTCGACATGGCATTCACCGCAGATCCACCATCCACTAGTACATCCGAAACATCACGCCCATTAATGCGCATTTCAATCTTTGAAGCCCGAGTGCATACCTCCGAGGCAGCGGCATCCACCACTCCTACTCCAACATTCGCCATGGAAGCTTTCCCTTTGGATCGTCGCTTCTTGGTCCTTTTGGAGCATAGGCCTCCCCTCAACTCCTTTCTTATCGTAGGATTTAGAGCAATCAATTGGCCAACAGTTATATTGGCTTTTTGATTCCCCACATCCTCCACCACGTCGTATTTGAGCCGGGTAGATGAAATGGAGAAATCATCCATTCCCAACTTCTTTCTCGGTGCTCTCGGTTGACTCACACCACCGGATCGAGTGCTCGGCTTGGTTGATCTTCCATTGAGATGGACTCCTCGCAAATCTAGCTCTCTTCTTCTCGTGTGCAAGAATATCAACTCGAACTTATAGAGCTCTCTCCCTTCTCAAACGTGCACCGATGAGGAAACACATCAATAGACGCTACTCCCTTATCCTTCGATTGACTTGGAGCAGAGTAGAATTGTTGTGTCTAACTCCATCATGTTGTCGAGGATTAGGACAATTTCGTTGGAAATGAGGGCCTCCACAACTAAAGCATGAAACCGTGAAGTTCCCTTGTGGTGGATTTCCTTTTGGAGGATAATTCCCATACCCTCTAGATCCTCCCCTACATTCTCGATTCCTCCTCTCCCATAGTTGTACTACGTTAATCTTGAGATCAGCGAGTGTTTCGTGATAGATTTCAACTCATGGTGCCACCGAGAATTTACTACCAAGCGCAAAGAACAACAAAGAGGAGTTGCCATTCTAACCACAACAAAGGTGGTGATGCTTCTCTAGCCACCAAGCTAGAATCATCGCCTTCTAGGCTCTCCTCCATTCGAATAGCAATGCGAATAGCCTCAACCTTAGAAGAGGGCTTTTCATATCTCACCTTGCTTCGAATCTGAGGCTTCAAACCTCCAATGAAGTTCTTTGTCAACATCGCCACAATCCCCACCATGGTTGGCTCGACCTGCGTCTCCACTCTTTCTCAACACCACACGAAAAGCGTGACTCCAGCTTCTCCGTTCTCTCTACGTATGATCTCACCTTCTCACTCTCTCCTTGCTTCAAAAAAGGTGACTTCACACATCAGCTTCTCGTAACTTTCATCCGAAGAAAGTTTTCAACAAGATTCTCCGTCAAACTCTCCCAAGTGTCTTCCTCCACATGCTCCATCTTGTACTCATTGTACCACTTCAATGCAGAATCCTCCAAGAAGTCGGGCAAAAGGATAGCCCATTCGGTTTTCCTTCTCTCATTGTTTCCTATGCATGCCCTCTTGAAGTCTCTCACAAAAGATTCTACATCTTCTTTCTCTCTCCCATAGAACACCGGAAGCTTCCCCATTTCCAACTCCTTTTGTCGTTGTTGTTGGAAATTTATACGGACTCCCTAATACAACACAAACAAAACTAGCTCCATTCTAGAGTAATTCATCAATGGCAAAATGAACGGAATTGGTTGGTCCAAGATTGCCATGGCTCTCTCCTCTCCTAAACACACTATGAGCCTTACCCTCATCGACATCTTCTCGATCATTCTGAAAATGATCTCCATCTTCAGTTAGAACTTGAGCCACATGGAGATTTCAACTTTTCGGTATCTCGCACTCAATTTATCTTCAAAGCCCTCCACTAGTGACTCCAACAGAGCTTTCACGCCACTACACTCGTGTCCTAAGGGAAGTCCGGTCACTCCACAATTTTCACAATAGTTTCCACTCTTGGATTCATGGGGAGATGATGGTCCTGGATGAAGGTTTAGCTCTCCCACGTTTTCGTCTCTCTCTCAACCTCCGATCTTTGGTCCTCAAAGGACAACTCACAAGCTTATGTCCCTCCTCTCCACAATAGAAGCAACTCTCACGTTTCGCCTCGGGAACTTTTTAGTGTCCTCTCTTCAAACTCCACTCAACTCCCTCGTGTTCGAATCCGCTTGAAACAATCACGCCCAGCCCTTGAGGTATCTTAGATAACCGGATCTTCCAAAGAGGTTGATCTCCCATTTTCCAATGAGTGTCAAGTCATCCTCACTATGCAAAACACTCATGCACTCACTCTCTCGGAATGACCATAAACAAGGAAAAAGTAAATCTGAAAAGTAAAGCAGTTTTGCTCACTTTTATACCCCCTATACTTCAGGTATCATAACTTTCTCTATAAAAATGATCTCTCAACGAAATTTAAACCCACATGTAGCTTAGCTCTTGATATACAATCGTGCAAAGTTTCAAATCCTGATTCAATTCTTGCACGAATTGACAAGCTCTGTACACTTTTTCCCGAGAGCTATCTTTCAAAACCCGTCAAGACCCTAGCAAATTCTAAACATCATAACTTTTGATCTAGACATGATATGACTGTTATTTCAAGTGCAAAACGTCTCCCATCTACTAATCTAAAATCAATAAAATTATCGGAAAAACTTTGGAAAATAAAGTTTTCCTCCCAAATACATACTATAGCACTCTCGCCTCATCCCAAACAACACTTAAGTAAACAAAATGTACAAAATAACTTCCAGGCTATCATATAACACTACCGGATACACAAATGGTACATTACTATGCATCATGATCTCGGTTCGCTCTTCCCCACAGTCCCTCTCCATATGAGTTCTCATCGTTGCGCTCTCACGGGCAATAAACTGGATTCGAACATCTCTTCTCCTTCTAGACCGAGGTCCCGCAATGGAACCAAAAATGTGACCTCCGGGCTGACTCTCACTCAGGTTTACCTCCGATGGCTTTTTGGAAGCTCATCATGAATCTAGAAGGACTTAGTCCCACCCTTTGCCCATGATCCTATTGCTCACTCTTACACAAACTCTCAAAGTCCAAGCTCTATTATGCACATTATCACCAAGAGTAAGATATCACTAAAAGGAAAGGGATACTTTGGTAATCAAAGTCTTCATTGAATCAAGGTTCCACCCGAACATGACATCTCCAAGAACCAAGCTCCCTAAAACTAAGATCACCACACTATCTCCTCCCAAAACTAACTTCCATTGAAAACTACTTGAGAGGTGCTTCTCAACCTCTCTATTTATACTACTTAGAATCTTACCCTAGTAACTACAAGTAATCACCATGTAACTTCCTCTTACCAAGTTTAAACGAGGTAGAGATCACAAACCCCAATGAAAAGGGTACATGGCAACATGCAATTGGTCCACTTGGATCTTCTAGAAGCCCAACTACTCCCTAATTGACTTCTAGTGTACCAAGTCAATCTCGCCCTAGATTTAAGGGTCTTCACCAAGTCCAACCAATGAAAACTAGTCCAAGTCAAGGGAAGTCAAGATACCCATGTGATGGAATCTATTCCTTGACTCATACTAAACAACAAAATAGTAGTTCTCATCTACCACACCAAAAGTTACTCTATATTTTCCTCCAACTTAACCATAACTAGCTAAACATAGTCATGACTAAGATAAACTTAGGCACAATTTAGATATACTTTCATTTTATCCTATATGTACAACCCTGGGTCTTACAGGATACTACCAAGAAATTGGCGTTGTATCTAAAGTGGACAACATAGTGAAAGTGGGAATAATTTCCTTCGTCTCCTCCCTCTCCAGAGCAAAAGACTCACTCCAAGCCTGATGTATGAGCTGATCAGCCATCTGTTGTAGTTGCATACATGAAGTACCTAGTGTTCCATCCAACGTGGATGACACTACTCCACTAAGACTTGGCATGATAGCCACATCCTCTCGACCATGACTATCATGAGCATCCATGTTACCCTCCAACAAATCACCAGGCCAAGTAACACAAGTACTGAAGGCTGCAACATATGCCAAACCTCCACTTGGTAAAGACCTAGAATCGGTAATGAATCGTAGAGGTAATCGACTCACTCGGCCCTCGCCAGATTGCCAACCTGGCTGATAAGAGGTTGTCTCCTCCCAATAATCAATGCAAAATCCCATCTGGTATAACACTGCCGTACCCATCAATACATCATAGGACTTTGTAAGTGTAACCATAGCACGTGTTCGCATTGTAGAGCTATCCGTGACGTGATCCGGTTGCACTTGCACAGTCAACCCCACCCGGGTGATGTATGGTACCGGAGCATCACTAGAACCTCCAAGAGATGTATGAATTTGGAATGGACACCTCTCCACATCCATCTTTCGCAAACCAGGACCAAGTAGTGCATCCTTACCCAACATAAGGGGTTGTGCACCGAATCCAACAACACACGTTGAGGTTGATAAATCTTTCCCCGAAGGTCCCACCAAACAGTAAGACACCACTTCAAGTATCCAACATCACCGCACTTGGTGACACCTTTGGTACTCTTTTGTATGCCCGCCTCGGGCGATAACTCCATCATTCGAGTGGTAGCAGCTTGCCAAGTTCCACTAGTAGTTGTCATGATCCCAAGATCAACACTACTAGTCCTCACACTACTAGAAGTGACCAACACATCCTCCTTGCTTTTGCAAAGTGTGGCTACCAATCGTAGAACATGGGATGATGACACCCCAAACGCCAATAAATCCTTGGTTTAGACAACAGGAGAATGAACAAGAGTCTTTGCCGCCCCCAACATTACACTGGATGCTACCTCAGACGATGTTGATGGCTGGTCCCTACTTGCTCCATCTCCAAGTACATCCACATTGGCTTGCATCCTCATCTCTCCAATAGGTCGTCTAGGAGCCATGGATGAGGTGTTCAATGCCTCAGACAATGTGAAAGACTGAGGAAGTCTAACCTATCGGCTAGCCTCCCCTCTTTGTGGATCCAACTCCAGAGACGCTCCTCTAGACTAAGTAGTATATGTTGCACTACGAGTCACATCAACTACACATGGTTGTGCCGCTGCGCACATGTACTCTAAAACATCTCCATCATATGATGTAGAGGCACCCGCCCTGCATCTGATCTTTGTTGGGCTTTAGCCATACTTGCTATCTTCTCGCTCCAACCGCCCAAAGGAGATGCCATGTTCACCTCATGACTAGCCTCATGGGCTAACACTTGAGTAGGGGCCGGTCCTCTACCACCACCCCCGCCACCTTGAACTCCTCGCCCTCTTCCATGGACTCGCCATGGCAACTCTTGTTGATCGTAATGCGATGGAGATCAAAACATCGATCCATCATGTGACCATGTTTGTGACAATGCTCACATGATTTTGATCCAATAGGATCCATCCTTCGATCTTGAAGGCAATCCTTCTTGTGATGAGGTCCACTACATGTCCAACACACCATCCCAACAACCGATTGTTGACCTGAAAAGGATGGCAATGGTCTAGATGCTACACCTTCACCACTGGTCGGAATGGTCGAGACCGTCCCACATGTCTACCATAACCACTCCGGGTTTGTGTTGTAGATTGGTAATGTGAAGACATTGATGAAGATGGTCAATCCTTGCTGAACCCAGCAGTCACCACCCTTTATTCTTGCATGGTGAGCTCAATATGCTCAGCAAGACAAAACACAATGGCCAACGTAGGTGATGTCTCATGTAGTAAGATAGCATCTCTCACTCTACGCCTCAACCGCCTATCCAATATCCCATACCAATATTGGACAGCTTGTGCCTCTGTCACCCCATAGATAACACTGATCAACCGATGCATTCGGGTATATGCCTCTCAAAGACTCTCCCCAGTCTTCCCTTGAAACTCATGCAAGCCTCGTAGCTTGTCAGTTCTCACCCCTTGTTAGTCGCTCCTCAACCGTGCGAAGAACTCCCTGCATATGGTTAAAGGTTGGGACCTCTTAACTCCACCGTGACACTAAAGTATCACCTCCGCAACCGTTAAAAAACAGGTCCCCAACTGTAACCATAAATAGCAACTAGAACCAGAAACCGCATCAGAAGGTACCTAAGTCACCACAAGGGCAACCTGAAACCTGCCATCACCTGTAGACTAGATGAGGGCCTACACTCACCCAGTCTACAGGTCCGCAAGTCTTATCTCATTGGGGAGAAACATGGATAGTCCGACCGGTCCACAAATCCAAATCACTATCGACAAAGACACAAGAGCTCCAACACTCCAAACAACAAAGCACCAACACAAACAAACATGGTGTACAAACAGGAAGTAGAGATAGAGGTATATCAATTACAAGAAACATAAAGCACAATACTCCATCTCAAAAACATCCATCAAAGGGGTCAAATCAACCCAACCCGGACTGACATAGCCTAAGAAGGGCATTTAAAAACACAAAAACTCAATTTTGGAGGTCTTCTGCTCTCCATATCGATAAATTGACACTAGTTTTTCGGTTGATAAGGCATTGCCTTATAAAAGCCTTTTTCAATTTGCTATGTAACGTAATTTTTTTTTTTGCAAACGGACACTGTTTGAAACTTCTGTGGGATTCTAAAAATCTTCAACTTCAATTTTAGACCCCTAAACCTCAAAATTTCACAATTCTGACACTGCCAGCCTTGGGCTTGACACCTATACCCCATTTCGGCGCGAAAAACTTTACATCTTCTATCACCCCACCAAATTTCAGATCAAACGGACACTATATGATAATCTGATAGCTTGCTGCTCCTATTTTCGACCCGAAAGCTTCGAAACACCAAATCTTGGACTTCGAGCACTTCTGTCTGAAATATTTTTCGGTCTATCTCAAATTAATGCTCCAAGACAACTATAAGCATCAACCCACTTTGTTAATTTCCAGCAGCGCTTCCGCCCTCAAGAATTTCCCATTCGGATTAACACTTAAATATAAAATTCAAAAATTCAAAATCGATAAGATCAACCTCAAATCGACTCTACTTCTAGATCACTACCACGGGCTGCACTCCAGCAACGCCCTGCACACTCAACAGCCAACCGATCAAAGCTATCATCAATCCAAACTTGCCAAAACACTTTCAGCGCTGCAAGAACTCCCAATTCTCACCACAGAATCCAATTTGAGTTTTCGAAGTAATCTTTTCTACTCTCAAAACGTCCACAAGGACACTCCGCTCATAATCATAGCATAAAAGAGAGATTACAGTCAAGCCAAATCCACTTTGTGCTTCAAATACTCAAGGTTCCCGCACTAGCTACTATCCACCATAGCCACACTCTCAAAGGCTCAACTTCGAAAATTGCCCTCCAAGGAGCCTTAATTCGAACTCTACCCCTTGAGACCTAGGATCCCTAATGGCACTGTCGGCCCTAACGGCAGTTCTAATGCGAACGGCGCTAACTGCACAACCCGCTCTAACTGGTGTAACTGCTCCTGAGTTTGTAGTGTGATCTCCACGTTCAATGTCCCTTTACCAAATTTAAATCTACAGTAGTATGAGCGTAGACTCGTCTGCAGCTCCCAGTCTCAGTATCCAAATGCCCTCGCGTGGATGGTCACGCTCATTTCTCAAAACGGAATAGATGCAAAAACTAAAGTTTCATTGTTTACTCAATATTTTCGTGTTACGACTGATCGAAGAAGGTGGCTCTTACCACTACTCTTTTCTGTTCACATTGGGATAGGATAGGAGCGAAGAGTATTGACAAAGTGAGGAATGTTCTTACAGCTCATTTGGATTAAGTGTTTTATTAGTTTCTTGTTTCTATTATTCGATGAGCTAGAGTTTAGATGCCAGTTTCACAAGCCACACCCATTTATGGATACCTTATCAGTTTCCTTATGAAATTCATGTCCTTTGCATTGTATGTAACCCGGTCCATCAGTCAAAGCTGGAGTAACAAACTCATTTCAACAGAGTAGTGACAAATGAAAAAAAACGGCTTGCTTTGCCTTCTCTCCCTTCGTCTTCCAGTTCGGAAATTCTTTCATTTTTCCACGTCTTGAGAAGTGCGAGGGAAGGAACGTCCACCGGGAAACGAGTTAATATGGTGGTGGGCCCAAAAAAGGTGTGAAAGATGGACGAAAACCGATAACAAAAAACTCAATGTATATGTCGTGTTATACGACGTGAAAATCAAAGAAATCTCAGTGCTTGGAGAGTGGAGTCTTTATATCCGGAAGAGGTTCAGAACGCCAGATGGAACCGAGCAGAATCAAAGAAAAGAAAACTAGACCCCAAAAGATCTTCAAAGATCTGCTGTGCTGAAGAGGTGACGCACAGGGAACTGTTTAGGGGCAGGACGTTGGCGTTCGTGATGATTCCGATCGAAGATTCGTGCAATAACGAACTTGTAAAATGACAGAGGATTCTGTTATGTTTATCTGTGATAAACACAAAGGAATTCTGGTCATCAGTGGAGCCTGCTGAATAAGGTTGAAGTACAACAACAGAGCAAACAAAATAGCATACACTGCAGAACAACCACTGTTAATGATTCTCTCATGTTCAGTTTACCTCTTTTGAGTTTTATGGTACATAGTCCCATGAATGCTTTCGACATGTGAATAAATTCTTTTCAGACCTTCGAATGAAATCTTGTGAATTGCCGCAAGCTCTTGGTGGAGATGGGTTCGAACCTCCTTTCGAAGGTGGAGAAGTCACTTGAAAGAAATGTCAGCTGGAACGGGCACACTGGATACCTGCATTAATTGAAGCACTCCGGTGACATTTACATATGACATCCATTAGGCTGATACCAAAGCATCCGTCTCGGTAATTTGTGTTTTTCCCGACGGATCCATGAAACAGTATTCTAAACTACTTCTGCATGTGTATGAAATTCCCTTTGAACACAGACTTGAGACAAATCAGTTGTGAAGCTCTTACATACTTTGAGATATTGGCTAACTTCTAAAACGTTTGGTGAGAGCAACTGCTGTCTATAACACTCTTTCTTAGCCGCTCTGAATAAAAAAGTGTCTCATTACTTGCGACAAATGAAGATTTCTACCAAGAAAAGTAACATTTACACCAAAGAGTCTATAATCCTCATGGTGGGATGGTACACAAGAAAGTGGTAGAAAAATCAGTAAAAATTTAAGCGATATTTGAGTGAACGATTTGGTAGAAATTGTACTTTGAGTATAAATTATAGAATGATTTATTTATCATAGAATTGATACAATTTTGGATACAACATGCGCTTTGTTCATAGAGTTTAGATTCTGATATCCAAGCTGATGTTTTATTGAGTTTCACGCACCTAGTATAACTAAGTGGGTGAGTTGCAGCAATACAAATATCCTATAAATAATATCAGAACTCCGTAATTTGGAACGCTACTTAGGTATGTATTATGGGTGCACCTCCAAGAGGTTGAGAATCCAATTGAGTTAACTAATCACTAAAACAGTCACCAATTCACCACCTCTGATATTTTTTTTGTTATGTAATGTATTTATAATGTATATCAAAATATGTTGTAAATATTCTATTATGGAGGAGAAAAAAATCGGTCAGACGGGAGAAATTATTGAATGAATTTTTTTGGGAAAAAAAATGTGTTCAATCATAAACATAACATAGTGTACATTTACTAGACTGCGATAATTTTATATCTTCATACTTGGAGTTTGGTGTGAGTGGGGCTAGCTTTTGACTCGTCAATAGTAACTGCCTTCAATCAATTGTGATTCAGGTCTAGGTGTTTCATTGTTACACTCACTTCTAAATTAGTGTGGACCACACTAATTGCAGTGGGCAGAATGAAGTATCAGATCCTTATTTAGTGTCAACCACATTGGTCCATAGTATTTGGAGGTTCACACCAAATCGTGTTACCATCTGAATCAATTCATATTTAAGAGAGAAATATACATGCAAGCTCATGTAGAGCATTTTAAGCTAAACTTTGAAATCTGAAGGGATAGAATACTTTAACTTCAAACGTATCAACTCAAGAAGGGTAAAGCAACACTAAAAAAAGTCCAGTAAGCTGCCTTTATGGCATATTTGCAGGATAGATGCAACTAACACTAGTTTAATGAATCTATATTGAGCAAACTCATAAACAAATAGAGGATAAAGATAAAGAGCAATTTTAAGTATTAATCAATCGATGATCTCTATGCACATAATTTCCTTGTTTGCAGTATTTCAAAACACCCCAACTATCATTCATTTCACAATCTCCGGCTATTTTCAATAAAATTATTGACATATGTTGTAATGAATAGTGTGTTGATATGTGGCATTAAATTTTAATGCAACTAACATGATCTTGTGACTTGCGTTTATATTATGATCATTATGTCCATATACATTCTAGTATGGAGAATTCAGACATGGTTGTCAATTTTTTCAAATATGTCTTCCTTAACTTTATATATTGTAAGATTAAAAAGAGTCCAAAATTTAATCTATGTCCCATGGCTATCATGCAAAGGTTGTATGCTTTATTATCTTTTCTTAGCCAATTCCTAAAAGACATCTAGCATCTTTATCAATTCCACCAATGCATGGTAACCAGCTCATTTTGTATCCATGCAAACCAAAGTTGGCTATAATTTTTGAATCATGTGCATCATAATTTTATCTACTGATTTAGTGACAAATCTATGATTTGACTTAACTAACTATGGCTAATCAAGATTGATAATAATATTGCAAGAAGAGTCAAAAGTCTTCACAAGTACTTTTGCATTTTCAAGATTTTCCAAACATTCCTATGTAGCTTCATAGAGTGTATATACCTTCCATTGGATTGATATTCCACTTTAGAATCATTCTGATTTTTAATACATTCCTTGAGAATCCTTTCCATCCAATATTCCTTTATTTCATTAAGTAAAGGAGGTGGTTGATATATATTGCTAATACTTATGTGTTACTCCTTTAACAAAATTTGTTGTTAAGTTTGGTTCTCTAAAGCACTTCATTTTTGAATTGTTTTTTTTGCCACTCATGATTTGACTTCTTTTGCACTAACTTTATGACCTAAGTAATCTACTTCATTTTTTTCAAACTCACATTTTGACATCTTAGCAAACATATTATTTTCTCTCAATATTTTGAGAACCTTTCATATATATTTCTAATGATCTTATAAAAAAAATTTATATGTCAAAATATCATATAAAAATAAAATCATTTTTTTATTTAAATATTTATTAAAAAAAATATTTATTAGTAATATTCTTTATATTTTTTATCAATATTATCGTGGCATTGGTCAAACTAAGGGCATAACTAAATTTCTTCTTTTGTACATCTTCATCAACTTTGATTTTATTGTACTCATTTTTAAGATCAATTTTTTTGAAATACTTAGTTTCATAAAGTTGATCCAACAAGTTATCCACTCTTGATAATGGATATTTGGTTTTTCTCATTACTTAATTGATAGCACAATAGTAAATGCACATATGCATGGAGCCGTCCGTCTTCTTCACAAAGAATATTGGAACTCAATATAATGACACACTTGGTTGGATAAACCCTTTCTCCATCAACTCTTCTAATTATGTTTTATATTACTCCTTTAATTTATAGAAACTTTTAGAAGGAGATAAACTTTTTATAAGATTTTAATATTATGATCCATTATCTTTCTTGATGGTAGACATGGAGATGGATCATCTGAAAACATTTTTGAAACTCTTTCAAGACACAAATTAACTCCTTATGTGTGAAAGATTGTTTTTTTGAAGCATTTATATCCTTTATTAATACCAAAAAATATACATATTTGTGACTTATAGCGATCATACCTATCATATACAGAGGTAAGTTTTTATTTTGATCTAAATCTCTCTCCAAAGTCTTGGAGTGATTCCTGAAGAGTTGGTTTCTCAACATCTCTAGACTCAGTAGTATGTATTGCACTACGAGTCACACAACTGCCCACCAAAGCACATGTACGAAGATACTCCAACACCAGCATGTCATCATGGATGTCTCGGTTTACCATCAAACCGTCCCTCGCCTCTCAGCGGCCCAAGACTAACATATCTGCTCTTTGACCCAAGAGAGATATCATATAGCTCTCAAGCGCCAACATACTCAAAAAGACCGATGCATGCCAACCCGACACCATCTCCTCATCAGTATCGCCGTGCCATGGAGCCCTGGTTTCGTCAACTTGACTTGTACATGGGTTTCGACTTAACCCATCTGCATCACGGTTCACCACCCAGGTCTATGAACAACTGTGAAATCATACTCATGTAGGATAAGAGCCCATCGTGCAAGCTTTCTTGTAAGCTTGTCTGATTCCATCAACCATTTCAATGGTTGATGATCAATGATGAGAGTGAAGGAGTTTCCAAACAAATAACATCTGAAATGTGCGACCGCCCAAACAGCTGCCAAACATTCTCCTTCATAAGAACTATACTTTGACTCCGCTGCATTGTTGGAACGACTTGCATATGCCACTACAAACTCCTTCCCCTCATCATCATGTTGGCTTAGCACTGCTCCCAAACCCAACATACTCCAATCAGTATGTACGACCTCTCACAGGTCTCCTCAAAATAGGGGCAGATGTCAACCTTCCCTTGAGCTCAACAAAAGCTCTCTCTTGTTCATCTTCCCAACTCCACTCTTGATCTAGCTTTGTCAACTTTGTCAAGGCTTTGGCAATAGTGCTAAATCCTCGCTTATATCGACGATAGAAGTTTGCAAATCCAAGGAAGGGTCGCACCCTACTCACATATGAGGGTTGTGGAATACACAAGATTGCCTCCACCTTGGTTTGCTGAACTCCCAATCCTCCTAGGTACATAATATGACCCAAGTACTCCCTGCTACTGAAAGAACTTGCACTTTCCAAGATGCAACTTGAGGCCATCATCAAAGAATCGCTCGCTCAAATACCTCCCGCAAATGTATCTCATGCCCCCTCACCGCACTACTATACACTAGAATATCATCGATGTAGGCTCGGCACAATCATGGAACTTCAAGAGTGCATTCTTCAACCCAAATGGTAAGAACTTCCACTGATACAACACATCCTTGCCATGCGAATCAATTGTCCAAAAGGCTGTCTTGGCCTTATCCTCATCTCGAATCAGAACTAATGATATCCTCGCTCATAAATCCAATCTACATCGAAAAACCTTTGTATGCCAACCGCATCAAAGATGTCCTTAGGCAAGTGCATAGCATATCGATCAGATTTTGTCTGTTGATTGATAGATCGAAGTCACCACATATGGATCTATCTCGTATAATTGCCATGTATATACTTCTTGACTGCCATCACCACAAAGAGAGGCATACTTTCCATATGATATCTCCACTAATCTAGCCTCAAGAAGGTCTTGACACCTACTTTGGATCACATCTCTCTCCATATCACTGTATCGATAGGGACGACGGAAGACTAGTGCATCTGTTGTCAAGTCAATCCGTATGCCATGTCCCTTCAAACAGCCTAAATCCTTCATATTGAAGGCAAAATAGTTTCTAAAACTCCTCAGAAGGGGGACGACGGAAGATGACTTTGGGACCAATCTCAATATCCCAAATCTCCTATCCATCAACACTAGAGATAGAAGACGTAGTATTTGGTTGCTAAATGACGACCTCTTGAGCAGAAAGCTTTTTCGGCTCTCTCATACCAGGCTCCATTATCTCAATGTGAACAACTCCTGCTGCTGTAGCTGTAACCTCTTGTGTTGTATCACAAAGGTCTAAAGTGGTAACCACCGTTTTCTCCATGCACTCCAACGATACTGGAAGAAGACCCTACCTCTCCTTCTCTAACATCCCCATAAGACCAAGGATGAGATCTTGGGCACTTCTCTCCCCTAGCTTTTGCCTCCACCGTCTCGGTAGGCAAAGAGCTTACTAATGGTCTTGCAGTCATACATGTGGATCGTATGCGTCTCTTCTTAGCCAATCCAAGGCTCACAATCCATGTCAAACAGTTTAGGTCCATAGCCTGACCCAACACCTGACGTCGTGATACCTCTGATAATGTAGTTATTGATGTAGTACCGGTACAAAATCCCATAGCTTGTTCTCTCTCTTCAGCATTGGGTTCCACGAACTGCTGCAAGCAAGAATCCCATACAATTCCAGGTCCTGTCTCTCTGTACTACTTCCTTCGAAGCTCCTATCGATCCAAACTCGCCAAAACACCTTTAGTGCTCCAAGAACTCATAGTTCTCACCACAGAATCCAATTTGGATTTTCGAAGTAATCTTTTCTACTCTCAAAACGTCCACAAGGCTACTCCCCTCATAACAATAGCATAAAAGAGAGATTACAGTCAAGCCAAATCCACTTTGTGCTTCAAACACTCAAGGTTCCCCGCACTGCCTACTATCCACCATAGCCACACTCTCAAAGGCTCAACTTCAAAAACTAGCCTCCAAGGAGCCCTAATTCGAACTCTATCCCTTGAGCCCTAGTACCCCTAACGGAGCTGTTGGCCCCAACGGTAATTCCAATGCGAACGGCGTTAACTGCACAATCGGCTCTAATTGCTATATCTACTGTTGCATACGCGCATCTACCTAAGATGTGTCACTACATAAGGCGTGACACATCTGATTGAAGTACAGCCCACATGGGACATGGATAAAGCACAATATGATCCTCTGAATGTATCGATGTCCAATCCATTTATGATCAACATATGATGTTTTCATCTCGATCACTTTTGGTGTGGTTAATATATCACTTTGGATATAACTTTATGTAATGAATTTTCCTGACTAGATTATCCTTCCAATTGTTTCATTCGGTGCAATTTGGGGCATAACAATATACATTTTGATTTAGTTTGAGCGTTATGTACGAGAACTTGGTGTTTTTGAATCACAAAGTCAATTTGGCTCGACTATTTTCTCTTTTTTATGCTATGCTTATGAGCAGAGTGTCCTTGTGGACGTTTTGAGAATAGAAAAGATTACTACAAAAATTCAAATTGGATTCTATGGTAAAAATTATGAGTTTTTATAGCGAAAGGTATTTTGACGAGTTTTGCTCGATGGTAGGTCCGATATGTTGGCTGTAGAGTGTGCAGGGCGTTGATGGAATAAATGATGTGATGTAGATCTAGAATTAGAGTAGATTCAAAGTTGGTATGATCAGTTTTGAATTCATTTTTATGTATTTTCTATTTTAGTGCTTAAATTCGAATCGAGAATTTTGGAGTTCAGAAACAATGCTGCATATTGTCAGTGGGTTGATGCTCATAGTTATCTAGGGGCTTAAAATTGAGATTGGCCGAAAAAGATTTTGGAAAGAAATTCTCGAAGTCAAGATTTGGTGTTTCAAAGCTTTCGGATCAAAAATAGGAGTAGCGGACTATAGTATTATCATACAGTGTCCGTTTGATATAGTGTACATTTGATATGAAATTTGGTAGAGTGATAGACGATGTAAAGTATCTTGCTCGGCGGAACAAATTGGAAGATTGGATTGAAAAAGAGAAGCAAAGAAAGGGAGGCAGGGTGAGTGATCATTATTAAAGGGTTCAAATCGTCTTTGTGTTGTGATTAAGTGAGCTACCAGCAATGTTGTGCAGTACTAACATGCTTTGGATTTGCTTATCACCCAATCTTAAAGTAAGTTACGATAATGAGGGGTACCAAGTAATATAGCCAATCATAGGATGTGGCTTGCCTAGTAGTAAATATGTCGTACCGTACGGCACCTAACATATCATATTGGAACTACCCAGTTAGGAAGGGTGGTGGTGTTTGTATGCATTTTGGCTTGTGTACCGGTTGATGAAGTACCCTACTATCCATCCAAGGTCTCTTAAGTTGTTGACTAACGGCTGACTTTTCGCCTTTCTCCTTCAATGGTATGTTATGGTTTAGTTCTATTTTTACATTAGATGAATTCGATCAATACAATGCGGTGAAGCTTATGACGACATACGAGAGATGCTTTACCACGAGAGATACGACATGAGTTCCCATCTTTTTTCCTCTTTACTACCGATTGGACTAGGGGTCTACGCCTATCTTGATGGACCGACAATTTCAGGAGGCTCTACATTCACTCTTAGTGGATCCGGCCATTCCTCGTACTACTAGAGCTCGTCTACGCTCTTGCTCGGATAAGGGTGCATGCTCGTGGATCTTGGCTCGACCATGCATTAGGACTTTTCGACTCGCACTAGTTACTTTCTCCATAGCGATGAGGTTCCGTCTTGGCTTGGTCCATCCATCTACATCTTCATTACTCATATGTGAGTGTGGTATCACTTTAGATGTAGCATGTGTTCATATGATTCGTTGTCCATTCGGAGGGCAGAGGATAGCTACCCATGATGCCATTAGGGATATGGTGTTTGCTATGGCGCGAGAGGGTGGGTACCTCACATGGAGAGAGCGTTGATATGCCTTGCAGTCGATTAGGGTTAGGACATAGCTGTACTTAGTTCGGGATGTGGTGGTTACCGATCCTACGAGAGACACAATTTCAGAGGGGGTGATCATCCATCCTCAAGGATGGGCGGGCGAAAAGTGGAGCGGCAATAAAGGTCTCCAAGTATAGAGGTATGCACAGAGGTCACCTCTTTGTTCCTCTAGCTTTGGAGTTATATGGAGCTATGGACACGGACTTCGACATGTTCATGAGGGACTGCGCGAGAGCCTACCATACTAGCCGACATGGGGTATCACTCTCTTTAGGTTAATGTATAGTCTTGAATTGTAGTCAACGTGTTTCCATTGCTATAGAGAGAGCACTGGCTTGTGTAATCCATAGGAGAGCAATCATGTTACGTGATGATTCTTCGGATGCTAATGTTGTTTGTAGACCTTTTGACCTAGATAGTTCAGATATCTTAGGTGATGTAGTACCTAGCCCCATGTTCCGGGTTTCCTTCCATCCTTGTGGGCTTTGATGGGGTCTTCCCGTCCCTTTTGTTATTATACTTTGTATTCCTTGCAAAAAAAGGTGAAGCTCTTAGTTGATGAACGAATGTGTAGTTTTTTAACGATGGTTGTGTGTTGTTTTCGCGGGGCTAGACAAACTCACGGGGTAGGGAGTACTAGGGACTGGCGGGGGGAGATGAGAACCAGAAGCTGAGGCCTCAAACAACTGCAAGAAACCAAGCAAAAACAACGTCTCGTTTTCTACGAGATATATTTCTAAACTTTCCACCAGTATCAAGAAAGCAGCTGCGCTGGCACTACCTGCACGTCTTTCAATTGCGAATGTTGCTGTCATGATTGTGTTCGAGACTTCCGCCCGAACGACTTTCGTAGGCTCTCGAGTCTCTGAATCGTAAATTTTCATGCCTTCGTGTTCGTTGAACATACCACAACTGATCCTGCTCTGCTGCCGAAGAAGTCAATGGTCCTTGGCTTCAGTCCATCTAAGTTCTAACTGCAAGGCTGCTCTCGCGTTTGTAGTCTCCAGATCACTACACACCACAAAAGCTTTCCTCTCCTCGTGCGTCTGTCGCAAAAGGCCGAATGCCGGTTGTGTTGTCCTGAGGCTCGTGAACCGGCATTGGAAATGCCTTGCAGACGACATGATCTCTAGAACGTTTGCCTTCTCAGGGAAAGAGCGTCTCGCCGTCGGGTGCTCATGGCTCCGATGGTGCGGCAAGGCCGTTAGAGAAGATCGGTGGTGACAAATGTCTGGAAATCGTTGCAATCGTTCGGATGTGACGTGACGCGACGCGACCCCGAGGGATTTCGCTCGGCCGAGCTTCGAGCGTGAGGTAAACTCTCTGGTCAGATCTTGTCGAACTCGCAATTTCTCGTACGACGAAAATCTCGAAAGCATCGGTTAGACGATGCGATGAAGATGGTCTCGTGGTTCAAGACAAGATGAGGGATTAAACCCGTGATTCAACTGCAACTGACTCACGCACTGTCGGAAGGTAAAAATGTCCACGCCGACGATAATGAAGGAGAATTCGACGCAGCGGCGGCAGCGGCCGATCGCATCAAGACTGCAACTCTGAATGCCGCCAAGGGTTTGAGTCGTGCTCAGGCGGAGAGAGCAGCAGCGGCAGCAGCCAGAAATGTGAACGCCTACGGGCAGAAGGAAGAGGGCCCGAGTCGATGGCAGGAGCGGAAGGAGGCGAAGCGACAAATGTACCTGATGAGCACCGAGAAGGCTGTGAAGCTCGGTGTGAGAACAGATCACAAGTCATTAGGTCATAGGATCGGAGGTGTGATGTCTCAACAATGCCAAAAGTGCTTGGAGATAGGGCATTGGACATTCGACTGCAAGAACGAGCGGGTCTACGTGTCTCGACCATCACGGACTCAACAGCTGAAAAACCCCAAGCTCCGACCTCGACAGACGGTATTGGAAATTTCTGCCCCGGTTGCCATGGCCGCTCCGGAGGGAGAGCCAGAAGCAGAAGAGATTCTCTGTCTGGAAGACAGAGAATCACCTGTGAGGAAATCTGATATGCGGAATAGGAAGAGAAGAAGATCTAAGAACAGTGATTCTCCTGGCAGTAGTGATGACAGTGATGATGATGATCCTGGTAACACTCCACCGTCGTCGGAGAAACCTTCTTCTAGCGAGCAGAGCACATCTGGAACTTTCTCTAGCAGCACACATTCAACACCATCCCGCACCTCGAGCAGCTCAAGGAAAAGTACCGATAGTTCAGTCAGTATTCCTACTCCAGAGTCAGAGTCGGACGAAAAACAAGAGCCCAGAAGGCGCCGTTATGGATCAGAAGAGCAGTACAGAGGTCTAACCACGGAAGGTGCGCGCAGGAGAGGGCGTATGAAGATCAGACACGCAATGAGAAAACTTGATGCAAAATCAGGACAAAGAAGAAAAAGAAGAAGAGTCAGAAAGAAATGAATGGAGCCCATTTGCATGGCCTCGAAATCCAAGTCCAGGGATGCACTCATTTCTTACTTTCCTATCTCCCCCATGAAGTTGCAGCGACAATTTTAGCAATTTTTAAGATGGGAACTAACCGGGTATGAGAATTTGTGTTCCTAACCTGGAGAAGATTAAAGCGTGTTCAAATCTGTTTGAACTCCTTTAAATGTTGGTGACTATAATGGAAGACAGCGCTATGAGAAGATCGGCCTCTCTGCGTAGTACACCAATTTAAGAGACGGATGGAATGTAAAATTTGAAAGGTTGCACAATCAGCGAATGCTTGAGCCCATAAGCAAATACGTAATGGAGGTCATCTGAAGCATAACTTCGCACGTATACGTCTATATCCTCACAGTCACCTATTTGTAACGATTAAGTATAGTACCTACGAGTCTCAGCTTCTTTTGACTGTCCTCTGGAATCGTTTCTAGGTTTCCTGGCTGTCGCATTTGGTTCTTATTCTGATCTGGGTATCATCACTTGGTCAGCTTGGCAATCTCACTATACATCACTAACTCATATACATCATTTTGAGAGTTTTGAGGTTATATTTTTAATTGTTTCATCAAAGAATCTGGGTATGTTCTGACAAATTGAACATGATGTCCAAAGCATGAGTGAAGTTCACTAAGTTTCTCTGCTGAGGTTGAATTCATTATTTTGCAGCCATGAAACCATTTTTATATATAAATATAAATACATATAGAGAAAAAAGTTGTTAATGAAATATTAAATGTAAAATATCATATATATATACTCATGAAAGTATGAAGTGCATGCAGACGATAACTAATGAAAGTAATTGAAGTGTATACAGAGTCGTATTACATAGTCCAGGACTAGTTCATAATGGCTTGACGATTTGATAAAACAATTTCAAGAAGAGAATATATAATATCACAAATACATTTATTATCGAAATGTTATCAATGCATATAAATCTTCATGCCTAGTTCCCTGCCTACGTCATGATCAAGCTCTAAGCTAAGCCTTTCTTTTAGTGAATTTACTTCTGTTTCCGGTCCAGTCTCCTTGCAATGTGTATGCAGGCGATTTCTCGATTCACAAATAGATTACAACACTTCCCATGTAGGGCTGTTAGCAAAGAGAACTGCTGAGTCAGACTCCAGTTATGAACAACTGCTATATGAAGAAGACTTTAGGTCGGTTGTTGGCCATGAATTATTCACGTCCACATCTTTTATCTAATTTGGCAACTTGCAGCTCGAACTAGACAGCAAATCAAAACCACTACTAGAACTTGAAGTGCTCTTCTTGTGTGTCCTTCGAACTGAAACCGACTTTGTCAGGTTCTACTAACTGTCTCGTGCGGGGTGACTTTCTTCAGGTTGACGAGTTTGGTCTTCCGTCTGCTTTAAAATCACATTCAAGGAGAGATTTTTGACTCTTTTACTCTTGAAAAAATGGGACAGTAACCCAGAATAAAAAATCTTCGCTCCGGATTGTACTGCGAAGGAGTGGGGGAGTTTACCAGATTCAGTCTAAACTTGATACTCAACAGAAGGCACAACAATTTTCATTCCATATCTGCTTTTCATGTTTAGCTAACCGGGAAAGTATATTGCCGTCAACAGTCAGTCTGTATACTGTATATGTAGTGAATCATACATGATAATTATGTCTAACATGTTTATTGATTTGTCCCGTTTACGATACAGCAAGATTATCAATTCTACGTCCGAGACTACTGGTGGCATAATTGTAAGACTGACTCAAAGAAAATCTGTAACGTGGGAAAATTACAGGAAGATCCTCATCTGATTCAACCGTTTGTCGCATGTGTGTATGTGCTAGATAAACAGTCCACTGAGGAGGGCCCTTCGAGTCTTCCCTGTTAACTCTCTGACGACAACAACCCATCGCTAAAGCTCTGCAGCTGAATCTCAATGACCGTCGAAAACATGTTCAAATTTACGGGCTGTGTCTTAGGAAAATGAGAGTCATACATATCTTTGTCAAATAGCGCTATCTTGTGAGCAGTATAGAATGGTCGCAATAAAGACGCACAATCATTTTTCACCCTTATATCTACGAACAGAATCCACGGCTCCTCCAAGTGAGCTTCAATAGGAAGGAATGCAATCTACTGTACTTAGTCTCGGTAGTGGTGATGCTCGTGAAGGTATCAGCTTGCAAGACATCGCAAGTGTCTACCGAGTGATTATGATGTCATGACCCCGTCCATGCATGCAAGCCTAAAAGTAGAACCGAGAGTAATCTAAATCACATCTTTAATGAATGTTCAAACGAAGACAAGATAAGCTCTATAGCGTATTGGTAAAAGCCTTCCCATGTGAATGGCCCAGTAGCTCAGTGCAAGAACCTTCCAATGTCAGGGTCTGTGCTGCGGGTTCAATTTTCGCCTGGGCAGCCACTTCCTTCGTGTTCTTTTGTAAGAATATGTGACTCTCAAGTGAATGTACAAGTAAGTGAATCTAAGCTGTAGTATTATCTATAGTTGTGGGAATTCCTCATTTCTCCTGATGTGAATGGCCCTGGAGCTCAATGCGAGAGCCTTCCAACTCATGTATTTATGCTGCGGGTTGAAGTCCTGCATGGGCTGCAATTTGTTTTTGTTTTGTTTATAAAAACAGAACTGACACAGTAAATTCATCAATGAATCAACGGTGCAGTAGTCCTAGAGTATCATATCTACTTGTAGTAATTCATCACCTCCTTAACATAAATGTAACATAAATGTCCTAGTAGCTCAATGCAAGAGCCTTCCAAGTTATAGATCTGTGCTGCGGCTTCAAGTCCTGCCTGGGCTGCAATATTTTCCGATCACTTTTATGAGAACATAACCGAATACACTATAAATTAAGCAACTGTTACAGTCCAGTGGTGCCGGAGTTGGTTGTCTTCTTGTAGTCATTCATCACCTTTTCCATACGAATGGCCCAGTAGCTCAATGCAAGAGCCTTCCAAACATGGATCTGTGCTGCGTGTTCAAGTCCTGCCTGGGCTGTAATATTTTCGGGTGTCTTTTCTGAGAACATAACCGAATATGCTGTAAATTCAGCAACTGTTACAGTCCAGTAGTGCCGGAGTATGACATCTTTTTGTAGTCATTCATCACCTCTCCCCATGCGAATGCAATATTTTTATGAGAACATAAGCGAATATACTGTAAATTCTGCAACTGTTACAGTCCATTAGTGCCGGAGTATGACATTTTTTTGTAGTCATTCATCACGTTTCTCCCTATGAATGGCCCAGTAGCTGAAAGCGAGAGCCTTCGAAGCTATGGATCTGTGCTGCGGGTTCAAGTCCTGCCTGTGCTATAATATTTTTTTGTGTGTATTTTCGGAGAACATAATCGAATATACTGTAAATTCATCAACTAAAACAGTCCAGTATTGCCGGAGTATGACATTTTTTTGTAGTAATTCATCACGTTTGTCCATATGAATGGCCCAGTAGCTCAAAGCGAGAGCCTTCCAAGCTATGGATCTGTGCTGTGGGTTCATGTCCTGCCTGGGCTATAATATTTTTTGGGTGTCTTTTCTGAGAACATAACCGAATATACTGTAAAGTCATCAACTGTTACAGTCCAGTATTGCCGGAGTATGACATTTTTTTGTAGTCATTCATTACGTTTCTCCATATGAATGGCGCAGTAGCTCAAAGCGAGAGCCTTCGAAGCTATGGATCTGTGCTGCGGGTTCAAGTCCTGCCTAGGCTATAATATTTTTTCTGTGTCTTTTCTGAGAACATAACCGAATATACTGTAAATTCATCCACTGTTACAGTCCAGTAGTGCCGGAGTATGACATCTTCTTGTAGTCATTCATCACCTCTCCCCATGCGAATGGCACAGAAGCTGAATGCAAGAGCCTTCCAAGTTATGGATTTGTGCTATAGGTTCAAGTCCTGCCTGGTCTGCAATATTTTTGGGCGTCTTTTATGAGAACATAAGCGAATATACTGTAAATTCTGCAACTGTTACAGTCCATTAGTGCCGGAGTATGATATCTTCTTGTAGACATTCATCACCTATCTCCTTATAAATGGCCCAGTAGCTCAATGCGAGAGCCTTTCAAATATGCATCTGTGCTTTGGGTTCAAGTCCTGCCTGGGCTGTAATGTTTTTTTGTTTTTTGGAGTATGACATCTTAGTGTAGTCAATCATCACTTCCTCCATGCGAATGGCTCAGTAGCTGAATGCAAAAGCCTTTGAAGTTATGGATCTGTGCTGCGGTTCAAGTCCTGCCTAGGCTGTTATTAATTTTGGGTGTCTTTCATGAGAACATAACCAAATAAACTGTAAATTCATCAACTGTTACAGTCCAGTAGTGCCTGAGTACGACATCATCTTGTAGACATTCATCACATCTCTCCATACGAATGGCCCAATAGTTCAATGCGGACGCCTTACAAATGGATCTGTGCTGCAGGTTCAAGTCCTGCCTGGGCTATAATATTTTTTGGTGTCTTTTCAGAGAACATAACCGAATAAACTGTAAATTCATCCACTGTTACAGTCCAGTATTGCCGGAGTATGACATTTTTTTAAAGTGATTCATAACGTTTCTGCATACGAATGGCCGAGGAGCTCAAAGCGAGAACCTTCGAAGCTATGGATCTGTGCTGCGGGTTCAATTCCTGCCTGCGCTTTAATATTTTTTGGGTGTCTTTTCTGAGAATATAACCGAATATACTGTAAATTCATCAACTGTTACAGTCCAGTATTGGCGGAGGATGACATATTTTTGAAGTCATTCATCACGTTTCCGCATATGAATGGCCCAGTAGCTCAAAGCAAGAGCCTTCATAGCTATGGATTTGTGCTGCGGGTTCAAGTCCTGCCTGGGCTATAATATTTTTTGGATGTCTTTTCTGAGAATATAACCGAATAAACTGTAAATTCATCAACTGTTACAGTCCAATATTGCCGGAGGATGACATTTTTCTAGTCATTAATCACGTTTCTGCATATGAATGACCCAGTAGCTCAAAGTCAGAGCCTTCGAAGCTATGGATCTGTGCTGCGGGTTTAAGTCCTGCCTGGGCTATATTATTTTTTGGTGTCTTTTCAGAGAACATAACCGAATATACTGTAAATTCATCAACTGTTACAGTCCAGTATTGCCGGAGGATGACATTTTTTTGTAGTCATTCATCACGTTTCTGCATATTAATGGCCCAGTAGCTCAAAGCCAGAGCCTTCCAAGCTATGGATTTGTGCTGCGGGTTCAAGTCTGCCTGGGCTATAATATTTTCTGTGTGTCTTTTTTGAGAACATAACCGAATATACTGTAAATTCATCCACTGTTACAGTCCAGTATTGCCGGAGTATGACGTTTTTTCTAGTCATTCATCACGTTTCTGCATATTAATGGCCCAGAAGCTCAAAGCCAGAGCCTTCCAAGCTATGGATTTGTGCTGCGGGTTCAAGTCCTGCCTGGGCTATAATATTTTCTGTGTGTCTTTTTTGAGAACATAACCGAATATACTGCAAATTCATCCACTGTTACAGTCCAGTATTGCCGGAGTATGACGTCTTTTCTAGTCATTCATCACGTTTCTCCATAAGAATGGCCCAGAAGCTCAAAGCGAGAGCCTTCCAAGCTATGGATCTGTGCTGCGGGTTCAAGTCCTGCCTGGGCTATAATATTTTTTGGTGTTTTTTCTGGGAACATAATCGAGTAAACTGTGAATTCATCAACTGTTAGAGTTCAGTATTTCCGGAGTATGACATTTTCTCGTAGTCATTCATCACGTTTCTCCCTATGAATGGCCCAGTAGCTCAAAGCGAGAGCCTTCGAAGCTATGGATTTCTGCTGCGGGTTCAAGTCCTGCCTGGGCTGTAATATTTTTTGGGTGTCTTTTCAGAGATCATAATCGAATATACTGTAAATTCATCAACAAAAACAGTCCAGTATTGCCGGAGTATGACATTTTCTTGTAGTAATTCATCACGTTTCTGCATATGAATGGCCCAGTAGCTCAAAGCGAGAGCCTGCCGAGGTATGGATCTGTGTTGCAGGTTTCAAATCCTGCCTGTGCTTAATATTTTTTGGGTGTCTTTTCTGAGAACATAACCGAATATACTGTAAAGTCATCAACTGTTACAGTCCAGTATTGCCAGATGATGACATTTTGTTTAGTCATTCATCACGTTTCTTCATATGAATGGCCCAGTAGCTCAAATCGAGAGCCTTCCAAGCTATGGATCTGTTGTGCGGGATATGTCCTGCCTGGGCTACAATATTTTTTGGGTGTGTTTTTTCTGAGAACATAACCGAATGTTCTGTAAATTCATCAACTGTTACAGTCCAGTACTGCCGGTGGATGACATTTTTTTGCAGTCATTCATCACTTTTCTCCATACGAATGTCTGAGCAGTACTGGGCCAATCATTGGAGAAACGTCCAGTAGCTCAGCGAGAGAGCTATCAAGTTATGGATCTATGCCGCGGGTTAAGTGTCTGGGTTGGAATATGCTTCTGTTTTTTTTTTTTTTAAACGTAAATGAATGGGCTGTAAATTTATCAACGCATCAACCGTGCATTAGTGCTGGAGTATCAAATCTTCTTGTAAGCATTCCTCACCTCGCCTGATGTAAATTTATTTTTGTTTTGTTTGTAAAAACATAATTGAATACAATGTTAATTCATCAACGCATTAGGGGTTCAATAGTGACTCACCTCTTTGTGTATCCAACTCCACTAATATACTATTCTAGAATCAATAATATGTGTTACAATACGAATCAAAACGATAATTATATATTGTTGAACTTCCAAATGATGGAATAGTACCTCCCAAGCCATGAATGTTCTTAATAACGTAGAGTTGCTTATGCGCAATGTATTGCAACATTCGCAAAATTCTTGAATGTAGTCATCCAGCTAAGTGGTACCCACTCCACCAGAATATAATCTAGAAACCTTGGTAGGACTATAGATATCGTCTATGTCCAACAATAACGGTTTGAGGTTACACTTCAAGATATCACCAAGCTCAGCTCCGTCACTCTTAACACCAAATCAAAATCTTCTATGAAACTCCTTGGCCAAGGTTAGTAACACATTCCGCTATGAGTACATCTATTGCTTACGCTAGTTGTCTCTCCTTTGAAACCTCCAAAAAAGTCCATTGTGACACTAATATATCAACTCAGAACTATATCAGCAACCGAATGAGAAATCGTAACAATAGGTATTTGATGTAGTGCAAGGTGCTAACACAAGCTCAACTTAAACCATAGCATCACCACAATCAATCTACGGATCCGCAACCGGAATGAGAAATCGTAACAATAGGTATTTGATGTAGTGCAAGGTGCTAACACAAGCTCAACTTAAACCATAGCATCACCACAATCAATCTACGGATCCGCAACCGGAATGAGAAATCGTAACAATAGGTATTTGATGTAGTGCAAGGTGCTAACACAAGCTCAACTTAAACCATAACATCACCACAATCAATCTACGGATCCACAAATCATGTTTTACTAAGGAGAAACAAAGATAGTCTGACAAGTCTGCAAATCTTCCGTCATTATAAGTAGCACAAGCAAGCATATATAAGAATTTTTTTTCCCTTGATATTTTAGATTTGAAATCAAAATATCTTTAGTATTTTGTTTGTTATCAATAAATTTATCTATAAAACCTTCTTGCAAAAATATTTTTGCAATATTTCTAGTTATATTAGTAGTGGGTACGTGAAGTATTTTAATTTTTCTTAAATTTGCATTTCTGATTGAGGTTATCATATTCGTAATTGTATTGTTCCGGATAGCATTGCACACAATTATGCACCAATATAAACAAACATGAAGCCAAGATAGAGTTATATCAATCACATGAAACATAAATAATAATACTTCATTAGACCGATATAATCTCAATAAAAAATAAGAAAAATCAGTTTGAAGAACTTCTACTCTCAAATTTGAAAATTTGACACCAATTTTCTAATTGTATAAGGCATTGACTTTCAATTCTCTATGTCTAGTAATTTTTTTTTCACACCTTTAGTGAATTCTGCAGAATTTTTTAAAAATTGTATTTTAATTTCAAACCCTTAAACATCAAAATTTCATAATTTTGATTCTGAGTTTGAGATTGCATGACCAAATTTTCATCATTTATGACCGGATCAAATTTTAGATCAAACGTATTTTTATGATAATCATATAGACTGAAGCTCTTATTTTTATTCTTAAACTTTGAAATAACAAATATTGTACTTTGACACTTCTGTTTTAAATTTTTTTTTCTACCAATATAGATTTTAATCACCAATGTAACTATAAACATTGACCCACTTGGTTAGTTTTCAACAATGATTCCGTCCTCCAAATTGTCAATGCGGAAATCAATCACTCAATTTCAAAAACATAAATTTGAAATCCATCAACTCTACTTCTCGATCAAAGATCATGGAGTTCCCTCCAATCAACGCCTACACGGCGACAATCAAATAGATAAAAGATAACATTGATCAAAACTCGCCTAAATAGCTTTAGGAACACACACTTGCCACCACATAATCCAATTTGAGTTTTCAAATTAATCTTTTTACTCTCAGTTGTCCGTAAATATACCGGATTGCAAAGGGAATACGATATCTGGTTTCTTGTTACAATTCAGTGGTTATTTTAAAGAGAAGTAAGTGCCAGCGGTTTTCAAGTTTCTACTTTCTTGAAGAACGAGGGTGTCCGCATGTACACCAGGAGCTACTCACCGATATCGAAATTCTTGAAACCGAAATGAATCTACTTGCTTTCTTAGATACATAGGGATGCTACACCGAACTGTAGTGGCCTTGAAAGTTAAAAAAAAATTATGCCAAGATCTTTTAGTTTAACGACTCTTCCGCATCGCAAGGGAATATACATTTCCTGTTATAAATTGTGTTTTCGAGAGTAAATAACAATATCCATCACGCTTTCGTGTTTTTCGAGTTCTTCAATCAATTTCGGAGGAGGTCAAGATGATCGTTTTCAATCTTTTTCTGATCGCCAAACTTCCTATGGGAATCATCTTGCGCAAAATGGTCGAATTTGGTAGCCATGAAGTTTTCGTGCGATTTGGAATTGTTGGTGGTAGTTATCGCCTTTTCCAAGATCTTTGAGGAGCTGTTTGGAGGCCTAAACGAGGTTTTTTAGAGGTTTGAGGGTTTCTACCCAAGCAAAGGCTCAACCTACGCGTAGGTAAAAATTGAACTTTGCTCGCCTCTCTCAAAACTCCTACCATGAAAAATTTCGACTCAATCCGAGCTTTCTTTGTCATTTTCACTTAAGTACTACACAGGCGCAGAATCGTGAACACATTTCCTTCTTCGTCTACGGGTCAAGATAGACGCATTTCGCCTGTTTCTGGAGTTTTGCATGTTTCTTGATCGAGGTGCAGAGGAGCTATTTTTTCCGCCCTAGTCGCGGAGGTGTTCTTTTTGTGTCTGTGCAGTTACTTGCCGTGTTGGAGTCCCACTTCCGCCGTGACCACAACCATGGCAGAATCCGTGAGCATGATCACTGGAGAGAAACTTGACAACAACAATTTCCAAATGTGGAAATTTCGAATGAAGACCTTCCTTCAAGGCCAGGGGCTATGGGAGCTTGTGACCGGGGAGAAGAAAGCATCAATCGTGGTTGTTGGTGATCTTCGCAATGAGCATAAATTGCGTGAGTTGAGAAAGCGGTCGTGTCAAGCCATCCACTACATTGCTCTCACGATTTCAGGCTCGATGATCGGTCACATTCAAGACTGTGACACACCCAAGGAAGCTTGGGACGCATTATCACAGATGTTCCATTCGGGAACAGAAGCTTGTAAGCTGCAATTGCTGCAACAATTTAATACGGTCAAGAAAGGCTCGATGTGTGCTAGTGACTACGTCAATCACATCAAGCAATTGGCAAACCAGTTAGCATCTGTCAAAGTTCAACTTGATCCGACTGTGATTATTGGTGCGACATTGCAAGGACTGCCTTCCGAGTACAAGCAGTTTATTACGTCCATTTCGACAAAAGAAACTCTTCCGAAGTTCGACAAACTGGTCCCAATGATGTTGGGAGAAGAAGTGTGAATTTCGGCAAGATTAGTAGTGCTTCGTCTAGCCCGCAAAAAGGTGTGTTTTTTGCAGGTTCTAGAGGTCGAGGTAGAGGTCGTGGCAGAGGAGCCGGATATGGTGGTGGTAGAGGTCGTGTGCAGAACAAGGCATCCAACCAACCAAAAGCGCCACCGGGTCGCCGGGCGTGTTTACACCTGCAACTACTGTCACAAGAATGACCACTATGCCAAAAATTGTTACAAGCGTCAGAACGGTCTGCGCGCTTCGAGCCAACAGGGCCATGTTGCTACTGAAGAACAACTACTCATTGTGACACACAAGAGTTATGCTGCTTTCGCACATGATACAGATTGGGTGATCGATTCCAGAGCTACCAACCACATGACGCCGCATCAAGAATGGTTTGGGTTGCTTGATACTGTGGAGACTCCTCGGTTCATGGTGACTGGAGATGATACGAAGCACGAGATCAAGCATAAGGGTAAAATTCCGCTTGATATTTCAGGATCTAATCTTTCTAGATCGGAAATGTTTTACATGTTCCTACTCTGACTCGAAATCTGTTATCAGTAGGACAGATGGTAGAACAAAATTTCCAAGTGCGTTTCAACAAAGATGGATGCTTTGTTGAAGACTCCACAGGTACTGTTGTAGCTCGAGGTAGCAGGAGTGGTAGACTGTTCAAGCTAGATGCTACAGTTAATGTCAGTAAACAGACAACTCCTATCATTACAGAAAGTGGCTTTGTAGTATCTGACATAGATATTTGGCACAAGCGAATTGGGCACATGAACTTTCAAAAACTTAAGACTCTTCGGAGTTCGGATCTAGTCACAGGTTTGCCCAACTTCATTTCTGCTCAGCCCATTGCAGTGTGTCCCGCTTGTCAGTTCGGCAAGCAAGCTAGACAACCCTTTAAGGGATCATGTAGGAGAGCGACCAAGCTTCTAGAGCTGATGCACACAAATGTATGGACTTCTTCTCAACCAAGTTTATCTGGTTTTGAGTACTTCGTGTCCTTCATTGATGATTTTTCTCGCTACACTGGTTTACTTCCTTAAGAGCAAGAGCTCTTCGATGTGTTGTCGACTTTCCGCACTTTCCACACCTTGGTGGAGAAACATCTGACAATCTATCCTTTGTCTACGCCCCAATGGAGGAGGCGAGTTTCTATCTGGAGAATTCACCGCTACCTACATAAGCGTGGCATACAAATTAAAGACTTGCGGTTATACTCCACAACGTAATGGCGTTGCGGAGAGGAAGAATCGTCACATAGCGTAAGGCCGCGCTATGTGGAACGAAAAGAACTTGCCTAGACCGCTGCAGGCGGACGCCAAGCCGTTGCGGTGTGTACTTGATGAATCGAACTCCGATCGCAAAGAAATCACAACAAGACCCCGATGGAGGTATTCACAGGCCACAAGCCTGATTACTCATCTATGAAAGTTTTCGGTTGCATCTGTTATGTACACATTCCGGATGAGAAGCGTAAGAAGCTAGATCCGAAAGCTAAGAAGTGTATTTTCCTTGGATATGCCTTAGATACGAAAGGATATAGATGCTATAATCCTTCCTCTAGGCAATTCTTTATCAGTAGAGATGTTGTATTTGAAGAGTTGCAATCTTGGTATGCACCTGCGATTGTTCCGGTCATACCCACTCTTCTTGCTGAAACAACACCAAGGAGTCCGTCCACTGTACCTTTACAAAGTGGAGTTTATGGAGTCACACAATCTAGAGCTGAGTCTACTGTACTAGGAGCTGCTACGGATGAAGTTCACCGAGCACCATCCAGTGATGATTTGCATCTACGTAGATGATCTTATTATCACTAGGAACCATGAGGAGATGATTTTCCGCATCAAGAGTATCTTATGTTCCGAATTTGAGATACAAGACTTAGGATATCTTAAATTCTTTCTTGGTGTGGAGTTTATCGCAGAGGGAAAGGGTATGTGGCTAATACAACGCCAATATGCTTTAGATAAGCTTAAGGAGTTCAAGATGTCTGATTGTAAACCAATAGATACTCCTCTAAAACAAGGTCTAAAGCTAGAGTTAGATGATGGAGAGGTACTTGCAGATCCCTGCCTGTACAGACACATGGTTGGGAGTTTGATTTATTTGACTATCACTAGACCAGACTTGAGCTATGCTGTTGGTCTAGTCAGTCAGTTCCTGCATGCATGCAGAAACTGACTGCATGCTCCACGGGTACCGATATGATGGCGGTTAAGCGGATTCTCTCCCGCTATGTGAAGTTCACACTTTATTTTGGAATTCGATATAGATTTGGAGGTGAGTCAACCCGCATGGCTACACCGATGCTAATTGGGCAGAGACATTTCCGGCGGAGATCCACGCCCGGATATGCGTTTGGATTTGGGAGTACGGCCGTGAGTCGGACTTCTAAGAAGCAAACCGACCGTGGCACCGCCTTCCATAGAGGCGAGTATCGTGGTGCTATGAATGCCACTTGTGAAGCGCTTTGGCTTCGTTCCTTGCTTTCGATATTGGAGTAGATTATCCTAGTCCTACAGCTTATCCTAGCGATAACATTAGCAAAGATGATGTTAGCCAACAATCCTCATTTTTCATGCTAGGACAAAGCACATTGAGGTGCACTATCACTTTGTTGGGGAGAAGGTCCTTTCAGGTGTAGTAGATCTTATATATATACATACAGGAGATCAGGTGGCAGATATCTTCACCAAAGCTTTACCTAGAGAGTCGTTTGCTACATTTCGACATTGTCTAGGAGTTCATGATGTACAGTTGAGCTTGAAGGGGAGTGTTAATATCCCAAGCTCATCTAGTTGATATAGGTAGATTAGTGCCTGATGACTACAGGCCGTTGATCTAGGGTTGTTATGTACCGATGGTACAGATATGTTAAGGGTTTATCCAAGATTAGGGCTAATCCAAAATTAGGGTTTCCCTGTACTCACCCTTTATATACAGGGGAAGGCAAAGCCTTCCTCATCTCATTCATGTACTCTCTCTCTCTCTTGTCCCTTTGTTGTGCTCTCCTCTTCTTGGAGTGATTCCTGAAGAGTCGATTTCTCAACAAGAAGAAGATATCAAGTGAACATGGTCAGCACTTTGGGTGGGCCAGCAGCGAGCAATGGCAATAGTGGTTCGACAAGAAGTGTGCGACCCCACCAAGTCAACGGTGTGCAGTCGTCGATGAGACCGAATCAGCAGAAGATGACTTCAGAGGCAAGAGCTAAGGCAGTGAGAGATGAGGAAGAGGCCATATTCGGAAGGGAGGACTCCGTGGGGACCACAGAGAAGAGAAGTCCCAAAGTGTGGGAGATAATTATGGAGCCCAAAGAAGAAGAAGAGAAGTCAAGGAAGTCTAGTGCTGAAGGCATCGCGGCCTAAGGTGAAAGCGACCAAGGTAGCAGTAGAAGAGCCACTTTCTTCGGTTACATTGGCCAGCTAAGTCGGAGAATGTGGTGGTGCCAGTTCTGATGGAGTTGAATGAGATGGGAAGCAGTTACATTCAAGGGTGGAACCCGCAGGAAGACGGTTACATGGAGCTGATTTAATTGATGAACCGCACTGCTCGTGGGAAGAAGGATCAGGCAGACACTATAAAGTAGTTGACAGAGTCTGGAGCGGCCCGAGAAGCGTAAGGCGGAGGTGACAAAGGAAGCAAACCGCAAAGAAAGCAAGCCTACGGAGAAATTTGTAGAATTCGGAGCGCTGAAGTGAAATTTGTCGAGAGAGAGAACGAGAAGCTTCACTAGCAATTGAAAAGGGCGAAGCAGCAGTTACATGAAGTCGATGTTGAGCGGCCAGCTAGACTAGAAGATTTGGCGAGTAGGTGCTCGCAATATCTTTTTGCTCGGTGTGACGATGTGGAGGCTAAAAGGTTGGAGCATTTGACAGTGGCGATGAATACCCCTTGCGATTCGAAGGATCGCAGGAAAGAGATGTACAAGGCCATGGGACGCGAATGCCAGGAAGCAATGCGAGTTGTAGGGGCATGGTTAGAGGTTTTAGACTGTTTTTTTGTTTTTGGAACATAAATAAATGATATTCGGGGGAAGGACAGTTCGCCGAATACGAATAGGAGAAATAAGCGCGAAGATGGCCAAGACGAATAAGTTGTTAAGGAGATCTGAAGCGTCGAACGGATTAGGGCAGTTAGTAACAACATCGACGAGCGTAAGGAGCCGCGGAGAAGCAGGAACGAGCGTCGAGTCAAGTAGCCAAAATGAAGAGGAAATCGGTCACTCGATCGAGAGCTCATGAGGCGATTCAATTGCCTGTGAAGAAGATGCCGATGGGAGTATATCGACCCTTGGTGCCGAAGCCAGAATGGTCGACTGAAGAATTAGTACGATTGAAGACCTTGGGAGGAGAGTTCTTGGCATGGCGTTGGGATTATGTGTGCCGAGAGTTGTGTGAAGAAGTTCAAGCTTAGAAGACACCAAATCCGATAGGCTGGAGAGGATTTCCAGACTTGTGGGATGCGTTGTTTTGGGCTAAAGCCCTGGGAAGAGATTACTCGAAGGAGAAGGATGGAGTCGACTGGGAAGGATCGGCAATGCACACTGCATTCACTTTCGATGAGCGAAAGTGGTTTGATCCTAGAGAGAGGAAGGGTACAAACGGCTTCAAGATCGATCTTATTCGGGACGACTTCCGAAAGAATATAATGTATACATTGAATCAACTCTTCTCACCACAACAAACTACTTACGTAAGTATGCATAAGGTGAGGATAGTGGAGGGATTCGTTGGCGGAGCAATCAAGGTCAATTGGAGAGAAATCTTCGCTCGGAATGTGCAAGCGATGGGACAGAGGCTAAGAGCGGGAGAGAAGGGAGTAATCTATATCTCCTCGTTTCTGGTACACATGTATTCGCGTATGGGGTGGTTGACGCCACAAGAGAGAAGAAGAAATCAAGTGAGCGTGGTCAGCACTTTGGGTGGGCCAACAACGAGCAATGGCAGCAGTGGTTCGACGAGAAGCATGGGACCCCACCAAGACGACGGTGTGCAATCACCGATGAGACCGAATCAACAGGAGATGACTTCGGAGGCAAGAGCTAAGGCAGTGAGAGATGAGGAAGAGGCCATATTCGAAAGGGAGGACTCTGTGGGAACCACAGAGAAGAGAAGTCCCAGTGTGGAGATAATTGAGGAGCCCAGTAGTAAGATGAGGAAGCTGAAGAAAATCGCGCAATCAGGAAGTCCAGCACTGAAGGCATCGCGGCCTAAGGTGAAAGCGACCAAGGTAGCGGTAGAAGAGCCACTTTCTTCGGTGCTACAGGTTGCACAAAAGCTGGAGAATGTTGTGGTGTCAGTTCTGATGGAGTTGAATGAGATGGGAAGCAGTTATATCCAGGGGTGGAACCCACAGGAAGACGGTTACATGGAGCTGATTCAGTTGCTGAACCGCATTGCTCGTGGGAAGAAGGATCATGCGGACACTATAAAGCAGTTGACAGAGTCTGTGGAGCGTCTGGAGAAGCAGAAGGCGGAGGTGACAAAGGAAGTAGCCGCAACAAAGCAAGCCTACGGAGAAATCTGTAGAATTCGGAGCGCGGAAGTGAAATTTGTCGAGAGAGAGAACGAGAAGCTTCACCAGCAATTGAAGAGGGCGAAGGAGCAGTTACATGAAGTCGATGTTGAGTGGCCAGCTAGATTAGAAGATTTGGCGAGTAGGTGTTCGCAATACCTTTTTTCTCGGTGTGACGATGTGGAGGCTGAAAGGTTGGAGCGTTTGACAGTGGCGATGAATACCCCTTGCGATTCGAAGGATCGCATGAAAGAGATGTACAAGGCCATGGGACATGAGTGCCATGAAGCGATGTGAGTCCATCGGAAGGAGATCGTAGAGGACATCAGGGAATTGCAGATGAGCGTCGATGTCTTTGCATTGAAGGAAGAGATGTCATCGAAGGAACCTGAGGTGCCCTGTAATTGTAGTCGGACGTGATCCATGTACACGATGATTAGGAATAGGTGCGAGAAGATTGTATCAATAGGAGTAGTGTTAGAGTGGAAGGATCGCTTTCTTTACAAGTGTTCATTGAGAACCGTAATTGTAGTCAGGATAGAACAAAGTGCTCGAGAAGCTGTTGAATGTTGCATTCGATTGGCCTTGACTGGGCGTGATACCTGTGAAGATACCCGGGTATTCGTTCATGAGCCTTAGTCGGATTCACTTCGCAGTAGGACTTCATCGAGTACATCGCCTTGTCGACAGCTTGTAAAGGAGTGATCAACTCCCATCAGTAAATATGGAGTGTAATTTTAATTATATGCGTAATTCTATGCAATGTAATGGATGGATAATGATTTGTTAATTTGACTTAGTGATCTTGGACTACTCTGTCACAGCACTTTTCGGACTTTGCATGTCTAGAGTCTTCAAAAGAAGCATAAACGACCATATTCGTCGCTGACAGAAAGATAACTCCTCACTCCCTTGGGAACAAACTGTAAATCTGTGCAAATGACAAAACCTTTGTGTAACCTGTCTGTTACACGAGTCCATCGAAAGGAGATCGCAGAGGACATCATGGAATTGCAGATGAGCCTCGATGTCTTTGCATTGAAGGAAGAGGCGTCATTGAAGGAACCTGAGGTGCCCCATAATTATAGTCGGACGCGATCCGTGTAGGTGACGATTAGGAATACATGCGAGTAGATTGTATAAATAGGAGTAGTGTTAGAGCAGGATTATCGCTTTCTTTACAACTGTTCATTGAGAACCGTAATTATAGTCAGGATAAAACGAAGTGCTCGAGAAGCTGTTGAATGTTGCATTCGATTGGCCTTGACCGAGCGTGATACATGTGAAGATACCCGGGTATTCGTCCATGAACCATAGTCGGATTCACTTCGCAGTAGAACTTCATCGAGGACATCGCCTCGTCGACAACATGTAAAGGAGTGATCAACTCCCATCAGTAAATATGGAGTGTAATTTCAATTACATTCGTAATTTTGTGCAATGTAATGGATGGGTAATGATTTGTTAATTGGACTTAGTGGTCTTGGACTACTCACACAAGCATTCTTCGGACTATGCATGTCCAGAGTCTTCAAAAGAAGCATAAACAACCATATTCGTCGCTGATAGAAAGATAACACCTCATTCCCTTGGGAACAAATTGTAAATCTGTGCAAATGACAAAACCTTTGTGTAACCTGTCTGTTACACCTGATCAGTCAACACTTCTGCTAGTGCACCAAATTGGCTAAACACTGCAGCTAAGAACGCATCAGCTGAACAGCTGATGCGTTCTTAGCTGCAGTGTTTAGCCAATTGACTTGTCGGGCAAGGCCACCAACTCAATCCATTTGGAGAAATGTTCCACCATGACCAACACATATCGATGATGTTGTATAGTCAATGGCAAAGGTCCTGCAAAATCCAAGCTCCAATGATAACCAAGTCCCATAATCGGTAGAGGATGTAGTTGTGGTATAGGGGCATTGAATGATGCTCGAACACGATCACATACCATACATCTCACTCTCGCCACAAACAGATGCACCTCAGTTTGCATACCTCTCCACCAATAGTGACTTTGAAGTAAGCTATATGTCCGCTTTACTCCAAAATGATCTAACTCCTCATGAGCATGTCTGACCAACTGTGCTCTCTGAGATGGAAGTGGCACAACACGAACGCTGCCATCTCGCCATATTCGAAGAAGGTGTCTACCTTCCCATCTGAACCGTCGAGCTCTCTGTAAAACTCGATCCCGCTACTTTGCACTCAAGGTGCCCAACAAAGCACCTGCATTTAAGATACTCCAACACCAGCATGTCATCATGGATGTCTCGGTTTACCATCAAACCGTCCTCAGTCTCAACGTCCAAGGCTAACTTATCTGCTCTCTGACCCAAGAGAGATATCATATAGCTCTCAAGCGCCAACATACTCAAAAAGGTAGATGCATGCCAACCTGGCACCATCTCTTCATTTGTATCACTGTGCCATCGAGCCCCGGTTTCGTCAACTTGACTTGTACATGGGTTTCGACTTAACCCATCTGCATCACGGTTCACCACTCCAGGTCTATGAACAACCATCAAATCATACTCTTGTAGAATAAGAGCCCATCATGCAAGCTTTCTTGTAAGCTTGTCTGATTCCATCAACCATTTCAATGGTTGATGATCAGTGATGAGAGTGAAGGAGTTTCCAAACAAATAACATCTGAAATGTGCCACCGCCGAAACAACTGCCAAACATTCTCCTTCATAAGAACTATACTTCGACTCCATTGCATTGTTGGAACGACTTGCATAAGCCACTACAAACTCCTTCCCCTCATCATCATGTTGGGTAAGCACTGCTCCCAAACCCAACATACTCCAATCAATATGTACTTGAAACGGACCACCTCTCACATGTCTCCTCAAAATAGGGGCAAATGTCAACCTTCCCTTGAGCTCAACAAAAGCTCTCTTCTATTCATCTCCCCAACTCCACTCTTGATCTAGCTTTGTCAGCTTTGTCAAGGTTTTGGCAATAGTGCTCAATCCTCGTACATATCAAAGATAGAAGTTTGCAAGTCCAAGGAAGGCTCAGACCCTACTCACATTTGAGGGTTGTGGAATACGCACGATTGCCTCCACCTTGGTTTGCTGAACTCCCAATCCTCCTGGTTATATGGTTTGACCCAAGTACTCTACCTGCTCCTGAAAGACTTTGCACTTTCCAGGATGCAAGTGGAGGCCATGAGCAATCAGTCGCTCAAATACCTCCTACAAATGTATCTCATGCTCCCTCACTGTAGCACTATACACTAGAATATCATCGATGTAGGCTCGGGCGCAATCAAGTCCGGCTACGATCCTATCCATCACTCTTTGGAACTCAGCAGGTGCATTTTTCAACCCAAATAGTAAAAACTTCCACTGATACAACACATCCTTGTCATGCGAATCAATTGCCCAAAAGGCTGTCTTGGCCTTATCTTCATCTCGAATCCGCAACTGGTGATATCCGGCTCGTAAATCCAATGTTATGAAAACCTTTGCATGCCCAACTGCATCAAAGATCTCCGCAGGTGTAGGCATAGCATATCGATCAGATTTTGTCTGTCGATTGATAGATCGGTAGTCACCATACATGCGTCTATTTGTATAATTGTCATGTATATCCTTCTTGTATAGCATCATCACAGCAGAGGCATACTCTCCATATGATATCCCCACTAATCTAGCCTCAAGAAGGTCTTGACAACTACTTTGGATTAGATCTCTCTCCATATCACTAAATCGATAGGAACGACGGAACACTGGTGCATCTGTTGTCAAGTCAATCCGTATGATAGGTCTCTTCAAACAGCCTAAATCCTTCATACTGAAGGCAAAACAGTTTTTGAAACTCCTTAGAAATCTCCACACTCTACGTCTTTCTTATCCTATTCACTTTGGGACATATCTCAATATCCCAAATCTCCTCTCCATCGACACTAGAGATAGAATACATAGTATCTGGTTGCTAAATGACAACCTCTTGAGCAGAAAGCTTTTTCTGCTCTCTCATACCAGGCTCCACTATCTCAGTGTAAATAACTCCTGCTGCTGTAGCTATAATCTCTTGTGTTGTTTCACAAAGGTCTAAATTGGTAACCACCGCTTGCTCTGCGCAAACAACTCCAATGATACTCGAAGAAGACCCTACCTCTCGTTCTCTAACATCCCCATAAGACCAAGGATGAGATATTGGGCACTTCTCTCCCCCAGCTTTTGCCTCCATCGTCTCAGTAGGCAAAGAGCTTACTTATGGTCTTGCAGTCATACATGTGGATCGCATGCGTCTTTGCTCAGCCAATCCAAGGCTCACAATCCATGTCAAACAGTTCAGGTCCATAGCATGACCCAACACTTGACGTCGTGATGCCTCTGACAATGTAGGTACTGCTGTAGTACCGGTACAAAATCCCATAGCTTGCTCTCTCTCTTCAGTATTGGGTTCCACCAACCGCTGCAAGTGAGAATCCCATACAAGTCCAAGTCCTTCCTCTCTGTAAGCATGGGAAGCTGGGTAACTCAACAATATGGGCAATGCCAGTCTTGGCTGATCCACAAGGTTCACCACTGCCATGGGTGACTGTCAAGATAGACCACCGCTCGGGCGTGTGCATGCATCCAAAATACTCTCCACTGTGAGATGTGAAGGCCTCTCCACTCCGTCATATGCGCGCAATAAAACCTCCCTTAGAGGAAGGTTTGTCCACCATAGACGTGGATGGTGTGCATGAGATCCTACTCTCGCTGCATCCAGCAATACCGCTGGTCCAATCCATGACCGAACGTGATGTGCACTCGTCATCACCCGTACACATGGATCACCCAACAAGAGAACATTCTCCAAAATATATGCCGGAGAATAGATTTGATGTGACTGGAGAGAACGTAACATACATAACATCTCCCAAAACATGCTAGAATGTGAATTCTTGTAATGACAAGGTTGCACAAAGGATGATCGAAGTTATAACACAGTGAAGTTTGTCCCATGAGATCGAAGGGAAATTTGCTTGCAGAAGGAAATATTTAGAGTTTACGCGTCTTTCACCACTGACAGCTTCAGTGCAGAAGACCTGTGGTTGTACATATAGGATAAAATGAAAGTATATCTAAATTGTGCCTAAGTTTATCTTAGTCATGACTATGTTTAGCTAGTTATGGTTAAGTTGGAGGAAAATATAGAGTAACTTTTGGTGTGGTAGATGAGAACTACTATTTTGTTGTTTAGTATGAGTCAAGGAATAGATTCCATCACATGGGTATCTTGACTTCCCTTGACTTGGACTAGTTTTCATTGGTTGGACTTGGTGAAGACCCTTAAATCTAGGGGCGAGATTGACTTGGTACACTAGAAGTCAATTAGGGAGTAGTTGGGCTTCTAGAAGATCCAAGTGGACCAATTGCATGTTGCCATGTACCCTTTTCATTGGGGTTTGTGATCTCTACCTCGTTTAAACTTGGTAAGAGGAAGTTACATGGTGATTACTTGTAGTTACTAGGGTAAGATTCTAAGTAGTATAAATAGAGAGGTTGAGAAGCACCTCTCAAGTAGTTTTTCAATGGAAGTTAGTTTTGGGAGGAGATAGTGTGGTGATCTTAGTTTTAGGGAGCTTGGTTCTTGGAGATGTCATGTTCGGAGTGGAACCTTGATTCAATGAAGACTTTGATTACCAAAGTATCCCTTTCCTTTTGAGTGATATCTTACTCTTGGTGATAATGTGCATAATAGAGCTTGGACTTTGAGAGTTTGTGTAAGAGTGAGCAATAGGATCATGGGCAAAGGGTGGGACTAAGTCCTTCTAGATTCATGATGAGCTTCCAAAAAGCCATCGGAGGTAAACCTGAGTGAGAGTCAGCCCGGAGGTCACAGGTCCGAAGAGGGTCACCGAGTATGCTACTTCCTCGTACACATATCCTGATGAAACATACACATACATCCACAAAGCATCCACCAAAGTCCAATTATACTTAAGATTGAAGAATTGTTGTATTTACTAATGGAAAGGTCGATCTACTCTAGTACAAGATGGAATCGAGGTGGCGAACTCAATGAAGTTCTATTGTGTCCGCCAAAGGTCATTAGCTCGTGAGGAAATATTCGGATAACTTCTCAAGTAATTTCACAAGTTTGTGCAATTTCCATTTGTTAATATCCCAAGCTCATCTAGTTGATATAGGTCGATTAGTGTCTGATGACTACAGGCCGTTGATCTAGGGTTGTTATGTACCGATGGTACAGATCTGTTTAGGGTTTATCCAAGATTAGGGCTAACCCGAAATTAGGGTTTCCCTGTACTCACCCTATATATACAAGGGAAGGCAAAGCCTTCCTCATCTCATTCTTGTACACTCTCTCTCTTGTCCCTTTGGTGTGCTCTCCTCTTCTTGGAGTGATTCCTGAAGAGTCGATTTCTCAACATGGTATCAGAGCTTGGTGGGAGCATTAGTTTTGTAGATTAGACATAGAGGAGTGCTGGAGATCACTGAGGAGTGTGTCTCAGAATTGGAAGCTGTAGGACGCTAGTTAGGAATTTTAAGCTTGTTTTTTTGGTTTTCGGAATAAAACGCATGATATTCGGCAGAATTGAGTATTGACGAATACAAAGATGACTCTTAAGGCAAATATGCATGTTGAGAAGAGTATGTGTAGATTGAATCCGGCGGGAGCAATTCTGTTTCGGTTAGGGTAAAGTTGTAACTGTATCGTTGAGCAGTGGTGGGCGCAGAACCAGCAGAGTGACACGATGAAGAAGCGAGTGGCATTGCGATCGGGAGCACGGGAAGCTATTCGATTACCTCCTTTGCAGAAGATGGCGAGTGTAATTAGACCTCTGGTGCCAAAACCGGACTGGACGTTGGAAGAACTGAAACGATTGAAGCAATTGGGCGGAGCATTCCTAGCATGGCGATGGGACTATGTCTGTCCGGAGTTGTGTGAAGAAGTGAAGGCCAAGAAAGTTGCCAATCCGATTGGATGAAGAGGTTACCCCGATTCCTAGGATGCGATTTTATGGGCGGAAGCATTGGGCCGGGATTATGCAGAAGACAAGGACGGCATCGACTGGGAAGGATCGGCTTTTCATACAGGATTCGACTTTGATGAGTCCAAGTGGTTTGATCCTCGAGGAAGGATGGGGACCAACGGGTTCAAGATTGATTTGATTAAGGATGATTTCCGACGGAAGATCATGTATACGTTGAATCAGCTATTTTCACCGCATAGAACTACTTACGCTAGTATGCATAAGGTGAGAATAGTGGAAGGATTCGTCGGAGGAAAGATCAAAGTCAACTGGGGAGAAATATTCGCTCGGAATGTGCAGGCTATGGGACAGAAGTTGAAAGCAGGAGAGAAGGGAGTAGTGTATATTTCCTCTTTTAAATACATGTACTCAAGGATGGGGTGGTTAACTCCAAGGGAAAGAGTGAAGTATCAGATGGATGCAGAGAATGTTTTGCGAGAGCCGAATATAAGTGAAGCCAGTAGTGGATCAACGAGAAGTGTGGGTCCCGAAGAAGGAAGCAATTTGCAGTCACCAGTTGCATGCGAGATGCCTTCAGACAAGTTGGATGAAGTAATGCGGGGAATTGAGGAAGCTGTATTCAGAGGAGAGGATTCGGCAAGAACTTCGTGGAAGAGAGTGCAAAGTCCGAGTGTAGAGGAAGTTCAAACACCGGTCAACAAGAAGCGAAAGTTAAAGGAGATTGTTAAGCCGAGGAGCCTGGTGCCGAAAGTATCGAGGCCTAAGGTGAAGGCATCCAAAGTAGATGGTGGAGAACCGCTCTCTTGTTGTTGCGCTTAGCCCGTGGTTAGAAAATGTAGTTGTCCCTGTTCTCATGGAATTGAACGAGATGGGAACAGATTATATCCAGGGGTGGAATCCTCAAGAAGACGGTTACATGGACTCATTCAGTTGATGAACCACATTGCAACAGGAAAGAAGGACCAGACCCAGACTATTAAGCAATTGACAGAGTCGGTGGGGCGTTTGGAGAAGGAGAAGGCACACGCACAACAGAAGTGACAAAGAAATAAGAAGGCTTATGGGGAGATATGCAAAATTTGCGGGGCAGAATTGAAGTTTGTGGAAGTTGAGAATGAGCGGCTTCGGAATCAACTAAAGGAGGTGAAGCGCCAGTTGCACGAGATCGATACGGAGAGACCAGCTAGATTAGAAGTTTTGGCTAGTAAGTGTGCAAAGTATCTTCTTGCCCGGTGTGATGATGTGAAGTCGATCGATTGGAGGCCTTGACCACGGTGATGAACACTCCTGGCGATTCGAAGGAGAAACGAAAGGAGATGGATAAAACGATGGGTCGTGACTATCAGGAAGTGATGCGAATTCACCGGAGGGAGATCGCAGAAGATATCAGAGAGTTGCAAATCAGCGTTGATGCTTTCGCTTGGCGTGAAGAGACATCATCGAAGGGTGCAACAGATCTCCGAAGTTGTAGTCGGACGCGATCCGTGTAGGTAGCGATTCGGATAGGACGTTAGAATTGTGTATAAATAAGACTAGAGTAGTTAGTGGAGACATCTTCAATTTGCAACAAAAAGTCAGGATTTGTTCCTCTGTAGCCAGGGTAGAACGGAAACTCTCAAAGCCGAGTAGAGATCGCGGTGGCCTACCTGACTGGAGATCGGATTCCTGTGAAGATACCCATGAATTTGTCCCACGAGTTTGGCTATCGACAATTTCGCCGGGAGAACTTCAGCGAGCTTACGCCTGGTGAATATTACCTCTTGTAATTGGGATCACCCAATCTTAGTAAAAGAATTCCTTCTGGAAATTCTTGGAACTTTATGTCTTGATGGGTTTTTAAGTTATGAATTGATTCCACTCTTCGGACTGTGATTGTCCAGAGTTGATTAAAGAATTCTAAACGCACCTATTCCCCACTTGATATTCGGTTAACACCCCATTCCCTTGGGAACGAATCAATAAACACTACAACTACCCAATTCTAATGTAACCTTGTTGTTACAGAGGCTGTCCCGCTGAAGCGAGTAGATTGAAGGGGAACCGTTTCGTGTTTTCTCGGAATCTTCAATCGTATTTTCGGAGGTCAAGATGATCGTTTTCGACCTATTTCTGATCGCCCAACTCCCTTAGGAGTAGTCTTGCGCAAAATGGTCGAATTTGGTAGCCATGAAGTTTTCGTGCGATTTGGAGTTGTTGGTGGTAGTTATCATCTTTTCCAAGATCTTTGAGGAGCTGTTTGGAGGCCTAACAAGGTTTTTTAGAGGTTTGAGGGTTTCTACCAAAGCAAAGGCTCAACCTTCTCGGAGGTAGAAATTGAACTTTGCTCGCCTCTGTCAAAGCTCCTACCACGAAAAATTTCGACTCAATCCGAGCTTTCTTTGTCATTTTAACTTAAGTACGGCACATGTGCAGAATCGTGAACACATTTCCTTCTTCGTCTGCGGGTCAAGACAGGCGCATTTTGCCAGTTTCAGGAGTTTTGCATGTTTCTTGATTGAGATGCAGAGGAGCTACTTTTTTTTCGCCCTAGTCGCGGAGGTGTTATTTTTGTGTCTGTGCAAGTACTTGCCGTGTTGGAGTCCTAATTTCCGCTAGTGACCACAACCATGGCAGAATCCGTGAGCATGATCACTGGAGAGAAACTTGACAAGAACAATTTCCAAACGTGGAAATTTTGAATGAAGACCTTCCTTCAAGGCCAGGGGCTATGGGAGCTTGTGACAGGGGAGGAGAAAGCACCAATCGTTGTAGCTGGTGATCTTCGCAGTGAGCAGACATTGCGTGAGTGGAGAAAGCGGTCGTGTCAAGCCATCCACTACATTGCGCTCACGATTTCATGCTCGATGATCGGTCACATTCAAGACTGTGACACACCCAAGGAAGCTTGGGAGGCATTGTCACAAGTGTTCCATTGGGAAACAGAAGCTCTGAAGCTGCAGTTGTTGCAGCAATTCAATACGGTCAAGAAAGGCTCGATGTGTGCTAGTGATTACGTTAATCACATCAAGCAATTGGCATACCAGTTAGCATCTGTGAAAGTTCAACTTGATCCGACTGTGATTATTGGTGCGACATTGCAAGGACTGCCTGCCGAGTACAAGCAGTTCACTACGTCCATTTCGACAAGAGAACCTCTTCCGAAGTTCGACGAACATATCCCAATGATGTTGGGAGAAGAAGTGCGAAATTTGAGCAATACTAGTGCTTCGTACAGCCCGCAAGAAGGTGTGTTTTTTGCAGGTTCTGGAGGTCGAGGTAGAGGTCGTGGGCGGAGGAGCCGGATATGGTGGTGGTAGAGGTCGTGGTGCGTAACAAGGCGCCCAACCACCACCCAGTGCGCCACCGACGCCGGAAGGCGTGTTAACACCACAACTACTGTCACAAGAATGGCCACTATGCCAAAACTTGTTACAAGCGTCAGAACGATCTGCGCGCTTTGGGCCAACAAGGCCATGTAGCTGCTGAAGAACAACTACTCATTGTGACACACCAGAGTTATGCTGCTTTCGCACCTGATACAAATTGGGTGATCGATTCCGGAGCTACCAGCCACATGACGCCGCATCAAGAATGGTTTATGCCGCCGACAACGTGAGACTCCTCAGTTCATGGTGACTAGAGATGATACGAAACACAAGATCAAGCATAAGGGTAAAATTCCGCTTGATATTCCAGGATCTAATCTTTCTGGAATCGGAAATGTTTTACATGTTCCTACTCTGACTCAAAATTTGTTATCAATAAGACAGATGGTAAAACAAAATTTCCAAGTGCATTTCAACAAAGATGGATGCTTTGTTGAAGACTCCACAGGTACTGTTGTAGCTCGAGGTAGCAAGAGTGGTAGACTGTTCAAGCTAGATGCTACAGTTAATGTCAAGAAACGACCAACTCCCCGTTTATTACGTAAAAGTGGCTTTGTAGTATCTGACATAGATATTTGGCACAAGCGAATTGGGCACATGAACTTTCAGAAACTGAAGACTCTTCCGAGTTCAGATCTCGTCACAGGTTTGCCCAACTTCATACTTCTTTCGGCCCCAACTAGATGTCCCACTTGTCGGTTCGGCAAGAAGCAAGCTAGACAACCGTTTAAGGGATCAGGTAGGAGAGCGACCAAGCTTCTAGAGCTGGTGAACACAGATGTATGGACTTCTTCTCAACCAAATTTATCTAGTTTTGAGTACTTCGTGTACTTCATTGATGATTTCTCTCGCTACACCTGGGTTTACTTCCTTAAGAGCAAGAGCTCTTCAGATGTGTTGTCAGCTTTCTAGACTTTCCACACCTTGGTTGAGAAACAGTCTGGACAATCTATCCTTTGTCTACGTTCCGATGGAGGAGGCGAAGTTTCTAACTGGAGATTTCACTTTGCTACCTACGTAAGCATGGCATACAATATGAAGACTTGTAATTATACTCCACAACAGAATGGTGTTGCGGAGAGGAAGAATCGTCATATAGCGGAAGCTGCTCGCCAGCGCTATGTTGAACGAAAAGAACTTGCCTAGACCGTTCTGGACAGAAGCTGTTTCCGTTGAGATATACTTGATGAATCGAACTCCGACTGCAGCAATTCACAACAAGACCCCGATGGAGGTATTCACAAGCCGCAAGCCTGATTACTCATCTCTGAAAGTTTTTAGTTGCATCTGTTATGTACACATTCCGGATGAGAAGCGCAAGAAGCTAGATCCGAAAGCTGAGAAGTGTATCTTCCTTGGATATGCCTTAGATACGAAAGGATATAGATGCTATAATCCTTCCTCTAGGCAATTCTATATCAGTAGAGATGTTGTATTTGAAGAGTTGCAATCTTGGTATGCACCTGCGATTGTTCCGGTCATACCCACTCTTCCTGCTGAAACTGCACCAAGGAGTCCTTCCACTGTACCTTTACAAAGTGGAGTTTCTGGAGTCACACAGTCTAGAGCTGAGTCTACTGTACTTGGAGGTGCTACGGATGAAGTTCATCGAGCACCATCCAGACCGACTCCAAGTCTTGAGGATCATGTTATTTTGCAACATATGATGTACTCACCACGGATTACCGATATTCATCCGTTGGATGAAGCGTCCCAAAACGACGCTGCTGGAACCTCATATCCAAAGCAAGGGACGACAAACAATACATCTGATACTGCCCTACGAAAATTTGAGAGAGTTCAGCATCCTGTTCAGCAATTTATGCATGAAAGTTTCCTTGCTGATCATCATGCATACATGACTCACGTTCTTGTTGAGCTTGAATTGAGTACGCTTGAGGAGGCGATGCACAAAAATGAGTGGATTGAAGCCATGGAGATAGAACTTGCCGCTCTACATCATGAACAAATATGGGAGTTGATGGACTTACTTGAAGGTAAGAAAGCGATTGGTTGCAGATGGATCTTCAAGTTCAAGCGCAACTCGGATGACACTGTATCTCGATCCAAGGCCAGATTGGTAGCCAAGGGCTAATGCTGACAACAAAGATGGAGTGGACTACGAAGAGACGTTTAGTCCAGTTGCCAAGATGGCAACAATTCGTACGGTGGTTGCAATTGCTGTCAACAAGGGATGGCGACTGCATCAAATGGATTTCAAGAACTACTGTCATAGGGAGTTGGGCGATCAAAAATAGATCAAAAACGATCATCTTGACCTCTGAAAACGCGATTGAAGATTCTGAGAAAACACGAAACGGTTCCCCATCAATCTACTCGCTTCGGGGACAGCCTCAATTACGAGACACACTCCTCACTGATCTCCAGCACTCCTCTATGTCTAATCTACAAAACTAATGCTCCCACCAAGCTATGATACCATGTTGAGAAATCGACCCTACAAGGAAACACTCCAAGAAGGAGAGAGCACACCAAAGGGACAAGAGAGAGAGTGTACAGGAATGAGATGAGGAAGGCTTTGCCTTCCCTTGTATATATAGGGTGAGTACATGGAAACCCTAATTTTGGATTAGCCCTAATCTTGGATAAACCCTAAACAGATCTGTACCATCGGTACATAACAACCCTAGATCTACGGCCTGTAGTTATCAGGCACTAATCGACCTATATCAACTAGATGAGCTTGGGATATTAACAATGTTCTTGACCCCGTGCAACCCAGACTTGACGTCGATCCACTACTTGCTATTTCCATGGGAAGTTTGGTTCTTGATTTCTCTGCTCCCTGGTGGTACTTCTGTCGCTCATGAGGAGTCAACCAGCCCCCTCGAATACATATGGACCAAGAATGACGAAATATATACGACTCCTTTTTCTCGTGCTCACAATTTCTCTCCCATGGCATGTACATTACGAGCAAATATCTCTCCCCAATTGACCCTAACGGATTGTAGGGACATGTTTAGAGGTTTCAGACTGTTTTTTTTGTTTTTGGAACATAAATAAACGATATTCGGAGGAAGTAGGTATCGCCGAATACGAATAGGAGAAATAAGTGCGAAGATGGCCAAGACGAATAAGTTGTTAAGGAGGTCTGAAGCGTCGAACGGATTAGGGCAGTTAGTAATAACATTGACGGGCGTAACGAGCTGCGAAGGAGCAAGAACGAGCGTCGAGTCAAGTAGCCGAAATGAAGAGGAAATCGGTCACTCGATCGGGAGCTCGGGAGGCGATTCAATTGCCTATGAAGAAGATGCCCACGGGAGTATATCGACCCTTGGTACCGAAGCCAGAATGGTCGATCAAAGAATTAGCACGATTGAAGACCCTGGGAGGAGAATTCTTGGCATGGCGATGGGACTATGTGTGCCCTGAGTTGAGTGAGGAAGTTCGAGCCAAGAAGACACCAAATCCGATAGGCTGGAGAGGACATCCAGACTCATGGGATGCGTTGCTCTGGGCTGAAGCCCTGGGAAGAGATTACTCGAAGGAAAAGGACGGAATCGACTGGGAAGGATCGGCGGTGCACACTGCATTCACCTTCGATGAGCGCAAATGGTTTGATCCCAGAGAAAGGAAGGGGACGAACGGCTTCAAGATTGATCTTATTTGGGACGACTTCCGAAGAAAGATAATGTATACATTGAATCAGCTATTCTCACCGCAACGAACTACTTATGTAAGTATGCATAAGGTGAGAATAGTGGAAGGATTTGTCGGTGGAGCAATCAAGGTCAATTGGGGAGAAATCTTCGCTCGGAATGTGCAAGCGATGGGTCAGAGGCTACGAACGAGAAAGAAGGGAGTGATCTATATCTCTTCGTTTCTGGTACACATGTATTCGCGTATGGGGTGGTTGACGCCACAAGAAAGGAGAAGATATCAAGTGAGCGTGGTTAGCACTTTGGGTGGACTAGCAGCGAGCAATGCAAGTAGCGGTTCGACGAGAAATGTGGGACCCCACCAAGACGAAGGTGTGCAGTCACCGATGAGACCGAGTCAGCATGAGATGACTTCGGAGGCCAGAGCAAAGGCAGTGAGAGAGGAGGAAGAAGCCATATTCGAAAGGGAGGACTCCGGAGGGACCACAAAGAAGAGTTTAGGGTTTAGGACAATTAGGACAATTTCGTTGGAAATGAGGGCCTCCACAACTAAAGCATGAAACTGTGAAGTTCCCTTGTGGTGGATTTCCTTTTGGAGGATAATTCCCATACCCTCTAGATCCTCCCCCTACATTCTGATTCCTCCTCTCCCATAGTTGTACTACGTTAATCTTGAGATCAGCGAGTGTTTCTGTGATAGATTTCAACTCATGGTGCAAGTCTACCATCGAGAATTTACTATCATGCTAAACAACAAAAGTAGGAGTTGCCATTCTAACCACAACAAGTGGTGATGCTTCTCTAGCCACCAAGCTAGAATCATCGTCTCCTAGGCTCTCCTCCATTCGAATAGCAATGCGAATAGCCTCAACCTTAGAAGAGGGCTTTTCATATCTCACCTTGCTTCGAATCTGAGGCTTCAAACCTCCAATGAAGTTCTTTGTCAACATCGCCACAATCCCCACCATGGTTGGCTCGACCTGCCTCCACTCTTTCTCAACACCACACGAAAGCGTGACTCCAGCCTTCTCCGTTCTCTCTACGTATGATCTCACCTTCTCACTCTCTCCTTGCTTCAAAAAAGGTGACTTCACACATCAGCTTCTCGTAACTTTCATCCGGAAGAAAGTTTTCAACAAGATTCTCCGTCAAACTCTCCCAAGTGTCTTCCTCCACATGCTCCTTCTTGTACTCATTGTACCACTTCAATGCATCCTCCAAGAAGTCGGGCAAAAGGATAGCCCATTCGGGTTTCCTTCTCTCATTGTTTCCTATGCATGCCCTCTTGAAGTCTCTCACAAAAGATTCTACATCTTCTTTCTCTCTCCCATAGAACACCGGAAGCTTCCCCATTTCCAACTCCTTTTGTCGTTGTTGTTGGAAATTTATACGGGACTCCCTAATACATCACAAACAAAACTAGCTCCATTCTAGAGTAATTCATCAATGGCAAAATGAACGGAATTGGTTGGTCCAAGATTGCCATGGCTCTCTCCTCTCCTAAACACACTATGAGCCTTACCCTCATCGACATCTTCTCGATCATTCTGAAAATGATCTCCATCTTCAGTTAAAACTTGAGCCACATGGAGATTTCAACTTTTCGGTATCTGCACTCAATTTATCTTCAAAGCCCTCCACTAGTGACTCCAACAGAGCTTTCACGCCACTACACTCGTGTCCTAAGGGAAGTCCGGTCACTCCACAATTTTCACAATAGTTTCCACTCTTGGATTCATGGGGAGATGATGGTCCCGGATGAAGGTTTAGCTCTCCCACGTTTCGTCTCTCTCTCAACCTCCGATCTTTTGGTCCTCAAAGGACAACTCACAAGCTTATGTCCCTCCTCTCCACAATAGAAGCAACTCTCACGTTTCGCCTCTCGGGAACTTTTTAGTGTCCTCTCTTCAAACTCCACTCTGAACTCCCTCGTGTTCGAATCCGCTGAAACAATCACGTCCCAGCCCTTGAGGTATCTTAGATAACCGGATCTTCCAAAGAGGTTGATCTCCCATTTTCCAATGAGTGTCAAGTCATCCTCACTATGCAAAACACTCATGCACTCACTCTCTCGGAATGACCATAAACAAGGAAAAAGTAAATCTGAAAAGTAAAGCAGTTTTGCTCACTTTTATACCCCCTATACTTCAGGTATCATAACTTTCTCTATAAAATGATCTCTCAACGAAATTTAAACCCACATGTAGCTTAGCTCTTGATATACAATCGTGCAAAGTTTCAAATCCTGATTCAATTCTTGCACGAATTGACAAACTCTGTACACTTTTTCCCGAGAGCTATCTTTCAAAACCCGTCAAGACCCTAGCAAATTCTAAACATCATAACTTTTGATCTAGACATGATATGACTGTTATTTCAAGTGCAAAACGTATCCCATCTACTAATCTAAAATCAATAAAATTATCGGAAAAACTTTTGGAAAATAAAGTTTTCCTCCCAAATACATACTATAGCACTCTCGCCTCATCCCAAACAACACTTAAGTAAACAAAATGTACAAAATAACTTCCAGGCTATCATATAACACTACCGGATACACAAATGGTACATTACTATGCATCATGATCTCGGTTCGCTCTTCCCCCACAGTCCTCTCCATATGAGTTCTCATCGTTGCGCTCTCACGGGCAATAAACTGGATTCGAACATCTCTTCTCGTTCTAGACCGAGGTCCCGGCAACGGAACCAAAAATGTGACCTCCGGGCTGACTCTCACTCAGGTTTACCTCCGATGGCTTTTTGGAAGCTCATCATGAATCTAGAAGGACTTAGTCCCACCCTTTGCCCATGATCCTATTGCTCACTCTTACACAAACTCTCAAAGTCCAAGCTCTATTATGCACATTATCACCAAGAGTAAGATATCACTCAAAAGGAAAGGGATACTTTGGTAATCAAAGTCTTCATTGAATCAAGGTTCCACTCCGAACATGACATCTCCAAGAACCAAGCTCCCTAAAACTAAGATCACCACACTATCTCCTCCCAAAACTAACTTCCATTGAAAAACTACTTGAGAGGTGCTTCTCAACCTCTCTATTTATACTACTTAGAATCTTACCCTAGTAACTACAAGTAATCACCATGTAACTTCCTCTTACCAAGTTTAAACGAGGTAGAGATCACAAACCCCAATGAAAAGGGTACATGGCAACATGCAATTGGTCCACTTGGATCTTCTAGAAGCCCAACTACTCCCTAATTGACTTCTAGTGTACCAAGTCAATCTCGCCCCTAGATTTAAGGGTCTTCACCAAGTCCAACCAATGAAAACTAGTCCAAGTCAAGGGAAGTCAAGATACCCATGTGATGGAATCTATTCCTTGACTCATACTAAACAACAAAATAGTAGTTCTCATCTACCACACCAAAAGTTACTCTATATTTTCCTCCAACTTAACCATAACTAGCTAAACATAGTCATGACTAAGATAAACTTAGGCACAATTTAGATATACTTTCATTTTATCCTATATGTACAACCCTGGGTCTTACAGCACCATCTCCTCATCAGTATCACCGTGCCATCGAGCCCCGGTTTTGTCAACTTGACTTGTACATGGGTTTCGACTTTGTTAGCTTTGTCAAGGTTTTGGCAATAGTGCTAAATCCTCTTACATATCAACGATAGAAGTTTGCAAGTCCAAGGAAAGCTCGAACCCTACTCACATCTGAGGGTTGTGGAATACGCGAAATTGCCTCCACCTTGGTTTGCTGAACTCCCAATCCTCCTAGGTATATGGTATGACCCAAATACTCTACGTGCTCCTGAAAGAACTTGCACTTTCCAAGGGATTTTGTACCAGTACTATATCAGTACCTACATTGTCAAAGGCATCATGACGTCAGGTGTTGGATCACGCTATGGACCTGAACTGTTTGACATGGATTGTGAGCCTTGGATTGGCTGAGCAGAGACGCATGCGATCCATATGTATGACTGCAAGATCATTGGTAAGCTCTTTGCTTACCGAGACGGTGGAGGCAAAAGCTGGGGGTGAGAAGTGCCCAAGATCTCATCCTTGGTCTTATGGGGATGTTAGAGAAGGAGAGGTAGGGTCTTCTTCGAGTATCGTTAGAGTTTTTTGCACGGAGCAAGCGGTGGTTACCACTTTAGACCGTTGTGATACAACACAAGAGGTTACAGCTACATCAGCAAGAGTTGTTCACACTGAGATAGTGGAGCCTGGTGTGAAAGAGTAGAAAAAGCTTTCTACTCAAGAGGTTGTCATTTAGCAACCATATACTATGTCTTCTATCTTTAGTGTTGATGGAGAGGAGATTTGGGATATTGAGATAGGTCCCAAAGTGACAGGAGAAGAAAGACGTAGGGTGTGGAGGTTTTTGAGGAGTTTCAGAAACTGTTTTGCCTTCAGTATGAAAGATTTAGGCTGTTTGAAGGGACCTAACATTCGGATTGACTTGACAACAGATGCACCGGTCTTCCGTCGTCCTTATCGATAAGGTGATATGGAGAGAGATCTGATCCAAAGTAGGTGTCAAGACCTTCTTGAGGCTGGATTAGTGGAGATATCATATGGAGAGTATGCCTCTCCTGTGGTGATGCTAGTCAAGAAGGATATACATGGCAATTATACAGATAGACGTATGTTCGCTGACTACCAATCTATCAATCGACAGACAAAATCTGATTGATATGCTATGGCTACACCTGAGGAGATCTTAGATGTTGTTGGGCATGAAAAGGTTTTCAGAACATTGGATTTATGAGCAGGATATCATCAGTTGCAAATTCGAGATGAGGATAAGGCCAAGATAGCCTTTTGGGCAATTGATTCGCATGGCAAGGATATGTTGTATCAGTGGAAGTTCTTACCATTTAAGAATGCACGTGCTGAGTTCCAAAGAGTGATTGATAGGATCCTAGCCGGACTTGATTGTGCTTGAGCCTACATGGATGATATTTTAGTGTATAGTGCTACAATGAGGGAGCATGAGATACATTTGCATGAGGTATTTGAACGACTGATTGCTCATGGCCTCAAGTTGCATAATAGCCATTCTCTCTCTTCAACATTGGGTTTCACCAACCGCTGCAAGCGAGAATCCCATACAAGTCTAGGTCCTCCCTCTCTATAAGCATGGGAAGTTGGGTAACTCAATGTGGGTAATGTAGCTCTTGGCTGACCCACAAAGTTCACCACTACCATGGGTGACCTGTCAGCATAGACCACTGCTTGGGAGTGTCTAGCCACATCCAAAATACTCTCCACTATAAGATGTGAGGACCTCTCCACTCCGTCATATGCTCACAATAAAACTTCCCTTGGAATAAGGTTTGTCCACCATAGATTTTGACGGTATGCATGAGATCCTACTCTCAGTGCATCTAGCAATACCGCTGGTCCAATCCATGACCGCATGTGATGTGCACTCGTCATCACCCGTGCACATGGATCACCCAACAAGGGAACATTCTCTAAAATGTATGTTGTAGAATAGGTTTGTTGTGACAGGAGAGAACGTAACACACGTAACATCTCCCAAAATATGCCAGAACGTGAATCCTGTAGCCTATGACCATTACTAGCACGTGTGTGTCCGTGACATGGCCATCCATCAATAACCAAATATATGCTGCCATGCCAAGCAAGGTCTTGCGCCCCCAATAATGGAATATCTGACAGCAAGGCTTGCTGATATCCTTGAACTGCCAACACTGGTAGAAGATCTGGATATCTCCGCACCAACTGTGCCACACGGCGTAATGAGACATGCCTTGCAATCTCATCTCGCTCCACATACAAGTATCGATGTATCGTATGCTAGACTGCAAAACAGTAGCCAAACCTGTGCTAATCCCTCAAAACAAATCCAACACACATATATCCTCCTCTGGATACTACCAAGAAATTGGCGTTGTATCTAAAGTGGACAACATAGTGAAAGTGGGAATAATTTCCTTCGTCTCCTCCCTCTCCAGAGCAAAAGACTCACTCCAAGCCTGATGTATGAGCTGATCAGCCATCTGTTGTAGTTGCATACATGAAGTACCTAGTGTTCCATCCAACGTGGATGACACTACTCCACTAAGACTTGGCATGATAGCCACATCCTCTCGACCATGACTATCATGAGCATCCATGTTACCCTCCAACAAATCACCAGGCCAAGTAACACAAGTACTGAAGGCTGCAACATATGCCAAACCTCCACTTGGTAAAGACCTAGAATCGGTAATGAATCGTAGAGGTAATCGACTCACTCGGCCCTCGCCAGATTGCCAACCTGGCTGATAAGAGGTTGTCTCCTCCCAATAATCAATGCAAAATCCCATCGGGTATAACACTGCCGTACCCATCAATACATCATAGGACTTTGTAAGTGTAACCATAGCACGTGTTCGCATTGTAGAGCTATCCGTGACGTGATCCGGTTGCACTTGCACAGTCAACCCCACCCGGGTGATGTATGGTACCGGAGCATCACTAGAACCTCCAAGAGATGTATGAATTTGGAATGGACACCTCTCCACATCCATCTTTCGCAAACCAGGACCAAGTAGTGCATCCTTACCCAACATAAGGGGTTGTGCACCAGAATCCAACAACACACGTTGAGGTTGATAAATCTTTCCTGAAGGCCCGACCAAACAGAAGACACCACTTCTGTTATCCAACATCACCGCACTTGGTGACACCTTGGTACTCTTGTATGCATGCCTCGCTGATAACTCCATCATTCGAGTGGTAGCAGCTTGCCAAGTTCCACTAGTAGTTGTCATGATCCCAAGATCAACACTACTAGTCCTCACACTACTAGAAGTGACCAACACATCCTCCTTGCTTTTGCAAAGTGTGGCTACCAATCGTAGAACATGGGATGATGAAACCCCAAACGCCAATAAATCCTTGGTTTAGACAACAGGAGAATGAACAAGAGTCTTTGCCGCCCCCAACATTGCACTGGATGCTACCTCAGACGATGTTGATGGCTGATCCCTACTTGCTCCATCTCCAAGTACATCCACATTGGCTTGCATCCTCATCTCTCCAATAGGTCGTCTAGGAGCCATGGATGAGGTGTTCAATGCCTCAGACAATGTGAAAGACTGAGGAAGTCTAACCTATCGGCTAGCCTCCCCTCTTTGTGGATCCAACTCCAGAGACGCTCCTCTAGACTCAGTAGTATATGTTGCACTACGAGTCACATCAACTACACATGGTTGTGCCGCTGCGCACATGTACTCTAAAACATCTCCATCATATGATGTAGAGGCACCAGTTCCAGAATCTGATCTTTGTTGGGCTTTAGCCATACTTGCTATCTTCTGCTCCAACTGCTCCAGTGGAGATGCCATGTTCACCTCATGGGCTAACACTTGAGTAGGGGCTGGTCCTCTACCACCACCCCTGCCACCTTGAACTCCTCGTCCTCTTCCATGGACTGCCATGGCAACTCTTGTTGATCGTAATTCTGGATGGAGATCAAAACATCGATCCATCATGTGACCATGTTTGTGACAATGCTCACATGATTTTGATCCAATAGGATCCATCCTTCGATCTTGAAGGCAATCCTTCTTGTGATGAGGTCCACTACATGTCCAACACACCATCCCAACAACTGATTGTTGACCTGAAAAGGATGGCAATGGTCTAGATGCTACACCTTCACCACTCTGTCGGAATGGTCGAGACTGTCCCACATGTCTACCATAACCACTCCGGGTTTGTGTTGTAGATTGGTAATGTGAAGACATTGATGAAGATGGTCAATCCTTGCTGAACCCAGCAGTCACCACCCTTTCTTCTTGCATGTTGAGCTCAATATGCTCAGCAAGACAAAACACAATGGCCAACGTAGGTGATGTCTCATGTAGTAAGATAGCATCTCTCACTCTACGTCTCAACTGCCTATCCAATATCCCATACCAATATTGGACAGCTTGTGCCTCTGTCACCCCATAGATAACACTGATCAACCGATGCATTCGGGTATATGCCTCTCAAAGACTCTCCCCAGTCTTCCCTTGAAACTCATGCAAGCCTCGTAGCTTGTCAGTTCTCACCCCTTGGTAGTCTCTCCTCAACCGTGCGAAGAACTCCAGAATATGGTTAAAGGTTGGGACCTCTTAACTCCACCGTGACACTAAAGTATCACCTCCGCAACCGTTAAAAAACAGGTCCCCAACTGTAACCATAAATAGCAACTAGAACCATAAACCGCATCAGAAGGTACCTGAGTCACCACAAGGTGCTAACACAAGGGCAACCTGAAACCTGCCATCACCTGTAGACTAGATGAGGGCCTACACTCACCCAGTCTACAGGTCCGCAAGTCTTATCTCACTGGGGAGAAACATGGATAGTCTGACTGGTCCACAAATCCAGCCTCACTATCGACAACACACAAGAGCTCCAACACTCCAAACAACAAAGCACCAACACAAACAAACATGGTGTACAAACAGGAAGTAGAGATGGAGGTATATCAATTACAAGAAACATAAAGCACAATACTCCATCTCAAAAACATCCATCAAAGGGGTCAAATCAACCCAACCCGGACTGACATAGCCTAAGAAGGGCATTTAAAAACACAAAAACTCAATTTTGGAGGTCTTCTGCTCTCCATATCGATAAACTGACACTAGTTTTTCGGTTGATAAGGCATTGCCTTATAAAAGCCTTTTTCAATTTGCTATGTAACGTAATTTTTTTTTCGCAAACGGACACTGTTTGAAACTTCTGTGGGACTCTAAAAATCTTCAACTTCAATTTTAGACCCCTAAACCTCAAAATTTCACAATTCTGACACTGCCAGCCTTGGGCTTGACACCTATACCCCATTTCAGCGCGAAAAACTTTACATCTTCTATCACCCCACCAAATTGCAGATCAAACGGACACTATATGATAATCTGATAGCTTGCTGCTCCTATTTTCGACCCGAAAACTTCGAAACACCAAATCTTGGACTTCGAGCACTTCTGTCTGAAATATTTTTCGGTCTATCTCAAATTAATGCTCCAAGACAACTATAAGCATCAACCCACTTTGTTAATTTCCAGCAGCGCTTCCGCCCTCAAGAATTTCCCATTCGGATTAACACTTAAACATAAAATTCAAAAATTCAAAATCGATAAGATCAACCTCAAATCGACTCTACTTCTAGATCACTACCACGGGCTGCACTCCAGCAACGCCCGCACACTCAACAACCAACCGATCAAAGCTATCATCGATCCAAACTTGCCAAAATACTTTCAAATTTGCAAGAACTCCCAATTCTCACCACAGAATCCAATTTGAGTTTTCGAAGTAATCTTTTCTACTCTCAAAACGTCCACAAGGACACTCCGCTCATAATCATAGCATAAAAGAGAGATTACAGTCAAGCCAAATCCACTTTGTGCTTCAAATACTCAAGGTTCCCGCACTAGCTACTATCCACCATAGCCACACTCTCAAAGGCTCAACTTCGAAAATTGCCCTCCAAGGAGCCTTAATTCGAACTCTACCCCTTGAGACCTAGGATCCCTAATGGCACTGTCGGCCCTAACGGCAGTTCTAATGCGAACGGCGCTAACTGCACAACCCGCTCTAACTGGTGTAACTGCTCCTGCATACGCGCATCTATCTAACTAGAGATGCCACTACATAAGTCGTGACACTATGTACATGGAAAACACTTTGATGGTGTAATTAGTTCTTTTGTGCTCAATATACATTTGTGCACAAATGTTTATTGAGCACAAAAGACATGTTTGATCACTCCATGTCTCCATAAAGTTAGGTTTTGTTAAAGTGTTCTCATCACTCGATCATCTCTCTTTGCAAAATTGTAGCCTGTGAAGTACAACATCTTCTAAATTTAGTCCCGACCAAGCAACAAGCTAATTGAAGTATCTACTAATGTAATTCCAGTCTCCGTCTGTATATGCAAATCATCTCAATCGAATGTGCCCACATGTTCTCATTCCAGTCTGGAGCAATCGAATGAGCACGCATCTTGTTATTCCATTCTAGAGCATGCACCTATTGAAAGTGTTTGCTACTAAACGCCCAAACTTTGTTAGCACCAAAGTGCTAAACTTTTCTCTACAGCAAGTACACTCACGAGAGACATCATTTCATAATCACCCTCTGCATTGCTAGCTGCTTCCATGTTTGCGAACGGATGGTATAAGTGTTGACAGTGACAGTCATGGAAGTGCATACATTATCTGATACATGACAACAGATTAGTTGCTATATCTTCAATTGCAATGAATTACCAATAAAAAATCCGATGGTGTACTGGTATTCAATGCGAATGATTGATCCCAAAGTGACAGGAGAAAAAAGACGTAGGGTGTGGAGGTTTTTGAGGAGTTTCAGAAACTATTTTGCCTTCAGTATGAAGGATTTAGGCTGTTTGAAGGGACCTGCTATACGGATTGACTTGACAACTGATGCATTAGTCTTCCGTTGTCCCTATCGATATAGTGATATGGAGAGAGATCTGATCCAAAGTAGGTGTCAAGACCTTCTTGAGGTTGGATTAGTGGAGATATCATACGAACAGTATGACTCTATTGTGGTGATGCCAGTCAAGAAGGATATACATGGTAATTTTACAGATAGACGCATGTGTAGTGACGACCAATCTATCAATCGACAGACAAAATCTGATTGATATGCTATGCCTACACTTGAGGAGATCTTTGATGCGGTTGGGCTTGCAAAGGTTTTTAGTACATTGGATTTACGAGCAAGATATCATCAGTTGTGGATTCGAGTTGAGGATAAGGCCAGGACACCCTTTTAGACAATTGATTCCCATGGCAAGGATGTGTTGTATTAGAGCAAGTTCTTACTATTTGTGTTGAAGAATGCACATGCTTAGTTCCAAAAGGTGATGGATAGGATCCTAGTTAGACTTGATTATGCCTGAGCCTACATCGATGATATTCTATTGTATAGTGCTACAGTGAGGGAGCATGAGATACATTGCAGGCTAATTGCTCGCCTCAAGTTGCATCCTGAAAAATGCAAGTTTTTTTAGGAGCAGGTAGAGTACTTGGGTAATACCGTATACGCAAGAGGATTGGGAGTTCAGCAAACCAAGGTGGAGGCAATCTTGCGTATTCCACAACCCTTAGATGTGAGTAGGGTGCGAGCCTTCCTTGGACTTGCAAACTTCTATCGTTGATATGTGCAAGGATTTAGCACTATTGCCAAAGCCTTGACAAAGTTGACAAAACTAGATCAAGAGTGGCACTGGGGAGATCAACAGGAGAGAGCTTTTGTTGAGCTCAAGAGAAGATTGACATATGTCTCGATTTTGAAGAGACCTATGAAAGGTCGTCCGTTTCAAGTACATACTAATTGAAGTATGTTGGATTTGGAGCAATGTTTACCCAACATGATGATGAGGGGAAGGAGTTTGTAGTGGCTTATGTAGGTCGTTCCAACAATGCAGCGTAGTCAAAGTATAGTTTTTATGAAGGAGAATGTTTGGCAGCTGTTTGGGCGGTGGCACATTTCAAATGTTATTTTTTTGGAAACTACTTCACTCTCATCACTAATCATCAACCATTGAAATGGTTGATAGAATCAGACAAGCTTATAGGAAAGCTTGCACGATGGGCTCTTATCCTACATGAGTATGATTTCACGGTTGTTCATAGACTTGGGGTGGTGAACCGTGATGCAGATGGGTTAAGTCAAAATCCATGTACAAGTCAAGTTGACAAAACCGGGGCTCGATGGCACAGTGATACTGATGAGGAGATGGTGTCGGGTTGGCATGCATCTGCCTTTTTAAGTATGTTGGCACTTGAGAGCTATGTGATATCTCTCTTGGGTCAGAAAGCAGATATGTTAGCCATGGACGCTGAGACTGAGGACGGTTTGATGGTAAACCGAGACATCCATGATGATATGGTGGTGTTGGATTATCTTCGTACATGTGCTTTGGTGGGCACTTAGAGTGCAAAGGAGCGGGATCAAGATTTACAAAGAGCTCGACGGTTCAGATGGTAAGGTAGACACCTTCTTCGAGTATGGGGAGATGGCAGCATTCATGTTGTGCCACTTCCATCTCAGATTGGTCAGACATGCTCATGAGGAGTTATGTCATTTTGGAGTTAAGCGGACATATAGTTTACTTCAAGGTCGCTACAACAGTTTGTGGCCAGATGTATGGTATATGATCATGTTTGAGCATCATTCAATGGCCCTACACCACAATTACATCCTCTACTGATCATGGGACTTGGTTATCATTGGAGCTTGGATTTTGCAAGACCTTTGCCATTGACTATACGACATCATCGATATGTGTTGGTCATGGTAGAACATTTCTCCAAGTGGATTGAGTTGGTGGCCTTGCCTAACAAGTCAAGTGAGTGAACAGCTTATGCGTTCTTAGCTACGGTGCTTAACCAATTTGGTGCACCATCAAAAGTGTTGACTGATCAAGGTACTGAGCGAGTTTGGGCGAGTTTCAAGGTTTGTGTGATAGAGCATTGATCGATCATCATACCACCTCAAGAGATCATCTTGAGGCTGATGGTCTAGCAGAGAGAGTTGTTCAGACAGTGAAGAGAGGACTGCGAAAATTTGGCTTGGAGAAATGTCATCTAAGAGACTTGGACATCCGGCTACCATGGTTGGCCATGGGTTATCGATTTATTCAGCAAGCATCTCTAAATTCTCACCGTACTTTTCATTATATGGTAGAGATCCAGACTTACCTGTAGCTATTTGTTGAGAGTCAAGTGAAGTCTTGGACTTGGATAATCTTGATGTTTGGATTATAGTGTGTTCTCAAAGGGCAGAACCCTTCCATAGAGTCATGCCCATGGCATTTGAGAACCTGGCTATTGCTCAACATAGAGATATTTTGCATTATGCTACCATCCGAGGAGATGGATATCGACCTTCAATTTGCAGATTTCATGTTGGTGATTACGTTTACTTGCAGCAGAGTGCACCGACCATATTGGATGTTATGGCTGGTCGCACAATTCTACTAGTACGTGAGGTTTTATCTTCTGGAGTTTTAGTATTGGAGGGTCGTGATGGTGTGATTTGGAAGGATTATGTGCTTAATTGTGCATCATGTCACCTTTCAAACATCTATGGTATTATGGATCTAAGTCTGGCAGTTGTACGTGCAAGCTTGAGATGTATGTTATGTGGATCAGCTGGTGGAGTAGCCAGTATGTTGATTTGTGATTCTTGTTCGAGAGGATGGCATATGTCATGTTTGACACCTCCTCTCAATATAGTGCCCAGTGGACGGTGGGGATATCCTCAATGCATTTTGCAGAAAAGCAGGTCTTACTGTTACATGATATGGATTGCAGATAGGTGATTAACGATGGAACATTGTAGCACACAGCCTCCTTATCTTAGCTCCATGAAGGGCATATCATGTTATGGACTAGATGGCTACTTGGTGTTAGAGGGACCTAACCGCCAGTTAGAGGGACAATTGTGGTACACTTGTGTGGGTGTATGACGATCTATGTATTGTGATATTTGATGTGATAGTGATGTATGTTGTGATGCAATATGTATGTGCACGACACAATAGATACATGTTGCGTAAAATAATCTATACAATAAGTTGAAGAGAGTGATACCCCTACCGCCTAGTATGGTAGACTCTCAGGTACTCTCTCACAAACATGTCGAAGTCGGTGTCCATAGTTCCATATAACTCGAAAGCTAGAAGAAAAACTCGTTATTTCTCTATATACCCCTATACTTGAAGACCTTGGCTATTGTCACTCCACTTGTTGTATATCCAGGAGGATGGATAATCATCTTCTCTAGAATTGTGTCACTGTAGGATCGGTAACCACCATGTTTGCAACAGTCTCCTCGTACTCTTGAACCAATTATAGGTATGCCCTTACCGTAGTCAATTGCAAGGCATACCAATGCTTCCTCCATGTGAGGTATCCACTGCCTTGCGCCATAGCAAACATCACATCCCTAATGACATCATGGGTAGCTATCCTTTACATTCCCAATGGGCAACGAGTCATATGGACACCTATTGCATGCAAGGTAGTATCACACTCACATGTGAGTAATGAAGATGTAGATGGATGGACCAAACAAAGGTGGAACCTCATCACTGTAGTTGTTGTGAGTTAGAAAACCTTGATGCATGGTCGAGCCAAGATCCATGAACCTACATCCTTGCCGGTACAAGAGTGTAGACAAGCCCTAGTAGTACGAGGGATGGCCGGATCCACTAAGAGTGAATGTAGAGCTTGCTAAAACACTATGTCCATCAAGTCCTCGGTGTGCACTCTAGTCTAATCAGTGGACAAAGAGGAAAAAGATGGGAGCTCATGGTCTACCTCTGGGATAAAGTATATCTCGTATATAGTAATAATAACTGTACATCAAATGATCATGTATCTACATCCGTTTCATACATCTCAAAGATGGACCTATATGCAATCACAAATTGGGAAGATAACAAAGGTGTAGCCAAAAATGCTATAGATGTTTTCTAGTCCATTGATGATAATCATACGACTCCACAGGAAATCTGCTAACTAATAATTTTATCAGGGCTACAAGATCTGATGTGCTTTTCTTGTAATTTCCTTGTACTTTTCTGCAAAATGCTTTGCTACTCTTAATACGCTCAGCATATACGCCCCATACAAGAGCTTTTCAACAAGTTGAACTAGATCAGAAGATTGCAATTTCAAGTCCTGCCTAGATTTGAGTCGGAAATTTTGAAGTACTCTTCTTCCAACTTATGGATGTGTCCTTCACGTTCAAGTCCTGTATGGGCTGCAACTCGTTTTGTGTCTTTTGTAACAACATGTGACTGGAAGTAAAGTAATTGAATTGATATCTGCATTATTGTTGGCGTTTGAATTTACTTGGACTCACTCCTAAAGGTTCCTCATGTGAATGGCCCATTAGCTCAATGCAATTCATGGGTCTGTGGGGCTGCAACTTCTTTTCTTCGTAGAAAAATGTGACCGAATGTATAAGTAAGTGAAGCAATTATGTAGTATCATATCTACTTGTAGGAATTCATTCACATGTTCATGGAACATGTGAATGAATGTACTCTAAATTCACCTAGGATGCATGGTTGCTGGAGTTTCGGATCTACTCTTCTATATTCCTTGCCTCTCCTGATGTGAATGTCCCAGTAGCTCAACGCAATACCCTACCAACCTATGGAACTGTGTTGCAGGCTCAAGTCCTGGGCTGCAAGTTTTTCTCTGTGTACTGTAAGAACATGTGACTGAATGTACCGTAAATTCATCGACGATGCATGAGTGTTGGACTTTCGGATCTGTACTGCAGGTTAAAGACCTGCTTGGGGTGCAACAAGTTTTGAGTCTTTTGTAAGAACATGTGACTGAATGTACTGTAAATCCATCTCCAGTCCATGGGTGCTAGAGGTTTGAATCTGCTCTTAGCCATTTCTCTCCTCTCCAGATGTGAAAGGCCCAGTAGCTCAACGCAAGAGCCTTCGAACCGACGGACCTGAGTTGCAGGTTAAAGTCCTGCCTGGGCTGAAACACGATCTGCATGTTTTGTAAATGTAAATACATCTATCTTACATTGGTGCTTGACTATGGTATCTACGTGTAGAGTTTAGTAACATTCCTCGCCACTCCAAATTCTGCATGTTTTGTAAAAACATGCGACTGAATGTTCTGTAAATTCATCTATCTTACATTGGTGCTTGACTATGGTATCTCGTGTAGAGTTCAGTAACATTCCCCGCCACTCCAAATGCGGATGGCCCAGTAGCTCAACGCAAGAGTTTTGAGTCTTTTGTAAAAACATGTGACTGAATGGACTTTCAGTTCATCTACCGTGCATGGTTTCTGGATTATCAGATCTACTTGCAGACATTTCTCGAGTCTCCAGATGTGAATGGCCCAGTAGCTCAATGCACGAGCCTTCCAACCTATTGATCTGTGTTGCAACTGAATGTATGTACAGCAAAGTAATCAGCAGTGCTGTAGTGTTGACGTATCATTTTTAATTGTACACATTCCTCACATCTCTGGATGTGCAAGGCCCGGCCCGGCCCAGTAGCTCAATGCAAGAGCCTTCTAATTTATAGATCTGTGCAGCGGGTTCAAATACTACTGGACAACGGAGCATATAACAATTATTTACAAGGTCTGCTTAGCAGCTAGTCACAGCGCTGGTCTAGTAGATGTGCTGTTTGGCAATCAGTTCTATGCATGTCACTGGTCTTGAAGAAACAACTATTTCCTTTGTCATGACAGAAAATTAAAAGACATGTAAGAAGACACCTGGAAAAGGTCCAAACCTAAGAATCTATTTTTATCATGCAAACGTAAATTATCTACACCAACATTACAATCTGAATTACCCATATGTATATTACTCATAACAGAATTTGGTATATGCTATTGTCCATGCGTGGCGTTTCCCTTGGTCCTCCTCATCAACGCTATCCTTGATATAGTTCGGTAACAACACTGTGATATTATTCAGCTAAAGAATTTAGAGTAACTCCAAATATAGGACTGAATCATATGTCTGCTTGAGAGCACAGCTTAATCGCTTTACATGAGATGCACCCTTGAAGCTGGGCCGATTATCACAGATAGCTGTTCATCGCCCGAACTAAACCACTCCTCGTTGGCTCGGTGGAAAATGAGGCTCCACTAATAAGCCTGGCATTCGGCCAGATCTAGAGTACAGCTTCTATCGATCATCTCCAATATAGGAACGCACATCCAAGCTTCTATGGTAAGGAGTGGGTTCTGTACAGAACAGTTATTGAATGAAAGTTCTTGTTTTTTCAACGTTTTTTGGGGCAGCTGAACATTAACTGGGTCGTACACCGGTGGACCTCAAGCTTCGCTCAAATCGTGCATTCCGGGCCACTAGGGCCAGATCGAGGAGCCTGTGGAGACTTTCGTGGGTTTTTCGTTTGGAGCCCTTGAAATAAAGGTTCCCACGCTTCAAAGCAGAGCTCTGCGGGTTATACGAGGGTAGAAGACGTTGGACATAGTAGATCAGTTTTATTTGCAGCTGCCCTATTATCGGTGGGATCACTGATGGTGGACTCTGAATCGCCTGTGCAGGTGTAGGCGACTCTTGCTCAGACTTCTCCACCAGATCAACCGGTCAATCGCGTAAATGGAAAAGACAAGGTGCGGAATCGAGATTCCCCCCTACTGAAATGCGCGGACTTGTGCTTTACACGGAACGATGTATAGGTCTTGTATTATCCTGGTGCTGTACTTGTTGGCTCAGGCATACTACAACTCCAGACGAATCTAAAGGGACCATACAAACGAATGCTGTCAAGACACCGTCTGAGCCTGACTAATGTTCTTCAAGCGTTCGTTGGTAAGTGCACACTCCTTATATGTGGCATGACAAATATGTCAACTAGATGTGGGTGCTGTAGACTCGTTTCCAATTTCTCTGCTGTCAGTGTTGGCTTCCTGTGTATTAAGTCAGCTTCAGAACCTGAACCAACTGGAATTTACAATAATGCATTACATTGAGTCCATCGGATGAGAAATATGAAACTGTCATAGCCTAGTCTTGCAAGATAACACTTCATAATCAAATGTTTGTCGACGGGTGGTGGTTTTTCTGAACGTTAGATCTCGCACGCAGGTGACAAGAATTGTCAGGGACTCTTTGGCAGTTTGTCCGAATGTGCTCCGATCTTTGTGCCGGTGACTTTCATTCTCATACTCCCCAGCGAAACCGAAGATGCTTCGGGTAAATATGGGTCAAGGAGTCGGGGAACATGAGACGAGTCAAATTCTGGAAGAATATCCACAAATATAATGAAAAAAAACAATGACAATAATTGCTCAATACGGTCTTTAAAGTCTATCCGGTCCTTCCACGTGAAAAAAAAAATTTGATTTCAGCAACATTAAGCTGGAACATCATGGTTAGGACCAGCTACCTCATGGAGAATTTATATTTCTCAACTGTTAAATTGAACCTAGAAGACGGATAAAGTTCACCCTTGTGCATGACCCATGAAGCTTTACAAGGATGATAATGAGGAGGCCTCTCGGGGACTGGGATTGTTAAAAAAAGAAGGATGATACTTCTCACTTTGGTATCCATGTCCATAAGAAGGGGACCCAAAATTTGTAGAATGCAGAGACAATGAAAAGCTAGACATCGAGATCTCGTTATATAACAATTTTTAGAGGTTCCTGGGTTAACATTTCCTTTCAGCTCTTTGTGGAAACAACACATCATTCTCACTCTACTAAAATGCTTAATCTATTATCTGACGTTTGCCTTGCCCTTTATACACGTCCAATCTCTTCACCACGATGGAACAATTAGAAAGAAATAAAATCTCCCGTCTATATGGTAGGTTTCCTGCGTCTTTCCTGACATATTGTCCGACCAGAAAATCTCTCCCAGAAATTCTTTTTCAGTTGCTGGAAATTTGGAGCAACGCCAGTAGCACGAGGAAATTCAGAACTTAAGCTTCGTCTATATTCCGATTGTACTTGACTCATGAGTCGATCTACTATTTCAGATTTACCCAGCCTAACGACTGATTGTTGGCTACAAGGGTCTGAGCAAAGCAGGAAAACCTTGTTTGAAGTGAATCATAGGAAAGTACTGCACGTCAAGAGGAACCTGTGATTCCCACCTGCAAGAGTACAACCGAGTCCAAGAGATCAAAAAGTCAAGCGTCTCAGCACTAAACCGCTGTATCTTCTAGAAATGTCGAGAAACAAAAATCAGGACTCATTTCCAATACTTATGCCTAAATCAGAAACCGAGATTGACACGCACACGAATGACTACACTCTGAAAGCCTGGGATGGGTGGAAGGGTGTATAAATGTCCATTCTGCAGTGACTCGTCTTGTACCTGTACTTAGTCGTGAGGTGATGTAAAAAAATGGCTATTTCCAGCCTTCCTAGCTCTGATCCCACGCAGGTTTTCACTCCATAGCCGAAAGGAAGATAGGAAACGGCTTGTTTCTCCTGTTCAGTAAGAACAAACAAAGCGTAGGGCTTTCACGATAATGTTTCAGACTTCGTATGAGTGTGGACCATAGACTGAAGGCGATCCGGCAGCGAACAAGACATGGTCTGTTTTCTTATTCTGTAGTGAGATCAAAGAGACAAGCTTGCACTCGCTGGTTTGACAGCAAGGTGCACATACCTGCCACCTTGAGATATCAAATTCGTAAGGATTTGGATATATCTCTGGATCATAATGCATAGATAGTATAGAGGAATCCACCCTCATTCCCTTGGGTATATTGAAACCTGACAGACCGAAGGTAACCGTTCAGTAGCATAGTCTTCAGTCTTCTTCTCAATAGGGCACGATCATGGAGCAGCAGTATTCAAAACCAAATGCCTGATTGAAAAAGTCATCCAAAACTGCTCACCCTTGTATGTTACATCTTTTGTTGCTTCCCGAAATATACAAAATGGACTCAGCGTCATCCTTAGCCCTTCGTTAATTACCTGTAATCTCAGTCAGGATATCAGACACTCGAAGCTACAAGGATCAGCCAGCCAATTTAATAAAAGGAGTTTAACACTAAGTTCAAAATTTGGGGAAAAAAAATAAACTATATAGACCATTAGGCCCCCCCCAGGTGTTCTCTGACCTTTTGAAGTACGTCCATTTCTTTAATGTCCCTGTATGAGAGGGCAGTATCAGGTCCTAGCCTCTCTCTGACTGCCATCTGCTCATCCTGCTTGCAAGCAAGACTCAGAAGGGATTAATCATATGGTTTTATGAAGTCTCAGAATCTAATGATCTCGAACTGTTCGTCCTAATAAGAAAGGCATCTAAACAGCGAGAAGTTTGGGTTGCTAGGTTTGAGATTGGTCAATAAAGTTCACTTACACGGAGTTGCTCCTGGAGTTCTACATTTTCATGCAAAGCCCACAACAAGCAAATGAGGTTGTTGGCTGTCGTGTCCAAACCAGCTATCACTATGTTGAAAAAATTATCGACAATTTGCTGCTCCGAGAAGGCTGCTCCACCGTCAAGCTCAGGGGCATTTTGAAGAGTAGTAAGTAACTTCTTGCACGGTTCTCCATCTACTTTTGAGTAGATGATTTTCAATATATGCGCACAGATCCTCTTTCTGGCCTGCTCCACTCAAAGGTCTGTCAGATTGTAAGCTACAAAATAAGGCTAGTGGCTTCTTCTGCCATTAGGCATATAAAGTTTGTCGCCATACAAAGCACAAAGTCAATTCTGTTCCACTTTCAATTCTTGTATACAGCTATGCAAGAATGTAAGCTGTATCTCTTATGGAGCTGAACACTGATCACTGAACACTTTCGATATAATGCTGATCAAAATTACAACTGAACGACAGAGAATCCACCTGGATGGCCCTCCTGAAATTTGTTCCTGGTAGGTTCACAGGAGCTGTCATCACTCCTGCTCGCACAATGTCAAAATCTTTCAATACTGGCTCTAGCTCCTCGTCCGAAAGTGGTCCCAGAAAAACTTTACAGACTACTCCAAGAGTTAACTGCAACATAGCAACCATGACATCACATTTAGTTCAGATGTTACTTCCTGAATAAAGAATCGCTGAGTACAACCCAAAAAAATAGTAAGTAAGGTGCCTGCCTCACCGTGCGGACCATCGTCGGAACATCCCTGACTTGACCTTCCCAGGACTTGAGCACGTTCATCGTTTGCTCCTCTATGGGAGAAATCAGATCCTTCAGACTATCCGGCAGAAAGAAAGGTGTCATCAGCTTTCGCAGTCGCTCATGCTTTTCTCCATTTACCATGATGACTGATTCGTGCCCTATAAGGACCTTGACGGAGTACGGATAACTAACTTTGAACAGATCCTCTCTTGAGAGTACATGCTTGGCCGCTTCATAAGTGGTCATAACAATAGTTGGGTGACCAAATAGATGGGACAGAAACATGCGCCCATATCTGCACCAGAATCGACTTAGACATCATGTCAGATGTCCTGGCTGTGTAGCGAGGTGACAGTCAGAAGCTAAGCCATCAACCAAAATGCACAATCCGCAGGCTTTGAGAGCACCTATGCAATTCAATGAGAGGAGCCGTGGAGGACACGAATTTTATAATGCATCGAGTGGATTTGAATATGTTGCAGATTCCTGTTCCAATCTTGCACCAAGTCATTCCTGACACGAAAGCATGCTATACGATACACATTGTTGAACCTATTACAACTCTTAGACAGAAACCATATGAAGCGAGACTCTACAATTATTTCCAAGCAGAATCAACAATAGTGTCACACAGAAAAAAAGAGTTACCAGTTCTCGCATATAAAAGTGTCCAACTTGAACTCTTATCTATTGCCACCTAAAATATTAGATGAATGATGGAACAGAGAAAGCTGGCTTAGGCTCCAATCAAATGAAATGCCTCAACATAGTGACTTAAACGTAAAAACAAGGATATTAATTTCTGATAGAATGGAAAGGTCATTCAGCAGAAATATTTGCAAGTGAAAAGATTCTTTCAATTGAACATTTTTTAAGTCTAAAGGTGTAGAGGAAGTGAATTAGTTACCGGTTTCTACGTTCTCTCTCGAAGGTGTCCGGATGTTTGCTGTTCATAGATTTGATCAATGCGAGGCTTTCTCCTATGAGAGGCCATCCCAAGGAGCCTGGAGGCAAGCCCTTCCTACTGAATGAAAGCTGGAAGCTGTTGAAAACTGCGAGAAATGTAACCGCTAGAACAGCCAAAACTGTCCACAGAATTACGAACGCTTCCATCTCCCACGCCCGGAAGCTGAATCCAGCAGCAAATCAACCTTAGATTCAGTGGTGAGGTTTAACTTTGCTAACTGCCCACTAATAGTATGTGTGGAAGTTTCTCCATATGACAATATGTATGAATCATGGACCCAAAAGCAGCTGCTGCTTCTGCCCCCATAGTGTGTGAACTTGCTGCTGAAGAGCGTTACAGACACATTGCTTGATTCATTTGACTTCAATTCGTGAATAGGAACTTGTTAGCCAGCATCAGGACAAATCCAAATCCAACATGAGATTTGATTCCTGTCGACAGATTCCTCTCCGTGAATCGTGCACTCGTGGTCCTTCTCTCGCACAATAGATTTCTTGTCTGGACACAACGCAACTTTTGTTTGTAGTGTGATCTCCACGTTCAATGTCCCTTTACCAAATTTAAATCTACAGTAGTATGAGCGTAGACTCGGCTGCAGCTCCCAGTCTCAGTATCCAAATGCCCTCGCGTGGATGGTCACGCTCATTTCTCAAAACGGAATAGATGCAAAAACTAAAGTTTCATTGTTTACTCAATATTTTCGTGTTACGACTGATCGAAGAAGGTGGCTCTTACCACTACTCTTTTCTGTTCACATTGGGACAGGATAGGAGCGAAGAGTATTGACAAAGTGAGGAATGTTCTTACAGCTCATTTGGATTAAGTGTTTTATTAGTTTCTTGTTTCTATTATTCGATGAGCTAGAGTTTAGATGCCAGTTTCACAAGCCACACCCATTTATGGATACCTTATCAGTTTCCTTATATGAAATTCATGTCCTTTGCATTGTATGTAACCCGGTCCATCAGTCAAAGCTGGAGTAACAAACTCATTTCAACAGAGTAGTGACAAATGAAAAAAAACGGCTTGCTTTGCCTTCTCTCCCTTCGTCTTCCAGTTCGGAAATTCTTTCATTTTTCCACGTCTTGAGAAGTGCGAGGGAAGGAACGTCCACCGGGAAACGAGTTAATATGGTGGTGGGCCCAAAAAAGGTGTGAAAGATGGACGAAAACCGATAACAAAAACTCAATGTATATGTCGTGTTATACGACGTGAAAATCAAAGAAATCTCAGTGCTTGGAGAGTGGAGTCTTTATATCCGGAAGAGGTTCAGAACGCCAGATGGAACCGAGCAGAATCAAAGAAAAGAAAACTAGACCCCAAAAGATCTTCAAAGATCTGCTGTGCTGAAGAGGTGACGCACAGGGAACTGTTTAGGGGCAGGACGTTGGCGTTCGTGATGATTCCGATCGAAGATTCGTGCAATAACGAACTTGTAAAATGACAAAGAGGATTCTGTTATGTTTATCTGTGATAAACACAAAGGAATTCTGGTCATCAGTGGAGCCTGCTGAATAAGGTTGAAGTACAACAACAGAGCAAACAAAATAGCATACACTGCAGAACAACCACTGTTAATGATTCTCTCATGTTCAGTTTACCTCTTTTGAGTTTTATGGTACATAGTCCCATGAATGCTTTCGACATGTGAATAAATTCTTTTCAGACCTTCGAATGAAATCTTGTGAATTGCCGCAAGCTCTTGGTGGAGATGGGTTCGAACCTCCTTTCGAAGGTGGAGAAGTCACTTGAAAGAAATGTCAGCTGGAACGGGCACACTGGATACCTGCATTAATTGAAGCACTCCGGTGACATTTACATATGACATCCATTAGGCTGATACCAAAGCATCCGTCTCGGTAATTTGTGTTTTTCCCGACGGATCCATGAAACAGTATTCTAAACTACTTCTGCATGTGTATGAAATTCCCTTTGAACACAGACTTGAGACAAATCAGTTGTGAAGCTCTTACATACTTTGAGATATTGGCTAACTTCTAAAACGTTTGGTGAGAGCAACTGCTGTCTATAACACTCTTTCTTAGCCGCTCTGAATAAAAAAGTGTCTCATTACTTGCGACAAATGAAGATTTCTACCAAGAAAAGTAACATTTACACCAAAGAGTCTATAATCCTCATGGTGGGATGGTACACAAGAAAGTGGTAGAAAAATCAGTAAAAATTTAAGCGATATTTGAGTGAACGATTTGGTAGAAATTGTACTTTGAGTATAAATTATAGAATGATTTATTTATCAAAGAATTGATACAATTTTGGATACAACATGCGCTTTGTTCATAGAGTTTAGATTCTGATATCCAAGCTGATGTTTTATTGAGTTTCACGCACCTAGTATAACTAAGTGGGTGAGTTGCAGCAATACAAATATCCTATAAATAATATCAGAACTCCGTAATTTGGAACGCTACTTAGGTATGTATTATGGGTGCACCTCCAAGAGGTTGAGAATCCAATTGAGTTAACTAATCACTAAAACAGTCACCAATTCACCACCTCTGATATTTTTGTTATGTAATGTATTTATAATGTATATCAAAATATGTTGTAAATATTCTATTATGGAGGAGAAAAAAATCGGTCAGACGGGAGAAATTATTGAATGAATTTTTTTGGGAAAAAAAATGTGTTCAATCATAAACATAACATAGTGTACATTTACTAGACTGCGATAATTTTATATCTTCATACTTGGAGTTTGGTGTGAGTGGGGCTAGCTTTTGACTCGTCAATAGTAACTGCCTTCAATCAATTGTGATTCAGGTCTAGGTGTTTCATTGTTACACTCACTTCTAAATTAGTGTGGACCACTAATTGCAGTGGGCAGAATGAAGTATCAGATCCTTATTTAGTGTCAACCACATTGGTCCATAGTATTTGGAGGTTCACACCAAATCGTGTTACCATCTGAATCAATTCATATTTAAGAGAGAAATATACATGCAAGCTCATGTAGAGCATTTTAAGCTAAACTTTGAAATCTGAAGGGATAGAATACTTTAACTTCAAACGTATCAACTCAAGAAGGGTAAAGCAACACTAAAAAAAGTCCAGTAAGCTGCCTTTATGGCATATTTGCAGGATAGATGCAACTAACACTAGTTTAATGAATCTATATTGAGCAAACTCATAAACAAATAGAGGATAAAGATAAAGAGCAATTTTAAGTATTAATCAATCGATGATCTCTATGCACATAATTTCCTTGTTTGCAGTATTTCAAAACACCCCAACTATCATTCATTTCACAATCTCCGGCTATTTTCAATAAAATTATTGACATATGTTGTAATGAATAGTGTGTTGATATGTGGCATTAAATTTTAATGCAACTAACATGATCTTGTGACTTGCGTTTATATTATGATCATTATGTCCATATACATTCTAGTATGGAGAATTCAGACATGGTTGTCAATTTTTTCAAATATGTCTTCCTTAACTTTATATATTGTAAGATTAAAAAGAGTCCAAAATTTAATCTATGTCCCATGGCTATCATGCAAAGGTTGTATGCTTTATTATCTTTTCTTAGCCAATTCCTAAAAGACATCTAGCATCTTTATCAATTCCACCAATGCATGGTAACCAGCTCATTTTGTATCCATGCAAACCAAAGTTGGCTATAATTTTTTGAATCATGTGCATCATAATTTTATTTACTGATTTAGTGACAAATCTATGATTTGACTTAACTAACTATGGCTAATCAAGATTGATAATAATATTGCAAGAAGAGTCAAAAGTCTTCACAAGTACTTTTGCATTTTCAAGATTTTCCAAACATTCCTATGTAGCTTCATAGAGTGTATATACCTTCCATTGGATTGGATATTCCACTTTAGAATCATTCTGATTTTTAATACATTCCTTGAGAATCCTTTCCATCCAATATTCCTTTATTTCATTAAGTAAAGGAGGTGGTTGATATATATTGCTAATACTTATGTGTTACTCCTTTAACAAAATTTGTTGTTAAGTTTGGTTCTCTAAAGCACTTCATTTTTGAATTGTTTTTACTTTGCCACTCATGATTTGACTTCTTTTTGCACTAACTTTATGACCTAAGTAATCTACTTCATTTTTTTCAAACTCACATTTTGACATCTTAGCAAACATATTATTTTCTCTCAATATTTTGAGAACCTTTCATATATATTTCTAATGATCTTATAAAAAAAATTTATATGTCAAAATATCATATAAAAATAAAATCATTTTTTTATTTAAATATTTATTAAAAAATATTTATTAGTAATATTCTATATATTTTTTATCAATATTATCGTGGCATTGGTCAAACTAAGGGCATAACTAAATTTCTTCTTTTGTACATCTTCATCAACTTTGATTTTATTGTACTCATTTTTAAGATCAATTTTTTTGAAATACTTAGTTTCATAAAGTTGATCCAACAAGTTATCCACTCTTGATAATGGATATTTGGTTTTTCTCATTACTTAATTGATAGCACAATAGTAAATGCACATATGCATGGAGCCGTCCGTCTTCTTCACAAAGAATATTGGAACTCAATATAATGACACACTTGGTTGGATAAACCCTTTCTCCATCAACTCTTCTAATTATGTTTTATATTACTCCTTTAATTTATAGAAACTTTTAGAAGGAGATAAACTTTTTTATAAGATTTTAATATTATGATCTATTATCTTTCTTGATGGTAGACATGGAGATGGATCATCTGAAAACATTTTTTGAAACTCTTTCAAGACACAAATTAACTCCTTATGTGTGAAAGATTGTTTTTTTTAAGCATTTATATCCTTTATTAATACCAAAAAATATACATATTTGTGACTTATAGCGATCATACCTATCATATACAGAGGTAAGTTTTTATTTTGATCTAAATCTCTCTCCAAAGTCTTGGAGTGATTCCTGAAGAGTTGGTTTCTCAACATCTCTAGACTCAGTAGTATGTATTGCACTACGAGTCACACAACTGCCCACCAAAGCACATGTACGAAGATACTCCAACACCAGCATGTCATCATGGATGTCTCGGTTTACCATCAAACCGTCCTCAGTCTCAGCGTCCAAGACTAACATATCTGCTCTTTGACCCAAGAGAGATATCATATAGCTCTCAAGCGCCAACATACTCAAAAAGACAGATGCATGCCAACCCGACACCATCTCCTCATCAGTATCGCCGTGCCATGGAGCCCTGGTTTCGTCAACTTGACTTGTACATGGGTTTCGACTTAACCCATCTGCATCACGGTTCACCACCCAGGTCTATGAACAACTGTGAAATCATACTCATGTAGGATAAGAGCCCATCGTGCAAGCTTTCTTGTAAGCTTGTCTGATTCCATCAACCATTTCAATGGTTGATGATCAATGATGAGAGTGAAGGAGTTTCCAAACAAATAACATCTGAAATGTGCGACCGCCCAAACAGCTGCCAAACATTCTCCTTCATAAGAACTATACTTTGACTCCGCTGCATTGTTGGAACGACTTGCATATGCCACTACAAACTCCTTCCCCTCATCATCATGTTGGCTAAGCACTGCTCCCAAACCCAACATACTCCAATCAGTATGTACGACCTCTCAAAGGTCTCCTCAAAATAGGGGCAGATGTCAACCTTCCCTTGAGCTCAACAAAAGCTCTCTCTTGTTCATCTTCCCAACTCCACTCTTGATCTAGCTTTGTCAACTTTGTCAAGGCTTTGGCAATAGTGCTAAATCCTCGCTTATATCGACGATAGAAGTTTGCAAATCCAAGGAAGGGTCGCACCCTACTCACATATGAGGGTTGTGGAATACACAAGATTGCCTCCACCTTGGTTTGCTGAACTCCCAATCCTCCTAGGTACATAATATGACCCAAGTACTCCACCTGCTACTGAAAGAACTTGCACTTTCCAAGATGCAACTTGAGGCCATCAGCAATCAGTCGCTCAAATACCTCCTGCAAATGTATCTCATGCTCCCTCACTGTACTACTATACACTAGAATATCATCGATGTAGGCTCGGGCACAATCATGGAACTCAGCAGGTGCATTCTTCAACCCAAATGGTAAGAACTTCCACTGATACAACACATCCTTGCCATGCGAATCAATTGCCCAAAAGGCTGTCTTGGCCTTATCCTCATCTCGAATCTGTAACTAATGATATCCTGCTCATAAATCCAATCTACTGAAAACCTTTGTATGCCCAACTGCATCAAAGATGTCCTTAGGTGCAGGCATAGCATATCGATCAGATTTTGTCTGTTGATTGATAGATCGGAAGTCACCACATATGGATCTATATGTATAATTGCCATGTATATACTTCTTGACTGTCATCACCACAGCAGAGGCATACTTTCCATATGATATCTCCACTAATCTAGCCTCAAGAAGGTCTTGACACCTACTTTGGATCACATCTCTCTCCATATCACTGTATCGATAGGGACGACGGAAGACTAGTGCATCTGTTGTCAAGTCAATCCGTATGCCATGTCCCTTCAAACAGCCTAAATCCTTCATATTGAAGGCAAAATAGTTTCTAAAACTCCTCAGAAGGGGGACGACGGAAGATGACGGAAGACGTAGGGTGTGGAGGTGAAACCTCCACACCCTACGTCTTTCTTCTCCTATCACTTTGGGACCAATCTCAATATCCCAAATCTCCTCTCCATCAACACTAGAGATAGAAGACGTAGTATTTGGTTGCTAAATGACGACCTCTTGAGCAGAAAGCTTTTTCTGCTCTCTCATACCAGGCTCCATTATCTCAATGTGAACAACTCCTATTTCTTTAGTCAGAACCTCTTGTGTTGTATCACAAAGGTCTAAAGTGGTAACCACTGTTTGCTCCATGCACTCCAACGATACTGGAAGAATACCCTACCTCTCCTTCTCTAACATCCCCATAAGACCAAGGATGAGATCTTGGGCACTTCTCTCCCCTAGCTTTTGCCTCCACCGTCTCGGTAGGCAAAGAGCTTACTAATGGTCTTGCAGTCATACATGTGGATCGTATGCGTCTCTTCTTAGCCAATCCAAGGCTCACAATCCATGTCAAACAGTTTAGGTCCATAGCCTGACCCAACACCTGACGTCGTGATACCTCTAATAATGTAGTTACTGATGTAGTACCGGTACAAAATCCCATAGCTTGTTCTCTCTCTTCAGCATTGGGTTCCACGAACTGCTGCAAGCAAGAATCCCATACAATTCCAGGTCCTGTCTCTCTGTACTACTTCCTTCGAAGCTCCTATCGATCCAAACTCGCCAAAACACCTTTAGTGCTCCAAGAACTCATAGTTCTCACCACAGAATCCAATTTGGATTTTCGAAGTAATCTTTTCTACTCTCAAAAAGTCCACAAGGATACTCCCCTCATAACAATAGCATAAAAGAGAGATTACAGTCAAGCCAAATCCACTTTGTGCTTCAAACACTCAAGGTTCCCGCACTAGCTACTATCCACCATAGCCACACTCTCAAAGGCTCAACTTCAAAAACTAGCCTCCAAGGAGCCCTAATTCGAACTTTATCCCTTGAGCCCTAGTACCCCTAACGGAGCTGTTGGCCCCAACAGTAATTCCAATGCGAACGGCGTTAACTGCACAATCGGCTCTAATTGCTATATCTATTGTTGCATACGCGCATCTACCTAAGATGTGTCACTACATAAGGCGTGACACATCTGATTGAAGTACAGCCCACATGGGACATGGATAAAGCACAATATGATCCTCTGAATGTATCGATGTCCAATCCATTTATGATCAACATATGATGTTTTCATCTCGATCACTTTCGGTGTGGTTAATATATCACTTTGGATATAACTTTATGTAATGAATTTTCCTGACTAGATTATCCTTCCAATTGTTTCATTCGGTGCAATTTGGGGCATAACAATATACATTTTGATTTAGTTTGAGCGTTATGTACGAGAACTTGGTGTTTTTGAATCACAAAGTCAATTTGGCTCGATTGTTTTCTCTTTTTTATGCTATGCTTATGAGCAGAGTGTCCTTGTGGACGTTTTGAGAATAGAAAAGATTACTACAAAAATTCAAATTGGATTCTATGGTAAAAATTATGAGTTTTTATAGCGAAAGGTATTTTGACGAGTTTTGCTCGATGGTAGGTCCGATATGTTGGCTGTAGAGTGTGCAGGGCGTTGATGGAATAAATGATGTGATGTAGATCTAGAATTAGAGTAGATTCAAAGTTGGGATGATCAGTTTTGAATTCATTTTTATGTATTTTCTATTTTAGTGCTTAAATTCGAATCGAGAATTTTGGAGTTCAGAAACAATGCTGCATATTGTCAGTGGGTTGATGCTCATAGTTATCTAGGGGCTTAAAATTGAGATTGGCCGAAAAAGATTTTGGAAAGAAATTCTCGAAGTCAAGATTTGGTGTTTCAAAGCTTTCGGATCAAAAATAGGAGTAGCGGACTATAGTATTATCATACAGTGTCCGTTTGATATAGTGTACATTTGATATGAAATTTGGTAGAGTGATAGACGATGTAAAGTATCTTGCTCGGCAGAACAAATTGGAAGATTGGATTGAAAAAGAGAAGCAAAGAAAGGGAGGCAGGGTGAGTGATCATTATTAAAGGGTTCAAATCGTCTTTGTGTTGTGATTAAGTGAGCTACCAGCAATGTTGTGCAGTACTAACATGCTTTGGATTTGCTTATCACCCAATCTTAAAGTAAGTTACGATAATGAGGGGTACCAAGTAATATAGCCAATCATAGGATGTGGCTTGCCTAGTAGTAAATATGGCGTACCGTACTGCACCTAACATATCATATTGGAACTATCCAGTTAGGAAGGGTGGTGGTGTTTGTATGCATTTTGGCTTGTGTACCGGTTGATGAAGTACCCTACTATCCATCCAAGGTCTCTTAAGTTGTTGACTAACGGCTGACTTTTTTTCCTTTCTCCTTCAATGGTATGTTATGGTTTAGTTCTATTTTTACATTAGATGAATTCGATCAATACAATGCGGTGAAGCTTATGACGACATACGAGAGATGCTTTACCACGGGAGATACGACATGAGTTCCCATCTTTTTCCTCTTTGGCTACCGATTGGACTAGGGGTCTACAGTCTATCTTGATGGACCGACAATTTCAGGAGGCTCTACATTCACTCTTAGTGGATCCGGCCATTCCTCGTACTACTAGAGCTCGTCTACGCTCTTGCTCGGATAAGGGTGCATGCTCGTGGATCTTGGCTCGACCATGCATTAGGGCTTTTCGACTCGCACTAGTTACTTTCTCCATAGCGATGAGGTTCCGTCTTGGCTTGGTCCATCCATCTACATCTTCATTACTCATATGTGAGTGTGGTATCACTTTAGATGTAGCATGTGTTCATATGATTCGTTGTCCATTCGGAGGGCACAGGATAGCTACCCATGATGCCATTAGGGATATGGTGTTTGCTATGGCGCGAGAGGGTGGGTACCTCACATGGAGAGAGCGTTGATATGCCTTGCAGTCGATTAGGGTTAGGACATAGCTGTACTTAGTTCGGGATGTGGTGGTTACCGATCCTACGAGAGACACAATTTCAGAGGGGGTGATCATCCATCCTCAAGGATGGGCGGCGAGTGGAGCGGCAGCAGCCAAGGTCTCCAAGTATAGAGGTATGCACATAGGTCACCTCTTTGTTCCTCTAGCTTTGGAGTTATATGGAGCTATGGACACGGACTTCGACATGTTCATGAGGGACTGCGCGAGAGCCTACCATACTAGCCGACATGGGGTATCACTCTCTTTAGGTTAATGTATAGTCTTGAATTTTAGGCAACGTGTTTCCATTGCTATAGAGAGAGCACTGGCTTGTGTAATCCATAGGAGAGCAATCATGTTACGTGATGCTTCTTGGGATGCTAATGTTGTTTGTAGACCTTTTGACCTAGATAGTTCAGATATCTTAGGTGATGTAGTACCTAGCCCCATGTTACGGGTTTCCTTCCATCCTTGTGGGCTTTGATGGGGTCTTCCCGTCCCTTTTGTTATTATACTTTGTATTCCTTGCAAAAAAAGGTGAAGCTCTTAGTTGATGAACGAATGTGTAGTTTTTTAACGATGGTTGTGTGTTGTTTTCGCGGGGCTAGACAAACTCACGGGGTAGGGAGTACTAGGGACTGGCGGGGGGAGATGAGAACCAGAAGCTGAGGCCTCAAACAACTGCAAGAAACCAAGCAAAAACAACGTCTCGTTTTCTACGAGATATATTTCTAAACTTTCCACCAGTATCAAGAAAGCGCAGCTGCGCTGGCACTACCTGCACGTCTTTCAATTGCGAATGTTGCTGTCATGATTGTGTTCGAGACTTCCGCCCGAACGACTTTCGTAGGCTCTCGAGTCTCTGAATCGTAAATTTTCATGCCTTCGTGTTCGTTGAACATACCACAACTGATCCTGCTCTGCTGCCGAAGAAGTCAATGGTCCTTGGCTTCAGTCCATCTAAGTTCTAACTGCAAGGCTGCTCTCGCGTTTGTAGTCTCCAGATCACTACACACCACAAAAGCTTTCCTCTCCTCGTGCGTCTGTCGCAAAAGGCCGAATGCCGGTTGTGTTGTCCTGAGGCTCGTGAACCGGCATTGGAAATGCCTTGCAGACGACATGATCTCTAGAACGTTTGCCTTCTCAGGGAAAGAGCGTCTCGCCGTCGGGTGCTCATGGCTCCGATGGTGCGGCAAGGCCGTTAGAGAAGATCGGTGGTGACAAATGTCTGGAAATCGTTGCAATCGTTCGGATGTGACGTGACGCGACGCGACCCCGAGGGATTTCGCTCGGCCGAGCTTCGAGCGTGAGGTAAACTCTCTGGTCAGATCTTGTCGAACTCGCAATTTCTCGTACGACGAAAATCTCGAGAAAGCATCGGTTAGACGATGCGATGAAGATGGTCTCGTGGTTCAAGACAAGATGAGGGATTAAACCCGTGATTCAACTGCAACTGACTCACGCACTGTCGGAAGGTAAAAATGTCCACGCCGACGATAATGAAGGAGAATTCGGACGCAGCGGCGGCAGCGGCCGATCGCATCAAGACTGCGACTCTGAACGCGGCGAAGGGGATGAGTCGCGCTCAGGCGGAGAGAGCGGCGGCGGCAGCAGCCAGAAATGTGAACGCGTACGGGCAGAAGGAAGAGGGCCCGAGTCGATGGCAGGAGCGGAAGGAGGCGAAGCGACAAATGTACCTGATGAGCACCGAGAAGGCTGTGAAGCTCGGTGTGAGAACAGATCACAAGTCATTAGGTCATAGGATCGGAGGTGTGATGTCTCAACAATGCCAGAAATGCCTGGAGATAGGGCATTGGACATTCGACTGCAAGAACGAGCGGGTCTACGTGTCTCGACCATCACGGACTCAACAGCTGAAAAACCCCAAGCTCCGACCTCGACAGACGGTATTGGAAATTTCTGCCCCGGTTGCCATGGCCGCTCCGGAGGGAGAGCCAGAAGCAGAAGAGATTCTCTGTCTGGAAGACAGAGAATCACCTGTGAGGAAATCTGATATGCGGAATAGGAAGAGAAGAAGATCTAAGAACAGTGATTCTCCTGGCAGTAGTGATGACAGTGATGATGATGATCCTGGTAACACTCCACCGTCGTCGGAGAAACCTTCTTCTAGCGAGCAGAGCACATCTGGAACTTTCTCTAGCAGCACACATTCAACACCATCCCGCACCTCGAGCAGCTCAAGGAAAAGTACCGATAGTTCAGTCAGTATTCCTACTCCCGAGTCGGAGTCCGAAGAAAAAACAGGGCCCCGAAAGCGCAGTGGCGGATCTGAAGAGGAATACAGAGGTCTAAGCACGGAAGGTGCCCGCAGGAGAGGGCGTATGAAGATCAGACACGCAATGAGAAAACTTGATGCAAAATCAGGACAAAGAAGAAAAAGAAGTAGAGTCAGAAAGAAATGAATGGAGCCCATTTGCATGGCCTCGAAATCCAAGTCCAGGGATGCACTCATTTCTTACTTTCCTATCTCCCCCATGAAGTTGCAGCGACAATTTTAGCAATTTTTAAGATGGGAACTAACCGGGTATGAGAATTTGTGTTCCTAACCTGGAGAAGATTAAAGCGTGTTCAAATCTGTTTGAACTCCTTTAAATGTTGGTGACTATAATGGAAGACAGCGCTATGAGAAGATCGGCCTCTCTGCGTAGTACACCAATTTAAGAGACGGATGGAATGTAAAATTTTAAAGGTTGCACAATCAGCGAATGCTTGAGCCCATAAGCAAATACGTAATGGAGGTCATCTGAACCATAACTTCGCACGTATACGTCTATATCCTCACAGTCACCTATTTGTAACGATTAAGTATAGTACCTACGAGTCTCAGCTTCTTTTGACTGTCCTCTGGAATCGTTTCTAGGTTTCCTGGCTGTCGCATTTGGTTCTTATTCTGATCTGGGTATCATCACTTGGTCAGCTTGGCAATCTCACTATACATCACTAACTCATTATACATCATTTTGAGAGTTTTGAGGTTATATTTTTAATTGTTTCATCAAAGAATCTGGGTATGTTCTGACAAATTGAACATGATGTCCAAAGCATGAGTGAAGTTCACTAAGTTTCTCTGCTGAGGTTGAATTCATTATTTTGCAGCCATGAAACCATTTTTATATATAAATATAAATACATATAGAGAAAAAAGTTGTTAATGAAATATTAAATGTAAAATATCATATATATATACTCATGAAAGTATGAAGTGCATGCAGACGATAACTAATGAAAGTAATTGAAGTGTATACAGAGTCGTATTACATAGTCCAGGACTAGTTCATAATGGCTTGACGATTTGATAAAACAATTTCAAGAAGAGAATATATAATATCACAAATACATTTATTATCGAAATGTTATCAATGCATATAAATCTTCATGCCTAGTTCCCCTGCCTACGTCATGATCAAGCTCTAAGCTAAGCCTTTCTTTTAGTGAATTTACTTCTGTTTCCGGTCCAGTCTCCTTGCAATGTGTATGCAGGCGATTTCTCGATTCACAAATAGATTACAACACTTCCCATGTAGGGCTGTTAGCAAAGAGAACTGCTGAGTCAGACTCCAGTTATGAACAACTGCTATATGAAGAAGACTTTAGGTCGGTTGTTGGCCATGAATTATTCACGTCCACATCTTTTATCTAATTTGGCAACTTGCAGCTCGAACTAGACAGCAAATCAAAACCACTACTAGAACTTGAAGTGCTCTTCTTGTGTGTCCTTCGAACTGAAACCGACTTTGTCAGGTTCTACTAACTGTCTCGTGCGGGGTGACTTTCTTCAGGTTGACGAGTTTGGTCTTCCGTCTGCTTTAAAATCACATTCAAGGAGAGATTTTTGACTCTTTTACTCTTGAAAAAATGGGACAGTAACCCAGAATAAAAAATCTTCGCTCCGGATTGTACTGCGAAGGAGTGGGGGAGTTTACCAGATTCAGTCTAAACTTGATACTCAACAGAAGGCACAACAATTTTCATTCCATATCTGCTTTTCATGTTTAGCTAACCGGGAAAGTATATTGCCGTCAACAGTCAGTCTGTATACTGTATATGTAGTGAATCATACATGATAATTATGTCTAACATGTTTATTGATTTGTCCCGTTTACGATACAGCAAGATTATCAATTCTACGTCCGAGACTACTGGTGGCATAATTGTAAGACTGACTCAAAGAAAATCTGTAACGTGGGAAAATTACAGGAAGATCCTCATCTGATTCAACCGTTTGTCGCATGTGTGTATGTGCTAGATAAACAGTCCACTGAGGAGGGCCCTTCGAGTCTTCCCCTGTTAACTCTCTGACGACAACAACCCATCGCTAAAGCTCTGCAGCTGAATCTCAATGACCGTCGAAAACATGTTCAAATTTACGGGCTGTGTCTTAGGAGAATGAGAGTCATACATATCTTTGTCAAATAGCGCTATCTTGTGAGCAGTATAGAATGGTCGCAATAAAGACGCACAACCATTTTTCACCCTTATATCTACGAACAGAATCCACGGCTCCTCCAAGTGAGCTTCAATAGGAAGGAATACAATCTACTGTACTTAGTCTCGGTAGTGGTGATGCTCGTGAAGGTATCAGCTTGCAAGACATCGCAAGTGTCTACCGAGTGATTATGATGTCATGACCCCGTCCATGCATGCAAGCCTAAAAGTAGAACCGAGAGTAATCTAAATCACATCTTTAATGAATGTTCAAACGAAGACAAGATAAGCTCTATAGCGTATTGGTAAAAGCCTTCCCATGTGAATGGCCCAGTAGCTCAGTGCAAGAACCTTCCAATGTCAGGGTCTGTGCTGCGGGTTCAATTTCCGCCTGGGCAGCCACTTCCTTCGTGTTCTTTTGTAAGAATATGTGACTCTCAAGTGAATGTACAAGTAAGTGAATCTAAGCTGTAGTATTATCTTTAGTTGTGGGAATTCCTCATTTCTCCTGATGTGAATGGCCCTGGAGCTCAATGCGAGAGCCTTCCAACTCATGTATTTATGCTGCGGGTTGAAGTCCTGCATGGGCTGCAATTTGTTTTTGTTTTGTTTATAAAAACAGAACTGACACAGTAAATTCATCAATGAATCAACGGTGCAGTAGTCCTAGAGTATCATATCTACTTGTAGTAATTCATCACCTCCTTAACATAAATGTAACATAAATGTCCTAGTAGCTCAATGCAAGAGCCTTCCAAGTTATAGATCTGTGCTGCGGCTTCAAGTCCTGCCTGGGCTGCAATATTTTCCGATCACTTTTATGAGAACATAACCGAATACACTATAAATTAAGCAACTGTTACAGTCCAGTGGTGCCGGAGTTGGTTGTCTTCTTGTAGTCATTCATCACCTTTTCCATACGAATGGCCCAGTAGCTCAATGCAAGAGCCTTCCAAACATGGATCTGTGCTGCGTGTTCAAGTCCTGCCTGGGCTGTAATATTTTCGGGTGTCTTTTCTGAGAACATAACCGAATATGCTGTAAATTCAGCAACTGTTACAGTCCAGTAGTGCCGGAGTATGACATCTTTTTGTAGTCATTCATCACCTCTCCCCATGCGAATGCAATATTTTTATGAGAACATAAGCGAATATACTGTAAATTCTGCAACTGTTACAGTCCATTAGTGCCGGAGTATGACATTTTTTGTAGTCATTCATCACGTTTCTCCCTATGAATGGCCCAGTAGCTGAAAGCGAGAGCCTTCGAAGCTATGGATCTGTGCTGCGGGTTCAAGTCCTGCCTGTGCTATAATATTTTTTTTTTGTGTATATTTTCGGAGAACATAATCGAATATACTGTAAATTCATCAACTAAAACAGTCCAGTATTGCCGGAGTATGACATTTTTTTGTAGTAATTCATCACGTTTGTCCATATGAATGGCCCAGTAGCTCAAAGCGAGAGCCTTCCAAGCTATGGATCTGTGCTGTGGGTTCATGTCCTGCCTGGGCTATAATATTTTTTGGGTGTCTTTTCTGAGAACATAACCGAATATACTGTAAAGTCATCAACTGTTACAGTCCAGTATTGCCGGAGTATGACATTTTTTGTAGTCATTCATTACGTTTCTCCATATGAATGGCGCAGTAGCTCAAAGCGAGAGCCTTCGAAGCTATGGATCTGTGCTGCGGGTTCAAGTCCTGCCTAGGCTATAATATTTTTTCTGTGTCTTTTCTGAGAACATAACCGAATATACTGTAAATTCATCCACTGTTACAGTCCAGTAGTGCCGGAGTATGACATCTTCTTGTAGTCATTCATCACCTCTCCCCATGCGAATGGCACAGAAGCTGAATGCAAGAGCCTTCCAAGTTATGGATTTGTGCTATAGGTTCAAGTCCTGCCTGGTCTGCAATATTTTTGGGCGTCTTTTATGAGAACATAAGCGAATATACTGTAAATTCTGCAACTGTTACAGTCCATTAGTGCCGGAGTATGATATCTTCTTGTAGACATTCATCACCTATCTCCTTATAAATGGCCCAGTAGCTCAATGCGAGAGCCTTTCAAATATGCATCTGTGCTTTGGGTTCAAGTCCTGCCTGGGCTGTAATGTTTTTTTGTTTTTTGGAGTATGACATCTTAGTGTAGTCAATCATCACTTCCTCCATGCGAATGGCTCAGTAGCTGAATGCAAAAGCCTTTGAAGTTATGGATCTGTGCTGCGGTTCAAGTCCTGCCTAGGCTGTTATTAATTTTGGGTGTCTTTCATGAGAACATAACCAAATAAACTGTAAATTCATCAACTGTTACAGTCCAGTAGTGCCTGAGTACGACATCATCTTGTAGACATTCATCACATCTCTCCATACGAATGGCCCAATAGTTCAATGCGGACGCCTTACAAATGGATCTGTGCTGCAGGTTCAAGTCCTGCCTGGGCTATAATATTTTTTGGTGTCTTTTCAGAGAACATAACCGAATAAACTGTAAATTCATCCACTGTTACAGTCCAGTATTGCCGGAGTATGACATTTTTTTAAAGTGATTCATAACGTTTCTGCATACGAATGGCCGAGGAGCTCAAAGCGAGAACCTTCGAAGCTATGGATCTGTGCTGCGGGTTCAATTCCTGCCTGCGCTTTAATATTTTTTGGGTGTCTTTTCTGAGAATATAACCGAATATACTGTAAATTCATCAACTGTTACAGTCCAGTATTGGCGGAGGATGACATATTTTTGAAGTCATTCATCACGTTTCCGCATATGAATGGCCCAGTAGCTCAAAGCAAGAGCCTTCATAGCTATGGATTTGTGCTGCGGGTTCAAGTCCTGCCTGGGCTATAATATTTTTTGGATGTCTTTTCTGAGAATATAACCGAATAAACTGTAAATTCATCAACTGTTACAGTCCAATATTGCCGGAGGATGACATTTTTTCTAGTCATTAATCACGTTTCTGCATATGAATGACCCAGTAGCTCAAAGTCAGAGCCTTCGAAGCTATGGATCTGTGCTGCGGGTTTAAGTCCTGCCTGGGCTATATTATTTTTTGGTGTCTTTTCAGAGAACATAACCGAATATACTGTAAATTCATCAACTGTTACAGTCCAGTATTGCCGGAGGATGACATTTTTTTGTAGTCATTCATCACGTTTCTGCATATTAATGGCCCAGTAGCTCAAAGCCAGAGCCTTCCAAGCTATGGATTTGTGCTGCGGGTTCAAGTCTGCCTGGGCTATAATATTTTCTGTGTGTCTTTTTTGAGAACATAACCGAATATACTGTAAATTCATCCACTGTTACAGTCCAGTATTGCCGGAGTATGACGTTTTTTCTAGTCATTCATCACGTTTCTGCATATTAATGGCCCAGAAGCTCAAAGCCAGAGCCTTCCAAGCTATGGATTTGTGCTGCGGGTTCAAGTCCTGCCTGGGCTATAATATTTTCTGTGTGTTTTTGAGAACATAACCGAATATACTGCAAATTCATCCACTGTTACAGTCCAGTATTGCCGGAGTATGACGTCTTTTCTAGTCATTCATCACGTTTCTCCATAAGAATGGCCCAGAAGCTCAAAGCGAGAGCCTTCCAAGCTATGGATCTGTGCTGCGGGTTCAAGTCCTGCCTGGGCTATAATATTTTTTGGTGTTTTTTCTGGGAACATAATCGAGTAAACTGTGAATTCATCAACTGTTAGAGTTCAGTATTTCCGGAGTATGACATTTTCTCGTAGTCATTCATCACGTTTCTCCCTATGAATGGCCCAGTAGCTCAAAGCGAGAGCCTTCGAAGCTATGGATTTCTGCTGCGGGTTCAAGTCCTGCCTGGGCTGTAATATTTTTTGGGTGTCTTTTCAGAGATCATAATCGAATATACTGTAAATTCATCAACAAAAACAGTCCAGTATTGCCGGAGTATGACATTTTCTTGTAGTAATTCATCACGTTTCTGCATATGAATGGCCCAGTAGCTCAAAGCGAGAGCCTGCCGAGGTATGGATCTGTGTTGCAGGTTTCAAATCCTGCCTGTGCTTAATATTTTTTGGGGGTCTTTTCTGAGAACATAACCGAATATACTGTAAAGTCATCAACTGTTACAGTCCAGTATTGCCAGATGATGACATTTTGTTTAGTCATTCATCACGTTTCTTCATATGAATGGCCCAGTAGCTCAAATCGAGAGCCTTCCAAGCTATGGATCTGTTGTGCGGGATATGTCCTGCCTGGGCTACAATATTTTTTGGGTGTGTTTTTTCTGAGAACATAACCGAATGTTCTGTAAATTCATCAACTGTTACAGTCCAGTACTGCCGGTGGATGACATTTTTTTGCAGTCATTCATCACTTTTCTCCATACGAATGTCTGAGCAGTACTGGGCCAATCATTGGAGAAACGTCCAGTAGCTCAGCGAGAGAGCTATCAAGTTATGGATCTATGCCGCGGGTTAAGTGTCTGGGTTGGAATATGCTTCTGTTTTTTTTTTTTTTAAACGTAAATGAATGGGCTGTAAATTTATCAACGCATCAACCGTGCATTAGTGCTGGAGTATCAAATCTTCTTGTAACCATTCCTCACCTCGCCTGATGTAAATTTATTTTTGTTTTGTTTGTAAAAACATAATTGAATACAATGTTAATTCATCAACGCATTAGCGGTGCAATAGTGACTCACCTCTTTGTGTATCCAACTCCACTAATATACTATTCTAGAATCAATAATATGTGTTACAATACGAATCAAAACGATAATTATATATTGTTGAACTTCCAAATGATGGAATAGTACCTCCCAAGCCATGAATGTTCTTAATAACGTAGAGTTGCTTATGCGCAATGTATTGCAACATTCGCAAAATTCTTGAATGTAGTCATCCAGCTAAGTGGTACCCACTCCACCAGAATATCATCTAGAAACCTTGGTAGGACTATAGATATCGTCTATGTCCAACAATAACGGTTTGAGGTTACACTTCAAGATATCACCAAGCTCAGCTCCGTCACTCTTAACACCAAATCAAAATCTTCTATGAAACTCCTTGGCCAAGGTTAGTAACACATTCCGCTATGAGTACATCTATTGCTTACGCTAGTTGTCTCTCCTTTGAAACCTCCAAAAAAGTCCATTGTGACACTAATATATCAACTCTGTAACTATATCAGCAACCGGAATGAGAAATCGTAACAATAGGTATTTGATGTAGTGCAAGGTGCTAACACAAGCTCAACTTAAACCATAGCATCACCACAATCAATCTACGGATCCGCAACCGGAATGAGAAATCGTAACAATAGGTATTTGATGTAGTGCAAGGTGCTAACACAAGCTCAACTTAAACCATAGCATCACCACAATCAATCTCCGGATCCACAACCGGAATGAGAAATCGTAACAATAGGTATTTGATGTAGTGCAAGGTGCTAACACAAGCTCAACTTAAACCATAACATCACCACAATCAATCTACGGATCCACAAATCATGTTTTACTAAGGAGAAACAAAGATAGTCTGACAAGTCTGCAAATCTTCCGTCATTATAAGTAGCACAAGCAAGCATATATAAGAATTTTTTTTCCCTTGATATTTTAGATTTGAAATCAAAATATCTTTAGTATTTTGTTTATTATCAATAAATTTATCTATAAAACCTTCTTGCAAAAATATTTTTGCAATATTTCTAGTTATATTAGTAGTGGGTACGTGAAGTATTTTAATTTTTCTTAAATTTGCATTTCTGATTGAGGTTATCATATTCGTAATTGTATTGTTCCGGATAGCATTGCACACAATTATGCACCAATATAAACAAACATGAAGCCAAGATAGAGTTATATCAATCACATGAAACATAAATAATAATACTTCATTAGACCGATATAATCTCAATAAAAAATAAGAAAAATCAGTTTGAAGAACTTCTACTCTCAAATTTGAAAATTTGACACCAATTTTCTAATTGTATAAGGCATTGACTTTCAATTCTCTATGTCTAGTAATTTTTTTTCACACCTTTAGTGAATTCTGCAGAATTTTTTAAAAATTGTATTTTAATTTCAAACCCTTAAACATCAAAATTTCATAATTTTGATTCTGAGTTTGAGATTGCATGACCAAATTTTCATCATTTATGACCGGATCAAATTTTAGATCAAACGTACATTTTATGATAATCATATAGACTGAAGCTCTTATTTTTATTCTTAAACTTTGAAATAACAAATATTGTACTTTGACACTTCTGTTTTAAATTTTTTTTTCTACCAATATAGATTTTAATCACCAATGTAACTATAAACATTGACCCACTTGGTTAGTTTTCAACAATGATTCCGCCCTCCAAATTGTCAATGCGGAAATCAATCACTCAATTTCAAAAACATAAATTTGAAATCCATCAACTCTACTTCTGGATCAGCATCATGGAGTTCACTCCAATCAACGCCTACACGGCGACAATCAAATAGATAAAAGATAACATTGATCAAAACTCGCCTAAATAGATTTAGGAACACACACTTGCCACCACATAATCCAATTTGAGTTTTCAAATTAATCTTTTTACTCTCAATTGTCCGTAAATATACCGGATTGCAAAGGGAATACGATATCTGGTTTCTTGTTACAATTCAGTGGTTATTTTAAAGAGAAGTAAGTGCCAGCGGTTTTCAAGTTTCTACTTTCTTGAAGAACGAGGGTGTCCGCATGTACACCAGGAGCTACTCACTGGGATATCGAAATTCTTGAAACTGAAATGAATCTACTTGCTTTCTTAGATACATAGGGATGCTACACTGAACCAGAGTGGCCTTGAAAGTTAAAAAAAATTATGCCAAGATCTTTTAGTTTAACGACTCTTCCAGACTGCAAGGGAATATACATTTCCTGTTATAAATTGTGTTTTCGAGAGTAAATAACAATATCCATCACAGTTTTTCGCTCCATTTGTGCAACAAAGAGACCTGCAAGATGTACGCCACAAGATGTTCACTGAGGTCTTGATTTTCGAGGGTAAGTGAGGTTTTATGAACTTCATATCTCGATCAGACAGTTTGTGAGGTGCTTAAAAATTTTCGGTTTTTCGTCAGTAAGGATATGGTACATAAAGAAGAAACTAACCATATGCTAGCTGTCCCTATCTTTACAACTAGGCCTCTGAACTGTGGCAACTATGAGCCGATCCGTGATCTGATATTGGATCATTGATACTGGGCTCACAGAGTCCTTCCCAGCTGCGTTCGTCTTCTTAAGCTGAGCTTCAGGTTTTTATGACAATCATTTACAACCAAGCAGTATTGTACTGGAGTTCCCTGTGTCCTCCTCCTAGCATACAGTTTTATGGTATTTGTGGTTCCTAGCATTTTCCGTTGGCCCAAATCAGCTCATTCGTTGCATACTTATAGGCCATATGGGTCTGCATCATTGAGTAGCCGCTGACACTACTAGATTTTTCGTCGCCAGTATCGATAGGTAGAAAAGGCAAGCAGAACATGGGTCTCCCGGATCTAGATTGGTATTGGAAATAGCTTGCAATACTTCCAACCATGAACTGCTGTCCATCTCGCAGCAGGTAACCTATCGTTGGCAGATTGAGCTGATTCGGATCGATATTGCTTATATCCCAACAGGTATCGAAACCAAATTTTCCTGTTAACTGAGCTCGACCCAGTACCTGCAACATGAAGGTTCTGTACGCATCTCTGAATGGATAGTAAGCTGCTGGCATGAAGGACGACATCATGCTGCCGGAATCTAGGACGACCCCTCCGGATTTATCTGGATTAATATCGAAAATCCCTGGTGGTACATACACTCGATAACCATTCACCAACATGTCGATGGCATCCAAGTATAATGTATCTTCATGACCGCCGGAGGCCAACGTTGTAGCGCTATACGAAGCATCCCGTGCTGGGTCTGCATAAACGAGTCCACGAATTTTACAATCAGACGGCGACTTACTAATGCAACAAACAAACTGAGATGATTTGAAATCATATGTGAATATTATACTCCAAGGTGGCCATGCTCAGTCTGCGTATTTGCAGGGTACAAACTACGATCAGACAGCAAAAGAATTTTTTTTAGAAAGCGAAAATTACTATGAACTGAAATGAGCACAAAATAAGGAAAAGATTGAGCTGCCTCAGATCTGGTCTAAGACTGTGGGTGAAAATTGTCCTCTTGCCAGGCATGGAGTCATCCCCGAAGGTAATCCATCCAGCGTCTGGAGCCGAACCGACTATAGGCAAGCAGTATGCAAACGACTGGCCCAACCAGCGGACACCCTGCTCCGGTAAGGACACGCCTTTGAGTCTGGCCAGTCCCAAGACGCCTGACATTCCCGTGCCCGTGCCGGCGTGGTTATCTAGGCCGCATCCGAATGCCAGCCCGGGGATGAAGATGTACCGCGTTCCATCCATGGAATAGAATCTAAAAGTGTCGCTAACCACCAACCCGACACTGCTCGTTGTGTCCATGTAATACGCGTAGTAGTCGCATGATGCAGGACCCATGCCCTGTCCATAAGGAGTCCTCTGAACCCTTTGGCACAAGTCATCCTGGTCGGTCAGATAACGAAATGTGTTGCCGTTCTGCAGGGGGTTGAATAATCTCGTACGCTGCGGATAGCAGCGCTGCAATCACAACGGAGCAGATCGTCACGAAATAGCATTCATAAATAATGATGTCACCCACTTGAAACGTAGGCATGAGATTGGGCTACGCTAAAACTTTCCCCACCCTGTGTCTGTGCATCTCCAAGCAACAAACGAGATAAGCCACATGAATCGAAAATATTTTGGCAACGATCAATAATCCCTACACATGTCACTTTCTGCTCTGCTACTTGCATGCAAGTTTACGAAATGGTGGTCAGTGGGGACAGGGACAGTTTCGAGAAGATGCATGCGCATGCCAACCTGTGAAGCTTACAGTAGTTGATTGGTTTTGAGTTCGAAAACTGGATTATGCACTGGTATTGCAGGCTGAATTACTTACTCTGCAACTTTTACACTGGAACCATGTAAAGAAGCTGCCGGTGTCCGGGACCAAGCGAACAACTTGTGGGTTTGGTATCGCAAGACTGGTGATGGCTACTTCCACGAACCATTCAACCAGTTTTTGCGCGTTGAGCCATATGTAGTTGGCACGATTGGCAACTGATAACTTCTGAACGCCTAGGTTAGCTCGGAGATGTTGCATTATTCTGTTTGAATGTATGCGTTGCACACATCGTGAGTCGCAACCAGCTGGAACGAGACTGGAGTTAGAATGGAAGAGGTGAGAAAGTCCTGCGGCCGCAGCTCGTTTTGAGCCTAGCGTGGAGTTTCCTCCGTCCATGTAAGAGGTGGAATTCATGTAGGAGAAGAATTTGCCTTCGTCACCGGCTGGTTTCAAGCTGCGGAAGATGTCTACAAACGGGTCCAAATGCTTACCGAGTGCTGCGGTTTCAGGCATGAGAATTGCATGTATGATAACTATCGGTAGTAATGTTGAGAAGAAAGTAAATATATAATACATTGATGATCCCATGACTGATAAGCTGCAGCTGCTGTGAGGAGATAAACAACGACTGAGAATCGGTCACTCTCACCACGACAATGTACGTTTGTCTATCAAAATCATGTAATAATCAGGTTTGAATGAATCTCCTTATAAAGCTTATCCTAATTTCCTTCTTCAAATTGACTGTTCCTTTTCGGCAGAAACGAAGGTATGAGGGCAGGTATATCTGAGAATCTACTTCTGGACAGGATAGCTAATCTGCATTAGCTGTCTTAGATATAGAATAGGCAACATCTTTGTCACATATATCAGGGAATTTTTAACTATTTCATGCAAATACGTCTTAGCAGCTTGGTAGTGAGAATTTAAGAGCATTATTTTAAAGCTTATAAGCTAACTAATAATCTATACAGCCACTGCTTCATCTTATGTAAAAAAATATAATGACAAAATCACTAAGAACTTCCAAGAAGTTTTGAAGGTTTCAAGATCGCACTAATATACACATAATAAACAGTTAGACTATTAGACAGTCTCTCGCAGACACATTGTCAACAATTATTCAATTTTTTAAAAAAAGTCAATCCCCTAAAGTATTATTCCACAAAATTTTGAACTATGTTGTCAACTTTACTAGAGAATAGAAAATATACCTATTAATTTTATGTAAGTTTAAAATAAAACTATCCTGTATTTTGTACAGTTATCCATATAATTAATCTCTTGCATTGTAGTTGTTTAGAATATTTTTTGTAGATTGTGAAAACATGCTATAAGTTTAGATAGTATGGACATTAAACTTAAATATCAGATTGTAAATCCATGATAAATTTAACATCAGATACATCATGATAATCGAAATTTAAATCTTAATTGAAATATTAAATTAAATAAATTTTTTGATTATATTATAATAACTATATTTTATTTTTTTTAAATCAAAATATGGATGACAGGGTTTATTATTTATTATAAATTAAAAAAATATTGAAAATCATATATCAGGGCTGGGAGATCTTGGGTTTCATTTGGGTAGGCATCATACTATTTTTCAATGATTCATGCCTCAGTGAAATACGTAAAGTAGTTTATACAGCTTATGGGTATATATGTATGTGCCAAAATGTATTTGATTCCCATATGAATATGCCAGAAGAACACGATATTTAGCATAATAAAAGTTGATACATTTGTTATAACAACTTCAGAATGTGAAACACTGGTACATCTATTTTGCATTTTCAAGCTCTTTATCAAAGTTAGACAAATACTTAGAGCACACTTGTATTCACTGGATAAGTAAAAAAAAACCGTTACAAAGAAACAAAAAATCAATTCTACATACACAATTAAATCTTAATGATTGCAATAATTAATGTTGAATTTATCAGATCCTTATGTTTTTAAGAATGAAATGGGTATATCATTAAAATCATTGCATTTTCTAATTATGTCTAAATAATTTTTTCACTTCAAATTTGATTTGTTATTGCATCATGATTTTTGATTTATGTCAAAAACAATTTATATTATTTTCCTAAGATGATTGATTTCCTAACCATTTGACTTGTTTTCATTTTTTAAAAACCGTTCGTGTGTCAGCACCATCATATGCTCTGGCAGCATCAAGTGTTCTGTGTAGGCAGATGAAAGACACAAGATGTCTAGCCCCAAGAACTTACGTCACTGATCAACAAACTGCTCAGTTCTGCCACTGATTACAAAGCCTTCTTACACGGTCCCCGCTACATTTTATCTGCTTTCATAGGGACTTTGATTAATAATGGAGCAGTTATTGCAAGAACTTGGTTCAACGAGAATTGTGAGATTTACTTCGATTTTCTTTATTATTCAAGCCCGTTGCTTGCCCATCCTTATTATGTAAGCCCAATTAGTTTTTGCAAGTGTAAACACGATAAGCTTTGGAAAACATGTCAGTGTATAATGCATCTTGCTCGTCTCCGATCTGCGTGTTTAGCTGTACTCTCCTTTTTGCCAGACAGAGATAGTGACCTAGTTTTCCTGCATAACCCTCGATTTCAGGAGTCATGTTTCAAGATCCCGCCTTTTTTGAACACTATATCTCACTCCAAAATCTTTAAATTGAGCAGCTATGATAATTTCTGCCTTGAGTTTTTCCTTTTGTTTGGTGATTGCTTTGTACTTTTTGTGGTGGTTTTTGCAATCGTTCCTTTTATTCCATGCGTCGCCGTATATTTAGTTAAAGAGGTACTTACACAAAAGTCCCTATCACAATGCAGTCCGCACCATCAGGTGAGGCCCACACAGCACACAAGGTACGTTCGATGTATTGGACACGACAGCTTTGGAGTAAGATCGACCTTCTTCACAACGCTGATTCAACACCGTCTTGAAGGTGTGAAGTGGCGGATGAAGAGTAAACGTATAGCAGAGATACCTTGGGGACAAGGAATATCCTGGTGGATTATCTGAGGAGGATCACAACGAGATAAATAGACTCCGGAGGTAGGAAGAAATCCACAATAGGTGAAGAAAGATCAGTCACTTTCCATGCGGAAGATAATTATGAAGAAGGTCCCACGACTGCTTTTAACTCAATTTGCTTTGCTGGCTTGCAGCGCCGGCCTAGGTCATGAAAATCAGTTATCTTCTTCGGTCGCTCCTCTCACGAAAAGAAGAAAGGAGACGATACGAAACGAGGCAGATGGACAATCTAAGATAGCTAGATACAAACTAAATATCTAAGACAATGATACGATACAAGAACGATGGAGACAACAAAAACTCAACTCCTCAAGAAACCTTAATAGGATGGGGTCTCAAGAACTTAGGCAGAATTCCTCCAGCATACTAGCTTTGGTTCTTATACAATCGATTTCCTTACAGAAATTAGAGCAATTTTTCGCCTGGATTGTTCTGCTGTTACTGGAACTCCATCCCTTCATTGCCCTGCTTGGAAGATTCCGGGCCCTAGTTCACTTGCGCTAGCTTTAAATTCACTACTCGAGTATTCGTCTATCCCAAATTTCAATGATCAACATCAGACCATACCGACGAGCCTCATGGTTGACGTTTTGGTTACCGGTTATCACTGGCTTTGTCTGTTTCTCCAATTACTAAAAACCGTTATGGATATTGTTACACAAGACTGATATTTTAGTCTTGTGATTCAAGATTATCAATTCATGATTGGACCTGTTCGAGACCTGAATGGGCTACTTTCTTCACACGTGTGCATATTTATATCTCACTTTCCAAAAGACCAAAAACACTTAGTATCCATTACATAGCAACATTGGTTTGTGACTTCATTTGCAAGGATTTAAACTCGTCCATCCAATATGGAGGAAGAGCCTTAAACTTAATACATGCTTCTGTACGTGCAAATGTCGTCCTTATCTACAGATCTTTTAAGTCCAATCTGGAACAAGTAGCAAACATGCTAGCTTACGTCAAAGTTTCGCCTACACTTATAGGTCTTCCCAATCCTATCTGGACCTAGAAATTAACTAAGTCATGCTTCTCCGCATGTATCTAAAAATCTTAGTTTGTATCTAAAAATCTTTTCCTGATCTGAAAGCTGAATTTTTGTGTGTGGCCACCTCTAGCTTATGTATAGTAAGTTACTATATTGGGCTTAGATGTTTAGCATGGTAGCTGTTGTCGTGCACATACATATCGTATCACAACATACATCACTGTCACATCAAACATCACAACACATAGATCGTCATACACCAACACAAGTGTACTACAATAATCTTTTCTACTCTCAAAACGTCCACAAGGACACTATGCTCATAACCATAGCATAAAAGAGATATTACAGTCAAGCCAAACCCACTTTGTGCTTCAAAGACTCCAGGTTCCCGCACTAGCTACTATCCACCATAGCCACACTCTCAAAGGCTCAACTTTGAAAACTGCCCTCCAAGGAGCCCTAATTTAAACTCTATCCCTTGAGCCCTAGGATCCCTAACGGCATTGTCGGCCCTAACTGCAGTTCCAGTGCGAATGGCGCTAACTGCACAGCCGGCTCTAACTGCTGTATCTGCTCTTGCATACGCGCACCTATCTAACTAGAGATGCCACTATTGGCATCTATGGTGAATGCAGACATGGCATTCACCATAGATCCACCATCCACTAGTACATCTGAAACATCACATCCATTAATGCGTACTTCAATCTTTGAAGTCTAAGTGCATACCTCCAAGGCAGCGGCATCCACCACTCCTACTCCAACATTTGTCATAGAAGCTTTCCCCTTGGATCGTCGCTTCTTGGTTCTTTTGGAACTTAGGTCTCTCCTCAACTCCTTCCTTATCGTAGGATTTAGAGCAATCAATTGGCCAACAGTTATATTGGCTTTTTGATTCCCCACATCCTCTACCACGTTGTATTTGAGCTGGGTAGATGAAATGGAGAAATCATCCATTCCCAACTTCTTTCTTGGTGCTCTCGGTTGACTCACACCATTGGATCCAATGCTCCGGCTTGGTTGAATTTGGAGCGCGGAAGTGAAATTTGTTGAGAGAGAGAATGAGAAGCTGCACCAGCAATTGAAGAGTGCGAAGCAGCAGTTACATGAAGTTGATGTTGACCGACCAAATTAGATTAGAAGATTTGGCGGTAGGTGGTGCTCGCAATACCTTTTGCTCGGTGTGACGATGTGGAGGCCGAAAGGTTGGAACGCTTTGACAAGGCGATGAATACCCCTTTGCGATTCGAAGGATCGTAGGAAGGAGATGTACAAAGCCATGGGACGCGAATGCCGAAGCGTCTGCGAGTCCATCGAAGGAGATCGCAGAGGACATCAGGGAATTGCAGATGAGCGTCGATGTCTTCGCATTGAAAGAAGAGACGTCATCGAAGGAACCTGAAGTGCCCCGTAATTGTAGTCGGACGCGATCCGTGTAGGCAACGATTAGGAATCGGTGCGGGTAGATTGTATAAATAGGAGTAGTATTAGAGTAGGATTATCGCTTTCTTTACAAGTGTTCATTGAGAACCGAAATTGTAGGATAGAACGAAGTGCTCGAGGAGCTGTTGAATGTTGCATTCGATTGGCCTTGACTGGTGCGCAATACCTGTGGGGATACCCGAGTATTCGTCCATGAGTCATCGTCGGATTCACTTCGCAGTAGAACTTCATCGAGGACATCGCCTCGGCGACAGATTGTAAAGGAGTGATCAACTCCCATCAGTAAATCTCGAGTGTAATTTCAATTGCATGCGTGATTCTGTGCAATGTAATGGATGGGTAATGGTTTGTTAATCTGACTTAGTGGTCCTGGACTACTGTCGTCAAATACTCTTCGGACTATGCATGTCCAGAGTCTTCAAAAGAAGCATAAACAACCATATTCGTCGCTAACAGAAAGATAACACCTCATTCCCTTGGGAACGAACTGTAATTCTGTACAAATGGCAAAACCTTTGTGTAACTTGTCTGTTACAATCATTACTTTTGATACCAAGAAGTTCTGTCAATAAAACTTTTCAGAGTTAAAGTTCGGATGATGAGTGACTTTCTCATGAAATTTGAGAGCAATCGGAGTGGTGGATTGGGATGTGTGATGGGTTTTGTACACAGGGGTCTGCATATCGCCTTGTGATACAGTGGGTAAATCAACAATTGTGTTGAGAGATCTATAAGAGCAAAACATCTGAAACTTTTCTGAGTGATTGAAAGGATTGTGGAGTAATATTCTGTTAAGTTTAAGTGAGAGTTATTGGTCCGATCATTGGATATCATAGTTTTCTCCCGCTGAAGTTTTACCGGTTATAATGAACTCAAATGTGGAGTGTTGAGGAGGGGAAGAAGAGATTGTCAACTCACACAAGGTTCTAGAGGGTTCTTCTACAGCTAGGCGCTCGGCATTCTCAGAGCAAAGAATTGTCCTCTGTGACAGTGTTTGATTGGCCTAGACTGGTGCGTGATACTTGTGAAGATATCCGGGTATTTGCCCATGAGCCATAGTCGGATTCACTTTGCAGTAGAACTTCATCGAGAACATCGTGTCGACGATAGCTTGTAAAGGAGTGATCAAACTCCCATCAGTAAATCTGGAGTGAAATTTCAATCACATGTGTAATTCTTTGCAATGTAATGGATGGGTAATGGTGTGTCAATTTGACTGAGTGGTCTTGGACTACTTCGTCATAGCCCTCTTCGAAAGAAGTCTTTAAAAGAAGCATGTCCAGAGTCTTCAAAAGAAGCCTAAACACTCATATTCGTCGCTAACAGAAAGATAACATCTCATTCCCTTGGGAACGAACTATAATTCTGTACAAATGACAAAACCTTTGTGTAACTTGTCTATTACAGATTCTCAGAAACACCCCAAATACATTTAAAGGTCTACATTTCTCTCTCTATCTTTGAATCACCATATCAGAGTGACAAACCCCTCAAATGCATCCATTCTTAAGCCCAAATCGTAGCTTTTCTAGTCATCTCTCCAATCTTATCCCCAAATCTCCAAATGTTTTACTTAAAGACTTCCAAAACTCCTCAAAACCTTGAAGAAGTTGCCCAAGTGACTTCATTGGCCCAAATTCCAAGACCAATGAGAATGAAGAGTGTCATTTTGACCTCTAGTGTGACCTAATTAGCTCCATATTAACTTAGAGCTTTACAACTATCCTAAACACACTACTTAGCCATCATATACACAATATGAGTTGCCACTAATAAAGAGTCAAAATGACAACTCAAAACCGGCTAAGTATGAATGGAACTACAAACGGAACCAGGGAGTTTATAACTTGAGAATAATACTCCTTGCCAAAATTCATAACAATCAACTCCCTATGGCTTGCTTTCGGTAAACAATAGTGATGGAGTGGAACCCACATGTTGAAAGTCAATACTACTGGTAAGTTAAGATCCATAGTGCCCAAACTAAATCAAAACATATATTTTTTAGTCCTAAAGCGCGCCGTAGGAAACAACTTGTAGAATAATTGGGTCTAGAGAGTTTATCACTTGTTGCATAAAGTTATCTCCAAAGTGATATACTAACCACGCCCGAAAGTGATCATGTTGTCCTCTATCCATGTCCTACGTCGACTCCACTTCGATCAGATAAGTTCCTTAGTCAGTAAAGTGATGTGTCTACATCTCTCCCATACCCTTACCACTCTGACTGTGCTTTATATCTAATAATGTCCAAGATAATATCTCTTGGAGCCTTTTCAACATCCTGGCCCTACAAAATCAATCCAACCGTGGGCTTTTAACAGCCTTACAATGCGTCATCGGTTATCCTAACCTAAAGTATCGCCGTCATGACAACAGCTCAGAAGATGACACATGTCATCATCTTTTCATAGAAGCCATGTCACAATACGACATCCATCCCCTCTAAACTTGTGTATCCATCGGTATGCACCAAGAAGTTAACCAAGGTGTGCGCAGCGTTAGATTAGGTCAACCTGATCTTTTGCTCCAGCTAGATCCTCCCATATGACTCATCTTCACCAAAAAGGTCAAACTCCTCCTCAAGTTGGCTGAGGTTGATCTTCTTTTCCTGACTTTTAAAGATCTTTATTCGCTTTCATGCAATAGATACCTTCTGCTTTGTACCATCCAACTCTCTTAACGAATAAGTAGCATTGTCATGAACATTGATCACCACAAATGGCCCAAACCACCTCTTTGAAAACTTCCTCAAGGTGCTATGTTGGTTATCCAAACTATTGTCATACACCAACACCCAATCACCTTTAATCTCCTTTGTTCTCAGCCTATGACGTTTGTCAAATCTGTACTTGTTTCTAAGGCATGCCTCTCTAAGTCTCTCCATTGCCAATTGTACATCCTCCGTTCTCCTCTCCAGCTGTCGAATGCATATCGCCAAAAGACCTTCTCTACTCAGATTATCCTCCTAAGGCAACACACTCCATGTGGGAATGTTTTCCTCTATTGGCATAATTGGCTTTTGGCCTTGCATTAACTCTGATGGCATGTAGCCGGTCACAGAGCTATGGGTTGTATGATCAGCCCATAATGCAAATGGTAACAAAAGAGGCCATTATCCAGCCTTTCCCCTACATGACTTCACAATTGCTTTGATAATAGGTGAATGACCCCGCTCACTCTTCGCATTCCCTTCTGGATTATAAGCAGTGATGAGAGACAACTTGACTCCACATCTCTCAAAGAAGTCACGTGACTCTTGAGTATTTAACTCTCCTCAATCAACGGTTATCTTCCCAACACATCCATAACGACACACAACGTCCTCCAAAAGAAATCTGCAAACCCTTTCTGTTGGTTTTGATCGTAGTGCTCTCCCCTCCACTTGATTGGATAGATCCTCCCTCGCTAATACCAGATACCTCATATGCCCTACTCCCATCGACATGATCACCAAATCCACAACCCATTTGTAATGGATAGCAAGTGGATATGTAGGATGCAAACCATCACGGTATTTGATTACAGAATACATCTGACATGTCTCACAAGTCTCCACAAATCCTACCACATCCTTGTAGATGTTTTTCCACCAATATCTCTCTTTCAATTTCATGAAAGTGGCATTGTAACAGACAAGTTACACAAAGGTTTTGCCAATTGTAAAGAATTAAAGTTTGTTCCCAATGGAATGAGGTGTTAAGTCTCTACCAGCGATGAATATGTGAGTTAATGCATCTTTTGAAGACTCTGGACATGCACAGTCCGAAGAGTGCTGCAAATAAGTAGCATGCGACCGCTCATTCTGATTAGCGAACCATTACCCATCCATTACATTGCACACAATTACACATGTAATTGAAATTCCACTCCATATTTACTGATGAGAGATTGATCACTCCTTTACAAGCCGAGGTCGAGGCGATGTTCTCGATGAAGTTCTACTGTGAGGCGAATCTGACCATGGCTCATGGACAAATACCCGGGTAACTTCACAGGTATCATGCACCAGTCTAGGCCGATCGAATGCAATATTCAACAGCTTCTCGAGCATTTTGTTCTACCCTGACTACACTTGCAGTTCTCAATGAACACTTGCAAAGAAAAAGATAATCCTACTCTAACACTACTCCTATTTATACAACTACTTGCACCTATTCCTAACCGTCGCCTACATAGATCGCGCCTGACTACTTCTTCGGAAAGTTATTGGTCCCTTCGATGACGTCTCTTCCCTCAAGGCGAAAGCATCGACGCTCATTTGCAACTCTCTGATGTGTGCTGCGATCTCCTTCCGATGGACTCGCATCGCTTCCTGGCATTTGCGTCCCATGGCCTTGTACATCTCCTTTTCGCTTCTCCTTCGAATCGCAAGGAGTGTTCATCGCCACAGTCAATCGTTCCAACCGTTCAGCCTCCACATGGTCACACCGGGCAAAAAGGTATTGCGAGCACCTACTCGCCAAATCTTCTAATCTAGTCGGTCATTCAACATCAACCTCATGCAATTGATGCTTCGCTCTCTTCAATTGATGTTGAAGCTTCTCATTCTCCCTCTCAACAAACTTCACCTCCACACTTTGGATCTTGCAAACCTCACTGTAGGTCTGCTTCACGGTAATGGCTTCCTGCGTCGCCTCCTTCTTCTGTTTCTCCAGACGCTCCACTGCTTTTGTCAATTGCTTTATAGTCTTCGCTTGGTCCTTCTTCCCTTGAGCGGTGCGGTTCAATAACTGAATCAACTCCATGTAACCGTCTTCCCGAGGATTCCACCCTTGGATGTAACAGTCTCCCATCTCGTTCAACTCCATCAGAACTGGCACTATCACATTCTCCATCTTCTGCGCTAACTGCAACACCGAAAAAATTGGCTCCTCCGCTGTTACCTTCTTAGCCTTTACCTTAGGCCGTGATGCCTTTGGTATTAGATTACTTGGCTGAGCGATTTCCTTCAGCTTCCGCTTCTTGCTGATGGGTTCCGCAACTATCTTCACACTAGAACTACTCTTCTCAGTGGTTCCCACTGAATCTTCTCTCCCGAATACGGCTTGCTTGATGTTCCGCTTTGCTTTAGTCCGCTCCTCCGAAGGCATCTCCTGTTGATTCTCCCTTACTGGCGACTTCACATCATCTCCTTGGTGGGGCCCCAAACTCCTCGTTGATCCACTGCTGCCGTCACTCTCCTCTGGCCCACCTAGAGTGATGACCACGTTCAGTTGATATCTTCTTCTCTCTTGTGGTGTCAACCACCCCATTCGTGAATACATGTGCACCAAGGACGAAGAGATGTAGATCACTCCCTTCTCTCCCGCTTGCAGTCTCTACCCCATTGCTTGCACATTCCAAGCAAAGATCTCTCCCCAATTAACCTTTATCGATCCGCCGACGAATCCCTCCACTATTCTCACCTTATGCATACTTACATAAATAGTTCTTTGCGGTGAAAACAATTGATTTAGAGTATACATGATCTTCCTCCTGAAATCGTCACGAATAAGATCAATCTTGAAGCCGTTTGTGTCCTTCCTCTTCTGAGGATCAAACCACTTCGTCTCATCGAAGTTGAAGCCCGCGTATATCGTCGATCCTTCCCAGTCGATACCATCCTTCTCCTTCGAGTATTCTCTTCCTAATGCATATGCCCAAAGAAGTGCATCCCACGAATCCGGATGCCCTCTCCATCCTATTGGGTTCGCCGTTTTTTTCGCTCGAACTTCCTCACACAATTCTAGGCACACGTAGTCCCAACGCCATGCCAAGAACTCTCCGCCTAAGTTCTTCAATCATAACAATTCTCCTGCTGTCCAATCTGGCTTTGGCACCAAAGGTCGATATACTCATGTCCGCATCTTCTTCACAAGCAATTGAATAGCCTTGCGAGCTCCCAATCCAATGATCGATTTCCTCTTCATCTCATCTACTTGGCTCGTCGGCTCGTTCTTGCTTCTCCGCGGCTCGTCGCACTTGTTGATGTTGTTACCAATTGCCCTAATCTATTTGACACTTCAGACATTCCTTAACAACTCATTCGTCTTGGCCATATTCATACTTATTTCACATATTCATATTCGGCGGACTAGACTTCATGTGAATATCACTCACTTTTATTCCAAAAACAAAAAAACAGTCTCAAAATCTGTAAGTAGGGTCTCACATGCATATATACCCATGTGGCATGCCCATAAGCTTTCATGAAACTCCCGCATCAACTCTTGTTGAGCCTCCTTTCTATAAATCACACATTGTGGCATGTCACCCTTCCACTTTGGTCTCTTCCATAGGTATCCATCTTGTAACATGTAGTTGTATGCCTTCCTTCTTACATGTTTGAACTCATGATCATTCCAACCGCTTTGTTGTGCAAGTGTACTGAGATATTTTTCAATATCTAACCACTCACCCTCATACAAATCCTCCCGAAACATCTCCAAACTTTGTGTTACTCCTTGCTGATGAGCCAAAGAATAAAATGTCGTTCCTACATCATGAGTATCATCAATCATTTCTTCTTCTCCCTCATATCTAGCTCTTGACAACATATCTGCAACCTTGTTATCATTTCCTACCACATGCTTGAACTTCGGATTAAGTGTCTTGATGTATGCATCCACCTCAACATTGCAATATCTTGTGTATTGCAATTGGTGATCATCCCCAAAAACATCCCCAAAAACGGTAAACAATCCGTTTCAACAATCATATGTGCTCCAATCCGGTAGTACTTTCCGACTTCATGGCCGTAACTACACCCCACAATTCCTTCTTCACTTGAGGATAACTTTGTTGTCTTTCACTCAAGACCTTGGCTCCAAACCTCACGGCGTATCCACTTCCTTCATCTTCATCCTATGACAATAGGACTGGTATCCACCGTCAATATCACTGGTTTGTTACCATGATATTCTATCCCTCACAAAACCGGAGGTGATGACATACAACTCTTCAACTTCCTCATGGCCTCTACATCTCTATTCTCCCATACAAACTTCTGATTTTTCCTAAACAACCCATATAACCGATATGTTATATGAGCATAGTTGAGGAAACCATATGTGATATATGAGAATAGTGAGGAATCCGTATGTGATAGAACACAACATCACCTAAAAACCTAAAGACTCACTTTTGTCAAGGAGTTGCAGATTTGGTCCATCCTTTGAATAGCATCCACCTTGTTGGGTTCTGGTTTTAGAGGGGACCATCCACACAAATGAACAATAACATTTATACTTTCCCCAAAAAAACAGAGCTTGAAGGTGTAAAATAAACCTGTTATGCATCATTACAAATTCTTTATTGACGATGTAGGTGTGACCAAATTTTGGGCTTCTTTTCGACGGGAGCTCGGATTAGCAGTTACACACTGCAGAAAATGTCTAGCCAGCCAATCAATTGCAAAAATCCAGTATGACATGATGCCGCCAATCTATAGCAACTTAAAAGACTAGACAAGAAGACGTGGGTGATCGTGACCCTGATAGCACAGATGAAGTCAGAATGGAGACTCTACAGGAGAAGCCACTGACGAAAACTATTCTAGGAAAGTGAAATGTTCACTTGCCGTTGTTTTTATTTTTTCCAATTCCTAAAAAACTACGAACAAATTAGAGCTTCAGATCCGTTGGCATGGAATTGTTTTCCAGTCTACCTCTGTTGGCCTTAGAAATTTTCCCTCCATCTACATCGAGCCGTTTTATCCTCTGTGAGATCATCTACATTGGCCACTTAATGTCAGTTTTGAGTTCGGCTTGGATCTGAGACGGGATTCTGTTCAGTCCTCTGCCTAATATCGTCGGTCTCTCCCCAATTCAATTTGGGCTAGGAACACGGTATGGAGCAGCAGTTGAGTACGTAACTTACCTGTAGGGAGCTGCGGTGGATGATGCTCTACACCACCCGATTAAGAAGCTCATTGCCCATCTCAAGTTTCCATTCTTCACAAACAAGCAATTTACCTTGCCAACTGAATCGATCTGGTGAACGGTTCATACTTTATGCTGCTGCTGCTGAGCTGTGTGCTTATATCAGCGAACAGGGAACTTTTCCACTTCCTGGACTTTTCCAACTGTCGAGAGAGTTCCAACGTGATCGCGGATGTTTCAAAGCTTGTTTGTGATGGAGAACACTTCAGTCAGCATCGTCTGCCGTAAAATGAGTCAACACTCCTTACACGAGACACTAATGACAGAATTTTTTGTGGAAAGATTTCGAGAGTGGATTTCGTAAATAGGATATCGTTCGACTGAAAGTCCCCAATTCTTCTCCCATTCAGCAAAGCTACAACTAGAATGGACAGCTACAAACACTCGTCCTGAGCTTCTACTTGCATTTCAAGGTGACCATTCCCTTTTCACATCTGTGGAAGCAAGAGCAGTGGAATTTTAGAACAATCTACACCGCCATAACCACAATTTTTCCTCTCTAGCGCGACATCTACGAGTGGATCTTCGTTGACAGTGGTGTCATGCGTTCGAAGCCATGTAAGACGCTACCAGACAGGAAAAAATGAGTTGACAAACTAATTACTGGACTCCTTAATCCATGAGATCCAAGATTGAACACACGAGAATCTGACAGTCCACTCCCACATATCATCGCCACTCTCCTCAGATTTCCAGGTGTGTGAAGTCTCGACGTGAATAAACACAACAATTCTCGTGAAGACCAGAGATACCGACAGGCCACAAAAGAGTGACACAGTGGGATGTCCTCCTGATATTGCCAAATAGGAGCACACGGACTCCCATAAGAAGTATACAAATATATTTTAATATCCTAAGCGTGTTCTTTTGAGAGCCATTTCTTGAAATACAATGTAACGTAGACCAGGATCAATAGAACAGGAACCTCGATGAGAGGCCCGATAGTGGCGGCAAGCGCTTCATGTGAATCGATGCCGAAAGCTCCAACAGCCACAGCTATGGCCAGCTCAAAGTTGTTACTGGCTGCAGTGAAGGATTGTGTCACAATCTCAGGGTATGGTAAATTCAAGTACCGGCACACTGCCACAGATGACGTGAAAGTGATGGAGAAGTAAAGCAGCATGGGCACCACCACACGAAATACGCTTCCAATGTTGTTCACGATTTCATGAGACTGAATCGCAAACATGACGAATATTGTGTATAGCAATCCCAGAAGAGCCCAAGGCCCGATGAACGGAAGGAATTTGGTATCATACCATCTGGCTCCCACGGATCTCCTCAAAATCACCCTGGTCAAAAAGCCCGCCACAAGAGGAACACCGAGAAACAAGAGCACAGATTTGGCCACAGTCCACGCACTCACATTAATTCCCTTACCTCCGGATACCACCTCCAGATAGAATAGAGAGACGGGAGTGAAGAGAATAATCTGAAGAACGGAGTTCACAGCTACTATGATGGCACAAAGTTGAGCATCTCCTTTGGCCAGCTCGTTCCAGATAAGAACCATGGCAATGCAGCGAGCGATTCCCACCAAAATAACACCAGTTCTGTAGTCTGACAGGTCTGGTAGAGTAGCCCAGGCTAGTCCTGTCATAAGAGCAGGGCCAATTAGCCAATTTAGCACGATGCTGATGGCGAGGTTCTTACCCAGGCGACCGCGTCTGATCATCTTGTACAGCAGCTCGTAGCGTACCTTGCAGAGTACCGGATACATCATCACCCACAGTCCGATGGCAATGGGCAACGACACAGAGGCTATTTCCACCACCGAGAGGCGTTTCTTGATCCCGTTTACATAGTAACCTATGAGGAGAGCTAGACCCATCACAGCGAAGATCCAAACGAAGAGATATCTATCCAGTAATGAGAGCTGTTTGTAGATTTGACCAGCTGATGTGACACAATAAAAAAACTGCTCGTCAGATCATCCAAATCATCATAAGAAGAATTGACCTCGAATTGACGAATCAAAAGAATCGACCTAAAATGAACAGTACTTCCATATAAAAAAGGTTAGATAATGAAGCAGACTGAAACTACGGCAACAATTTACAAATCAGCATATTGAAGGGCAAAACGCATTGACTGACATTCGAACTGTCCTCTCAAAAGCTAAAATCACCTGAAACCACGCCCTTGACCTTGTCCGAGCCCGGTAGAGCCTCACACGAGAGCTCATCGCCATTTGGAAGAAGGATGGATACAGTAGTACCAGTGGCGGAGAGCTGAAGAAAAAGCAGGAATAAACAATTACGCTCATGGAACTGAACGCACGACATGCGTCCATCTCGTAAAGCATGAAACTCACTACAATCTCAACGGTGCCATGAGACTGGGCGTCGTCTTACCTCGGCACTACATTTACAGAGAAACCCTTCGGCATAATCTCCGTCAACGACAGGAACATCAACGTTCCTCGATTCCTTGGAGAACCGACACCTCAACTCATCCTTCGCGCTCCCTGTTCTCTCATCGTCCCACAAGGGCTTACACTTCACAAAAACTTCACCAGCTTCTAAACCTGTATTATCCACTGCTCTCTCAGCCTCCATCTCTGTCATCTCAGAGCCCCTCATTGTACTTCACGTCGAAGACCCACTTCTGCGAGCAAGCAACAATACGAACATCAACCAACAGCTCCCTCCACTAAAAACCTCGAACTTCCTCCCAACCAAAATCCATTCAAAGTCATCAGATCTACTCCGAGGTGTGCTGGTCGTTTCTCGAATCCTCTAGCTGTCTCGCGAGCACATTGATCAACCATGGCCATGTAAAGACTCCCGTAGGTCCGCAGGAAGTTATGATTACCAATGGCTGGTGGTAAGACGGACAAAAAACATGTTGATTTCAGATGATAGGTATGACGACACCCACAACAATCCCCAGTCATTAAAACACACACAGAGCTTGACTCGAAATTGGCTAGTTCAGGGCCTGAGGCTCATCGAATCAGCATATGCCTCGCAGCCATACATCCAACTACAGATTCGCAGTGCATGGCTGATGCATGTCAGCAATTGTGGCGGATTCCCGTTTCAAACAATATGACAAATATTTTCGTATCCTCATATGAAGTCTCCCGCAATGAAATTTTTTTAAATGAGGGTAGAAGTCATCCATAGATCGTGAACGTTTTTCATCATCTCCGTTCATCGACCAAGAAAAAGTCCAGGCCCAGTCTTTCGCTCCTACAGAATCAAACCCACGGCCCATTTCTTCCTATTCTACGTCTTCCTGCATCCCGTTGGCCACTGCATTGAAAAGCCCGGACATGAACGCAAGAGAATGATGATCAAGCATCGTGCAAGTCACAAACCCCCATTCATTGGCCTCTAGAACTTGAACTGAGTCTCCGACGACCATGAGAAGAATGCAGAAATAACCTTGATAAGCAGACCGAGCCCGAGCGAATGGGATGTAGTTGCTGATGATGGTAGTAAGGACTGAATGAACCGAGCAACATTTAAACAGGGAGTCTCACAAGTGCTCTTCTATCCTGCACCTCATGAAACAGTTCTACTCTAGTCCAACAACAACGAGCACAACAAACTCAGACTCCACCCCTACCCAATCTTGCTCATCGTGCAACCAAGCAGAGCTGTACTCCTGATGATTAGCCAGGACAGTAGCCGCTGTCGCTGTCGCCAACAGTTACTCCTTTCCCACGGCGGTGACTAACTCCCCACAATTCTCTCTTTCTCTCTCTCTGCTAGGAAGAATAGAAGATTCCTTCCTTCTTGATCTATGCACATGCACCTATTTACGTGCTCCGAACGAGGAACTTTCATAGCTGGGCCGGTAACTGCGAGGGCAGTCCAGTAAGTTCTAAATCGGGATGTGACCTGCACTTTTTCACTTCCCAAAATCGCTGGAACCATCAGTTTTGCACAAGTGGCCGACAAAAGCGGTGAGTTGCCACGCTAGATACTTCTGGCCGAGCGAACCGATGGATAAGCGACGATTGACTGATCAATGCGGGAATCGGGATGTTTCGGGACCCACTGTATGCTTGCAAGCGCTGTGACCACTGGCCAACCATTCGCGCCTAACACCAAAAGCTTTCACCACAGGCTCTACGATAGTAATTTATGGAATTCATCTAGCAATTCTGTGCTTTTCAACGCTTGGTTTCATTTTTTGAGACATTTAAACTAGTTCCTCACCCGAAATATATTGAGGGGAAACAGGAGGACAAGCATCCGCAAAATGTAGGGGATGGGTGAAAGGATCCAAAGGGCCACTCCTTCCTATCCCTTCGGTGTATATTTTGTCACTAAGTTTAGTTTATGTGATGCATTATAAGAGCTTTTTGGTTGTAGCTTCTTTCACTTCTTTGCCCTTCGACGGTGCTCATATGCGCCATAGAAACGAATTGAAGTCCTTTTCTGAAGCGTATACTCTGTCACAGGCGTCAATAAATCGATTGGCAAAAGAAAAAAGACGCAAAATGATATTCTTTCATGTCTTTTCTCAACATATCGAACTTGTGAAAAAGATGTCACCTACCGCAGCAATCCATTTTCTTCACGAATAATAAGGCTTCAAACACCTCCAAATGCAAGATACATACAACTCCACCACATTGTCTCATACCTCTAATTTCTTGAAATATCATTAGAACGAAATAAAAAACCTTCACTACTGCACTCCCACAGAAGCTCGTAGCGACCGAAAGGCTACATAGGAGAAGCAGAAGCCGAAACTCCACTTACGGAAGATCAGGCAACGGGCCTAGCACAACTCGATAATGATAGGAGGAATGAGGCTGTAGAGAGAGCTTTATCTTCTTGAAAGCATATTTCGTTCATCAGTTGATTTCACGTGTTTGCAGAACACTGCGAGATTTAGAGTGAAGATTAGAAACAACGGAAAGATCACCACGTCTAACTTACATTGAGGGAGATTACTAAGTGGAAAGCACCCCGCAAAGATCGATGGCTTCCGGCGTGAAAAGGTACTAGAAGGGTTCAGCAGGTGACCAGGCTGCGAATTTACCTTCGTAGCACAACAGGCCGGTGAAATTCCATATCCGCAACTCTGCATGACATGCAGAGCGAATCCTCCCTCACGAGGGAATGCAAACCGCTCGACCTACGTCGCTTCTTGGTCTTCTTCCTTTCTTTCTCGTTTGGGACTCGCGAGAAGACGACGGGTTCTTGGATGCGGAGATCGTGGGATCCTCAGATACAGCCTTTAATGGTCTGGATTGAGACAGCTCTGCTCGAGGGAACGTCTGTCGGAGCTCTAAGATAAAGCCCGCGACCAATGCACCAGCCACCAGGGCCAGTGACCCGCGGCCCCGCCTGGCGCTAACAGGGGATTATGTTCCTTCCGCTGCAGCTTCCGTTTTGACTAAACAATGTATAAACTGTAGAATATTATATTCCGTGGCATTCAACTCGCGACCTTTTTGTTGATGTGAACGACAAGAACCGTTAAAAAAACTCCATAAATGCTTCTCTCTATGTTCCGTCTCGCTTTGTCATGTTGTCGCGAAATGGGAGGTTGTCTTAGAAAATTTTTTTGGATATATATATATTGTTCCTTTCCGTAGGGTATTTCATGCGGGAAAAAATCTCGATCCACTTTCGTACGCTTAATGACCTTCCGCTAGATACCTGCCGAAAGTCAATGGTCGCTGGTCACAGTAGAGTGTGATGTCGTGATACTTCATCGTGAGTCCACTACTTGCGCCTCTCTTTGTTATCTTTATGTAAAAAAACAAGTGAATCAATCACGTTAGTTGACAATTCTTTGGATACTCTGTTGTTGTTTGTAAATTGTTTTAACTAAATAATTAGGATATCTTTGGTGCTATGGAATATTTATTATATATATATATAATATTTGGGGCTAGCACATGTTATCGATTTGGTTCCATCCTTGTACTATTTGATGGGTATTCCTATCCATTTTGTTATTTTACTTTGTCTATGATACTTCTCCCTTGAAACACGTGGTAAATGAAGTCCATCACGTCATATTATTTAAAGCTCGGGGTTGTTATAAATCTTGTCTAACAGTCTGACCACTTTGTTGCCTACACATAATATTTTGTCTTTCCAATTTACAAACATTGATGGTCCGTTCATATACTTGCACTCTTCCCAAGTGTTAGAGATTGTTGCGTATGAGGTTTACTAGTAATATTCTCAGCAAGAGAATTTCTATTCCAAGTTATCATCGAAATTATCATTCTGTGGGTTTCACATCAATATTTCATACTTATCGTCACGTTGAATGCCGGAATATATTTCGAGAGTCTGTACACATTAAATTAACAAGATTTGACATCTTAAACTATGAAACAATATAGAAAACCCATCATGCTGGGTTTTCAATATTTTTGTCATCCCCATGTGGTTGGCATTTAATTGTTCTATCATCTTCAATCATAACGCGTCACTTATGAAATTACATAAGAAGGAAACCTAGCTCGAGGACATGGTAGGTGATAGCTACCATGCCTATTGAGGCATCCCATTGGGTGCGAGTACTTCATGTACTCTAGACCTAGCCAGTGGTTCCACCAATCTAGATAAAACTTCCAAATAAAAGAAATGAATTGGTGAATTTGTGGAGTTGTAACACATCAGGATAGTTCCATATGCCTTTTAGTGGTAATGCGGTGTGCAACAAAGAGGAGAGCTGTGTTCGGTAGCCTGCACAATGTGAACACGTCATCTTTGAGTTGATAAGTTGATATATCATGTGTGATAATAGTCTTCTGCGGATTTTGGCTCTCATTCCTGCCATTACTACTATAAGTAAATAAATTATTCATCCTTGATATCAACTATTCCTTGTGTTTTTTATGTTTGAATCATAGTCGGTTTTGTCTTTGAATCGAGAATGATGGATTTTTTTGACAAAATGGAAAACTGGTGTTTATTAATGTAATATTGTGGTGAAACGTTGTTTGCTTCGTGTATTTTCTTGGAAATATTGTAATTTTCCATCAAATAGAATATGTGAGATAGATTATAATTGTACATATTGGGGTAGATGCTAAATTTGAGTATATGAGTTAGCCATAGAGTGTTATTATCATTCAAAATGTTAGAAAATGGTGACTCACATTGCACTTGAAAGAATGTATTCACACTTGAAACCACACAAGATATATGTGGTTCACCCTTGGCAACTTAGAACATCAAGAGAAAATCATTATGCACAAACAAGTACACCCACCATAGCCATACTCCACAAGCTCTATGGTGTCAACTCTCTCACTAGTCTATTCTCCAAGACTAAAAAATGTGGAATGGGTATCAAATGTGAGACTCTCCCAAGGTATTACCCTAACTGTAAATAAGACACTAACTAGTGTTAGTAACTAACTAAAGTTAGTCATAAATATATATAAAGTTAATATCTAACAAACTCCTGCTTGGCTCTAGCCTTGAGCTAACCTCCTATTGTAAATGAAATTGAGTGGGAAGTTCTAGAAGGTAAAACTAAAAATATAGTTTTCCCTCTATGTCCTAGATAAATTTTTGTAATAAATTTTAGCCATCAACTCTAAGATAAATTCGGTTATAAAAATATTATTGATAATTATTTGCATATCTCGTTGAAAATTTGTCGCTTCATTTTGATGATATCAATATAAATGATAACATCATGAAACTCCCTCTTTGCAATACCAAGTATTTCTCTCAAAATATACTTTACCTTGGCATTCAAAATTTGCTCCTCCAATACCACTTTTAAATTTTCAATATCCTATTATAGTTTGTAAGTCATGATTTTTTCCTTATCCTTCTCACCCCACTTGGATCTTTCCTTCCACTTTGAATCACTAGCTTTCTCCATAGCATGATCAAATGGAAGAATTGTATCAAGTTTGTGACCTCTAGGCTTACTTTCACTTGAGTTTATATCCAATGGTTTTTTGGAAGCTTATCATGAATCTAGAAGTACAAGTAGAATCCCTAATGCACTCTCTTACACAAAATCTCAAACTCAAGACTCCATAATCTTATGAAAATTTTCACAAAGACTCAAATATCACTCGAAAGGTAGATACTTTATTGATGATTAAAGTCTTACTTCAAACTAAAGCTCCAATTCTAAACAAGGCTTCACTCTCCAAACAATTGAGGTAAAAATCACAAATTCGAATGAAAAAAGATATATGACAACATGCAATAGGTCCACTTGGATCTTTTAGAAGTCTAATTATCCTCCAATTTACTTTGGTGTACCAAGTCAACCTTCCCCATTTATTTAAAGGTACTCACCAATTCAAACCAATCAAGAACTAGTACAAGTCAAGGAAAGTCAAGATACTCATGTGATGAAATTTGTTCCTTGATTCTTACTTAACAACAAAATAGTTGTTCTCATCTACTATATCAAGAGCTACTGTATATTTTCTTCCAACTTAACCAACTATATTTAAACTTCTTATTTCAACATTCGACATTGAAGCTTTTTCCTTTGATTTTCGTTTCTTGATCCTTCTAAAACTTAAGCCTTCCCTCAATTCGTTTATCAATGCAGGATTTTAAAAAATCAATTAGCCAACATTTATATAAACTTTTTGATTCCCCACATCCTCCACCACGTTGGACTTGAGTTGCGTAGATGAAATAGAGAAATCATTTATTTCCAACTTCTTCCTCGATCCATTCAATTGACTCACAGCACTTGATCGAGTACTCTAGCTTGGTTGATCCTCCCTTAAGATAAATTCCTCTGCAAATCTTACTTTCTTTTTTTCATGTGCAAGAATATATACTTTTCAACTCATAGAGCTCTCTCCCTTTTCAAATGTGCACTAGTGACGAAACATATCAATAGACGATATTTTCTTATCCTTAGATTGACTTGGAGCATGAGTATAATTGTTGTGTCTAAATCCATCATGATGTCAAGGATTAGGAAAATTCATTTGGAAATGAGTACCTTTTCAACTAAAACATGAAACTGTGAAATTTTTTTGCAGTGGATTTCATCTTGGAGTATAATTTCCATACCCTTTGGAACCTCCCCTATCATCTAATTCCTCTCCTCTCATAATTGTACTACGTTGATCTTGAGATCAGCAAACATTTTGATGATAGATTTTTACTCATGTTGCAAGTCTATCACTTCAATATTTACTACTAGTCAAGCAATAAAAGTAGGGGTTGTCATTTTTATCACAAAATGTGATGTTATTCCTCTCGCCACCAAGCTAGAATCATCATCTTCTATACTCTCCTCCATTCAAATAACAATACGAATAGTCTCAGCCTTAGAAGAAGTCTTTTCATATCTCATCTTGCTTCAAATTTAAGGCTTCAAACCTACAATTAAATTCTTCGTCAACATTTCCACAATCCTAACCATGGTTGGCTTGACCTCCTCTCCACTCTTTCTTAACGTCACACAAAAATATGATTCCAACTTCTCCGTTCTCTCCACATATGACCTCATCTTCTCACTCTCCCCTTGCTTCAAAAAGGTAACTTCACACATCAGCTTCTTGTAACTTTCATTTGGAAGAAATTTTTCAATAAGATTCTTTGTCAAACTCTTCCAAGTATCTTCCTCCACATGTACCTTCTTGTACTCATTGTACCACTTCAATGGAGAATCCTCCAAGAAGTCATGCAAATGGATATCTCATTCTTTCTCTCATTATTTCCAATACATGTTCTCTTGAAGTCCCTCACAAAAGCTTCTCTATCTTCATTCTCTCTTCCATAAAACACTCGAAGTTTCCCCATTTCCAACTTTTTTTGTTGTTGATGTGCTTGCAAAAATCAAAATTGATCCTCATTATTGGTATCAAAATTGGATTGAAAACTTGTACCAGTCATAGGAAAGTTTAGCCCTAATCCTAACTATACATGTGACTGTAACCATGATTGTGATCGTGACTACAGCTACAATTGTGATCATGACTAGCCATCGAGCAACAAGCATCAACGTTGACCAACCGGTAGGACTTTAAGAAGTAGGGAACAAGTTTGCGCGGCAAGAAAACTAACATTGTGAGTATTTTTATGTGGCATGATTGTCTTAGATGACAATTTGAATCTTGTCCCTATCTTGAAGGGAAGCTATATTAATTCTAGTGCATCACAAGAGTCTCATTAAGTGAGTTTTGATCAAAGGTAGCTTCAATTTTTTTACTCTAGAGTATGTAGGCCATTGATGGAGTAAAGAATATATTGACGATCTAGAAGTAGAGTCAATTTGAAGTTGGTGTGATTGATTTTTAATTTGTGTATTTTTTGTCTTAGTGCTTAGAATCCAAATTGAGAATTTGGAGTGTATTTTTTGTTTTAGTGCTTAGAATCCGAATTGAGAATTTGGAGGGTGAAAGCAATTTTAAAAATGAACAAAGTGGATCAATGCTTATAATTACCTTGATACTTAGAGTCAAGATTGGCCTAAAAAGATTTAAAACATAAGTGATTGAAGTCCAATATTTGGTGTTTCAAAAACCCTAAACCCTAAACCCTAAACTTTTGGATAAAAAATAGGAGCAGCAATATAGGCATATCATAGAGTGTCGGTTTGATCTCAAAATTTAGTAAGGTCATAGAAGATATTAAATAATTTGCTTAAGATTAAAGATATCAAACATATCATTAGCAGTCTTAGAATTGCAAAATTTTGATATTAGGGGTTGAAATTAGAGTAAAATATTTTCAAAATCTTGTAGAAGTAACAAATATTGACTATTTGTGAAAAAAAAATGAGTAAGATAGAGGAATAAAAAAAATATAAGATTTTTCCTAACGGTATCACCACTAGATTACTAGCATCAATTTATCAATCTAGATACCAAAAGGCCTCCAAAACTAAATTTTAGTGTTTTAAATGCCCTCATGAGCCTATGTTAGTCTAGGTTGGATTGGTTTGACCCTTTGATGGATGTTTTTGAGATAGAGCATTTTTATTTATATTTCATGTGATTTATATGACTTCATCTTAGCTTCTTGTTTATGCATCACGTTTTTTTGTGTTGATACTTTGTTATGTTGAGTGTTACTACTCATGTGTGATATCGATAGTGAGGCTAGATTTGTGGGCTAGTTAGACTATCCATGTTTCTCCTAAGTGATACAAGACTTGCATACATGTAGACTAGATGAGTGTTTGTGGTGATGGCAAGTTTCTCATTGCTTTTAGGATAATTTCTGTTACGGATTTTGATTTGAGATGAGTACCCTATTGCTATTGTTGATTTTGATTCTTATACGGGACTTGTTGCTAAGGCTAGTATTGAGGTGATACACTGGAATCACAATCGAGTTCTTTGGAGGTTCCAAAGGATGGACTTATAAGATTAGCAATGGGTATGGTGAGAATGACACTAGCGATGCTTGCTAGCTAAATCGATAACCCATGACCAACCATGATAGCTAGATGTCCCATTTTCCCGGATGACTTTTCTCCAAACCAAACTTTTATCAATAATAACATAAACCTTTTAATTTGTAAAAAATATCATAATCTTAATTTGAAATAAATATAATATGTTCACACAGATGACTTTTCTCCAAGCCAAACTTTTATCAATAATAACATAAACCTTTTAATTTGTAAAAGATATCATAATCTTAGTTTGAAATAAATATAATATGTTAACAACAGTTTGAAAAAATTGAAAGTGTAAATTAGTATATAATTTATATCGTTGATCAATCAACAAATTAATTATTGATATAACATCAGATAAATATTATCTCAATCATTTTTATGTTTGATATATTTTAATTTTTTTTAAACATAATATTAATTTCAAAATTCAATCATTTATAGAAAAAAAAGAATTTTAATTAGATAAATAAAATTACTGTAAATGATTATTCTATTCCATCATCAAAATTTTGCTCCATACATCTTATATTATTTTTATCTTATATTATTAGATTCATATGGTAGACAACTAACAAAAATTATTGTGATCATTTGAACTTATTCAACTAGGATTATGACTAGTAGTGAATTCTCACACAAATCCAACATAAGTTTCAAACATTCATTTTTATAATATTCACATAAAATAATAATTTCTAAAAAATTATTTTCTTTTAAATAAGAATGTAAATTTATGTGATATTGAAAGCATAAAATATATCAAATGATTTCAATATCAAACTTTTTGCTTTTAATCGGTTCTAAACTTCCTCAATATTCACATTAGCATTAAACTTGTGTCAAGTTATTTTTCAATTTTTGAAAATCAATACTTACAAGGATAAAGTTCATGAATGAATTTACAACTAATGCATTAAAATGAATGAAAATTTAATATTTTCAAAAAAAAATTTAAAAAATTTTTATGATTATATACTAAATATAATATATAATAATTTTTTTTAATTGAAATTTCATCATGATCTAAATATTTTTTTATAAAAAATCAAAATATTTTGATATAATTAATCCTAATATTTTTATTAATCATATAATACTACATTTAATAATTCAAATTTATTTAAATTTATAATTTTCATAAGAGTAATAAATTATTGTATTGAATCCAATATAAAATATACAACTTGAAATTAATGGATATTAACAATTGCACAAAATTTTACATGTTTTTGTGCAAATTCTTATTAAGAAAAAAAACATAAAGACAAATTTTTTTCTCTCATTTTTCTAATAATAAAAATTAGTTAAATTTATCTATTATTTATAAAATAAAGTTAATGCTATAGCAAATGAAAATTATTACTAAAGATCAATATTATATATAATAAGATGTTGTGGTATATTTCAAAATGAATGTAAGTACAATATTGTGATGCATCTCGATCATAATAGCATATCATCTTTTAGCACTTGAAATTGATATTTTCTCAAACATGATATAATTCTCTCCCCTGACATAAAGTCAATTTTCATTGTAAATAATTAGTTATTTTGTGTTGTCGTACTAGATGAGAGCCACTCTTAACATGTGAAACATAATACTTCATAATAAATTTCATCCTAATGCAAAAACAACTGCTAACCAAAGGAGCCATAACGTTCCAACTATTTTAAAAAAAAACTGATTGTGTGAAAATCCTCCATAAATAATAATCATGGGCCACCATAGAGATAGGGCTTGATAAAGTGGGAAGGGACCATGAAGTGATTAATACGCTTTATTACCCATAATATCTCCACCACACATATGTATGATTCTCTTGTCAAAATGTGCCAAATGTGACTTGAGAAAGGTGGATAGATATTATGGTGGACGTGAAACTATAATGGAAAATTTTTTTCAATAAATGTTTACATCTCCCAAGTGTGGAGATGATTAACATTGGTTTCACTACAAAAATAAAAAATAAGTTGATAGAATTGAATGATTGAATTGGCTGGGCCCTACTTGCTCCATCTCCAAGTACATCAACATTGGCTTGCACCCTTATCTCTCCAATAAGTCGTCTAGAAGCCATGGATGAGGTGTTCAATGCCTCACACAATATGAAAGACTTAGGAAGTCTAACCTGTCAGCTAGCCTCCCTTCTTTATGGATCCAACTCCACGGATGCTCCTCTAGACTCAGTAGTATGTGTTGCATATGATGATGATTTCACACAATTATGGTTTCCCAATCAAGAATTGGTAATGTTCATGAAGTGTCATTATGGGAAATATTATTGTGAAACATTTTATTTATATATATATATATAATCCCGTGACTTTACATTCTAATTTAACAAGTGGTGGAAATAACTCAACGTTAATAATTTTGTTTTCGCATGAATTCCACTCACAGAAAATGTTAAAAATTTCAGGTCTAGGTTTCGTTAGTTCGTGGGCTCGAGTCTCGTCACACCATGGGGCAGCCCCTGGTGTGTGACGGGATTAGGGAGAAATGAGACATTGATTCTTCTTCCAAACAGGGGGTGGAATACCTGCAAGTGGTTTAATGTTAATGTATCGAGGATTAAATATGCTCTAAAACATCGAAATATGAAAGTGGAAAGAAGTTGCACAAGTCTGAGGACCTAGCATAGATTCCGATCCATTTCTTGGCGCAAGATTTACAACCATTTTCTTTTCCACATCTTATTCGAACCTACCTCATATCGATCGTCGAGACAGGCTTCCGGTTGTGAGCTTGGACTCGATCACTGGAGGAGCTCGGGCATTCCACCATATGAAGAAACTACGCTTCGGGATCCCAGTTGCGTGCTCTGTTACGCCCCAGAACCTCGTGCTCACGCCTCCATTTGAAATAAATTTCGGGTGTGCCTGGCACAGCACTTGGGAATTGGGCCGACGAACGCAGAAAGTCGTCCTGCAGACGAAGGTTTCATGTGGGGGCCGAGGAATGCACTTACTAATTCGGCTCATTCACGATTAGATCTTGTGGACAAGATGACACATTCTTCTCTCTGACTTGCTGCACGGAATTGACAAACTACGCCGAACCGGATGTAGGGCCGCGGGGTGCTTATCATCGAGAGCAAAACGGTGGAAGTATGTGGACTTTGGCTGAGCTTCGAGTGGAGCCCCGAACGTCGGTTGAAGAGCGGACGACCTCGTCATGTCCTTGGGAGCTGTTTTACAGTAGGGACCCAGTCCAGAACAAGGATTCTTTGGCTTCCGAAACACCCACGAGCCAGAACGTGGTCCAGTATCGCACGATCTTACATCCAAAGGAGTTGGCCAAACGCAAAACGCAAGTCTTGTCTCGTCATGCCCTATACTTATCTTTGCACTGATTCGGCTCGTAAGAGCGCCGGTAGATGAGTACGACGCATGGTGAGAGATATCAAGCATGTTCCTCTGGGTTCGGTTCTTGTCTCCACCATGCTAGGTTCAAGCGACGCATTCAGAACCGGATTTTGGATCGTAGACGTGTTCTCCGCTGCTGAACTTGTGGATCCATCTTCGATCGTGGTTTCTAGGCTGTATCGTTATCATTGAAACCGATTATTCAGTAACACGTATTGGCTATGAGAATTCGGACCCTTCTTTCCATCCTCGGAGTTTAGGATAAGATGGGACCTTTATTTCACCAGAGGAGAAATCCACGCAGGGAAATGTCGGTCGGCTGCTACCAAGTCCAACATCGGCAACGATCGCAGATGAGTTGCGCCTCAGAGATGTGACATATCACAATTACAAGATGGTCATTTAACGTACGAGAGCTTAGAGATGTAATTGCTCGTAACAATCATTCAGACATAAAAAAGATATCTACATGACGTCCCTGTACCTGATCTCCGATCGATTACGCAATTCAATGCCCTTCAGCTCGAAAAGACATTGAATTGAATTCAGCAGGCGACTTCCGAAACCAAAACGCCCTGTCCCGATCACGCGTCGAATAAATCTGTACGTTAAAAGCTCCTGTGATTCAAAACCGCTTTCCAAGACTTCAAATGTCAGGGATCCCTTGTGCACCTCTGCATAACTGACAAACACGCGGCAACTTTATCTTCGTAGAGGAGCAGGGCAGTTCAAATTCCAAATTCCAAATCCGTCTCCAGACACAAGAGCATGTCTGATACGTTCGAACTTCTTGCTCCTTCCCGAGCTTCGTTAGGGGAAAGCACACATTGAAATCGGTACTGGCAACGACAACAGCTTTCAAAATTAGTGAGGAGCCCCAAGAGCATTCTCACGTCGCAACCAGTACACATTGGTACGCTTATTGTCTCGATTGCTTTGTCTGGCATCAGTCGGCCACGGCTGGGGCCACCACAAAATCTGCTCCGAGGGCACTTGGTCTCTGACGGTCAAGGGCATCTCCGGTTGCCCCACATCTTGTTTGGCGTCCAGCGTTTGGCCCACTCTGGAATTGTCAAGGCCAGAACTGCAGGGTTCTTGGTAAACATGGCCACGCGCAAATTGTACAGAGCTCGGAGCATCCACTGACATTCGTCTCACTCAGAGAAGGTGAGCCGTCATTTCCAGGGCTCCTTCCACTCCTGCAATGCCAAACCTTTCAATCCTACGAGTTGTCGTCCCCATGAGAGCCGGCCCCTCGCCTGCCCTGCTCTGCAATCTACCTCACTCCACCTGACATCAAGTACATTCAGCGATCCCTACAAGTCCTCGGATTCCCTCGACCTGTACGAGCATGTCTTGTTTGCCCAGTGCAACGGGGCCCCCTCGAGGTCCAGCGCCAAGCCCCGCATGAGTTCACGCAAAGCAGACACCGTAATTGACCTCAGCCTGCAGCCGTTGCTATTCCACGAGAAGAGCCAAAATGTTTTGTTTCCAGGCAGCTCCAGGTCCAAAAAGACGACTTCGATGGTCCACATTACGCGTCTAATTTTCGTATAAAGCTTCGTCTCGATCTGGTCTAAATTCATCAGCAGTGCATTCGCTCGAGCTCCCTATCAATCAATCGATCAAAAAATCCATCACACAGTCAGAGCAAGAGCAAATTTTCCTATTGATAGTTCAGATCCGATATTTTTATACATCTTCATATACTTCTCCGTTTCTTCCTGTGAGCTTAGCAGTAAGTTCATCGAGGTCTGACCGTCTCTATCACCGACAGAATCATGGCACAAGCAATGAGGTTGATTGCAGCACTGGCTCTCATCGCCGGCTTGGCTCTGAGCCAGCAAGTTCCCACAGCGAGGGCCGCTGCGTCGAGCTTCACTCAGGACTTCCAAGTGGTGATCACCACGGGCAAGGACCACAAGGGCTCAGTCAGCGGAGCCACTCTGGCCATTCAGAGCGAGGTGGCCGGGACCGTTCTGGACCTGGACACGAAAACGTCGCTGATCGTCGCCAACAAGGCCACCACATTCGCCACCTCGGCCTCCCTCGGCTTCTCGGGCAAGGTCTGCTTCTTCCAGCTGCAGTACACTGGTGGATCGGCCGCCGAGTGGTTCGTGAGCACCATCGCCGTCACCGTCGTGGACACCAAGGAGACCGTCACCTTCAAGGTCGACCAGAGCGTCAAGATCGCCGAGCCCTTGACGGTCGATACATGCAAAGTCAGACAAGAGTCTTGAACGAGGGCGCCCCCGTTCTCATCTTCTCATCCGTATTGCTATTATTATTGTTCATCGGTGGCGTGAATTATAATGCTTAGTGTGAATTATAGATATATCTTACACGAAGCTTGTACAGAGTCGGGTGGGCACTGACCGCAGTTTTTCTCCTCAGTCGCCGTTAGCTGGTGGCATTTGCGGATCAGCCTGGCCCGCCGAAGATGTACTGCTGCAGTTTTATGAATAAAGGCTGCTGCTGATCAGCTAAATGTTTTTTGAGTCTATTTTCTGTGAACCTCTCTCTCGTTTCTGTGATGTTGTGCGTGGTCTACTCTGTGCTGTGAATGTGACGAGCGATGCAGTGAAAAATGCATGTGTGCATCAGAGTGAGGTAAGCGATAGCAGCAGAATTCATCACAGAGCATAGGAAGGCAATGAATTCAAGAAGCGAAGACTTCAGGTTTTCATGGTAGAGTCACTCACTGCTCCAGAGCATTCTAGATAAGCCTGAAGGCTCTAAACGCCATGCTATGCAGGACTTAGTGTCTAGCTCGGCCCTCGCTCTTCTGCTCCCCTTGCTGCAACAAGAGCCTCCCTAGAATCTAGATCAGTTCTTTTCTCAGCTTTGGTGGCACAGGTGTTTCTAGCTTTATGATGCACGTATCGTAAGTTACACGTGATTTCTAGGAACCTGAGATACGGGGCAAGAGGCAGATGAAGCTCCTCAATCCTGATACTACCCATTTCTCTGCAATCCGTTCGGTTTCCTCCATGGGATCTAGATTTCCTTGTGGGAAATCTAGATCCGAAAGCTGCTCCACTTGTTCTGACACCCTGTTCCCGGGGACATGGATTCCCGATGCGCGGATCCTTTTTGATAACCAGCGAATCATCGTGATGTGACCGTGCAACTTGCATATATATCTCCATCACTTGGACTGCGCGTCAAACCGGTCACATGAAAAGAGTTGTAACCGCTTTCCATTTTGTTCAGAGCCGTGTGAAATTCCGAGTTTTCTACAAGACGGGAAAACATGACTCCAGCCATCCTCTCCATTGTATTCTTCAAATATCAGGAAGGATAAGGTTGAAATTGAATCACTGAGAATGCCTTCTACTCTTTGTAGTGTTAAGTTGGATTAGCAGTCTATATTATCAAACACTGGAAATATTATCCACAAGGTCAGTGGTCCAACGTCAACTCCTACCACCTCAGGATATACATCTGCGTGAGTTGAGCATAGAAGGTGGTGTGTTATTATCAAACGCTATCTAAATATTCTTCTCCGTTAATTCAGAACTGTTGCCATATTCTGACCTGCAACTTGGAATCCATGAAGAACGAACGTTGGGTGTTTAAAGATCTTAATTTTCTTGTCCTGAATAGCTTTAACAGAAATATGGTGTTCATATCAGTTCTGGTTTGATGTGGAGAGCTCTTGCCTTACTAAAGTACAACAGATTTGCGGGCAGTAGCTCAAGTCCAAAAACGATTTCGACTGCATACTTATAACTGTTTCATAACGTTCTGTACTACCGGAAATTCTAGGCATACTTGAGTCAAATATCCGCTCTTCTGATGGCAGTATAATCCAGAGAAAGAGCCAGAAAGATTGAATTAATTTCATTCAGGAGAAACATCTAAGATGCATAATACTGTCACTTAAGATTTGTTTGATGCATAAGAATTATCTTTCTCCCACAAAGCTTCTCACCACTCAAAGAGCTCAGGTTTAATCTTCACATAATCGCTGCATATCGAGACAAGAAGCAGTTTCTAAATTCATCGAACTCATTACATTAACTTGCATTATAAACCGGACTCAGATGGTTCAAAATATTGACGGTTCCTCTGAGGATTGAATCTGGATGAATGAATTTCATACCGACTCTTTCGGCACATAAGGACAAAATGTCCAACTTCTACCAGGCAACTATGAAGTGTTCATTTCAATGCATCACTGGACGGCATATGACTTTTTCTGTTTCCTCATGCGTTCCATGTCAATGGATTTAGATGCTTGCCTCTCACACATCACGCACCTTTATAGCTTAGTCGTCTTTCGGTAGGTTACCTGTACGCCGATTCCTGGATTCAGAATTCAAATATTTGAATCCCGGCTTCCTGATATAAGAGGATTCCATCTTTACAGACCTTCGAAGATTTATGTAGAAACTTCCACTCATTGTCTAGAGAAAGAGTTCTCTTGAGTAGCTCATATTTGAAACTCTCAAATGTCCTTTGCAAGCCTCACTCCAGTAAAAGGATTTTGTAAAACCTGTACGGAGCGTTATGAGTGTTCTAGAAAAAAGAATGTTGGGACTGCATTGTCAGGTCTTGGGACTTGGTCAACGTCAAAACGCTTGAAGCTGATTGATGACCATAGCAGATGCATAAGCTTATCCAATCGATCTACTTTTGATGTGTTGGATCCAGTAAGCGTAAATGTGAGTACAAGAAATAACTGCATTCAGTGGGACAAAATTCATCACCACTGAAATGTTAAAGCACTCTAGACCGAGGTCAACACAACCCGCTCTATAGACAAACACCTGCGACAGGACACCCCGTAAAGTGCGTGGCTGCAGAGGAGGACTTATTTAATGTGCACAAGGCGACATCCCTCCATGGTATTCTGGTCTGGAATCCTCATGTTGTTTCTGTATTCACTCAATCATTTATAACTTCGAACCTTCTTCATGACAATTCAGACTTTTCTGTTTTTTCTTGACGAGAAAAAAAAATCAGAATGTTAACGATTAGCCACCACTAACAGAGCACAAGGATGGGACGTTAAATCGTACAAGGATGGAACCAAAAAGGTAACATGGGGCTAGGTCCCAATAGGAGCACACTTGAAATATGTACTACATCATCTAAAATATCTGAACTAGGTGAAACGGTCTAAAATCATAGTAAGAAATATCTCATAATGTGATTGTTCTCATATGGATTGCACCAACTAATGGTCTTTGTGAAGCAATAGAAACACTTTGCTCTATAGTAATGTAAAGAGAATGATACCCTGCCTAGTATTATAGGCTTTTGTGCACTCACGAACATGTCGAATTAGGTGTTCATAGCTCCATATAACTTCAAAGCTAGAGGAACAAAGATGTGACCTCTTTGCATACCCCTATACTTGGAGACTTTGGTAGCTCCACCGTCGCCCATTCTCGAGTATGGGTTATCACCCCCTCTGAAACTATGTCATGAGTAGGATCTGTAACCACCACAATAACCTGGTCCTCCCAAACCAAGTACAGGTCTGCCTTAACCCTAGTTGACTACAAGGCATTCCAACACTCCCTACATATGAAGTATCCACCTTCCCGTGCCATAACAAACAACACATCTCTAATGGCATCATAGGTACCGCAATACTTTGTACTCAGAATGAGCAACAAATCATATGAACACCTATTACATCTAAAATGATATCACACTCACATGTGAGTAATGAAGATGTAGATGATGGACCAAACCAAGAGGATACCTCATTAGACAAAGTAACTTGTGCAAAATTAGCCCAATGGGGATCATTCAAACCTCACCAATGGCTTTGCCCTTGCTCTTGAAGTTCCAACGCGAGTGCTCTCTTTCGCGAGGATCGTGAAGTACACACTCGAGGTACACAAGTTTGACTTGGGTAACAACGATGACATTGTGCCCCAGATTTGACAAGTGTCGATGAGCAGCATGAATGACTGATTGAGCCGTCCATGCAGGTTGAGAGGGAGCATGGGAGAGCATGGTAAAACTGGAAATTCCATTCAAACCAATGGGCAGAGAAGAAGGGAGGCTTGTGCCTAGAGCTCAAGAGCTTTTGCAAAACTTGCCCAAAAATTGAACCTTCATGTCATCAATGGTGGAAGGCTGGAAGCATGCTAGCATGATCGGAGGGAGGTGTGACAGCGAACAGGAAGAGTGCATATAATAAGAGTGACGGGAGACAAAATGAAATCGACGAATTCCAAGCTCCATAATGTTACCTACTTGTGATTGAGAACGATGTCCCTGAACAACCAATCATACCACAAAAACATGTAAACAATATGACACAAAAAAATGATACCAACTTAAGCTTTGCTTCCATAGTCCGTCTTCTCTTCGCCGTTTAGAAAATTCAAACCAATACAAGAGATATCGAAACTGCATCATTTAGGCCTTGAAGAACTCATCATTGCTTCCCTGGGTCACAGCAGCAGGGCAGGTCGGAGTAAGGCACCAACTCACCAAGGCCAACTGGTTCACCTACGAAACAAAACCTCGAAATTTCGAACGCGTTTGAGTTGACTTCTGTTGCAAAATGTTCCGTCATCAAATGACATGGACGCATCTTTGTGTAGAGGCTAAGAACTTTCACTCCTCCAGATTCAGTCCATACGTCACATGAAATCATGAACCCAAAGTGTGTCGCTCGTTAACGAAGAAATAATAATGCGGAAGTCACCTCGGCCACATTTGCGAGTCCAACTGTTCGCAATGGCTGATTTATTATTATCAGAATGCGCGTGGCAAAGAAATTCAAGAATCGAGAATTATGCTCGTTATCATTACTCATACCTCGTACGAGCGCGAGCTCAGCTCAGGAGCAGGACGCAGCGGTCCAAGGCGATGTAGAGGCAAGTCAATTGAGCTGTAAAAAGTGACTCTGACTGCACAAACGCTTTTGACATGGAATGAAAGTTGAGCTCATCTTGGCTCGACTCGGGAACTGCGCTCGCTCTCCTCGTCTCTGCCTCTCGGCCTCAAGATTCCATAGTCACAACGTTGACCTGAATCAATCGAGGGACGGAGGGATGGCGTCAACATACTCAAAGGACCACAACCCCTACTGCCTGGATTGGGCTCCATCTACCTCATCCATCTCATCTGTTTCCCAACTGCCATTCCATGACGTAGCCGGGGCCGACGGATGTGAGAGAGGCACATTCACCTTTTCTGGAAGAGAAAGGGCGTTGCCCCTCTGCTCTCTTCCCCACTCTCCAATTGACTAAGAATGGCTTCTTCTTGCTACTGCCTTGTTGGAGATTCAAGCGTAGGGCTGCGAATGTCCTCCCATGAACGGCTGCAAGTTAGTGACATTGCTTGGCCTCCAGCAGAGGACAATCCTCGACATTGCCTGCTTCCAGGGAGCTTCAGAGTTCAGCTCAGCACGGACTCGAGCTCGCAGGTCGGTCCAGCCAGTTCAGGTCAAGGGATGGGATGGGATGGGACTGGACCGAGACCGAGACTGAGTCACTGAGGACATCATGCTACGAGGCTTGAGGGAGAGACATCCGCTCTGACCTAGCCTGCCATTGGCAGGCTTCTCCATTCTTCATTGCGAATGGGAAGGAAGGAAGGGGAGAGAAGAAGCGGTGGCCACATTTTGCATGTGTATATTTTCCAGGACAATTTCGGGCCAAATGTCCTTGCCTCGGTGCCAGAGAGGTTCTGATGGTATGCTGGATTTCCGTATTGCCATTGTCGTTGCGAGGACAGGTTCTCTTGACCACTTTCTGCTTCAGTGTGCGCGTCCTCAAGAGCGAGCGGGCGAGCGAGCGGGCGACACTGAGCCTGCCTGAGCTGAGCCTGAGCCAGATGTGTCACTCTCAGCACGTACCAACCATAGGCCATTACCGCAAATGATAAGATCGAAGGCAAGGAAAGACATCGAGAAGAGAGAGCCGATGTCTATTGACAAGATCCGTTGGACCGGTTGAGCTCGATCGACATGGAATATGATAATCTTTTCTCATACAGTCTTGAGCGTTCTGGCAGAAACTACCAATTATGACTGCCTAAATTTTTAGAATTTTCCACCCGCTGGGATTCTGAGGGAGCTTCCCACGAAGCAGCAAAAATAGCATGGTAGTGTCCGAGATGATAATTTGCAGAATCGACGAGAGCCAACAAGCTACAAGTGTCTGACAAAAATGAAGACCGAAGAACAAACAAATACAAATAGTGATGTCTGTACGGAGAATAAGGGGCGAGATATTAATGATTATTCACATTACCAGCGACCTTTATAACTGACATCAGGTTGGGGCTGTACACATTTGGAGATGGTCGGGCACTCAGGCTTAACTCTTGTGCAACATCCTTCTAGGCCGTGACACGCTCGGAATCTCAGGGGCTTATCCTGTGAAGCAAGCATCAGCGGTGCGGGGCAGTTGACTGACTCACTGGCTGCCGACCAAATACCACCGCAGCAATGATGGAAAGTGATCCCTTCTCGATGAATGTGTTGGCATTGCATTCGCCATATGCATTCTTCTCGGAATGGAATTGTGGAGCCATATACTACTCTGCACAGCCAGGGACCGTCACAGAACGGAATGCATTCGTCGAACACAGTAAACAACGAAGCACCCAAGGGTGGTGGAATGCAGGACAGCTTTTTGTGCTGGGGACAACAGACCTGTGGTGTCGTGGAGATGCTCATTTTCCTGCATTCATGGCACTTTCCCCACATCTCCCATGCAGAAAATCCAAGCCTTCCTGTTCCCCCCAGACCTCGATGTCCAACAGCACTACTTGCAACAGGTTGCAGCCTGTTGCAAGTAGTGCTGTTGGTGCCCACTCTCCGGGCACCAATATTCTCTATTCTCTCCTCAATGCATGTGGACAGGCTATGGTGCTCCACTGCCAGGATATTGGTGCTGAGGAAGTCGTCACACCAATACCAGATGTGCATGAACCTCCACACTTTCGCTACGTCTTTCTGATCTGGACACTGGAGCGAAATAGTTGAAAACTTTCAATCCTTAGAAGTGATGAAACTGCACATTGCTTGAACCTGAGTAACCTAAACGCTAGTGAAAGGCCTACGATGGAGCCAAATTGAATGCTTTGATTCAGTCAATGACCTTTATGTTCTGCAACTGACAATCCTAGAAAGCGAGCTCGTATTTAACAACGGGTGCCTGGCTGCAGTGCATTGCTTACTTGCTCACACGCATCATAGCCACGGTGGAAGTCATGGGACCTGGTAGGGCTCTTAAACTGAATCTGACACGAACACGACAGAGACTTGATGCAGCTGCTGCGATAGGAATGAATCTGGCAAGTGAAAGCGACAGTAAAACTATAAATCTGCAGTTTACTTACATATCCTAAATAAAGTGTGGCATTGAGAGAAGGACAGTGATGAAATCCTTGTAGGTCTGGGAGAGCCTGCACACTGATCGTTAAACCTAAGCGAAGTTACACTACAAATCGTTAACGAAGTTCTTCAAAGCAACGACACTGACTGTAAGGCCTACCGGGGTCAAAGGTTCGTTCAGACACCGGAATCAAGATGAACTTGACTTGCCCTACCACGTGGCAGAGGGCTGATGAATCATATCATGATTTCCCTTGCCCTCGAGTGTGGCTCAAGATAAGAGATACCATAGCTTGCGGCCGTGGAATCCATACAGGCCTTTCTTCACATGACACTCGCGAGAATCTGACTCATCACTTCCGGCAGTGAAGAATCTCCAGCTTGATTCCATGGCTTCATGGGGGTGGTTTCGTGGCTTCCGGATTCTGATTCCGGACTCGTCAGAGAGTGTACGTCTTGTAACCGACAGCTACCTCCGGCATCTACTATTCATCACAACGAATTGCTGATGTGAACCGAACAGGATGTCATCGCTGACGTCACAAGCGTCTAACTCTCATGAATCGAAACCTCCAGGACTCCGTGGGTATGATGTTACGTGGACCATCACAGGATGCAACACACTCCAGAACCATGCTTAAAACAACGTCTATGCGAGTGAAATGAAGTGGTACAGTGGCCAAGATTCCTCGACGCAAAATACTCACCATAACCTACTTCAAGAAATCTTTTTAAACTGAAAGACAGGAAGAAGTGTGTTTTCATGCCATGGAGCTGAGACAAACCAACGAGCTAGCAATCGTGAATCCGTAAGACTTACTTTCCAGCCTTTTCCCAATTCGATTGAAGCACATTGCAAAACAGTCCTCTGACCACGATGCCTTGCGTGATATAAAAAGCTGTTACACACAAGCCCAGCATGGAATTCTGCCAATGCATGCGCGCGAAGGTAATTTTCACCAGATGCTACGACATCCGAGACATCAATTATAGGTCTTCTTAATGTCACACACCTGCTGACAACTTCAGCTGGATCACACAAACCTTTATTACTCAACGACGAGCTTGAGATTCATGTACCTCGAGATGATAGAAGCCCATTATCCATCCACACTCACATTTTTTTTAGGATAACGAGTTCACAAAACATGCCCCGACTAGTAAGAAACTAATTCTTTCCACCTGGAGACAAGATTCCCGGACTTCATGCGTAAAAACGAAATAGCAGTAGCAACACTCACTTCGTCCCTAGATCCGGAGTAGCCAGAAGCTAGCCTCCAGATAATGCAGCCGCAGACATACAAAATGTCATGAGATCGGCCGGTCGATGTCATGGAAACATGCACCAGCCTTCCGTTGCGATGGTATTGATTCCAACTGTGCACTGATGATGGACCATGCCCGCGAACCATCAGTTGAAAGTCAAAAAGTTGCACGCAAACTTTCGTCCCTTGCTGGAGCATTGAAAGTATTGCCCAAGCAGAGGTGCAAATGAACCTATCACCTATTTACTACTATAATCTCTCTGATCCGTCTACCACCTGCCTTTGTTTCTGTGACTGCCCCCTCAGTGACCGTCTGAAATGGGGCACATACACTGGAGTAGTCAAGCCAAGGACTCGCCCTGGTTAGGCAGATGATTGGAAAAATGAGGGGACGGTGGGGAGTTTTCTTCATTTGCTGTTGGCAGGCATAAATAAACCTTGCACTTTTCAAGGGCATCTCGCATCCACTCCACCCGGCATTGTCCAACTGCATCCGCAAGTGAAAACTGAAAAGTTCCACGTTCAGTGCAAAAAAACCAACTCGTTAGAACCGAAGTCGTCATAGTCCGTACGGTTACAACTTCATGGGCAAAATATTTGAAACCCCCTCCACAACTCTCCGTTATTTTTCGTTGTGTACGTGAAGAGTACAAAATGATATTCTTCACACTATAGAAGTCCAATCAAACCAGTAGCAACTCAAAGTAAGGAAGCTGACCCATTGTCGCTGGCGCGCGTGCTGCTCAGGCCATGATTCGAGCTGCTCATTTACCGCTAAAGCAAACATATGAGCTTTGCAAAGACCCTCGGGGCAACAATCTCCCTGTTGGCGCTTGCTCTTGAAGTCCCATTCTCCAAGCTTTTCCTGCTCGGCCGATTCAATCACGCGGTCAATAAGGTGAGTTCAAAAGAAATTTCGTCAGTCCTGAATCGACCGATTTCTTACAAGAAGTCTGTCTACCCTATTCCGAAGTATATAGTAGACAGCAAAGAGAGCTGTAATTTCTAGGGATATCCTTGTACTGTTCTCCCTCGTTTCGCGCAACAACAACAACAACAACTTTCAAAGTAATAAGCAAGTTTGGTAAACCTGGAGGTCGCCACGAACTCCGGCTTCTTCCAGAGCCTCCCGCAAAGCTGCTTCTTCCACTGTCTCATCGGTCTCCCAACCTCCCTGAATGCCAAGAAACTTACTGGTTAGCTCATTCTGACGTCAGAAAAGACTGCGTTGGCAGCCCAAGAATTATTCGTAAAAGAAAAGTGTAGAATTCGCCAAGCAGCTACAGATTCTCAAGCCTCGACCAGACACCGTGTCGGAGAAGAATCTCCCACGCTGCTGAAAATCCTACCCATGTTTCAGAAACGATAAACCCCACGATATAATGACAGCAAATGATAGCAGCACCTTACCTTCGGAAAGAGCAGACCTTCGCCCCTTTGAGAAGTGATCATGAGAACCTCAATATTATGCTCTGGGTTGGCGTTGCCATTCCCAACATCTGTCGATCCGTACCTGTACGGAATACACCTGCACACATAACCAAAAGGATCTTCATCGCATCTGGTACCAGCAGAATGTAGTGGCCCGATGTATCGGAATATGCTTCTTTGCAGATCTCAACATGTGCCAGCTGAAAATTGGACTGCAGCCCGTCGATACCCCAAAAAAACAACTTCCAAAATGTGGACTCAACTATCCCGTAATTTGATAAGGGTAATTTTCACCAATGTCCAGTTCTCGGAGGCTGGCTGCACGAGCTATTGAATGGCCCAGCTACATCTCTGCTAAACCAGCACACATCGAATCCGCAACAGAAAGCGCACATTGCCGGAGACAACTTCAATTTCGGAGCGAAGAAATGCGGATGGCATGGAACGAAATTCAGTAATATCCCCCGAATAAGCTCATCGGCTTCCATGCACCTCAATTGGGCACACCTGAAATACGCAGTTCGTCGCCCACCCTTGAGGCACAATTTCCTCAAAAAGGTGGTTCGGAAGACAGATGGGAGAACTCTACGGGGCCTGTAAGTAATTCTGACATTCTTGATTCCAGAGCGTGCCCTCGAATTAATGAAACCTCCACGGGTCAACGCGCTGCTCTAACAAACAGGTAACTGCAGAAAGACAGCGGGCAGGAGCGAACACACTAAACGTCCCCCGTAGAGACACTCTCGAGGTCTGAATGCCTTGGATCGTACGACCCACGGGCACGGCCTGGAACCATCGAGCTGCAATTATAACGAACCGGATGTGTGTGCCCCGGCACTCTGTTTATTATGATTGCACAGACAAACAGGCCAAGAATCCGAAATGATGCTCAGTAGCAACGACGGATGGTGCTGAGAACCAACGGCGAAAGCGACTAAACACGCCTGATAAGACGTGGGGTAATCTTTCGAGAGGAAAGAAGTGTCTACATTCTTGAGTGTGAAAAAATACAATGAAGGATATTTACCCGGCCACGAGACGGTAGCCCTGGTCATAGCGCTGCTGATGACGTCCTGTGCGAGCCACTAGAGCTGTCATTGTGCTACACCTTTGAATCTTGTCAGCCCTGCGCCTAAAATAATCTCGGCGACTTACGATAACTGCAACATGTTTCGCTGGTTCAACTTCCTGGAGAATGGGAGGTCAAACCTCGAAAACACACCTACACGCCCTGTAAATTGCCTCTCTGCAAACGACAGCGCAAAGCACAATGCTCATAGGACTCCCCAATGCCACAACAGGAGAGAAACCTCTACGATCTATCGCCGACGACATACGACCGTGACTCAGCATTACCACCACCGCCGCTGATCAACGCATCCCGACCTCCTCCTGCTCCTCCTCTGCCTTCTTCCCTCCCCTCACAACAAAAATGAATTAAACAGAAAAAAAATAAAATAAGTTTATCGTCTTCACCACCTCTTCCTTCTTCTTCTTCCTCTACTTCTTCACGATCAGATTCTCCTATTACAAGAACTACGTCCTGCCTTCCTCCCTCTCCCCTGCCTCCACTGCCCGAGGTCGAGGCTCCATCAACGGCTCAACCTCATCAACTCTTCTGCCCTTTCCTCCGCGCCCAATCTGCGCTCCTCCGCCGATCCGCCCGTAACGACTGTTAAATCATCAGATTGAACTTTGCCCCTCTTCTCGCATACACGCTCCGCCCGGATTTCTGCAAAAGTCCTCGTCCGTGAATCCAACTCACCGATTGATAAACCTAAAACTCTCCTCCACTCCAAACAACAAGGCCAGCACTAGCACCCCTCTCTGCCCCTCAGAGTGCCTTGCCCGCTGCTGCTTGTTGCGCGTGCACGTCTCGCTTCTCTAGACTTCTCTTCTTCTTCTTCCTCTCTCACTCTCTCTCTTTCTTCCTCCTCCTCCGACTGTCTCCCTGTGAGTTGTGTGTCTCTCTCTGAGTGTGTTGTTGTGAGAGAGAGAGAGTGTCTTGCTCTTCTTCGTCGGACACAGAGAGAGAGTGCGTGTGTGTGTGTGAAGAATGCGACGCGTCCTCTCCCTCTCCGACTCTCCGAGAGCGAATAAAAAAATGCAACACCTGCAGACTCGTACACCGGCCCTCGGGACCGAGGCGAGCAAGGCTACGAATGAATGCTCTCTGTCAATCCTCGTGAAGCAAAGCGTGCAACAGAGAATTTGCAACTATCAACTCTCCCCCTTCCTCGTCCTCTGCTGCTGCTTCTGCTGCTGCTGCGGCAGAGAGACAGGGCACTCTGAGATTTAACAGGACCAGCCCCTTTTCCTCTTCCTTCCTTCTTCAGGAAACGGAGCCCAGTGTACCCACCACCTCCACTACCACTAGCGCTAGCACCCACCCAAAGTTCCAAACCCCAGCAAGCCAAGGAAAAAGAGCGGAGCAAGGGCCCCCGCCAAGAAAATAGCTCTCTCAAGCCCAAGCCCAAGCCCCGCCAGCCAGCAGCCCCCACAAGGAACCACGAAGCACTCTAAGAGCAGCAGCACACCCCAGGGGCAGGGGCGTAGTAGAGCGGACGAGCGAGCGACGAGCGAGCGAGAGTGGCAAGGAGAGGGGGTGAGAAAGTAAATGGGACTGACTCAGGGCTTCACTCACTGGCTAGCTAGCTACACCATACATGGCTACCACCACCATACATCACCCGCAACATCATGTCATGTCCATTCGCCAGGGCGGGCCATGCATGCATATGGCATGTGCTACAATACAGCTCTGTATATGTCCCCGTCGTCATCAGTGCGCATGCACACGCGTGAAAATTACAATTAACGGACGGAGGAGTCATTTGACCCCTTTCCTGATAGCCAAACCCTAACCTCGCTCATTGACCCACCGACTGACTCGATTATCCGCGTCACCCTTCGTACTGATTATACTGATTCGTACTCGACTCGCCTTCATCGACCAGTGCACGACCTAACCTACAGTCAGTCATACTGTCCTCCGGTACAATTTCAGCCAGAGATGTATCTTCTGCAACTGGAAGCATGACTACAGGACTTTCTTTCAATCACGTAGAAATTGAAAGTCGTCTACAGTTTTGATCCGAACTCTGGACATCTTGCTCCTGGTCACAATCCGTCCACAATGTTTCAACCGTTTACTTTGACTTTGTTCGTGTTGAATTGTCAGGAGACTGTACTCTTTCACGGAATGTTTCTCAATTAAAAAATGAAAATTGTATCCCTAAAACAAAACGGACCAAATTCAAGTTGGATCTGGCAAGGATAGATACAGACATGTGAATCGATAATCTGCAGTAATGAACAGACAGGATTCAGAAACAATCTAGAAATCCGGATTTAATTCAATAAAAATCACAGCAAAAACTGTAATTACGTAGCGAAAAAATGTTGTGAAGGTCATATGTAAATCCAAAAGAGTCAGAGAGAAAGAACACTTAGAAATAGACTACAATTGTTTTACTTGTGAACTTCATAAATTAAAAAGTTTATCCGATATATCAAAGGAGGTTTATATACTCCCTCCCTATGGACAAGGTACGCCACCCCCAACCTTTCTAACAAGGAGGAGGTGTGGACGTGTCCACCCTCTTTCCTATATAGATTTCAATTCTCTCATTGTGTTGCATCAACACACATTACGTCCTCTTGTAACACTCCTCCTTGACATCATAATCTAAGAATCATGATAGGAGAGTTAAATGTTATTTTATCATATCCAAACACTCCCCTTTGACATAATAATTGTAGGATGTAGTAATAGTTAATATCTAGATAGTTGCTCCATGTATAAAGATTTTGTTAAATCATCATTTAAAATTATTTCTTACATCTATCTTCAACTTTTATTATTTAGCAAATGCAATAATGATACAAATGGTAGACATCTTAGCAGAAAAATCAAAAGTAGTCTCATAATCAATCCAATACTCTTGAGAAGTCTGTTTGATAAAAGTATACATTTGTATTTATTTTCGTTTTCATTTGAGTTCCTATTGATATTGTATACCCATTTACAACCAATAACACATTTCTCTTATCTAATTCTATTATATCTCCAATATTGCAATTTCTTCTTCCTACCATCCAACATATTTCAAAGCTTTTCAACTTTTGAAAAGCTCCTCCCACTTAGCTACCTTTATCATATATGCATGATGCATAGCCAAAAAATCCTCATGCAATAATCCTTTCATCTTATATCCTTGTGAATTTTTAATAATTAAAACTGATTGAGCATTGTTGAACATACTCTAACTATTCTCCACCAAACAAAATAACAAAAATAACTATTGAAAAAAAAAGATAAAAAATTTTGAAGTTAAAGAGTTTCATCACAATAAGAATATGTCATATCTTTTATTAATTTAATTTGAAATATATGACATTTAAAGTAGACATCACATGCATATTGTTAGAATATTAAATCTTGAGAGAGTTCACATCATGTCTTGATGTTCCACTAAATACATCATATGAAATAATAAAAAACACAACAATGACATAAACTACAGTTTCTAATTTGTCCTTTATATAATCAATCAAACAAAATTATTGATTTTATAAACTATGATTTTTTTTCATAAACTCATATTCACTAATAAAAAATTATCTATTAATTGAATTTCAGCATATGTGTGTTTTTAAATCATATGGGAGGATATGTCACGTTCCCAAGTTATGTAAAACTCTATCGAGACCACAAGAAGGAAGACTCATGTTGCGACATACTTTCTACAATATGGAAGGAGTAGAATACAAAGATCATGACGAGATCTTGCATGGAAACAAAGATCTCTAGTAAATTGACATGTAACTCCAACTAATATACTAACTAACATATTACAAACATTACCTTATCACCACATGGATTGCTTATGTGGCATCTTTAAATAGTCCACTAGTAGTAAATTCAAGATTATCTATCTCCACCTTGTGTAACATATAGTTTCTTTTTCTTTATCTAGAGATGATTACAAATAATGACTAAAACTTTAGATCATTCATCTCAAACATGTTTCATATCATTACTTATCTAGATGGCAGGTTAGGTTGCCCAATACATTAGACACAGACTACGAGGATCTAGATTCAGATTATAGTAGATGGACGCAGAAGGTTGGATACTTGGGAGATTGGAGGGGTTAGCGATCAAGGCAGCTTTTCATCGACAACGAGCTGAGTGGATGTTCGGGATCACAAGGACGGTTACAATGAGTGGGGAGGGGTCGAGCAGAGCAAGCGAGGTATCTAATCCTGCAACATCAGAGATGTTTCAAGCATTCACACTCTTTCTTCAACATCAACGATTGCAAGATCGAAGGAAGGATTCAGCCACAAAGGCGCTGCAAGCTGTGGTGGGGAAGATGGATCTGTTTGATGGGAGGGATGTCTCAAAATACATGAGATATTACGTCATGGAAATGAATGTGAACCGTGTTCCAGAGAAGTAGATGATTGAGATATTTTATCTTTTTGCGGTGCCAGAGATTAGAGACCACGTGAGGTCTCTACAGGAGCAATTTGGTGAGGATTGGGAGACATATTCTCGTGCTTTGAGAGATGAATACTTCTTACAAGATCCTGATAGAGTCACTAAGAAGTCCTTCATGGAGTGGGTCGAAAGGCCCAATAAGAAGTCTCATGCAACTGAGCTTCTTAGGGAGTTTGAGAGACAATTCTCACAATTGTCTCGATTGGAGAAGATAATCTTGGAGCCATATAAAACAGAGTTGTTTCTCCGAGCTGCTGATGTTGAGTTGCAAGAGAAGCTAGAGTTGCTTCTCGAAGACAAAAATGAGGAAGAAGGGCTAACAAGTAGTTGGAAGGATGTTGAGGAGGCAGTTGGACTCTTGGCGAAGAGAGAAAGAAGGAGAGAGAAGATTGTGATGAGAAGACCCCTTCAAACGGATGCTTCTATTGCTCCAGCACCTGTTACTATGTTACTAGGCAAGTGGTTCCAACCTCCAACGTTCAAGCTCCGACTGTGAATTACAAAAAGGAAGAATCATCCATCGATGAGATCATGCGAGGGATGAAGGAGCTTAAGATCAAATTTGCGATGTTGGAAGAGAAAGACATGGGAGGGGAGAAGAACACTTCCACCAAGCAAGCATATGTGCAACGGTGCATATAGTGTGACAGCACTAATCATGCATGATGGATTGTGGAGATTTGTGGAGATTTTGCACGCATGCTGCAGAGTGGGGACATTTTCTAGAAAGAAGTGAAGGTAGCCCTCAAGGACACCAGAGTAACCATTCAAACCAATTTTGGTAAAGGAGGGATGAGACAATTGGTGGATGATTATCATAGTGCACATGTAGTGGCATCAGTTGAAGCTTTTAGCTATGGTCTAAGGTTAGAGGAGCAGGAGAGGAGTTTGAAAGCCACGTACCGCTTAATGGCCTATGGTCAAGTACTCTCGCTACGATGAAGAAAGGAAAGGTAGCTAGAGAGACTCTTCTAAGAACAACGGCGGAAATTCGTGGTACTACTGGATGGGAAGATCGAGTATAAACCATGTTGATTCATGCTTATATTGCTAAGATTCAATATGAAGCATCGGTGGAAGCGAAGAGACGGAGGGAAGAGGAGGGTTCTGACGAAGGACTCTCATTGAAGAGGGTGGCTAGAAAACGTATCAGAACTAATACACCTCTCCCACCTGATCACACTATGGAGGAAGCAGGTCCTTCGAGGTCAAAGGAAAGAACCAAAGGGGGTGAGAAGGACAAAGGGAAGGCAGAACACAAACTACAATCTGATATTGAGGCGGCAACAGATTTGAAGGGAGTATTGGAGGAGAGGATTTTGAATGCCAACGTAGAGTTTACCTTGAGGGAGATACTTGAAATAGCAAAGAGGGAGTTTCATGATGTTATCATTGATATCATCATCAAAAAACAACATGACAATTTCCAATGAGGCTAACTATTTCATGCTATGGGTACAAAGGTAACAAGGGATGAAGAAGATGCGATGGTAGAGTGTTGTGGATTGAAATCTCAGAAGGTTTGCTTTGAGGATGAGTCAAAAGAAGAAGGTGTCTAGCCACCACACTCGATCGCATTGGGCAAGGTCGACTACTGAAACCCTTGTGAAGCTAGGGGATCTCAGTGAACCAGTGTTAGCACTAATTGATCATGGATCGGAGATCAATATAATGTCGAGAGAGCTCTACATGAAGGGGAAGTGGCCCATAGACACCAATCATGGTTGGGTGATTAGGGCAGCCAACAATTCTCGAGGGGACTTGTATGGAGCGTGCCCTGATATTCCGGTGAAGGTTGGGGATGTAGTAACTTAGCAGAATTTCTTCGTGCAAGACTATGTATCGTACCCATTGATTCTTAGGCAGCCTTACATCATATCACTGAGATGGAGACAAGGATGGAGACAAGAGTGCTTGATTATGGATCGGCATATGCACAAATTCGCAGCCAAGATGGGAAGCGGTTAGTGCAGTTTCTAACAATTCCAACAAATCATGAGAGAAACAAAGCACGGTTGAGAGAGGGAGCTTTCCCAAAATCTGAAGATTTTGAGGATTTTGGAGAAGTACCGAGGTAGAGAGAGGATATGATTTGTTATTTTTATTTTCCAAAAAAAATTATATTTCTCTCATCAATAGAAAATTACTCATAGAAATATTAAAATATAAAATAAGATCAATACTAAAATATAAATATCCACAAATTTTAATGATAATTTTTTTAATTGATATGAAGAAAGGAATCTTGAAAATAAATGAAATATTTGATGTGGAGAATATTTTATTCTCACAATTTAAAAAATCATCAAATGAACTTAATTAAAATAAAATAACTTCAAAACTATATATGGGCCTTGATATAGGAATAAAATAATTCGTTGAAATAATATTTTTAAAACAATTCACAAAAGATATCAAATTTTTCATTCATATTTTTAGAAAAAATTATTCTTGAAAATATAAAAAACTTCTAGAAAAATACTTTCAGATAAAATTTCCTCAATTTTTCTTCTATTTCCTTTTTATTTGAAAAAATTCACAAAATTTATTTCTGAAATAATTTTAGAAAAATGTTTGAATGTGCATGAATCAGATAAGAAATTTATTTTTTAATTTTTTTTAAAACCTTTCTTTCTAAACTGAGGAAAAAAAGGCTAATTTAATGAATTGAAATCAAAAAAAATCAAAATATAATACAAGATTATCAATATCTTATGCTAAAGAATGTTATTAATAAGCGATCAATAATGAAAAAAAAAACACGTGAATTTGATAACAACTATGAAAATTTCTATTAAAAAAAAGGAAAATAAAAAATTTAAAACATGATTTTACGTTATCTTCTTTATAAAATAAATATTTATTTTTCCAAATTGCCCAAAAATATTTTGTAAAGTTCATTAATCTGAAGGATTTAATCAATTCAAAATAACAAAGACAAACATCCATTTATATAAGAAGCATTTTTGTTTTCATAATTGAACAAAATGTTTAAAAAAATTGAAAATTTCTGACTCACAAAAGAACAAATTATTATATATTCTTCAAATCATTTTTTAATAACGAGATATTATTTTTTGATTTTTCTTTATCAGAAATAAGTTTATAATATCATTAATGTTAAATCAAAAATCTTTTTGAATTAATCTCTTAAGATTAACTTGAAAGTTATTCACATTTAACTTTTATTTGATTATAAGAGACATTTGATATGAATTATTATTTTTATTTTCAAGCATAAATTCAATTCATAACACCCAAAAAAATCACAAGTGAATTTTTTTCTTTTTTTTTCAATCTTAATGTTTAAAAAAAATTATCTTTATTGATGAAATTTCAATTTTTTCTAATTAATAACTTTTGATTTATAAAAATAGAATTTTAAAATATATTATCGAACAAGAGATTGAAAATTGTGACTAGTGAATTATTTATGTGAAAAGTATTATTTTTCAAGTCCATATTTTATTAATTTTGCTATTCAATTGATTTATTCCTTATCATTACAATTTGACTTTAAATGATAACTTATTTTTTATGTTTATATAAATTATAGAATTCTTTTGTCATTTCATTTATTTGATTGAATACATTTAATATTTTTCCATAAGTTTATGTGATATTTTACTTATTCCCATGGATAAATATCCATTAAAATATTTCATAATAATATTTAATTCTCCAACAATATTCTGTATTTTATTTGATAAATAACAACACATTTATTTATATTTTTTATTATTTTTCATGAATTCATCGTATTTATTGGTTTATTAGATATCAATATTATGTTTGTATGTTATTTAATAAGAAAAAATTATAAATCTGTTATATAACAAATACATTTATATTTTTTGAATTTAAGTTGAATAATCAACATTTTTTTAATCAAAAAATATATTTAAGATCTATTTCCTTAAAAATTGTACATATTATTTATGAAATTTTCTTCTTATCTTTCTTCGTTTTTTATTTTTTTTATATTTATGATTTTTGAAAGAGTTTGATATCAAACATAAATATTTTTAATAAATATAAAAGATTATAATTAAACGACATTGATATTCCATTTTAATTATTGCTTCTATAATCATGTATTTGAGAATCGGTGAAACTCATAAAATCAATAATAAATTCGTTTATATGAACAAGTATTTTACATCCTGTATTTTTTATTAAGTAAAAGACATGTAGTTTGTTGTTTATTCCTTTTCTTATGTTTAATATCCTTATTATAAACGTTGATTCACAATAGTTATGTTGTATTTGAAGATTGACTTGACCAAAGAATAATTGTTTGTTGATATTCACACTATTTTTTGTGTAGGTATTCATTTGAATGCAATATGATTAAATTTTTTGTACATGATTGATGCAATATCATTAATAACTATAATTAAACATATTATTTCATAGTTGCTCTATCATTATATTTATAAAATTAATCTTAACAAAGAATATTTCATAGCTAATATTCACAAAGTTTATTGTGTAGTGAATAACTTGAATATAATATGGGTCATCTTTGTGTACATGATTTATGCAATAGTATTGACTAGATATGTATCAAAATTCATAGAATATAAACTCAAAGAATCAATGATTTATTTTATTTAAATTATTATAATTCACCATAATATCTTGAACCAAATGTCATATATATTTGTTTTTCTTTATACATTTTAGTTAACTTTTTTTCTCATCAAATCTAAGATTGATATTTATTTATTTTGATATTATCTCCAATTATATTTTGAATTTAGCTCATTATGCTTGATCATAAAATATATATCATTTTTGTAGTGTATAATTTGAAGTTAATTTTAATAATTCATATATATGTCTCTCATCTTATTTTTTTGAAATTCACTTTATAAAATAAAATTTATATGCAAAGGGTGAAAAATTCAAACTTGAAACTTTGTAGTGCAATGCATTGTTTTTTTTTCTATATTATTCTTTTGATATTTTCACACATTTAGATATAATGACATACCATATATTGAAATCATAAATCAAAGTTTTATGTTGTATAGTCCTCAATTTGATGAGTTTTGTGAAATGATTTTGTGTGAATGCAATGTTTGAAATAATTATTTCGGATGTTGATCTAAGGATTTTTCATAGTGGAATAAATATATTTGAATTTAAAAGAACTTGTGAATTTATGGTAAATATGACATACCATATATTGAAATCATAAATCAAAGTTTTACAAAAAAAAATGTTTCATATGTGGAATGAACTCATTGTATTTTGTGTTCTTACAAATATTTTATCAATTTTGCATTATCTTTTCAAGTTATAATATTATAATCTTAAAAAATTACATTTCTAATAGAAAAATAATGTTTCAAGATCTAAACTTTAGTGAATTGAAATAATTTTTATAAATAACCTTTAAGATATTTTTTCATTATGGTTAATATTATAAATTTCAATTTTTTTTGTTTGTATATTGATTAGAATCCAAATTTATGTCAAGTCAAATAATTGCACTTTGTTTCTCTTTTTAACATATGGTTAAAATGTATTGTACTTACCTTTATAATATCTTGATTGGTATAATTGAGTATCTTAATGTTATTAAAAATATTTCTTATTTTGCTACATATTTTTTGAAATATTTTGTTTTAAATATGAAAGTTAATTCACCTTTTATCACATATATTATTTTTAATGAAAAATATAAGATTTATTTGATGTAAATGATGAATAATTACATTTATAATTCTTATAGTTATTGCATTATGAAGTGCAAATAGTTGAGCATGTTTAAATAGTTAAATGATTTGGATGCTACTTTATTATATTTTATGATACGATGATACAAAATGAAATTTTTATGAAGTTCATTAAAGTAAAATCACTTTAAAAATCTGTCCAAAATTTACAAAATATTGTGCATGTTATGATTAAAAGATATGATTATGTTATACACAACATAGATTTGCGGTTTAAACAAAAATGTTGAAATCATTTATTGAATTTTGTAAATATGTATTGATTTATTTAAATTTATTAATGAATATGATATTTTTATTTTTATTTATTTATTGTTCATATTTTATATTTCCAACATAATATTATTGGATAAATTTAATTGATAAAGTTATCAATTAAATATATTTAATATTTTTATAAGAGTTTTATAAATAAATTCATTCCTCTTATTTGTATTTAGGTGACATTAATTAAATGTTATTATAAAAAATGAAATTAATTTTTATAAAAAATTAAAACAAATTGAAATATAATTTTATAAATTTTATATTTTTAATAAGAAATATTTGCAATTTGTTATTGTATTTATTTCTGATTATTTTATTTTATTTTATCATTTCTATAGCTTTTTTATATATGTATTAAAAACTTAGGCTGAATTCACTTTTCTGTTTAGTTGAACAGCAAAATATTAATATTTTTTACATTCTTGATTTCAAAACATGATCTACGTGTTTTTTTTTTGGAATATAGTTTTATTTTGTGTGGATTTTTAATTATTCAAATTGTAGATAAATATGTTAAAATTTGATGTATGAAATGAATATGTAAGATATTTTAATTATATATATATATTTTGATTTAATCTTATAAATAGTAATCTTTGATCAATTCATTTTGTTGAATGTAGATTTTCACATGTTATTTAAACATATCATTGTTATGATATTTTTTTGGAATATAGTTTTATTTTGTTTGGATTTTTTACAATTCACATTGTAGATGGATATGTGAAAATTTGAAATTTTCCTTCAATTATCGTTGTTGTTTGTTTGAAAAATGTATATTTTGAAAGTATGAGAATAACATATGATACCAGTGCAAAAAAAAATTATAACTTCATGTATGTCTTTTTATTCCATTGGAGGAAAATTATATGAAAAAAATTATTAATTGATTATGTTTAAATATATTTACACTTCATATGCATAATATTTCACAATGTATTATTTTTATTATATTGTTGATAATCTAAGTGGTTACAGAAACAAGTGTTGGGACCTATCCATATATTATTACGCTTAAAATTTGTGCTATGTAGATATTTACATAGGGGAAATTTCAATATTGCTGGTTATGAAAAATGCTCACACATTCAAATGGTATACTTGTTGAATACGCGGCACAAAATGTTGTTTCTACGAAAGTCACCTAATAACAATTCTGGATTGTATACACTCTATATGAAATTACCATGTATACTTTAATGATCAGAGTGATCATGGATCAAGTATTCTTCTGATCACAATGGATTGCAGACAGAATGCAAACAGTGACTAATATGTAAATGACTCATGACAAGTTTGCTTCTAAGAATAACATTCAAAAGTCTCTTTGCTTTGATATCTTGATTGAATGAGATCATTCACATGGAATCATGGATCTGATTGATTGATAGATCATCCCCATGCACCCCAACAGTCCATCTATACATTTGGACATGTTTGTGCCGATTTTTCCACAAAAGGACACATGGAGGACTTGGATACCATGTGCAAACAGTATGAAGGTCGGAATAAGAGAATCCCATAATCTTGGATCACTAACTTGATATAATGGGGGTCTTCCCATCCTTTTTCCTATGTTACTCTCTCCTCTTGCACTTGATATAATCAAAGTTCATGAAGAAACATAAACGGTGGCAACAACATTCGCTGCAAGAAAAGGAAAGTATGAGGAGTTGGCTGCAACGTGAAGCTTTTTTCTGTTAAAGGCAGACTCTTTCGCTTAATCCTTGGTGTTTTTGTGATTGATGATGGTCAATATAGCGACGTATGTTCTAGTCGTGAAGAAGAACTCAACTGAGTTTAGACCATGTCTCATAAGTTGAGGCCCTTCCAACAAGAAATCATACATTTTCTCGCCCACACCAGTTGTCTATTACATGTTTGTCAGTAATTCTTAGCTAAACTCCTCTAGATAATTACTCTTAAAATCTTCTGGTTTTCTCACCAGGATCATTCATATTTGAGAGATGTGGTGGACTCTGACTTAGTGCTGCTTCTATGAAACAATGGGTATCTTGTTTGCAAATGGAGTGAAGTTAACACCATGCACATTAGACGACGGTCAATTAGAGCTTCAGATGAATCTTCAGTGGCGGAGGACTTGCATACATTACAAATAATCTCTCATGATGCCTTTAGAGAGAATATCTATCGAGTGAAATTTAGAAATCTTGAAAGTGTACTACGGTAGTTACATATATATTCACATCATTTCGGACTTTGATGTCCAAAGTATGAAAATAATAACATGCAAGTAATATAATCATTCCTTGTACATTTGAAATCACAACCAATAGTTTCGCTGAGAGAGAATAAAGAGGAATCAATAACTTTTCAAATTACCTTGCGTAAGAGATGGAGGGAAATCTTTTGGAGAAAAACAAGGCAGACAAGCAATTTTGAATGTACCTTCTAATAAAGGAAAGTGTACCAAAAACCAACCTGAAGCAGCAGCAGCTGGAATGGGGTGAAAAATGATGTAGAAAGCCTAGGCCAAATTGGTAAAAGTTTGTTGGGAAAATACATTCTGACACACAGAGGGGGTGGAGGTGGTGGGAACGGGATCGCGGGCCATAGCAGGTTCGAGGCCGGGCCGATGGGAAAGACCAATGACGAGACGGACCGGCTTAGAAGGGGGATCGGGACCTTGATTGCCGCGGCGGGCCTGACCGGGCCGGGCCGGCGCTGGAAGAGGGTGGGGACGAGGATGGGCGGACGGGAACCAGAGGTGCTGCTGAGGGACACGAAGGCTGCCCGGTCGACGCTTCCGGGTCGAAATTGGCGGTCTCCGGCTAATGCGGAAATGAAAAAGAAAGCCCGAGATGATCCTTGGCACCGAAGAAAATAATGCTGGGTAGGTGGACACGTGCCCCGTGCCTTCCACTGGACCGGCTGGGGCCGGTGATTATCCTGGCGCGGATGAACGGGCGTGCAGCCCCGGGAGCAGGTGTCGGTGGTGCAGATAGGACTTGACCGGCGAACCTGTCGCGGCCGGCGCTCATAAAACCAATAGGTGAGGGAATGGCAAGTCGCAAGAGGGAGATGAGGCGCTGGAGCAAGAAAGCCAGCCCTAATGGGTAGCGAGTGTCAACTTTCCAGCTTTTGGACAGACCTTTCGCAGCCTGCCCCACAGCACGAGAGACTGGGGAGAGATCACAGCAACGAACGCGCAGAAGAGGAGGAGAAAACACGCCGAAGAGGAGGTGAGGTGGTCAGTTCAGTGAAGTGGTGATGAGGGAGGACGACGAGGAAGAGGGAGGGACGAGTGGCAAGCCAAGGCATGGCATGGCAAGGGCAAGGGCAAATGAGCTTATGGTAACAGGCAAGGCAGGCTGGTAACAACAAGAAGGGAGTCCGATTTTCTTTGCCGCTGCTGTTGCATCTTCGGCTGCTGGTGCCGCTGTCTGAGAGAAAGGTAAGCGTGCGAGAAAACAGCGAGAGGAGGTGAAGGATGGTGAGGACGAGGAGCAGCAACTTGGGTTGGATTGAGTGGACGAGCCTGGGACGCTTGGTATGTATTGATGGGGGCTCCCAGGGAATGGAAATGGAATATTGCGCGGCGAGCTGAAATCGGCACTGTTTTCGGTTAGGTCCAAGAGTGAAAGTGAGTGTGGGTATTGACAACGGAAAGGCGAGCGGCTCAGGAATTGCGCGGGGAACTATAGGAATGGAGGGAAGATGGCGTGCCTGCGCACTTAGGGAGTGGGGAGGTGGAAAATCCTACTGAAGGCGTCGAGGGAGGCAGGGCTTGCAGGGGCGAGGAGGGGCCATTTTTCGCACATTGCAGAGTTCAGGTTACAGTGGTGTTGCAGGCTTACGGGATTGTTGGACTTGATAGCAGGCTGGAAAATGGAAATGGAGTCGTAGGATTGTAGTGAGTGAGACTAATTGAAGTGTTTGGTCTCACTCGGATCATAGATCCGGTCGCTAGCAGGGGACGGAAAACGGGTATAATTAATTTACTGATTCATGTACTCATGGGAACAACATGGATGTACTATGGGAACAACATGGGTGTGAACGTCGGTTAATTGGTCACTACAATTGCGAATTGCTTCTGGACTCGCAATTGCACATATGATTCCTGGAAGGAGCAACTTAAAAGAATTCACGGTTGCTTGTCTGAAGTAGCACTCCTGTCGACTGCTAGGAAGATAAGAGTTAGATGGGGACGGTTGACGGTGTCTACTGAGGTCCAAGTTTCAAGAAACGTTGTTTTATGTTTTTGTTTTCCGTCGGGCGATCAATAGCCAGTTGGTATTTGGAGCACTCAAATGCGGAGCATCATATCGGTGCAACTACAGCGTGGTTTGATTGATGACTTCGAGGGTAATCTATGCTTATTTAAGTAGCTACAGCCGACTCTGACCAAGGTGCGCATTTCTGTGGTGTCCACGGTCAATCTCACACAGAGAGATGACGCATATGGAACTAATATAGAGAAACGAAAGAGCTTACCTAAAGTATTTGTGCTTGAATAAAATTCTCTCATTAAAATTTGGGATTAAATTATGATTTGTAGCACGATATAGGGGATGGCGATCTAAACCATTTGCTAGAATTATGCGGATGAAAGATCTGCGGTTAATGTGGTACATCCATTGAAAATTTTCAGCTGTATGGAATGCGAGCAATTTGCATGTCAGGATCTCTGTTCATGTTTATACATCCATAGGCTAGCATGTCAGATGAAATCAATAAGTTAGACGGTCCACTTCTAAACCATTGGATATTCAAACACCTTCGATGGTATGTTTTGTTCTTGATCCCATATTTTCATTATTTGAGATTATCCGTGTGTTGTCAATGTTTCTCAATACCGGATCTCATGATTTGCTAGGAAGAGTCTCTCATTCTCTTTCTTAGAATCTTTGGATACTGGGACTTGTTGCTTCCTTGAATTGTAGAGTGCACATTCTAAAATTCAATGTACTCTACAATTCATGCGGTGAGAGACTGTGAGTACTACTTTTTAAATTTCATGTTTAACTTTTTATTTGCTCCCTACTCTGAATTCATGATAGTTGAATAGTAATGAGTAAATCTTTTGTTTACATCATTTTTGTCTCCGTTGTTACATCATTGTTGTCTCCGTCACAGCTTTTGTTTCCGTTGTTAGAACTATTTTTAATGTTGTTGTAGGATTTACAAACTTTTTGACACTTACTTATTATTGTGATCGTTACAATATTTTGTGGTGATGGTTAAAAACCTTGAATACAAACCACTGCTAACAAATTTTGCCTAGATGAGTGCGAATATACTCATCTTTCCTTGAATCACTTGATTTGATTGGAGTAGGATGAGTCAAGACACTACTAGAGCAAACAACATAAATTCAAATGAACAGAGTCTTTCTGTGGTATATAGACTTTAGGTGTGGATGGAATTGGACATCTGTTTAGATCTACCCAAGCTTTTTATTCAGATTACGATAAACGTAGAGGGTTTCACGACAGTGAACACAAACTTATCAACCTGATGTTCTTTCCAGAACTTTGTTCAAGGCCATCCTCTCCCTCATCAACTCCCAAGTCGAACCTTCCTCCCTCGCGAGGCCATGTCTCGTTAATAAATAATTGTAAACGGCAAAACTAGTTGTTAATGTCCTTAATTGCCACCCTTTTTATATTAGTCACAACCCTAAGGCCTCTACTAGTATTTAGTCTCGCGATCTATATGTATTATGTTGTAACCTCCGAAACGTAATACCTAGATTTGAGTTGCTTTGGTCTTGCATGTTAAACCGAGATGTTGATCATGTACTATTTTATCTGGTATATTAACCTCTACTCTCCACCTTTGACATGTACTTCTGTGTTTTTCATACAAGGTTACATGGAATGTCCAAGTGACGCTCCCTCCTCTGAGAAAAGTTAATAGTCACTCAATTGTTGAGGTCTGAAGGACTGATTTCGTATACATTGTGGGTTCACGTGGAGACGTGGGTTTAGGTGGGGATGGATGAAAGCTGCGCAATAACATGCAGTTCATGATATGATTACCAGAACACAAAACTCTGAGGGAAGAAAAAGTATTGACTTATTTATCTGGGAAGTTTTCAGAAACGAGTTTAGGTGGGGATGGATGAAAGCTGCGCAATAACATTCAGTTCATGATATGATTACCAGAACACATAACTCTGAGGGAAGAAAAAGTATTGACTTATTTATCTGGGAAGTTTTCAGAAACGAGTTCATGCTCAGCAACAAAGGGGATAAGTAGACCTGATTCTGAATTCTAATTCTTTAGCGGTAGATGAAGCAGCCGGATCTTCTGTCCATGACTGATGCCGGTTGGGTAGATATTGGTTGGGTAAATCGAATTCGAGGAACCAAACGGCTCAGATAGTCTGTCAAATAATAATGTTTTGTTTCATTCTATCTATTATTGGTTCAGTTCATCCCTTGGTTTGTTGCTGTCTGCTTCTCCTTCCTGCAACTCGCGATTTACTCCTACCCTGAATACTCTATCAATGACTGCCTTCGATTGCTTTAATTTTTAATATTTCGTGCCGTACATCCCTTGGTTTGTTTGCTGTCTGCTCCTCCTTCCTGTGAAAACTCTATGTGAAAACTCTATGCATGACTGCGTTCCATGTATCCTTTGTCATGGTTTGTTGCTGTGTTTGGACATGTTTTTTAGTTGCCTATATAAAGCCCGTATGGTTTTACATCACGGGTATGTGGTCCTCGGTCTACTTGTGCTAATCACGTGTTATTTCAAATGACTATGCATCATGCCATGTCTTATATAAAGATATGGTTTTACGTCCTGGTCTTAGGTGTTCTTGCGGGTAATCTCGTGTTATTTCAATTTTTTATTTCGTCAACAATGATATGGCTTTCTTGTGTATTTTTATGTCGCCATGTTTTGTATGAATGCTGTCATGCCGTGCCCAATTGTCAGAGCCCCTAAGGTTGTACCTCGCGGGTTAGTGACAGGTGATTCATTGGTGGTGTTGGGTTTAGCTCTAAGGTTTATTCATTTTGGTGCTTGTGCTGTATTTTGGTGTAGGCTTTCACTTGAGGAAGCATGGCTCAACAAGTCACTTCAAACGTGGAGCTTGAGGCGGCCAAGTTCTTAGAGAAAGTTGGTCAAGACTTCAAGAATGAGCCGAAGAAGTTGGCCACCAAGCTCTTCACAGTAAGAATGTTTGTTTCATGTAGCGAAATGTATCTACCATTTGTGTCACCTTTTTGTGTCACTAATATTTTTGTGTGAAATCTTTTGACCAGATATGTAAACACATGAGGATGAATAACAAAGAGGACACTCTTCCTTTTCGAATAATATCAAGGTTTGTTGTTGGAGTGTATATTTGGTTTTTTAGGGCAAATTTGAGTCCTGACTCTGTTATGTGAGGAATGGAGCGCTCTTGTATTGACGAGATCTGAAGAGTGATTTGCGTTTGGAAAGGGAGAGTGAAAGTGTGTGGTTCGTCACAAATATTCCATGTGCCCCTTGTCTTTCGGCGATGAAGTACACTTTAATTAACCCCTTTCCACATTTGTTAGTAAAATCGATGCCAACTACTGGAAGACAAATCAAACCTGAAGAGAATTGGTTTCATAGTAATGTAATGTTTGTTGAAGAATCTATAAGTCCTAAGAGTTCTTGCATACTGACCTACTGTTTTCAATTCTTTATCTGTTGTCTGTCTTGAAGGGCCATGGAAATTGTGCTTCTACAGTATGGTTTGGATCCGAGTATTTTCAATTCCTCTAATCAAGGAGGGCCGGGTGGATCCTCCCAAGGTGACAGCCCTACTTATGGAGGTCCAAGGCCTCCAAATGTAGAGAATCGACAGTCGGATCAAGACTTTCCTGGAGAAAGATCGGTGGTAGACCCTGGTGGTGGTTTACAACACAGTACTGGATTTTCTGGACCGGGAGGTTCAAGATTTGGAGATACTGTTTTTAGGCGACAAACGCCCGAGTCCAAATCACAATCACAGGGTCACCTTAGTGTGGCGGGAGACTTCCCTTCAGGAGGGAGTTCGAGAACAACAAGGGCGCACGATGGTGGAAGAGATTACTCGAACGAACCTGGTATGAGATTGGATAGTTCTTCAAACGCTCCTGGAGATTCCAGGATGCAGGTTCCGGTAGGAAGCGGTAGACTAGACAAATCCCCAATGGTGAACTCAATGCAAGGTCAGCCAACTTTTTCCAGAAATAGTGGTCCATCAGATACGACCTTGCAGGGTAATCAGAAAGCACTAGACTGGGCAGCGTTGGGATACAATCAAATGGGGGATCCCAGAGGTGGAGCTGGAGGTCACCCAGCAGCAATGCTGAACCGAAGTAATGCTTCCAAAGTCACAAAAAGGAAGCAGCTAGACATTGAAGATGCGGACGACGGGCAAGTACGCAAAGCCCAGCGCAGGAATATATCTGATAGTGAACTTGGAGATGAAGCTGATACTGCTGAGGCTATTGATGATATGGGCTCTCCAGCAAATCAAAGAGATGGAGGGTTTTTATCTCTATCATCTGTGCTTATTCGCCCCCAAGCCCAGGCTGTCCAAGGCTCAAGAGGTACAGCTCAGTCAAGTGGGAATGAAAATGTTGACGGGCAAAGTGAAATGAGATCAGGGTTATCTACACATGAGCAACTCGAGGTTGGACGGCAATTGGATCTTTCACAAGGGAGCTTGCGAGGTGCTGAATGCAAAATGACCTCAACGGAGAACGCAGGGACATCTTCTGAATTTGGGCGGGGTCTCTCTGCATTCAAAGTTGCAGGATCAAATCCCAGGACAGGACCACACGGAGCCCTTGATGCCAAACTTCATCAGGGCCAAAATGTTGGAAATTTACGATCGGCTCATCCGACGAATGTTGAAGGACGATCTAGTTCTTTCTCTGCAACTCATGGTGGTGGTCAACCGTCTCATCAAGCAAGCGTATCACGCATGGACCTTGCTACTTCCAGTGTCCGAGATGGCGATGAAGATTCAGAATCTGAAAGCGAGGATGAGTTGGAGGGGTCACCAGCGCGTGATCTTGGCCCAAATAGGGGAGGCTCTGATGGTCAAACTCTCCCTTTTAAAATGAGTAGTGGAGGTAGAGGAGCATTCAGCTCCTATTCAGCGGTTCGATCTTCTCAGCAACAATCTGGAGGTGCAAGTCCTCAAGAGTCTCCCAGCAGGCCGGCTATGAAATGGGACCTCCTAAACTCTCAGCAGCAGCGTTCAAGGGGTGACAACATAAATGCATCGGATGATATTCCCGAGAGGATTCAGTTTGGGAAGAGTATCAGTTCGGGAAGTTTTCCCATGAGAAAGGACACGGTGCCTGTAGACTTTTCAATCAGTTCGAGTTTTGTTGACAATGATAAGGTACATCATGACCTTAACGAAATTGTGTTGTCGCATTACTTTAACTTTGTTGTACAAGAATGTGAACATTTCAAGTCGTTGTAGGCCTAGATGGCTTGATGCATCTTTTAATGTAGCATATGTTGGATGGTTTGCTCACGTAAGAAGTACAATCAACTGACCGGGTTTGCCTTATGAATCAGTTTTCTTGCTGCTGAAGTTTCCTGTCCTTTGAACCTACACAGGCCATGAAGGGAAGTATTTCTGGATTGCCTCAAATGGTCATTGGTGGCAAAGCTGGTGCGGGAAATGCTTCGTCTATGGGAGGAATAACTCTTTCACCTGGTGACGGGATAAGTGACAGCAAGCAGACTAGGATATCAAGCAGGGAGTCCGGGCTTAAAGCCCCAATGAAGGATTCAGTTTTTGATTCTGAGTCTGGACTAGATGATGGAGGAGGAGATCAGCAAGCAACAGACAGTATGAGGTCAGAGGCTTCTCAATCCGGGTTACCTTTCTCAGATTACCAGATGAAGCAGTTGAGGGCACAGTGCATGGTGTTGCAATCTTTCAGGTTGGTATGGTTCAGGATAGATCAGTCTCTTTTGCCGTGAAGAAGCTGTGCAGACTTAGTTTCTGCAAATGAAGACCCATGTGCCAAGTAATAACTTTTCGATATTGTTCAGATATGACATTGTTATACAATCTTGGTCGTAGTTATATTCAGTGTCCCCATGCCTTGTCAGCATTTGTTTGGTCAAGTTTGGTGTCTCTCAATCAGAACAAAGAAACTTGGCAACTCGTGTAACTTGTTTTTTGGTCATCTGTGCACAGAAATAACATGACTCCAAAGAAGACGCAACTGAATTTGGCCCTACACAATTCCAAACGCAAAGGTAAACATGAGAAGAGAAAATTATTTAGTGGTTTAACGTTGGGATCTGAAAGAAATTTGAGTATTTTAACGGATGTACTTTTTCCAAAGATCAGTCGTGAGTTGTCCCTCTATATAGTGTCACTAAACTTGCGGAAAATGTCACAGTTCCGACCGGAAAGAAGCGGAAAATGGAAGCGGATGAAGAAAGTTCTCCTTCTGAAGGGGGAGGACAAGGCTTGACCGATCATACCATGAACAGTGACAAGATGGATTATGACGGACCAAGCATTGACAAGCCACAGGTATCCGATTCAGGGGACGTATCCAAGGCTGATGGCACGCCTGATGTGTCCAAGAAAGCCCGTTTAAGGAAAAGGTATCCGCGCATTGATCCAAACCTCTCTGCAGAAGAGAGGAGGGCGGTGATTGCAGAGAGAAGGAGGCAGACTATAGCAGAACGTGAAGCGGAGGCGCAGGCTGAAGCCCAAGCACAAACAAGGTCTGGTTCAGTGAAGGAGATTCCTTTCCCTGTAGCTGTTGATACAACACAGGATTCTAAGCTGTCTGATGGGGCCGATATGGCATCCAATTATGCTCCAAGTAAACCACTTGATCTCCAAATGGATGCAGGGAAATCCTCTCTGAGTCGGAATGTGGGCAGTGGGAATTTCGGTCAAGTGACTGCAGAGCCTGATAAATTAGGCAGTGGTGATGGAGGAGGCAGAGTCCTCAGATCAACCCTTGGTCTTACTTCGCAGTTATCTGAGGGAATTCGTCCAGTTGCCGTGGTACCCAACACTGGACAGGATTCCAGAACCTTCTCTTCAAGCGTGAGCGAGAGTCAGTCCCGTGAAGGTCAGTATTATCAAGACGGGAAAATGGAAAGGTTGAAGGGAAGTATGTCTCAAGGGGGAATGACTGGAGCGTCAGGCGATATGGTCAGAGATACTCCTTCCACTTCTTCTCCGTACAAAAACCAAATGGTTCTCTTACCTAATGGCGAAATTGTGGGATTAGAGGCCGTAATGCAAGCTGCTCAGTCCTTCAATCCTGCCATGCTCATGTCGCAGACGCCTGCGGCTGGGAAAATGGCTTCGAGTCCTCTGCGTGTGAATGGGTCCGGCGCTGTACAATATCCTCCAAATTACGGAAGAACGTACTTCAACTCGCATACGGTGGGTAATACAGTTGCCACAAGCAGTGAAGCTTCTAATGCGCAACAGGTTGCTCTGGAGTCCCAGAGGAAGAGTTACCAGGGGATGCAAATGTACGTAGAGAATAGAAATGGGAACGCTGTCCCTACTGAAGACGAAGTGGACGACATGCCACCTCACATGCCAGTTTACCTGACTAAGCCTCAGTTTACTACTATTATGAAATGGACTCTTGATGAACATAAGAGAAAGTCTGTTGTTGACAACAACTGGGCGGAGAAGCAGAGGAAAACAGAGGAGAAAATCAGTTCTCGGTTCCATCACCTGAAGGTAGGAGTTCCGAAAGTTCGTTGTATGTTTCCTCTGCAGACAGTCCTCTGGGTAATTAAAGTTGAAATATCAATTCTCTCTTCATCATCCATCCAGATTGAAAAGGAAGATGAATCCCACTTTGCATGAATAGGTCACTGCCCCACAACCTTCAATAATGTGGCACATGCACGTGGTTTCTAACACGAGGCTTTGGGTTGTGAGCAGGAAATTGTGAACTCGTCAGATGACATATCTACCAAAACAAAAAGTGTGATTGAACTGAAGAAGCTTCAAGTGTTACAACTTCAGCGCTCTTTGCGCAGGTATCCAACATAGAATTTATTCAATCTGGCTGTAACCCTACTTATTATATAATTTCCCGTTATTTTTTCTATTGCACCTGACATCCTATGGATTTGGTATTTTTTTTGTATGAACGCAGAGATGTTCTGACCGATTTTTTCAAGAACAATGGTCCTGATCTCGCGACGTTGAGGTGCATGAGAAGAAGTAGGCCAGGAAGACGTCTGAAGCAGCTAGAGAAGCTTGAGATGAAACAGAAAGAAGAGAGGCAAAGGCGCATTCGCGAGAGACAAAAGGAGTTTTTTCGGGAGGTTGAAATTCACAAGTGAGTGTGCTGCGTTTATGATATTTGAAAGATTTCTTATTTGTTTACTTTATTGCCGAGCTTAAGCTTTTTGCAAATTGCAAAATTTTTTTCTTTGAGACTGTCTCCACCTCGAAGGTCGTTTATCTAATTATCATTTTCTGGATAAGTAACTTGTACGGTGACGCTCTTTAAAAGGTTTTGCTCTCTCTGAACTGGTGCTTATGAAATATTCAAGAGTCCTTGCAGATGAATTCCTAGTTAATCTAGTTCTCACGCCATCGTTTTGCACAAGTTACAGGGAGAAGTTGGATGATTGTTACAAAGTAAAGAAGGAGCGGTGGCGTGTCATTAACCGATACGTCAAGGAGTTTCATAAGAGAAAAGAACGAGCCCATCGAGAGAGGATCGAAAGAATTCAGCGAGAAAAGATTAATTTGCTTAAGAACCATGATGTGGAAGGTTATCTACGAATGGTGCAGGTACGCAGGAGGAATGACTTAGATTTCGTAGTATGCCATCATAGAACAAATCTATCTTTGTTGAAGCACTCCCTAGATAGGTGGTAGCGGGTCATACGAGATTACTATTTTCTTTATTACTTAGCACCTTCTCTTGCAGGATAAAAAATCAGATCGAGTGGAGCAACTTTTGAAAGAAACGGAGGCATATCTTGAGAAGCTTGGTGTGAAGCTTCGCGAACAAAAAGACAGCACGAAAGGGAAGAACAAAGATAGTGTTGTCGAGATGCAGTCAGCTGCTGAGGTGGTCGTTGGGAGAGATCAGACTCAGGTTGGTAGTATTCCCATAGTTCGTCTTGTTCCGTCTAGATTTTATTTTTTGCATCTTAACAAGTACTAATGCTGGTTAACATTTTATGTGCAGCACTATTTGGAGAGCAATGAAAAGTATTATCTACTAGCACACAGGTGAGTTTACCCCTTGCGTAACATGAATCAATACCACCTCAACTCTCAAATTTGAGATGATAAAAGAATTGCTATCTTCGTCGGCAGGTTTGAGCGGAGTGCCTTTTCTTTCGAACTTATTCTATTGATTGTGATATTACTGTTAGTGATGATTCTCAATAATGGAGTTACACGCTGTGATTCTACTCATCAATATCGTCGTCACCTATTTACTAGTTATTTAGTTCTTAGGTGCAGAGTAAAGAGGGCTCCTTACATGTACATTCTGAACCTGATTCTTGTATCTTAGATCACAGCAATTGTTTTCGGTATCTTGATCACTCTGTGTTACCTCCGGTTGTTGTCTTGGTGCAGTGTGAAAGAAGTTATTGACGATCAGCCAGTTTATTTGGAAGGAGGGAAGCTGCGAGAGTACGTTAATGCCAATAAAATCGTTCTCCTACTCTGATTGTTCTATTTTGGTCTCTTGTTTCTTGGGTCGTTGATCAAATGCCACTACAGCGTCTATTGTTTTCTCTGTTAATTTGCAAGATGAAGTTGTTTCTAATTGCAGGTCTAAGTCTTACTTCTTTGTCCAATAGAGACACTTCAGCTCTGATGTTTGTATTTTTTTTGCACTGTCCTTTGTATGAATAATAATGTAGGTGTTATGTCGAGTGATCGGTCTCTTTCACCTGTCTGCAGATACCAGATGAATGGTTTGAGATGGATGGTCTCACTTTACAACAACCGGTTGAACGGTATACTGGCAGATGAAATGGGGTTAGGGAAGACCGTGCAGGTGACTGTTGTTCAACATTATTACTCAATCCTTTCATTTTTCACCATAGCCGATCTTCCACAACAGAGACATGAAGTTGTGATGCCAATGGATTTGTGTTCGTTTATTGTAACGCACATTGAGGCTAGATCCAAAGCCGAAATGTGCCGTACTTTAAATACAAATGAGATAGCGTTACAGAATCACACAGTTTAGTGAGCTAGTTGTGGGTTTTTTGAAAAATAGGGCCACCCAAGTATTAGTTCGGTTAGCTATTATCGGTTTCTTCGTTGAGAGCTGGAAAGATGCGGACTAATCGCATCTATGCGGACAAATGGCACTATATGAGAATTCATTTTCACTTTCAGATAGTTCTTCCTTTTTTTCTTTCCTCCCGCTTTATCTCGTTTTACATCTTCTACCTCTTTTCCTGCCAGCACTGCCCAGCCAAGGCCCGGGGTTTATCGTATGCACTTTGTAACTCATATTTTGTATTCGATTGACGCAGGTTATTGCGCTACTTTGTCATTTAATTGAGAAAAAGCAAGATCGAGGTCCTTTTTTGGTGGTCGTACCCTCTTCTGTCTTGCCGAATTGGTTGTCAGAAGTCACTCGGTGGGCTCCTAAGGTGACTAAAGTTGTTTATGCTGGAGCTCCTGAAGAACGACGTCGGCTTTACAAGTAAGATATGAGTTGTAGTGATAAAAGGAACAGTTCACAAACTGTTCCTTGTATCACTTGAGCATGGAAATGAGTTAACACACAGAAGGTTGTAGGTTTCAAAGTTGATCTCAGTGCTTATTATGAAACAGTGCTGCCTTCTGAGCAATGTTGGATTGCTGTGTTACCAGGGAGGAAGTTCTTCAGCAGCAATTCAACGTCCTTATAACTACCTATGAGTTTTTAATGAATAAGCATGATAGACCTAAGCTGAGCAAGATTCCTTGGCACTACATCATCATTGACGAAGGTCATCGAATAAAAAACGCTTCCTGCAAATTGAATGCTGAGCTAAAGCACTATCAGAGCAGCCACAGGCTATTGCTCACTGGAACTCCAATTCAGGTACATGCATTCACTTGAAAGATGGGAATTTTCTGTGCGGAGCTTGTTTACCCTTTCTTACTCCACCTTCATGAATCATGTACTGCGATGTGTATTGATCATAACCAGTCCAGACTTTTTGCGGAGCAGGAAACTTTGTGTCAGTTGATGAATGTCGTTTGTATTGAATGGGCAATGTGCAAACTTCCAAGCTTTAATATTCTTCGGGTTGGCTATATGCAACGTGATGGTTGCCATACAAATCTCGTTGCCTTGCGAGCGACCTTGACTGATACTGAGCTAAGCAACCTGACACCTGTGGCTTGCAGAATAACCTCGAGGAATTGTGGGCTCTTTTGAATTTCCTATTACCAAGTATCTTCAATTCTTCTGATGACTTTTCGCAGTGGTTTAATAAGCCATTTGAGAGCGTGTCAGACAGTACTCCTAATCAGGTAATACTTTCTAACCTCAGCTGCATTCATGGATTTTGAAGAAAAAAAATGTTCGTTGTTAAGGGCTGACATAGGTGCTTGAATATAGGCCTTATTAACCGAAGAAGAAAATCTTCTTATTATCAATCGTCTACATCAAGTTCTTCGCCCGTTCATGCTGCGAAGACTGAAGCAGAAGGTATGTTGAGAAAGCCTGGTGTACGCGTGACGAGTATATCTCCTGTCGTTCTGTGTGAGTTACGTTTTGTTTTTCATAGGGTTATAAGCACCCGTATACAAAGGCATCATTGAAGAAAATTATTCAAGTCTGACAGGTACAAACCCATATAGCAATAAGACTGTCCATATGTCCAGTGATGAAGTTCGTAAGCATGTTGTTGATCTTCTCAGGATATTGTCTTTGATGCCTTGTTATTGTAACACAAGGAACTATTGTTTTGACTAGGTCGAGAATGAGCTACCAGAAAAGATTGAAAGACTTGTTCGGTGCGAAGCATCTGGCTATCAAAAGCTTTTGATGAAGCACGTGAAGGAAAAGCTGGGCTCTCTTGGAAGTGCGAAGGTAGATTCTTCTGGTTTGCATATCTTCACGCCTCTGGTCCAACATTCTTTGCCACATGATTTATATTTGTGATTTCGCTCTTACCTAGTGATTTGCCTGCCATCGTTCAGGGAAAGTCAATACAGAACACCGTTATGGAACTTCGGAACATCTGCAATCACCCCTTTATCAGTCACTTACATACAGAAGAGGTAAGAGTGCTCATGCAAAGTGCCACTACTGCTGAAATAGCCACGGTTGAGAAATTAGGGTAAAATTCAAGTTTTAACTGACGGTTTGCTATTTCACAGGCGGAAACTCTCATGCCAGAGCATTATCTTCCTCCCATAGTTCGTCTGTGTGGAAAGCTGGAAACGCTTGACCGGATATTACCAAAGTTGAAAGCTGCTAATCATCGAGTAAGTTCCGATCACATTCTAAATAGGTCTGTCGTTTAGCATATGAAATGCGACCATAATACAAGCAAGTATGTCTTCCTCAATTGTCAATGAATGTACGTGTGTATTCTGGTTGTTCTGTTTTTTTCGCTTTGAGGTTGATGCCATTGAACTAGACAGTCTACTTTTGGTATTGTCTCGACATATCTGTTGTATAAAGCAGAGTAAACTTGTGGCATTTCATTGACGTTGTTCGCCAACATCTTCCAATTCTAGGTTCTCCTCTTCTCAACGATGACAAGGCTGCTGGATGTCATGGAGGACTACTTGATCTGGAGAAATTACCGCTACTTGCGGTTGGATGGTGGGACTGGTGGAACCGAGCGTGGTGCACTAATTGAGAAGTTTAATGCACCCCAATCAGAAGCATTTATTTTTCTGCTGAGGTAGCCTACAGTTTACCACCCTGTCGATGAGAACTTCTGCTTAATGCAATCAAACTCAGTGTCGTGAAACTTCTGTGCCCTTTCTCGGTTGACGCGGATCACAAAATCGCCGATGAAAATTGGCAAGAAGGATAGGAGGATTGTTGGGTCTCGCTTCGCCTGCTTTTCCAGAGGTTCATCTGAATCTCTGAGCTAGAGAGCTTCAATTTCTCCTAATGAAGATTTTGATTAAGTCTGTAGAAACTGTCAGTTACGTCGTTCAATCAATGCTTTTACTGAGTCTTTTCTTTGATGAGACAGCATACGAGCTGGAGGTATCGGTATAAACTTGCAGGCTGCGGATACCGTTATCATTTTTGATACTGACTGGAATCCTCAGGTGCGTTATTGCGTCTAAAGGAGTTTCGAATGCAGAATGACTAGGATGGGATTTTTTTGTATTGTTGTTAATTTTGCCCCTGAGGTTGGCTCATGCTTAGAACTTGTCAGCTCTATGACAGGCAATGTCGTCAATGAAAGCATTGTTTGACGCGTGCGCTGTTGCTCGTCATTGCTAATGCGGTATTCTAAGTCCGCTAGCTTGTTCATGTCAGGTCGACCTGCAAGCTCAAGCAAGAGCTCACAGAATCGGTCAGAAACGCGACGTTCTTGTATTACGAATGGAAACGGTATTGCCAAAACTCCTTGTCAGATGAACTGCATTTGTCTTTGATTGTATTGCAACTAGTGCTATGTCCACCAACGAGGAAAATTTTTAATGTTTCCGATACTCGGAAACTCTGAGATTGTACAGCTAATTGTTGTATGCGCTTATACAGGTTCACACAGTAGAGGAGCAAGTAAGGGCAGCCGCCGAGTACAAATTAGGTGTCGCAAATCAGAGTATTACAGCTGGATTCTTCGATGATAATACGAGGTCGGTGAAACCTACTAATTATCATTTTAGCTCGTGAACTCCCTTGTCTGTGATTTTGACGTCATTTCATAAAGCGCATCTGAAGGCTGGTCTGTTCTCCGTTGATGGACCAGATAGTATTGACTTCTTTTCTTTTTTCTCGGACGTTCGAAGAAGCTGTGGATGACCTACATGGTTGTACTTCTGGAGACTTGATTTTTAGAACGACAGAAAGTCGTTTCACAAATACAAGTGCACGGTTCAGAAACAATATGTCCTAGATGTGTGAACCGTTCATGGTGAATTCATTGAACACACTATTCCTATGGTGATCATAACCTCTCGTCTCTGTCGTTAATCTATGCAGCGCCGAAGATAGGCGAGAATACCTTGAATCTCTTCTCCGGGAAAATAAGAAAGAGGAGGTAGCGCCAGTATTGGATGACGAGGCTCTCAACGACCTCCTGGCTCGAAGGTTTGTGGTTGATTTTTCTCGAAAATTTTCCTCTAAGTAGAACATTGCTGGTGTTTTACTCAAACTTGCAGAAGGTCTATCAGTCGTGAGTTCTCGAATATAATTTTTCTGTTGTCAGTTTTTCCCATCCTCGTTGAAATGCTCATTCAAATTTTATTTTGGTTGTATTTTCACAAAGTCGAGCTTAATTTTTCCTATTTGTTTGGTCATCTTCAGAATTCGTATGAAAGAAAGGAGTACTATATTGAGAATTAGTGAGGTCCTGTAGCCTGACTGTGTTACAAAACTTGACTGGAAGTATCTGCTTTGTAGTTACTGCACGGTGTTTCTTAATTTTTAGAATGCTTGTGTTTAACAGCGATGCCGAGATCGACATCTTTGAATCGGTTGACAGGCGAAGGATTCAGGAAGAGCAGGTGAACATCGTCTTTGATTGTACATCTTTCCCATGATAGCATTGTCATATTGAATACATTTCTTACATTTTCTCAGAAAAATAATGGATCACTAAGAAGTTTGAGTTTCCTGATTCTGCAGACCCTGTGGGAAAAATGTAAACGGTCCAGAAACGGTCAGGAGATCGTTCCCAGGCCTCCGCGTTTGGTAATGGAAAGCGAGCTTGCCACTTTCTTGTCTGCAATTCAAAAGGCGAACTTGGAGAAAGCTGTGGAACGACAAAAAGCCACAGATATCACTGCCTACGGGCGGGGTAAGCGTGCGCGTGAGGTACGTGTTATATCGTCTCTCAAAACCACTCCAAATCTTCTTCTTGGAGCTAGAAGTGTACATGAGCCCTGATGTGAACGTGTCTACAATTGACTAGAAACTCTTATTTTTTTCTTGCAGATTCGTTCCTATGGAGAGCAATACTCGGAGAAAGAGTTTGAAAGATTATGTCGCGTCGGAGTTCCTGATATGGAAAAGAAACCTGAAGCAGGCAGGGGTCGGGGACTACGGAAAGGTAAACTAGGAGAGGATATAATGCCTCAAACTCTTCCTGAGCCTGTGGTTGCAGAGGAGGTTGTGGAAGAGGCGGCTGAGCTTGTTTCTGTGAAGAAAGGTCGAGGCAGGCCGAAGAAAGGTGCACCGGTTCCGTCTCCATCTGGTTCACAAAAGGTGTCCTCCATTAATCGTGTAACTCAGATTGATTCTGTCACAAAGGTCGGGGGCATTGGTGGCCCTGCTGGGTCGGGAGTGGTGCCTAGTTCTCAAGCTTCAGCACTAATGAACGAGACTATTCAGGCCATTAGGGAAATTGCCGCAGGTACGTCTACCACAAGCACCGGAGTGATTAAGAAAGTGGAAGGAGAGAAAACGAGGTCTCTTGCATCTTTGCAAGAAAAGGAAAAGTTACCTGTTAGTGATAATCAAAGGCAAGTGCTTGGGCAACAAAAGGAGAAAGCATCTTCTATCTCAACATCACTTACAGGGGTTCCTTCTCAAAGTGCTCCTTCTAGTAGCACTACGTCGGAGACCAATAAGAGCTCCAAGGTAGTCGATGAATCTCGTCAAGTAAGCCCAGATGGGTTGTCAACTGTTCCGTCTGATTCACAACCTCGCGGCCTAGTTACACCAGTTTCTGGCCTGGGTAAAGCAGCATCTGTGGAATCAACAAGTGTGGGGAGATTTGGTGTCCTACCTATGAAGGACGCCAGTAAGTTGCCGAACTCCGGGAAAGAGAGAGTGTCTGCCATCACCACAATGCCTGTTTCTTTCTCTACACCGGCTGCTCCAGCTTCGAAAGCATTGGCAACCAGAGGAGCTCAGGGTGGTAGTGAGATTAAGGCTGGTGCTACAGGGAAGTTGACTGAAGTACTTGCTAGGAGAGCTGCCGCAATGGCATCCTCTGTGTCCTCTGATACTGGCAAGCTACCCCCTGTAATCCCTCCGGTGAATGTTAGCGGCCCTGCCCCAGTTGTCAAAGCAGTTCCAAAGCCGAGGTCCAGTGCCAAGACTAAGAAGCAGGGGACCTCGTCGTTGGCTCCATCTGTTGTTCCTGCTCAGGCTAAATTGCAGACCAGTACTACATTATCGGATTCATTGTTAGCAGCTTCAGCGAGATTACAAAACGTCACTGCTCCACTCCCTCCATCTGTGAGTTCGCCCTCTGCGGTGACGAGAATGCAAGCCAGTATTGCTGCCCCTTCTTCTATTGGTTTATCCTCCGCGCAGACCAGCTTGGAGTCCACTCCTAGTTTGTCAGTTCCGTTGGTGTCATCCCCTGTTTCCAGCAAGTTGCAAAGTAGCGGTGTCGCGTCTTCTTTGTTGAGCTCGTCTCTTTTAATTTCGAAGCCCGCAAGTTCTACAGGTGTGTCTTCTTCTTTGAAGTCACCACCTGCACACGCCAGATCTCAAAGTAGTGGATTGGTGTCTTCTTTGAGCCTAGTTCCTGCAATGAGTAAATTGCCAAGCAGCAGTGGAGGTACATCAGAAGGAAGTCAGGTGTCAGCAAAGATATCCTCGCCGGGTGCCAGCACACCTCTTTCCTCTTTGGTATCACCCCTGGATCAGACGAAATTGCCAATTCCAGCTTTGCCAACATCTTTGGGATTGACCACAGTGCAGACAGGTACGGCTGTTATGCCTTCTCCGAGCTCAGCATCAGCTCAAACGAAATCGCAGTCCATATCTGCTGTATCAAGCTCATTGAGCGCATTGGCAGGAAAGATCAAGTCTCAAGCAAGTGGCGGTCTGTCTTCTGCATTGAGTTTATCCTCAGCACAGGGGAAATCACAATCAACTGCTACTTCTTCATCCATTGTGAGCACATCTCCTTTGCATGTAAAGACTTCTGCAAGTGCGACGACATCTACGCCGTTGATTTCACCTTCAGCCCAATCAAGACTTCCGATTAGTGCTGCCATGGCTTCCTCTTTGGCTTCTCTCTCTGCATACACACAGAGTGGTAAGACTCAGGGCCTGGCCATCGCTAAACCCGTTCAGGGTGGTGTGGATGGGCGGCCTCCTCCAACTGGTACTTTTCTTCGGCTTATGGACGAAGCGCTTGGCCGAAGACTTCCTCTTGTATCACCTGCTGAAGTGGGAAGAGCTCTGGCAGCAGATATTGCAGCAATGCAGCCCCTTAAATTGGCCCAGAGGCCACAGGATCCTCTGGCTAGAGATAAATCACAAAGTGCCAGTGCCGTAGCCGGTTCTTCAGCTGCAACAGAAGCGCTTACAGGAAAACGACCACTTCAAGGTGGTACTGAAGGTCGAGCAGCGAAGTCTCAGAAGTTACCTTCAGGTGGTGCTACCGGGAAGGAGGTTGGACTGTCACCAGCACAAGTCGGGATGGCTGTTGTCACTGATAGTTTGAGGCTGGCCACCACTGGTGCTATGGCTTTGCCTTCTAGTCAGTCTGTGAAATCAGTTGCCACAGATTCGTCAAGGCTGACAATATCGAGTCTGGAAAAGCCTTCACAACAGTCTTCCCGACAGCATGGCACTCAATTAAAGGAAAAAGCTCAAGGCAGTGCTGGGTTGTCCGGGCAGACTAGTGCAAGGGAAGCCACTGCCGCTGGTAAACTCGTCCAGAATAACTCTGATGGTCCCGCCAGTGTCCTTCAGCAAAAGTCTTCTCGATCAGGAAAAGATGTGAGTTCCAGAGGAACTTTAGATGTGCCTGCAAATGATGGGAATAAGGCTGCACTAGCATCTAAAGCCCAAAGAGCACAAGGTTTGCAAACTAAGGATAACACGACAATTGGTACTTCTGATGCTGTCCTAGCTGCCACGAACCTTTCTTCCAACCCTGGGAAAGCAACAACAGGTGTAATTGTCGACAGTGGCAAACAACCGTCATCTACCCAAACTCAGCCTGCTAAGTCTGTGGCAAAGGTTGGAGTACTCTCGCCGGTTGTTGCTTCAGAAAAGGCAGCGGTACCTCTCTTATCTGAAGGCAGTAAGGACAAGGCTGTCCCTACCTTCTCTTCTGGTGTTACAACAGTTGAACATGGCAAATTGAGTGTTGATGAACGAGGCAGTGATGTGGCTGGTCAAAAGGCTATGCTTGTAAGCAAAGCTGAGACTGGAAGGAAGAGAGCAGCTGCGAGAGCAGCCGCAAGAAGAAAAGCATCTGCCCAGAGTTCTACTGCAGTTGTGAAGGCGGCAGTCGTAGAAAAGCCGTCCGCAGTTCCCGACAAGGCGACCAGTCTAGCAGAAAAACCAATAGGAGTGTCTGTTGGTGGAAGCACAACAGGAACTTCTAACGCCCAAGTTCTCCAAATAGTAGATACTGGCTCATCCAATGCATATGGTAGGCAAGTTACCGGGCAATCTCTTGCGGCGTTGGCTACTAGTTCAGAAGCGTCGAAAGCTGCCCTTGAAGTACGTAGCAAGTCATCCGATGCTGCCGCCGTTATGGCCAAAGTACCAGAACCAGGAAAGTCGACAATGTTGTCATTGTTGGAACGGGGGAAACAGGTCCAGGCGCTGGCTTCAAAAATGTCTGAGAATCCTCTTGATATAGTCAAAGTTGCCGGAGGAGCGAAGTCAGGAACACCTTCTTTAATGGAAAGAGGGAAACAGATTCTGGCTCAGGCTTCTGAAGAATTTCGAAGCAGTACCAAGTTACCTGAAATTTCTAAAACTGTGGAAGCAGGGAGACCAGGAGCTCTTTTGACGGTGGCCCAGGGTAAACAAGGTCCTGCCCAAGCTTCTGGGGAAGGGAGCAAAACATCTGGAGCACAGAGGCCGCTAGACCTTCTGAAGGATGAGAATCTGAAGCGACCAGCTTCACAAATTTCAGAAGTGGGTTCCAAGCCGCTAGTACAAGATAGCCAGGCTACGAAGGCGGCTACTAACCAGCGTTGGAAGAAGTCCGCGAGGAACAGAGACAAAGTGCCGACTGGTGTAGTAGTTGGTGCCTTCCCGTCTGTACTTCCTCTTCAAGACAAAGCCCTGGAGAGTGTTGAAGCAGCGAAAGTGGCTAAGTCCGCTGTGGCTCCGGCTAAAACTGTTGTGAATCCTCCTACTGCTGCGGCTTCTAGTGAATCCAGCAAAATCCTGTCAGCAGTTATACCGCAGGCAACAACGCCCAGTACAGTTCAGCCTATCAAAGCAACGTCAAGACCCCAGTCGGGTAAGCGAAAGTTGCAACAGATTTCGACCAAGGTTTCCGCAGCTTCCAGTAGTCAGATCACTCCAAAGTCCGTTGAAGTTTCTCGGGAGACTCAGGTCTTGAACTCGGAAAAGCCTCAAATTCCCGCGAAAGTGAGTTCTGATGTAAGTCATTCCGCGACACTCATTCCAGGAACTCCAGCGACGGCGGTAGGAGTATCTGGTCTTGTTCAGGGTTTGCATCTCTCGTCAGGTGTTCAAAGTACTGGTGGGCCGTCTTACTCACCGACACCGGGTAGATCTCGAGGCACTACTTTGCCGAGTACTACACTGAATCCCCCTCTGGAGAAGAAAACTACCAGTCAAGAACCTTCGGGGAGCACGAAAGTTACAGTCTCTCAGCCAGCTCCGACAATAGTGACGGAAATTGCTAAAGTGATGGGGGAGGTCAAAAGTATGATCGGGGATATGAGGACTGGGGATAGTATTGGTATTGGTGGTATCAAAGCAGCTGTGTCTGATGTTCTGGCTCAAGGAAGAAACATTCAGGGTCGTACATCTAAGTCCACAGGGAAGTCCAAGGCTTCACGCGTGATTGGTGCAGACCTTGACGCATCTAGTGGTTCGCCGTTGGCCAGAGTTAGTAAGCAAAAAGTAGGGGGTTCGGCATCCAAAAGCAGCACGCGCACCAGTATTGAGCTAGTTTCAGACAAGCATCTGTCTACTACAGTTTCTCCCACCAGTAGAAGTTCTGCTGCCGACAACACAAACGCTGGAAGTAAATCTGCGTCTTTGGCAGCACCTTCTGCAAGTAAACCCGCGTCCATGGCATTGCCAGCTGCAATTGACACGTTGAAGTCAGCCGTGGAGAGTGGGAGCTTGGCCATCGGGAAGCATAGTCCAGCAGAGGCAAAGGGTTCTGAAACGAAGCGGGTAAGCTCAGGACGAGTCTCTGCAAGTTCAAAGTTAGCTTCAGAAAAATCTGCAGCTGCTTCTTCCCTGGAAACTGTGATAGGGCTGGGGCCGCAGCCTCCGACGGGCCAGTCAACTGCAAAATCTTCAAGAGTCCCTAAAGCAAGGTCAGAGCAGGATACTGCTAAAACAGCAGTTCACTCCATGCTTGAGAAACCGCTACCTAAGGCCAGACCTTCTAAGACAGGGAGCGCATTAGCTTCTGCGTCTGCTTCAACTTTGGAGACTACCAAGATGGATGTGACAGATAGTAGAACCCGTGTTTTACCTGGGGTGGCAGCTTTAATTACAACTGCAGCTCCAGTCGTTCCAGACAATTTGGAGGGAGAAGCAGCTACAATGAAGGGTCCTGTTAAGGAGATTCCGAGCACCTCATCGACAGCAATTATAATGAGCAATGAGAAGGGTAAGTTACAGGAGGTGAAGGGCAAATCTGGATTACAGCGTGAGAAGGAGAAGGGACGCATGCCGTCTGAAGAGAAAAGTTTCATCACGGAGAGTGAGGTCGCAAGAAAATCAGAAATCGAAGTTGCTAAGTCAGGTACAACGGAGAAAAGAAACCGAGACGTTTTGTCCGGTTTACCTAAGAGTTCACCAGCCTACTTAGATCAACCCAATCTTAGACCTTCAGTAAATCAAAGCATTGGCTCTGACTCAATGCCAGTGGAAACAGGCAATAAGGGAAAGACAAGTGCTGGATCAGTACAGATTAAGGCAGTTGACAAGCCGAACCATGTCGCAGGTGTTGAGCTCTTGACTGGACCCTCCGTTGTTGGGAGAGAGGGCATGAAAGGTGCACCCTCAGTGGGCCCGCTTAACATAGGAATATCTGAAGTTTCTTCTTCAACAGTGACTGGTGCAGCAGGTTCTAAAGTTGAGGTTGTGAGCACTGTCAGTTCAATTGGGGCTGTTTCTGCGGATGGGGCTAAGATGCCCAAATGTAGTTTGGATGCAGATGGACAGCCGGAAGCATCTGTATTGCTCACACCCATCTCGACTCAAAACTCTCCAAAGGCAATGGGAGGAAGGACGTCCACTCCTGGTTTGAAGCAATCTTCCATATTTATTTTGCAGGGAGCGGGAAAGGGCGTGAATGCACTAGATGTTCGTAGTGCAGAAGGAACTGGACTAGCTCCGATGGTCAGAGAATCAGAGAATCAAAAGGTCAGTGGAGGCACGCCAGAAAGTGTTGTGGAAAGTGTTGTGTCTGGCTCTACTCTTTCTGTTTCCGGACCAATTGATCCCGTGACCTCACAACCTAGCAAAGGGGAGGTTCCTGCTTGTGTCTCTTCACCTGGACCTGTTTCTTCACCTGTGGCGATTGATACAGCATCGAGTGAGCTGAAGCTGTTTGAGGCAGAGGTTGTGTCGGGATCAAAGGCACCTGTTCACCAGACTTCATCATATATGGTTGCAAAAGTTGATAATAGATCAGAGGAAGGGGCCAGTGGTTCTCACGTACCAAAGGCTAGTGGTGCTACTACATCAAACGTACAACGTGAAGGATGGAGAGGTGCCATTTCTGCCTTAGTTTCATCACTCTTATTCCCTGCAGTAGAAACGCAGAAATCCAGGCCAAACTTCTCCGAATTGCTCATGGCTAGGTCCGGAAGCTCCAGTATGCAGATACCCAAGCCTTCTGGGGAACCGCCTTCTGGGAAACCACCACACATAACGCAAGATGTTGTACGAATGGAGCCACTGCAGGAGGCTCTTAAGACGCCGGAAACCGTTCCAGTTAGTAAAACTAGCCTCCTAAGTGATGGAAGCTCAGAAACAAACAAATCGGCACCTCCAAAGCCAACACTTGTAACGGTCGAAAATGAGCAGTCTGGTGCCCCGGAGAAAACCTTGCCACGTGATGAACCAGTGGACAATCGGAAAGTGGTTCCTACCACCGCCGCAATGCGAAGTCCAACCTCCACATCTTTGGGAGGTATTTCATTTTCTCCTCTAGAACCCATGCAAATTTCAGATTCTTGACAGTTCATCACTTCGCTTGTAAAGATTGTGTTTCCATTGTCGATGTTTCTGTATAAGCTACCTTTTATCTCGTACTTCAAGATGGGAACGTTATGAACAGTATTAAACAAGAAAGTCCATTCTTGAACTTAGCATTTTCGAGCTTCCAGTTAGAAGTATGAAACTTCCTCATAATGTGATGGAGAATCATGACAGTTTCTGAACCTCCGTACACACTGATACATGAAATTTCTAGATCATGATTTTTATTATAGTCTCAAAGTAAGGTGGAAGGTCTGCCCATGTTATCCATCCAGATAATACTGATTCAAATCACATTCAAATCGTTATAACTCTTTGTTTTCTACAGACGTGAAGGTTGTTGGGAATGTTACTCAAGACCCTGGAGTGGTTGACCAAGATTTGGAGCTGGAAAGGACTCAACCCGAAGGAAATACCTTACCATTAGCACATCCTGAGGGTACAGTTGTGAGCTCATGTACAATCTTGAACCCAGCAGCGGTTGCAGTAAATATCATCGAAAACCAGCCGAATATCAATATTGGCTTTGACGGAAAGCAAGATCTCTCAGCAGATACTTTGAAGGACATTGTGAAGAGTGAAAAAGGTATCAGTTGGCCGTGAATAGTTTCTATTTTGAGGTTCAAGTTTCATCACCTTGGTATCTAGGTCTAACAGTTCTCAGCTGTTCTGTGCTAGCTGAAGCTGTGATGGCTGTGGATATAACGGTGTGGTGGCCCAGTTCACCAGTTTTCCTCTTTCCTGCCATTGGAGTCAGCTTCACAAGCTGATCTTATGGTCTTATTGGATTATTCTCTCTTTCAGCCCTTTTGAGAGCTTAGTATGTGAATCCTTATAAACCTTGCGAATCTTGATGGTGAAATCTTCAAAGTAAGATGCAGGCGCTGACTTGTGCCTTTCTTTCATGGTTTAGAGTCGACTTTCTTAGGAATTCCTTCTAACGGGTTTGTATTGGCAGATTTACCCACCGTACAAGGTCGTGCAGAACAATTGTCCAGCATCGTAAATGAGGAAGCTTCTTCGATGAAATTGGCAAGTAGTTTCACTCACGCGAAGACGGTCTCCGAGCCTCACGATTTTAGCGTCCTAGAAAGCGATCTTGCTGTTGGTCAAGGTGGGAACTCTATCCCTGTTCTGTCAATACTTGCTAAAACCCCTTCTGCTATGTTGGACGGTACAGGAGTAGTTGCTAAATCTTTGACGTCAAGTTTGATCAAAGATGACTCCAGTTCAGTCCAGAAGCAGGGACATTTGAATGTAGTTGAGTCAAATGCCAATGACCAACTCTCAAGTGCCTTAGTTTCACCGTGGAGTGAAGGCGCGGGAGTTGATTTGCCCGTCAAAGTGACGGGATGTGAAGGATCTAGTTATGTGAAACCTGGATCTCCAGGTGTTGTTGGTGGGGTGAGGGATGAAGTAGTTGTTACTACTTCAGCCCTTGTGGAAGGTACTGAATGTGAAGCTTCTGCTACCAACGACAATATGGTGATAGATAGTACTTCTATGCATCCCACTTCTCAACCTGTCACCATAGATGCCTCTGTGGTGTCAATGAAACATGTGCCATCAAGAGACATAGTTTCGCCTTGTGCAGTTTCTAGTATGGATATCGATAACGCAACCACTCCCGTCGCCACCATGGTAGTCGATGAGGCGGTTGCTGCGAAATCAAGTATAGCTTCGCCAGACTCGAATTCACCTAAGGAGGAAGCTAGTCTTGCCGAAGGCAGCGATGTGATATTGGACGAAAGAAGTGATCAAAAGGAAGTCGTAGAGGACTCTCTCGACCATCCTGATCTAGATCTTACAAGTGAAACATCATCGAAAGAACACCTTTCCGGTGCTACAGATTTCTTTGCGACAGGAGCGATGACTGGGTCGGGAGAGGGGGAGAACGTTGTGTTGTCACTTATACCTTCAGCTTCACCAAACTCATCTTCTTTGAATGCTAAAAGCGGTACTGAGGTAGATTTCGTTTCATCGGAGAATTCAACTCAGGAGGATGTTGATGGTGAGACAGGAATAGGAATCATTTCCAAATCCAATGCTGCCGATGTCAATGCTACAGCCATAGCGGAAAGCCCATCATACAATACTGTGCTGAAGAGTTCCAGTCCAGAGCGTCCAACCATTTCATCAGAACAAGCCTCAGGGGATATTTTGCCGTTATCCAAATCTGGTGTGGAACCAACATATGTTGTTAGAGGTGACAGAAGTGTTGATCTTACTACTGTGTCAAAAGACGAAGAGGGAGTGAGCTGTGAACCTGCCCCAGTAACGTTACCCACGAGTGTGGGATCTACTGTTTTAACAGCTGACACTGGTCCTGAAAATCCTCTTCAAGAAGGGATGGCAAGTCTTGACCCCTCTGATAAGAATCAGTTGGACAGACTGGAAGATATTAGTTCTGTTTCTGAGTCCCAGTTATGTTTAGCAAGAGCCTTCCAAAGAAACACAAATGTCGTAGAGTCGACAACTGCGAAAGAAGAGAATGATGTGAATCACTCAACCTTGAGCCATTGTGAGAATGATACGTATCCTTTGAGCATCATCCACGAACATTCGATTGTGGATGTTCATGAAGCAAATCCTTGTATTCCAGATTCTCCGAATGCAGTAGCCACGCCTCATCATCATGAGGAATCCAGTTTTTTGGTAGTTTCTACTGAATTGGCAGATGGAGCTGTTGAATTACGTACGATTGGCAGTCCTGGGATGAGAGGAGTTGGATCTGAGCATGCACCTAGCTCAGCTCCTGAAGAGGCAATGCAGGTGGTGTTAGAAGGCGTTAATACCACAGAAGTTGTCAATAGCAGTGATGCTTCTTTTTCCATTCCCAAGCAGAAAGGATCTGACGAAAGCACCGAACCTGTTTCGATGGAGTCCACGAGAGACGAGGGTGTGTCTATGGAATGTAGTGAAGGGGAGCCAATTATCAGCAGAGTGTCGACAGGTACGTCTGAAAAGATAGATGGGGAAACTAGCCTTCCAATCTCAGTTGAATCCTTTGATAGCAAAACCAAGCCCAATCAACTGGGGTGTGTCAATGACACTGTTGTGATTGAGATTCCAGATATGAAGCAGGAAAGCAAGTCAATCTCGATATCCTCTATCTTAGACACGCTTATCGAGCCGATGGAACGCGCTGAAGGTGGTGCGCTCATTTCAAGCTCTCGGTTTATGGTGGTGCCGCTCTCGAGTTCACCCTTTAAAGAGGAGATGGAGTTGGAAAAAGAAGTTTGTCCTACCTCAGAAGCTGGCATCGCAGTCGTCGCCGGGCGTTTTTCAGAAGTGGAAGAGTCCACATTAGACACCGTAAAGCCTGAGCTCATGACATCTCCCACAATCTTGAAAGGAGTTCTGGCAGAGGGTGAAGAAGATAAAGTGGAGCGATCGAGTTTAGAGCCTTCTTCATTGCATGTTTCTGAAATTGGCCAAACCCTTGAACTTAGTCCAACTATAGGTGGATCTACCAGACCTTCTGATTTGTTGCAAGTAGGCAACAGTAGTCCATTGGGTTTAAGTTCTGAATCCCTCCCAAAAGCTCGTAGCGAGGTTGAAGGTTGTGATGACGTAGAGATGACAATACCATCATCGACACCCACCGTGGTTAGCATGCAGGCACTCGGAGTTGAAAGACCACACTCCACCCTCTTGATCTCTGACGTAGAGTCAGTCGTAACTGATAAGGGAGATGATCAGAAAGAACTCGTGAAGGATTTGTCCGAGGAGAGAGTAATTGTTCCAAACACACAAGCTATCCATGAGTTGGAGGAGAGGGTTGCCAGTAGTAATGCAATTGACTCTCAGGTGGTTGTCGATTTACAAACCGCTACGGATTGTGTTTACGTGAACTCCAATTTGGACCATGAAAAAGTCACGCTGAATGCTGGTCCAGTAGATAGTATCATGGATAGATCCGAGCAAGATCATGGAGGCTTTCACCCGCAGGAAGACTCCTCAATGCCAGAGGTGAGAGAAGTAGCTCAAGACCAATCAGGGGTAAGTGCTGTACCAGCCATCGAATCGCATATAGAGAGCATGTACCCTGCACCCGTGAGGCCTATCTTAGATTGCGAAGAAGTGCAGCAGGAATGCAGCGACCGAGAGGCTAAGAGCTTTGTATTAACCACGGAGAACGCCACCTTACATGTCGGGGAATCTAGGGATGTGTTACTCGGAGATTCTGATGTACCAGCCGTGTTACCGCGTGTTGCCATCACACAGGAAGAATATAATGAGAGGGCTGGTGAAGATTCTAGCCTAAGTGGTTGCTTACGGGTTGAGGAACTCAACGAGGAGGCTGAACCTTTGGATTCAACATCTGAGGTTATGACAGGATTCGCCTCTCCTACTGAGAATGTCGTAGACATGGAAGCAGGAAACTTTAAGGAGCAAACCAACCAACTTATCTTATCCGCTGACCGTAGCATGGAGTTTGTGGAATGTAGTAACTCTTTGAGATCAGGCTCTGAACTTTTGTTGGGATCCATCTCATATCTTGAAGAGGATAAGGACTTGCAGGTGGAAGCAGGAAACACAGCCAAACAAGCCAAGCAAATTACTATCGCCGCTGAGCCTAAAATTGAGGTGACAGTAGAATGTAGTTCAAGTATCATTTGTTCAGATACTACAACAGATGGTGTTACTGTGGAAGTTGTTCAATTCCAGGAGGAGGACGTCATTGATAGCGCCAGAGCGATGTCGGAAGACTTTCCCTCACCTGTGGAAGAAGGAAGGGATCCGACGGTGGGAGTAGCTAGTGAGGAAGTGGCAAATACTGTTAACATTAGGCCTTATTTAGTCGTAGGTAGAGATGTAGAAGAGCACATGGAAATTACCCAATGTGGTGATGTAGTTGAGGAAGAACCTCTTGCAGGAGATACCAGTCCAATTCCGAAACCAGTGCATGTATTGAACATCCCTACTGTAGAGTCAAGAAACATTGTCGCTGAAACCGTAGAGGTCGTAAGGGAAGATTTCAGATCCACTAATCTGGAATCGAGTTTTGCAGTAGCTGTAGACCATAGGGAAAAGCTTTTAGAAGGATCAACTGAATCAAAACTCGTTACCGAAACAGAGAGTCCTGCACCAACTCTTCTAGAGTCTGATGGTGTGGTGCTGGGAACTGCTGCTGTCGGAGTGGAGAACGTTGACGATGACGGAATGAGTGGCCCTAGAGAGTCTACTGCCAAAGATGCAACTGAAGATAGTAATGCTTTGACAAACCACTCGAGCTGTGCTGCAGTGACAATGGATTGTAGTTATGGAGGGAGTGTTGATGTAGCTTCTGGAGATGGGTCTGGAAAGTCTCTCCTCATTTTGGAGACAAGTGGGCTAACCAATACTGTTGGAGCCGACAGAGACAGTTTGGTTTCTACTGACCAAGGTGTGAATAGAGCATCACCAGAAAATGTTGATAACCAAGTAGCAGGAATGGGACCTAATGAAGGAGAGGCAGTGAGTTTAGTGACAGAAGCCAAACTGCAGATGCCCTTTCCACTGTTTGATGAGCAGAGTACGTTCGTCTCTGGTAAGGAGGATGAATTCAATTCTGTCCCAACCTTAACTGATCTTTCTACGAAGAGAGTGCAGGAAGATGAGGAGACGATGGAGGAAACATGGGAAGTCAAAGCTGACCTTGTTCCATTCGAAACTGTGCCCGATTTGTTGGTAGGGATAGCTGTTGAAGGCGGTTCAGATCAGAGGGGAACGGCCATGTTGGTTGCCACACCGACTACGGAGATCAGTGACATGGCTGAAAAAGCCTTGAAGCCGACTGTAGTGATGACCTCAATTGTCAATGTTCTTTCTGATAAGCAAAGCCGAGGAACTAGTAAGGTAAAGTCGATCTGTCTTACTGGTATACCGGGTGAAGAGGCCAGCGACTTTATTGTGGAAGCCGTCCAAGAGACCAGGGTGATAACCTCAGTTGTATCTAATCAACCAGCCTTAGAAAGTAGGGAGGGAGAGACAATGGATGCGATTGCCACATACACCGATACCCCCGTAGATAGTCTCTCAGGCACCGTCACTGGTACTGATCCCGCAGATGTGCGACCTATAGAACTTAAGGGAGAGATGACTATGTTAATTGACACATCGACTGAGGAGCACGCGGATGGGGCTGATGAAGCTGTGGAAGACTCTGGTTTGAAATCCACCGATGTTTTTGGTGGAAGTGATGTAGGAAGTTTAGGTCTGAGTACAAATAGTGGGGTGTTGCCCTCTACCTCAGAGTTTGAATTATTGCGGACCGATTGCAGTGATGGAGCACCTGTCACATCAATTTCCACAGCCGAGTTCGACTCGTCTTCGCCTTTGAAGGAGCCAGTACAGATAGTAGTGGAAGCCGGGGCTGATGAAGGGGAGACTCGCAAGGGTTTCCTAAGAGAGGAGAGTGAGGTCCGTGATAGCTCTACCTTAGACGTCCATGCAGTTCAACATGGTGACGGTGAGGAAGCACTTATGGGTACAGAGCAAAAATCTGAGTTGGACCGTGCCGACCCTAGGTCTAGAGAGTCTATAGATGTTGTTGATGTCCCTGGTATTTCAAGTTCCGGTGATGTCCATTTACAACATGTTCACGCAGCATCAGAAAGTGATAAGTTATCTGGTGTCGAGGAGTTGGTGCTACCTCTGGAGGTAGATCCCAAAGCGAACCCTCGAGAAGAGACTACAAGCTTTCAACCTCTGGGGAACGAATGTAACTTACCTATGGAAGAGCCCGATCTGATGGATGTAGATGTAAATGTCCCCTCTGGGCCTGTCGTGTCTTCTACCGATGTCGAGCGCCTCCTAGAGAAGACTGGGGATATGTTACTGTCTACAGCAACTCTAGATAGTCAACCAACGCCAATGGACTGCAACCAAGATAACTGTGAAGTGGGGAAGATTCATGGAAAGGCCGAAGATGTGTCCACTTTAGATGTCGAAGATTGTGAGGGAGTTGTAATCAGCGAGCCAAGTGTCGCAGTGATGGGAACAGATGCGGACGTCGTCCTGACAAGCGAGCAAGGATTGTACTCCACCGTAGTAGGTGACTGTGTGAAACCTGTGGATTCATCTTTAGTGCCGAATGTGGTTCAGGACACCTCTCCGACCATCTCGTGCATTGCACTGGAGCAGAATGTGGAAGCTGTTGAGGGTCTGATCCAAGAGAAAGTTGCAGATCCTAACCTCAGCAACTCAGAAGATGGGCTCTCATGTGTACCTTCAGTCGTTGTTGACTCTGTTCTGGTTGTATCACCTGCTTTCCGTGCAGATGTTAGTCAACCCGCGGAAGACGATACGAAAATGGGATCTCTTTCTTTAATTACAACGTATGATTCAGATGATGAAAGTCCTAGTCACTCAGAGCAGGTCTCAGAGGATAATAAGGGTCCCTGTGCACTTGCTACTCAAATAAGCGCCACAGCCTTGGTGGAAAGCAGCTCTGGTCCATCAGAAATAGCTGATAGGTCCCTAACTGTCGGTGATATTGCGTGCGACAGTGGAGACGCTGCATATGAAGCACCTTGTATGGTGGACCATGATCTTGTAGAAGATTCAGCAAAGGTCCGAACTTCTCTAGATATGAGTATACAACAGGACCAGGTGGAAGGCAAACCCGCTAGCGATGATGGGTGTACAACATGTACCACCACAAACTTGCTCGCTGCGTCTAGTCTTCTTAGACAGGAGACTAGCTACCAGTCGAATGCTTCCGGAAGAGGGATGACTAGTCATGTAGCAGCAACTGCTCTCAGCTGTGAGGAAACTAGTGAGAGAATTCTGACTCTAAGTTCTCCACCAGGTTTGGGACCAGATACAGAGATGTTAGATGGAGAAGATAATGATGCATCTAAAGCGTCAGTGGTTTCTGTGGAAGCTGTACCAGAACCGATGCCCGTTTTATTATCCGGAGATGTTCCAGACGTTACAGATAACGTGACCAGAGAATCACTCAGTGTAAGTGGAGGGAACGAGTTGGCTCCTCTCCTGAACTCAACTGAACCTATTCGTTTAGAGATTGGAGATTCACATGAGTCGGTTCTAAGCAGCAATCCTCTTATGGAGAATTTGTTCGCTGAAAGTGGAGGATGCAGCACAATCGCGGCAGTCGAGTCTCAAGAGGAGATTTTGAAATCTGGTCATTCCCCAGTCGCCAATGAACTACCTTTACTTACAGATAATTCGGGAAGTTCACCTGACTCTGAGAAAGGGAAGCCTGCAAACCTGGGTTTTGGAGTGGAGCACAGCCAGGAAACCGTTGATAAGTCTGGGGCTGCCGTCGTGACCCCTCATTCATTCAGCATTCTGGAGCATGATATTGTAGATGAGTCAACTGGAGGTTGTGAACGTGTTTTGGTATCCCAAACCCATATCGGTAAAGACAGCTCCACTGTGTTGGTAATAGAGGAAGATCCTGAGCCTCATTCTTGTGAGCCCACTACAACGTTTAGTGTGGGTCCTAGCCAGATCACTCCATCTGTGTGTGAGGAAATTCCTTCAGATATGAGTGTCGATACGGGCAGTACACCAGTGGATGAATCGAAGCCGATAGCAGGTACTGCTCTGCAGCTTTAAATGGGTAATTGTAGTCTCACTGTAAGAAGGCTACATTTCTGGGAGTACCTTACGTGCAAACCAGGCTGTTTTTCTCCAGCTTGGTTCGTGTCATACTCAGTATGGTGACTTATCCTCATGTAGTATTTCACTTTGTTAAGAGCCTAATATCCACATGTATAAGCGTGCTGTAAGGTAAGCGGTTGCTTTGCATATGCTCATCAGATTTGCAACTAACCGGCAGTTTCTTATCTCTGGACTTCAGTTCAGGTCATTTCTCTGCAAGTTTCCATAATCTATATTTTTTGTTAAGAAATCCTGTTTTAACACAACACTTCTGTGGTCTGTTTTCAGGAGCTCCATCAGAAATCGGGGAGAGTGTGAAACTTTCCCTGGACAAGGAACATGACTTTGTCTCGACTACCTTCATGGAAAGCACTTCGGTCGACATTGCTGCGTCAGAGGTTCTGAATTCCTGTCTTCATACCAATGAAAATCTTCATGTAGACGATGAAAGTATATCAGTACAGCACCCTGATGGCATATCCAGTGAGCAGCCGTCAACTGCAGTCGTGAAGACTCCTACGTCTCACCATCAGGAAGTAGCTTTGGTGGAGATTACTGCCTCAGAAGTTGTGGAGTCAAGGACTGAAGGTCCTCATGAAGCCGATCAGAGGCTTCCAACTTTACAACCAGTTGCATCTAGTATGGAGCCGTCAACTGCAGACGTGAAGATTCCTCTGGATGACAAGCAGGGCGAACGTAGGGTGGAGATTGCCTCCGGCGTTATGGTTTCCAAATCTGAAAACCCTTGTGAATATGGTGAGACTCTTTCAGGTTTGAAGCCATTTGTTGCATCTAGTATGCAGCCATCATCTGTAGACGTGAAGACTCCTCTGGGTGACAAGCAGGACGAACCTATGGTGGAGATTACCTCCGGCGTTATGGATTCTAAACCTGAAAACCCTCGTGAAGATGGTGCATCTCTTTCAGGTTTGCAGCCATTTGTTGCATCTAGTATGGAGCCTTCAACTGCAGACGTGAAGACTCTTCCAGGTGACAAGCAGGACGAACCTATGGTGGAGATTACCTCTGAGGTTATGGATTCTAAACCTGAAAACCCTCGTGAAGATGGTGAGACTCTTTCAGGTTTGCAGCCATGTGTTGCATGTAGTACGCAGCCTTCAACTGCAGACGTGAAGACCCTTCTGGGTGACTTGCAAGACGAGCCTATGGTGGAGATTACCTCAGACGTTACGGATTCCAAACCTGAAAACCCTTGTGAAGATGGTGAAACTCTTTCAGGTTCGCAGTCCTTTGTTGCATCTAGTATGCAGCCCTCAACTGCAGACGTGGAGACTCCTCTGGTGGACAAGCATGACAAACCTATGGTGGAGATTACCTCAGAGGTTACGGATTCTAAACCTGAAAACCCTTCTGGAGATGGGGAGACTCTTTCAGGTTTGCAGTCCTTTGTTGCATCTAGTATGCAGCCGTCAACTGCAGACGTGAAGACTCCTCTGGGTGAGAAGCAGGACGAATCTATGGTGGAGATTACCTCAGAGGATTCCACACTTGAAAACCCTTGTAAAGATGGTGAGATTCTTTCAGGTCTGCAGTCATTCGTTGAATCTAATATGCAGCCCTCTACCGCCGACGTGAAGGCTCTTCGGGATGAGAAGCAGTTGCAACCTGTGGTGAAGGCTGCTTCCGCCAAGGTTAGCGGTGTAGACACTGGGAGTCTTTCAGTTTTGAATCCAGTTGCCTCCAATATGCAATCATCTGCAGACATGAACGCTCTGGCGGATGAGAAGCAGGAGGAACTTGTGACGGGGAAGGCTGCCATAGAGGTTTTGAGTGCAGATGGTGAGAGTGTTTCAGTTTTTGATCCAGTTAGCTCCGGTATGCAGGTATCATCTGCAGACGGGAAGACTCCTTATGACAGGCTAGAGGACTCCGTTGTCGAAGTAACTGCCATTCTGGATTCAACACCTCAAAGTCCTAATGGTGATGAGAGTCTTTCAGTTTTGCATCCAGCTGCCTCTGGAATACAGCCATCATCTGCAGACGTGAAGACTCTTCCCGATGACAAGCAAGGGGAACCTGTGGTTGAGATTTCTGCAGCAACAGCTATGGAATCAAAGTCTCAAAGTCCTTGTGAAGAGGGTGGAAATCTTTCAGTTTTGCAACCAGATGAGTCCACTATTGAGCCATCAACTGCAGTCATGAAGATTTCTGCGGATGACAAGGTGGAAGAACTTGTGATCAAGGTTGATGTGAATACCAAACCTGAAGGTACTAGTGGAAACCTTCATGAACATGGTATGAGATCTTCAGCTTTGCAACCAGTTGCTGCTACCGGTATGGAGCCATCAATAGCAGACGACAAGAATCGGGTCGCCGACAAGCAGGAGGAATCTGTAATTGATATTGCTGCGTCAGAGGATCTGGATTCCAGACCTGGGAGGACAAGTCAAAATTCGCATGAGGAAGCTGATCTTTTATCAGCTTTGCAACAAGACTTTGCAGCCAGCAGGCAGCCATCCGCCTCAGACAAGATTAATTCCGAGTCTGACAAGCAAGAGAAGCCTGTCGACATTGACCTAGTCTAAAGAAGTCGTTTACACTAATGGCAGGTAATTCAGTTGTTGTGACCCGCAGGAATCGCCCTCTGTATGATGTATTGTTTACCTCAATGCTTATTGATTTGTATGTTGGTGTTGGGTGTCATTGAGTAGTTAGAGGGGAAAATGTTATTGTCCATCGTGGGAGTCCTAGTTATATAATATGAAAATAGGTGAATCTCAATGTTTGCAGTTTTCAGAACTAATTCTTATAGGGACCTAGTCTGTTCTATTTCTGATTGTTTCTTTTGACGGGGACCAGGCGTTGCAAGGTGTGAGTTGATCATGTGAAGATGGCTGGGGAGAACACTTGAATGTCATCCGACATATCAGTGTCGGATGAACAGAATTAGCTGGCACTGGTGCTCGAACAATACGACTTTCGACTGTAGCCCGAGGAAGGTATTCATTTTTCTTTGAGATGCCAGCTAGGTGGGAAGCACCAGTACATCAGTGAAGGTAGCCAGATATATTTTCCTAACGTATATATCACAACACCTTGTGTAGTTCTGACGAAGCTTGAAATTCTGTTCTTTTTCTGCAGGTACTGCACCATTGTCTTTCTAGTTAAGAATAGACTTTGAGCATTTTGGGTTCCATTTCATTCAACTCATTCTGAGAGTCAATAATCTCTCTGGGAGGTGAATGAAACCAGAGAGAACCGGCAGATGTAATTTTTAGCATGTGATCATAGAGGTGGTTTGAAGCATGAAATTGGGCATGCACATGGCGTTTGCAAAGTTGCTCGCGACGTCTGTCTTTCATGCTTTTCGTGGAACCCACCAAGATCATTACTGTATCTATCAATTTGCCCTTGCATATTCACAACCCCATAAACAATTCAAGGGTTGTGATTTTCGTATGTGATCTCAAGTTTTGGCCCTAGTAGCGTTCTTGTATTTAATTGTGCTGTCTCAACCATTTGAAATTAGGGCCAGTGCAAATGTTTTTAATAGCACATGTACCGATGAACTTTTGTCAATATAATGCAGTATGATGTCTCTTTTTACTAATTGAGATATTCATTTCTCCCAAAATTTTGTGAGTTTAGGGTGGTAACATCTGTGAACGGTAACTATATAGATCCCAGTGGAATGCTTTTAGTCTTGGAATACCGATCACGCCAAATGCATTGAATTCCATTTCGTTTCCAAATGATTTAAGTCCTTATCGTCAAATCTGGAGTATCCTACTTGAGTTGATTTACCGGTACGATAGCAATGAATTCATACGGTGTAGTACTTACAACGGTTAGTTTGCAATATGATAGTCCAGTAGGATTTTACTTAGATACATATATCTATTTATGGAGTTCACTTGTAATTTTATGTCAAATACTCTACTATTATTGCGAAGCCTCGTGACGTCCCCTTCGTAGAAACCAAAATTTTTCTGGAAGATATTTGCAGCTTTACTCGTTCGAATTGTCATACCAATAATGTTGAAATTTCTCTTTAAGAGTGGTGACACTACATTTACTTAATAGTGTAATCCAACAAGGACAGATTTACACAAGTGTTCGATTAATCACCAAACATTTAAAATGCCAATCGAGTAAATTCATTCTGTATTGGAGAAATGAACTGGAGATCCAACCCTTGAAGTTATAAGTGCTAAATTGGAGATTCATCCTAAAAGGTTTGAGCTAGTGATTTTATTTGTTATGTCTCACGGTTGCTCCTACCTTCTTTCCTTACTCACTATCACGAGAAGCAGCGAGTACTACAATCCTCTAAAAACGTCAGATGAGATGTTCCCGCATGACACGGCCATTATGATCCTAAGGCAAAATCCGGCGACCTTTATTGTTTTATTTTGTAGGGTCTCAAAGATCTCAGAAGTTCTTATGGCCTATTTAATCTGAGGTGTTAAACAAGTTAAGAGCAAGTTTTGCAAATTGGCTTCATATAGCAATTCAAGATAATGAAAAATTGATAGTTTCTTGAGAAAAAACAATATATTTCTTGTAATTTCATCCCGCACTATTGAGTGTAGTTAATCATACTTCTCTTCTACTTTAACTAAATAAATTAGGAAGTTTCAACTCCACACTTCACACAATCCTCTAGTAATGGAAAAAAAATTCGATGTTTATAACTAGTCATATGTGACACCTCCTATTTTATTCATACTATTTTTTGACATGCATGTTACATTTCATGCATGAATGTCATTTTTGCGTCAATGTATGTATAAATACCGATATGATACAAATGAAACATCCTAATTTTGCAAACAAATGAATTGGTTTCAAAATCATTTGATCTCCTTGATCTTAGTGAGGGGATGAAATACAAAATCATACAAATAATATACAAGATATGAATAAATAAAATAAAGCATAAATCCATCATAAAAAAAATGTGAATATAATTTGCACATCGTTATGAAATTAGTTTTGTACATGATTGGTTATTTCTAATTCAATTTGTTATATTGTCAAATCTATTATATTAAATTTTTTTCTTCATCCCATAATATAACTAAAGAGATTTCAAATTCAAGCCTACATCTTTTCATGAAGATCTTTTATACCCTCCATACATATTGTTTTTGCATAATATCAAAAAAAATTCAAAATTAAAAAATTGAAAATCTAATATTATATATTAAATTTGAATATCAAATATAAATACATACATTGTAACTAAATTTTGAGAGATATTTTCAATAATAATAAATTAATATTTATAATATGCTTGTCAATATATTATTACTTTGAAATCGTTTTATAAAAAATATATTATCATAAAAATTTATGAAAAATTAATTTATACACAAAAATAAAAAAAACATTTCAATATTATCAAAAATAAATTTTAGATCCTTGCTGAATTTTTTCATGCAAACTTAAGAATAAATTTATCATAAAAATAAACACAAAATATATAAATAATTCTAAGAAATAAAATTTTCAAAATAATTTTTTTGAATACAAAGTCAAAATCAAATTATATCAAATCATTTTGAATCACATAATTTTTGAATTTCTTATCAAATAATATTAATTAAAAAAATCATGAGCTTATTTTTTTCATATCACAGAAAAAAATTCTTTATATTAATATTTAAAATAATACATCAATAATAAATTTTATAATAATTTAATTGATGTGAAAAAAATGGATTTTTTAAATAGAAAAAATAGTATTCAAACGTTATGAAATTATTTTAAAAATATTATATTATTATGATTCAATGAATTTAAACTTTAAAAAATAACCCAATCATTTCAATTAAAATATTTTAATATAATCAAATTTTTTTCAATTGTATTTATGAAAATTTTATTTCGTTTAATATTTTAATTAGTGATAATTTTGGATAATAAATAAATTAATAAAAATCTAAATTTTTTATTAAAAAATTGTATTAAAAAATTTCATGAAAAAATCAAAAAATTATTAACCTTCATATTTTTATGAAAAAATTTAATCTTTTGGTAAAAAAGTAATTTTTAATAAAATTTAAATTAAGTTATAAATTCCATATACTCAGTTTTGAAACTATTTACTTAGAATTAAAATATACATTGAAATTTTTATTTATTTATTTTCATAAATAATTTTTTATCATTATTTTCAAATATTTTCACTAAAAATATATAAATTTTTAATATTGATGTGACACATTACATTCCAATCTTGTTAGATCCAACATTATATATTGGAATTTTTCTGGGCTTTTTTTTCAATAATAACTTTGTTTAAAAAATTCATAAAAACTTATGAAAAGAGATAAGATTGATATTTTCCTATATTTTTCTATGTTGTTCATATTAAAGAATTTATTTATAGGATTTCAATATAAATAGATTAAAATATGGATTTGATTTTGTTGCAGTGGAGTGAAAAAATTCTAAAGATTTATATGTATAAATTTGTAAAATAGTTCAAACTTCCATTATGGTGAGAAGTAAAAAGTATATTGCTCAATTCTGTTCATGAGGATGAGAAAACAATAAAATCATACCATCACAACATCATTTGACAAATGATATTGCAAAATGTGAATATAATGATACAAATATTTTTGAGGATTTATCATAAGTGGTAGGATCCTAAATTAGATTTGTGATGATGATATCTAGACATATTATTCATTATCTTGCCATAAACTTAATAATGAATGTTCATGGAAAATGACAAAGGAAATGAGTGAAATATTCCCACAAGCTCGTAAATTTTGCACCATAAGATTTTAGTAAAGAATATTTTTATTTGTTTTCTTAGGGCTATTGCTAGCATGTGCATGGTTATATTGCGATGCATTATACATTTCACTTTGATGATGAAGCTCTTGATGCCATGAACTTTAGAAGATTTGACAAGAGAATGATAGTCTTCCAACTTGTTATGTTGTCTATTTTAAACTTTTATTTGTATTATCTAAGAAGAGTATGGTTTATTCATGGCACCTCTGGCCGAGAACATGAATGACACAATGAATTGGTCTCGTTTGATGCCGGATTAGATTGCAAGATAATACGTAATAAATGAGTTACTCGTCTGATTCATTAGCGGAGTGATACAAGATATTTTGGTGATAAATAAAACATTGGTTAAAACATATCACATCTAAAATTTATTCAGAATTGAACATGATAGAGATTAAGAATGGAGTTAATTAGATGGCTTTGGTAATAACAATATTTTGTGCTTTTGGTGCATAAGTTCTCCAAATCGCCTTTACAAGCAAAAAAACTTCTTTACACTGATTACAAATATTTATCAAAATTCAAAAATACTTTTCATGTGCAAGTAAGTGACATGACACAATGTTCGCATTGAAATAAGACTCAAATAATTTCACGCACGTCATAGTGTGAAGTGTTTGTCGAGACCATATGTGTCAACTTGCACACATATCTTTATTTACTCAATACAACATTGGGGGAACCATGTGGCAATCTCACCCACATGGTTCTCTTCTTGATTGTTCATCCATACCAGGCTCCTTTCTAGAGGAGCCCGTGAAAGATCCACCGTCAATCGGTGGATGTTGATATGATACTATTTCGTGTATGTATTGGATTCAAGAATATAATTTAATGTGAATTGGCGAAGAAAGATAGTGAAAACTACAATTTGAGGATCTTTGGACATAAAATTAGATCAGAGAAAACAAAGTTACCTCTATATGTGATAGAAAAAATCCTCCGATGGCTCATATGGTGGCAGGTCCCAAGTGGACGCCCATTCTACGTATTGGGCCGTATAAGATTCCCGCAACTAATGTTCGGTATTCGTTTGGCTAGGCTTTCTACATATTGTACACCATATATTGGCTCTACTCTACATGGGTGATTTCCTTCTATCCTTATTACTTACTAGATGTAACTTCAACTACTCCAACAATTTCATCAGCTCATCCATCCTAGACAATATTCCCTTGTGTCCTTCGTCCGTCCGCTTCATCCTCTAGGACTACTTCTCATTCGGCATTTACTTCTAGTCTTCATTCGAAGAACTGGTCTCTTCTTCTAACAAAGATGAGCTATTCGTTAAAGGATTTATTCGCCGTCTTCCTTTACCCCACGCTTTAATCGTCTTGTCGATCCCTTTGAGATGTGATTCCCATGTCGGTGATTATTAGATAGCTCATATGCCTCTGACGCCTAGATGACGGCTTTCACAGTATTTGGATCGGACCTTCGGCTCAATGTTTCTTGATCGAGGTTATGCTTCCCCAATCTAGAGACGTACCATTCAAGGGCCATAGCGGCCAAATATGGCTTGGTATTGGACGCAAGAGCCGACATTTGATCCAGCAAGCTGAGGAACTGCTCAATGTATTGTAAGACCCATGATGAAATATGAGTATATCTAAATTGTGACTAAGTCTATCTTAGTCATGACTATGTTTAGCTAGTTATGGTTAAGTTGGAGAAAAATATATAGTAGCTCCTTATGTGATAGATGAGAACAACTATTTTATTGTTTAGTAGGAATCAAGGAACAGATTTCATCACATGGACTTTCCTTGACTTAGACTAGTATTCATTGGTTGGACTTGGTGAAGACCATTAAATCTAGGGACGAAATTGACTTGGTACACTAAAGTCAATTTGAGGGTAGTTGGGCTTCTAGAAGATCCAAGTAGATCAATTGCATATTGTCATGTATCCTTTTCATTGGGGTTTGTGATCTCTACCTCGATTAAACTTGATAAGAGAAGATTACATGATGGTTACTTATAATTAGAGAAAGATTCTAAGTAGTATAAATAGAGAGGTTGAGAATCACCTTTCAAGTTAATTTTGGGAGAAGTTAGTTTCATGATCTTGGTTTTGGAGAGACCTTATTTTGGAAAGCTTGGTTTTTGGAGAAGTCATGTTCGGGTTAGAGACTTGATTCAATGAAAACTTTGATCATCAAAGTATACCTTCCTTTTTGAGTGATATCTTATTCTTTATGAGAATTTGCATCATGGAGTTTGGACTTTGATAGTTTGTGTAAGAGTGTGCATTAGGGTTATGGTCATAGGGTGGGAACAAGTCTTTTAGATTCATGATAAGCTTCCAAAAAGCCGTCGGAGGTAAACCTAAGTGAGAGTCAGCCCGGAGGTCCAACAAGCGTCCAACTCGCCAAGAATGTCTTAGGTGTTATCTCCATCATCGATAATAAGCCTAACCCTCCACATGAAATTGGCAAAGATGTTTGTCTCCTTGCCAAATCTCATGTCACACACTCGAATGTCCATGGTATGATGATGTCATCAAAGACGCCCATGATCCTCCTATAAAAGGTTGCAAAACGTGATATGAATATAGATGAAGGGAAAACCGTGCCAAGAAGGTAGGTGGATCAACGAGCAATACTAGATGACAATATACCAAACGCCACATGTGGATCCCCTAGTAGAGGAAGGTCGTCTACATGCAACACATCCTCGGCAAGTGTAACGTTGAGGTAGCATGAAACAAAATCCTTAGACCGTACCGGTGTCGCATGGACAAAGCTTTACTCTAAGAACACCTGAGCGTCTGGCTGTAGAAGAACTCTCCTCGTCCTCATGTGAACTGACAATCACCCTCTCTTTCATCTCCTCATCTCTCCATGCCCAACTCGTTGCACCCGGTAAACTCCAGCGGAAGAGGATCGTTGTAACCAACGATTGAACCGTTAACTCTTAGCCAAACTTCGCAGAAAAGTACTTTGCAACCATTCATAACTCTCGGGAAAGTTTCACATACTCTTTAATTCTAGATCTCTCGTTACAAATGTCGAACTATACCCTGTGTCACAAGGCGATATGCAGACCCTTGCGTACTAAAACCACTATAAACTCCGATCTTTTGATCCAATTGCACTCAAATTTCGCAAGAAAACGACTTATCATCCAAGCTTCAACTCTGTCAAGTTTTATTGACCAATCTTATTGATAGCATGAGTTATGATCGTCGAACTAAATCTGTAACAGTCTGTGCAATCCTGCAATTCAGACTGTGTACATAAATTTCAAACTACTGCTTTGCACTCAAAACTCAACCAATCGAGCTGAAATTTCGATCAAATCGCAAATTCGAGTTGTAAACTCTGTGTCTTTTGAATCCGATCTGTCAAAGCCTTCATAGAACACTCAGAATTCACTCAAACTCTCCCATCAATCCAAATTTCACTCTCCCACTTCAAATCACCACACCGGAGTGTTAACTTGCTCAATCGCCTTCCTTCTTGAGCCAAAATCCTAGCTCTCCTTGTCAGCTCTCCAACCATATCCTTCAATCCTGAAAAACTCTCTTCGAAGGCTCCCGAAACTCCTCAAAACCCCGAAGAACTTGCCCAAGTGCTCTCATTGGTCTAAATTTCCCAACCAATGAGAATGAAGAGTTCCATTTTGACCTCTAGTGGGCCAAATTAGCCACAACTAACTTAGAGCTTAACAACTAGCCTAAAAATACTACTTAGCCATCATATAGGTAATACGAGTTGTTGCTAATAAAGAGTCAAAATAACCACTCGAAACCGGTTAAGTATAAACGGAATAACAAAAGGGACCGGGGAGTTCATAACTTGAGTATAATACTCCTCGCCAAAATTCCTAACAATCAACTCCCTATGACTTGACTTTAGTAGACAGTAGTGATGGACAGGGACCCATGTGTTGAAAGGCGCCACTATCGGCAAGTTTAGGTCCATAATGCTAATATCAAATCAAAACGTAGACTGTTAAGTCCCAAGTCGCGCCGTAGGAAACAATTGGCAGAATGAGAGGATCTGGGGAGTTTATCACCACTTCCATTAAGCTATCTCCAAAGTGATACACTAACCATGCCCTAAAGTGATCACGATGTAGACACCGGATGCTTATCACAAACGGATTGGGCATCGGTATATCCGGAGGATCATACCGCCTCTATCCATGTCCCACGTTGGCTCCACTTCTATCGGATAAGCTCCTTAGTCAGCAACGTTCTAGACCTCCCCCCTTTTCTTTCGACTCCAACCACGCTTTATATCCGATAGGGTCCAAGATGATATCCCTTGGATCCTTATCTACATCCTGGCCCTAGGATGACAATCCAACCGTGGCCTCTTAATGCCCCTTTTACAATGAGCCGTCGGCCATCCCGACTAAAAATATCGCCAAAATATCGCCGTCATCTCAACAGCTCTGAAGATGACACATGTCATCATCTTCTCATAGTAGCCGTGTCACAACACGACACCGGCATTACTAGAATACGTAAACCGTCTGTCGATGCATACATCCCTCTGGAAGCTGGAGATGAGGCGGAATGCCCAAAGGAGACCAAGCCCTACACTTTGACACCTTGATTCTCAAGCCTACAAGATGAAGCTTGGTACTCAAGTATTCAAAGGCCTGCCTAATGTTGTCTACAGGGCTCACAATGTGTGTATCATCCGCTAAGGAAGGGAACACACAACCTGGCAAGGCCAAAGCAATAGAAAAAAGAGCTCTATAATGAGCCATGACAAATAGGGGTCCTTCCAAAGGATCTCCCTGTCGAGTGCCAACGGCGGACTCTAGACCAGTGACTCACTCCTCGGAAAAGCCATGCTGATAAAAAAGAAAATTCCTAAAACACTCCTAAGGACAGTATTCAACTTTACTCTAAATGCAAAGCCGTTCTGGGGTTGCATTATGAGGCGAAAAACGCCTTATCATGATGCAAATGACCTCTACCATATAATAAAACTTCTACAATGTATACAAGAAAAATCAAGGTCGATCAATCGTTTGCTCTGATAACGTGGTAGAGCGATTGTCCAGATCATTAAAATGAAGAACACCGCGCGTATTACAAGTCGGAAAAGGCTGGAAGGTCATGTGATCACCTTTTTCCAGGTCACCACATGGCTCCAGACCCCTTTCTAGCCTGCAACGGTGCTTTGTGTGCGCTTGCTTCTCCCTCATTTGTGTGAGATTTTGGCGGGACCATCCATCGTGCCCCAGATTGACTTCCCATGAATCATGCAGAAAGAGTATGCAAATTCTCTTCCTTTCCAGCCGAACTCTTTATAAAAATTCGAACAGGCGGAAGCTGTTGATCTTTTCGAACGAGCCCAACTACAGAACCAGAATGATCGATGAATGCCAAAACAACCACTTCATAAATGCCAAAAACGTGACAAAATCGGGGCATTACATCTTACGCTTTTGACTTTCCCAGTGTTCCCTCTTCGTTCCATCTATTACGCCAAAAGGCTGGGAAGAAATTTGATGGAAGCCCTCCTTCCGTAGAGGAGATGGGATCAAGTTCTTGAGCCAATAAGATAATCGGGACGAAAAGAGTATTAGTTACAATAGATATTTACGAACATTTCCACGTATTCGACTGATAGGAAGCGCAGATATAAGAGAAAAAGCACCAGAAATCCAATCAGAATATGGAGATGAATAAACAACGATAATAATAAAAATAATCAGAACCTGGTTCTCATCATTTCAAAGTCTGCCTACGCAGTATATCTCGCCTGTGGGAGGATAGCGCAAATCCTCCAGGTGAACACAACTTCAGCATAAAATGGTCGGCTCACAACAAATCACCAACAGAAAGTAAACATAAGCTCGCTCGCACGGAGCAAAAGCAGTCGCAGTGTAGCCACAGGTTGTGTCAATTAGTTCTCCCATTGGGAAGGGGCAGGGTCAATACTGCACTCCTAGTACACGGTGGTACAATTCAGTCCTGGCCCCTGGCCCCTGCCCCTGCCCCGCTACGTAGATAGATAGATGCTCTGGAGTCTGGGTCTATAGAGGCGCTTGGACTTGGGAATATGCTGCTGGCTTTGCATTATATCCCACAGAAGATGATCAGGGCTGGTCAAGGATGCTGTAACTGTGAGGGAGTGTCCTTGTCCTTGTCCCGGAGAGGAGTAGGATTAGTTCTGATGTCCTACAGTCAACTGGACGGTAGCTACGTTGGGGGTCGTACTGCAAGGGAGTAGCGGTAGGACATGATTTGGGGTGAGTCATCTTGTCGTTCATGGGCAAATGTGAGAGGTAGAGTGAGCGTTGTAGGCTCGACCTGAGCACAAATACTGCGCCTTCATCAGAGTTCATCTATACCTTCTTACAAGGAGGTTGAGAGCATTTATTAGCGTACGAATCTCCTACATTGCGCACTATAGCTCAGAGACCGAGTATTCTAGGTTTAATTTTGATAGGTGTCTGTGCTGCGTGGAACTAGAAGCGAACGACTGAATTGAAAGCTCCACCCATATTCATTTTTTGCTTGCTAGAAAATTCTGGGTCGTTGGAGCTTCTTCTTTTTAGACTGTGCACTAGCGAGGCGAAGTGAATTCTACATCCATATGGTTCTGTATTATTGGTCCTAGGGAGAATTGACATAGCTAAAAGAGCTTATCAACTCTACTCGATATTTATGGGGACCATGGGACTGGACTGCAGTCCAATGCTACGTCGTGTGAAGGCCCAAAAGGAACAATGGAGTGTGCAGCTTTTGGTGATGAGATAATTTAAATTGATGTACGAGTCAACCTACCGTTGTTGATTGATGATTGACATTAAACATCGTAAGTCCACAAACGAGATTACACTGCAGGCTTGCAGCTTTTCGTCTTCCTGTTATTATCCCTAATGTTCAAGTCAGCCCAGAATTTGGATGATTGAGAAAAATGATCGAGGATTTGTCAAACAGTGGCATTTCATCGGAGTAAAACAAAAACAGTGGATGGACTAGAATTATGACGTAATGGAAATCATGTAACGTGATTGATAATTTGCATAAAAGCATATAAAGTTAGGGGAGTTTCACTGATTGAGCGAGGATAAATATAACTGCGATTAGATTGATATCAGACTCTACAGTTAGAGGATTGATCGGTTTAAGATCGTGAAAGATTGCCAAAAAGTACTGCCCCCGTTTGCCATAGGTCTGAGCATTGTTCTTGCAATTATGATAATCAAGAACACTTATTATAGACCGATCGAGATCATGCAGAGTCCGAACATCTACATCCGCAGACATGTGGAAAGTTCACAGCAGACTTCTCAGAAGATTATATTTTGTGTATCCACTGCTCCTCTTAATCTGATACTGATCTTCATTCCTTTCTCCCGCCAAAGAAGAATTTCATCAACGTTTGCTTGTCTTCATTTGGAGGCCCTTTGATGAAGATTAAAAAATAAAATTTCCTCGCAAAGTGGACGTTCAAATAGTAGATCATGTGCAGCATTCAAGACCTCGACATGGATGGCATGTCAACAAGTTATTACTCTGTTTGAACTAAAACTGTTGTCACCGGTCAATGAGTTTCTGCATCGCACTGCTAACCTGTGCGTCCTACGAGCCAATAGGGGTTATATAACTTACCCATAACCTTTTACGGCTATCCCGTTAAATGCTGGTGGGTAACGGGAGACACAATTGCGTGATCCTGAAAAGGCACACCGTAAATTTATGGGCTATATACCACTCCCGGAACAGTTTTGATCATTATTGACATTTCCAAACGAATTATTTTTTTCCACAGTTTTGAAGTATAGTACGAGTAAATTTTTTACTGGATTTATCCGTAAAAATCTTTATGCACCTGTTCAGTTCAACGTTCAAAAAACTGATGGGAACAGGTAGTGGGTTTTATGGGAATTTTTTGTTTTTACTCCACCCAATTATCGTCAATGTCCTTAAGGATCTACGGTAAATTATGCTGGATGTGCCCCAACTGCGAACGTACAATTTGTTTGGGTATCCTTTTTTCAACGACTAAATACGTCCACTGTACCTCAGAAAATATTTCTTTGAATTATATGAGAGATCATATTGGTTCTTGACTATAAAAAGAGTTAACCCATCCACAAAAAATGCACACATAAAATACATTCTATATCACCATTCACTATAAATAAAAAAATTATTTTTATTGCTTCATATGTTTTGAGACATTCTCATACAAGTTAGATCACCAAGTTAAGTGCACAAACAATTACACAAAATGTTAGATTTTATGGTTTATACTCCACCCAATAATGTCAAGTACGCATCGTATACAATAACAACCAGCTCTCACCCTCTGATTGGCCTGTGTTCAAAGAGTGATTAAGACTCGATGAAGGATCAATAAACAAACATGTCATTGAATTCCTGAGGCCTCTCTCGAGGAAAGAACGACAATGGAAAACTAGAAGCGAACAAATGCAACCGAACCGAAGGAGAAACAAAACGAAATGTTGCAGTCTGAGGTCCAGACCATTTGCACACATCGTCACATTTATAACAAGGTGCCAAAACTTACTCAAACCAATAAGATTAAACTTTACATTTGTAAAAATGGCATGACATGTACTTCAAGTGTGTAATCATACATGGATGAGTTTGCTTCTTTCTTCCTTATCTAACCAACATTACTTGAAATATAATTTGAAAAAATACAATCTGTTATATTTTACATTTGAATTGTTAGATGAATGTATATTTTAAAAATAAGATATCAAGTAATAGCTTGAGTGCAATACCTCACTTAACTTTGAAATTTATACTCATTCTGATTGATTTGTTACTTGTGCTCCTACATTGTATGTATTTGCAAGTAATTGAATCTTTTATTAAGCGTAATAACGATTTAATATTTTATTTTATTTTACTATACTCAATCTATCAAATGCAAAAAAATGAAATATAAAGAAATTTTTTTTCCTATTTTTTTTTCAAATATTAATGAAATTGATAATTTTGATTCATTTTTTATAAAAAACATGCATGAGTTTTAAATCAAATTTTAAAGTAAAAATATTGTACCAATATTCCTAAAATATTAAAGTGGTGGTGCAACAAGACATGTCCAATTTTATTCATCTTCCATTGTTATTTCTACAATAATAAAATTGAAATAAATTTTCAAATGAGACTCGGACTTGAATTAAAACCTAAAATAATTTTTAAAAAATGAAAATTTCATTATTATATGTGTTTAAACTAAGTAAGTCAAAAAAATATTATAATCTGAAATTAAACTAATATTTTTATAAATCATCCAAAATGTATAACTTTTATTTTTGAAATTATTTATTTAAATTTTTTTTAGTTTTTATTATAAAAAATTAAGTTGATAAAATTTAATGATCCATATTTAAAACAAAATTATTTTTTTCCATGAAATTCATTTTTTCTAAAAATAATTATTAACTGTAAAAAAATTAAATTTTTTTTTGAAATTTTAACAATTATATTTTTACAATATAAAATAAATTTTTATTCATGTAAAAATTTATTTATTATATTTATCATATTTTAAATACTATTAAAATTTAATCAGAATTAAATTCAAAATAATCAATAATAATATATTATTATTTATCATGATTGATTTAATTTTCTTCAAAATATCTTTTGTTTTAAAATTTCTTCCAAACACACAATACATCACAAATTTGATTGATCAAAAAAGGCGTTCTTTTAAAAAAGACAATCTAAAGTTATGGAAAAAAAATTATTTTATTGTATTGTTAGCAATCATTTATAATCTTTTTTCAAACTAAATATTATTAAAATATAAAAAACATGATTATGAATAAAGCATAGATTGTGAATGTTGTGTTTATATTTAAACTCGAAATTATTCAAATAAAAAATTTAATAAAACATTAAGAATGTCATTTATATTATCACCATTTTCTAATACTTCAATGTGAAAAATAAATTAATAATATCATTATAAAAAAATTTATATAAAATATTATTATTTTTATTATTTTTCAGATATTTTTAAATAAAATTGTTTCATATTTTTATTAAATATTATCTTTAAGTTATTAAAAGTTATAAAAAATAAATTAAGTTTATTTTTTATATTTTTTTGAATATATAGTGTCTGAATTATTTTTTTGAGCTTTTGATGAATAAAATTATTTTATTTTATCCATCCATAATTAAAATGAATGAATGAATGAAAAAATAAATGAATATAAATACATATAAAATTTCAAGTTTTAAATGATGTTCAAAAGTTCATGTGGATATGGATTTAATTCCATTAATTTATATATTTTATAAAAATAAAAATTTATTATTCGTTTATTTTGATTTATGTATGGATTCTTAAAGCTTTGTGCAATCAAATATGATAGCAGAAATATTAATAATTTTTATAAGTTATAATTTTTAATGAATTTATTAATTAGTTGACATGATCATAAGAATTTTTCAACATTATGCGCGAGAATATTGACTTGAATGAATTTGAATTCATCGATGACAAACGTGTAGTTTTTTTTTGCACTCTTTCATATTGTTTTGATGAAATTGGTATGTGGACAAATTAGTCTTTCTTGTACACTTTAATGTAATATTTGATTAGATGACATTCATGATACTGGAAAATGATCAAATATTGGTTTTTCTCTTAATGGTTGTATTATTTTTCCTCCCACACGTCTCTTTTAATCAAATATCACATCAAACACAAACTTGTCGATTTCAAGAGTAATCAACATCTTAAATACAGCCTTTTGTGAAAGTCGTGAACAGAATCTTCATCCCCGATGCGTTGATAACCACTTTTCGCAGCTTTACTCTCAGATAGATCTGGGGAAAAGGTATGAATTGTAAGTTGCGAATGAGATGGATTTGACTTAAAATTTGAATATAACTTCTCCTAGACAGAGCTCATGGTCTTGATCCGTTAAAAATTCACAAAATATGAGGAATCCTTGATAAGTTCAGAACGCTCCCATGCATGGAGATGAGTTATATTTTCACGTAGATATTATCACCATAAGATCAAGCAGATTCGCTGTAACGCTTTTGTGTGGAAGTAATAGCTCTCACAGTCTACCGTCCATGATAGGTGAGTTTCCCCGGTGGTTCTCAGGTTGTATTTCCATCCTAGCAAGTGATCATGAAAACCCAATTGACTAGTACCTGGACAACTTACCCTCAGTCTCCATCCCTATCTTTTTTAATTTTCTTCTTTAAACCCCCGATAAGTCTCCATCCCTATCTCTCTTTTCTTCTTTTCTGGTTTTTTTAACCCCTAACCGTAAGTCTCCAGTAGCATGTTGGTCTTTAACAAAGACCATCATAATCGTGAGCTCTCCCTGATCCACACGTTAATAGCAGGATAGAAGTAAGTTACGCTCCGCACCCATGCTCGGGGATGAAGTGTGCTAGACCCTTGATGTTAAATCCCTACGCACCGCCTGTTTTCTGCAAGAATGCACATGTGAAAATCCCCAGAAAATATCGGCGAATCTGCACGGAAGCGATTTGTTGTCCGTTGTTGTACCGTGTGTTATCGTCTATGCTGTTGATATAATGTACCAACATTTGCGCTTCATTCGCTTCCGTCTCGCAATAAGCATTCCCTCGACAATTAATCCTGAGTGCATTGGTGCTACTGATCAGGACATCCATGAACAATAGAGCAGCAACTATCACCTGTACAGAGGTGCGGAGAGAAGGCCCACGAACCATGTTGGTAGCCCTTCTTGATCTCGGCTCACTTGCGGGGACCGAACGCTACAAAAATCAGGTCAGAGATCTAGATGGTGTAAACTTTGGGCCTCAAAATGGGCACTTGGATAGCTACAATGTGAAACACAGAAACACCTAAACTAAAATGTGAATGCTGGGCTCAACATCAGCCAGCACTTAAATACGGATTGGCAGCGATAATTTTAGATCTGCCACAAAGAAAGATTTGAACCCGAAGGACCAGCGGGGCCAGGAGGGCCATATCATCATATAATATATAAAGAACCATCAGGTATAGGAGTCCAAGCCTGTCCCAACGAAGCAAGTCACATGAGTGCCCGAAAACAAATCCCACAGAACTCCATACAGGACTAACTTTCCCGAAGTATGCTCTACGCCGCTACAAGATCTGCCAGCTGTTCTCTTGGCTTTGGTATGAGCATAGATGGATCTCTTGAAACAACATTACGCTTGCAATGGTAGGATCCTCCATCCCTGAAAAGCGTTTGACTGAAATTTCACGAAGATTTCGTTATTACAGATTAAAAACCGTAACGAATAAATTGATCGGGTGCAGTGTTTGTGCCTAAGGTTTTAGCTTGCTACGAGCTGAACAAAGATTCATTTTGTATACTTCGACAAACGGTCAAGGAGAATGCATTGTGAACGTAATTCCGTTCAACTCCGACCTGTCGATGGATCTAATATGGAACATTTTCAGAAACTTACTGGCTTGTTACTTTCACTCCAGAGTTAAAAGTTTTCCTATAGGACTTGGATCGCTTGCTCATTGCGTTGTGAGCTGAGCTGATTGGTTGTTGGATTCAAGGATTCTTGGAACTTGAGTTTGTCGTTCACTTAAACTTTGTTGTAACAGTTGTTGTTCTCATAAGGCGATTCAACCTCAAGGTTATGACACCAAACCAAAGAGAGGTGGTAGGGAGCTTTTATGTAGGGGGCAAGCGCCAGAAGCCACAAGTATGTAAAAGTGAGACGGAAAATTACATGGGGATGCAAAACACCCAAAAAAATCAATTACCTAATAGAAAATGGAGACCTCAACCAGTGAAAAATTAAGCAGTCATGATGGAATAGATGTGGTCACTAATTACCTAAAATACATGCAGTATTCTATGGACGATAGTATTAAATATCAATTTGCAGTATCGTATGGACTATCTCATCCATTTTCTCCAAACATGAATTGAGGCAATATCCGCCTCGAGAGTATAAGGTGATTGCAAACTTTAAGAATAACTTATCACTCATGTGTATTGAACTATAAAGCTTCAGAATAACAACATCAAGGTTTATTACATAGCTTCTCTTTCAAACACTCTGAATTTTTCTAAGACCATCACAAAAGCCAGAAAAAATAAACTCCAAATTCATATTTTAACAATATTTCATGTATATTATACGACAACATTTGCAAAAAAAATAGCACAAAAAAATACATGAGATAATTAGACATTATATTATATCTTTTTAATTCATGTGCCAGGTGGCATACACATATAAATTGCTTGTTTACCATAAAATACTTTCATAATCCACACAAATTAAATTATAAAATCTTCACAATAATAACATCAAAGAATATCACATCATTTCTAATCAAGACATTTTGTCATTACTCAACATCTATATCAAAAATTATACCTATCATCAACATGATGATGATTCGGATTATTGCTTCATAACATCCAAAAATATCACATGATTAATAATCAACATATTTTTTCTATCTCAAAATAAATACTAAAAATTATATACATATTATCTAGAAAAATATATTTTTGTTGTTGCATCATGAGAGTTGTTGCTGCAAATTAATATCATTACAAAACATCATACTAATATCTAGACAATTATTTTTCATATAGACTTTTCAAATATGCACATGTACATATATTTGTATAAAAAAATTTCAATAACATATAAACATAAAGTTTACATCAAATTTATTTCAGTATAATTACACATGCAAGATAACACTTTCATCATTTTTTATCATCATGATGACATTTTTTTTCGAAATTATTGATTATTTCATCTTGAATTTTACATGCATTTTTATTTTTTCATGTGTATGATCGTATCAAATAATTAATATATATTATAAATTATAATATTAATATTTTTATCATTAATAAAAAGCTTTAGACTTATTTTTATAAATTTATACAATAAGATTAACTTCAAATATGATAAAAAATTACCTTTTACCTTTAAAGAAGTATTTTTATTTTTCTTATGGAATATTTTTTTCTCTCAATATGTTATCTTTAATTCATTCAACAAGACAAAAACATATGGTACAATAAGCTTGATGAATCACAAATTTTTTGCTATAAAATTTTTACATTGAATCTCAATATTAGTTTATGATTGTAAATATTTTATTATTTAAAGCTTTTATTTTGGTTTATTTTTTATTAAATTTTTAAAAATTATAAATATTTATTAAAATATCAAATTTATTTCATTTTATTAGATAATAGACATAAATTTTCAAGCGTTACATTTAATGTCATCTTCTTTTGTAATCATCTTGACTCAGACAATCATTGATATTACTCAGAAAAATATTTGACCTTTTTTTATTTATAAAAATAATATTTTAAATCTCATAAAAAATATTCATCTAACTTATGAAATCCCTCCTTGTCAAATACTCTGTCATGACGTGAAAATTATATAAGCCTTGTGCAATTGATACCATATTCCTTCAGTATCTCAATATTGATATCAATTTTCATATAACTGCAAATTTTTAATTAAAGTTTTTTGAAGTTCTTGATAGATTTGGTATGTAAACAACTATCTTTCATCTCATTATTATCAAAATTTAAAGTATGATCTCCATGAGTAAGATTTTATATTTTATCATGATGAACATCGATCATTTATACTTGAACCTTTGGATCTGAAATAGATTCAATTGTCTCTCCGGAAAGGTCATTATTATTGAATATTATTGAAGTAGAGTGAATGGAAATTTAATTTTCAATTTAATTAACACATGAGACCAAGAAACATAATTTTCATTTTGAATGCTAATCTTTGACCTCAACTCAAAGTGATAGGTTTGTAATCAAACAGTCTAAGAAATTTGGAAAGTGTGGTGCTTCCTTGTTGCATTAAGGTAGAAATTGTTGTACAGTTGCGGTTAACTTTTGGTGTGAAATCCTGCCAACCGAGTCTATTAATGTCACGACACTTCGACAACGATACGTCTTTGATGTTTATATTGAGTCTCTAGATATTGTAAAACTCCGCTATTGTGCTCGACAATGAATGTAATTGTCACTTATAGATGATATTATGATCCCCATCAGTAAGTTTAATGGCAATAGGCCGAGAACCAGAAAATTTGATGTATTTTTATCTTGAAATGACCAATTTTATTCATAGTATTGTATGGACTAAGATCTGGGTATTGTACTCCTTTTGCATGTAGATTCTCGAGATTTGCAGCTTTTTAAAGCGTGAGTTATACTTCTGGTTGTGTGCTCCACTGCTCCTTCCTCGCTTGTGGTGCAAGCGCTGCCTTCCAACCAACAAACGAACAAAATCTTTTTACTGCCTCCAGTTGCGTGACTCTTTTCAAAGACCCAAATTTTACAAAAAATTGTTGCGTCACTGGTGACTGAAAGTGAGTAAAGTGCGCCCGTCGTGCATGCAAAAACGTCTTGGTGTATTATGCGCTACCAAGTAGTTTCAGCTCAACTACTGTGATTCTAGTATTCCAGATTTGACCACCGTATGAAAGGTAGGTATTATTAAGTTTCAATATTAATTATTTTTGAAATTTTAGTTCAGATTAAAACTAGCTGTCTCTCAAATTTAGTGGATCGCTTCTTGATCCAGAAAAATCAGTCAAGGACACGACAATAAAAATAACTTTTCCCCTGAAAACGAGGACTAAGAACGTCATGATTATGTGTTTGGAGGAGAACCGTTTTACTCAACTGCAAGTTACAGATATGTCTGTTTGTATTTACATGCTGTAAAGCGAAACAGATTAAAAAAAATTTTAAGTGGGAAAACTGAAATCGTTGAGCGAGAATCGGCATCGTCCAGAAGGTATTAATTTTCCATAGTCAGGTTGAAGAACTGAATTCATCAGTTAAATATAAATTAATCTCGGATGATTAATGATCTGTGGACCGGTGTGCCAAATAATGTGAATTGGATGACATGCTTAGAAGGAAACAATTAAAAATGTGCCGATGGAAATCTGAGTGAAGGAATGAGGGTTCGGAAGCAGCAGCTGCAGCTCAGAGCCTCAGACAGAAACCAAGGCTTTGAATGGATCCAGAAAACGAAAACACTGTCCAGGGATGCAAGTCAAGCACTCAGCACTTGACTTGCACATGCCGGTCAACGCTTCCTGAGGGAACAGCCTCACGATTCCACGAACCTTCACGAATGGCCACTTAGGGAAGGGAGCTTCTCAAAAATGGTGTTCACACGAGTGTGAATGTAAGCGCGCATGGACAATGGCTGGACTCCGGGGGCATGATTTGGTCCCTCACATGTATATGACATGTAGAGCTAGAACAACGACGGGCAATGGTTGTCGTTGTTGTTGGTGGCGGCCACGAACGAGCTCTATCTACCTAGATAGTTTTGTCTACTTGTATCAGAGCAATGGAGGTGAAGTTTTCACCTTTGCGGCAGATTTCACATGCCGGTGTCTCACCTGTCTGATCCAAAGTTTGTCAACTGTCAAAAAATTGTCAACTGTCAGTAGATTCTTGTTTCAGGAACTTGGCAGCACTAAAAAACCACTCGTGGATGGGTCGCCATTCGCCGAGGTTCAGATCCGCACTCGAGAGGGAAACAGAAAATCGGTTCCACCACCGAGGATCGTATGTTAAAAACAACCAACCAACCAACGAACAAGCCAGCCAGCCAGCTCTCCATAATGGTGATCCAAATGACACACTTAGGAGAGCAAGAGAGCACTTTTCTTACGCATGCATCATTTGACCTGGTAGAGAAGCAGACAGATCCCTTTGAAAAGAGTCTGAATTATTCCATTGTGCAAGAGAAAATGCGGAATATAGATGACCGTTTCAGATGACCGAGATGAGGAGCTGCAGGAGTCCATTATTCTCGAAGAGAGAGAGGGGGAATGGGATATTGTTTTATAGGTGACTAGCCTCGCGAACAAAGGTTCGAAATTGTAGTTTTCGCCAGCAGGATGTTGTTGGGTGTACTGCAAAACATCCTCTGATTTGTTAAGTCCCCCCATCGTGCCTCTCTTCTTATGCTTCCAGGACATGATGTCGTCTTTCTTGGTGACTGGTCACTGGCCACTGGCTGTCGCCCCGTGTGGATGACTGGCAGGCACGGCATCTCCCCTCGTTCACCTCCCTCGCTTCTTCCCCTCCGACCTACGACTGCTGCTGCTACCGTAGCCCCCGACTGCAGTAGGACTACGGACCGACTACCACTTGCGTAGGTCTGGACTCGTTTCCTTTCGGTCCATCGATTGATCCGAAGATTCCAAACCCCAACGAGGGTCGTGCCATGCAGAGGAAGAGGATCAGAGGAGGGCATTCTTCTCCGCCTTCACGCAAGTTATCATTTGCTTATGCTACTACTTCTTAATCAATATATGTCTTTTGGGAAGTATTCTCATTTTCAAATTTCAGGAAATATCAGAGACCTTTTCTTTGGGGAATATTTCGTATGCACATGTATGGACTTGGGATTGCTACATGCTTCCTCTTGAATGTAAAGGTTGGTACTGGGGCCCCGAAATTTTAGGGGAAAAGAGCAACTTTTTCCGTTGACCGGATGGGGGGAGAAATACTGTAAGAAATGGTCCCAATTTCCCAAAGAGGAGCCTTACGGTTCCATTGGCGCACATCGTTTTCTATTTCGGCGCATGGCTTTTTGGGACGACATATTCTGAGTCTGTGCAGACAGATCTGGGGATTCTCAGCGGGGAGGGGCAGATGAGAGGAGGGCCGGGGGGGAGGGCAAAGGGAGGGAAAAGAGTCTGGCAATATTTGCTGCTTTGTAGGCTGTGTGCCAAGCGTGCACAGATGCCTTCCCTTTCTCGAGCTCAAGCATCATTGTGTTTTGCTTGGCACTTTGAAGGTCTGTTGGAGTGGAGTGGAGTGGCCTATGTAGATGGTCCGAGGCTGGGAGACATGATTCGTTGATTTGTTGGCGGGCCCGGCCGAGCTCGCTCCATCGCTCCCTTCCCTTGCTTTGACATTCGGCCTTCTTCCAACGAAATTTCGCAGTGCCTGGAAAAATGTTTGGACTTGTTTTCGTTGATCAACCACCATCTCTAGGCTCGCGGTCTATTCATCACCTAAGAATTTCTCAAAAGTGGAAGTGGTGGTGGTGGGGTGGGGTGGGGACCTTGGGGTTCTTTAGGTTGCACTTTTGGGGGGAAATCCATGCGATAGTTTCATTTCCACGTTGGTCTTCTTCAGGGGAACATGAAAGTGTAGCTCTTTGTGGGGCTTGGGTTTCATACCCCGTTCCCTCCCTCGAAAGGACTCTTTATAAATCTTGCTGCGATGCATTAGGTGCAATCACTAGCGTTATCTGATGTCATGTTATCTGATGTTTTCGTTGGATTCACCCACCTCTCGCCAAATATCTTCTCGCAATCTTTCCCTCCTACTCCTGCAGCACCTGAGGTTTAATTACAAGTACACCTTCGGACCTATCCACATGGAGCCTGTAGAAGGCTGTAGATTTTTGCCCTCCTCCGGTTCCATCTTCAATGGGAGTGTATGTGTATGGGGAAATGTAGAAAACACGTACTTTTATGTTTGTACTGTTTTGGTCCAATGGTTGGGGTAGTGGGCACTGGCACACCGAGCTCTGTCAGGGCTCAGGGCCCCTACGTAGGGGCATGTCATGCCATGCCCTGGTCTTCGGTGTACATCTCTACTGCATCTGTAGTAGGTCATGGAGTCCTCGCTGGTGATTCTTCCGGAGCCGTAGGTGCTGTCGATGCTGTCTACGCCCTTTTGGAGTGGCAAAGATGGTCGTCTTTGTTGCTGTGTAGCGGGTGCTGTTGCAGTCGCACCTTTCTCCAGAATCTCCACCCCCTTCAATTTCAAGGCTGCGATTAGGAAAGAAGGACAGAGAAAGAAAGAAAGATATCACGCTGCATGCATGTACCGACTGTTCTAGTCCGACGGTGGTATATTCTACTGATTTTGTTCCGGGCTCACCGCTTCTGCGTACTGGGTTCTCATGGAAGTCATGGTTCCGTTATGGCTTCTATTCAAGGCTTTTCAAGCTGAAGAAGATTGTCAGGTTTGCCAGTTTGCCAGTGCTCTTCCTTCTCGGTGAACTTTTCTGGATGGGAAAGGGCAGGGCAGGGCACGGAAGAAGTATCTTTCTAACCCCGGTTCATGATGATTCCAGAGTTTGTTCCACTAAATTCTTTGGAATAAACCTCGACGCGTACCTGGGACCAATTCCGGATTTGCTCCTACTGTTGAGGATTCACCAAAGCTTGAACAGTTTCGAAGATGGGAATCCGCGAGTTGTGGTGTAGTGCTGCAATGAATCGACAGATGTGTGAACAATCGCTGGATTGACTTCCAGAAAACCCTTATTTCCAACCAACTTGATTCGATTCCACATGGTAGGAACCAAGTGAATGGAGACGGAGACGAAAGATCATTAAGAATTGCATAAATTGACCTTAAATGTGCCTGAATATCCAGTCATTTTGTTTCAAAGTTGTCACTGTTACGTCTTCATCGACTCAAGTTGAAGAATGGTGGATATACATAACAAAACGGGAGTACTAGAATATTGTAGTTTCGTGTTTTCCTCGTGGAGGATAAACTGCCAAGAAACGATTTCTGCCGGCGAAGATGTCATCCGTAATGACACGTCGAGGACACTGCAAACTAACGGCTATACATTTTTTTAAAGTGGAAGTGTAACCGTGAGTGGTATTCATGTTTGTCATTGCAAAAGCATGCCCATATGGAAAAATGCATGGAGATATTGTGCGCAATTACTAAAGTATTTTCTACAGTGAGGCAGATATTTATATCTCTTTAACGGAAGTATGGTGTTGGAGATTTGGAATCTGGGCTTGCAAGACTTGTCCACGAAAGAGACCTCTTCCTATGTCGGATTTGGAAAATCATAAAAAATTACAATCTAATGGAGAAAAGAATATACCATAAATGAACATTCCATGACATGCAATTTGAACTCGATCGAGCCCTCTAAAATCCCTCCCTCCGTCCCTCTCTACCTCGCTCCCTCCATCGATTAGGCACTGGTTGAATTATCCTGAGAGGAGAGTCACGAGGTAGTAGTTGTGCATGAGCTTACGATTAATCAATCAGTGAATCAGTCCCTTTGTATGATCACACAATTCTGTATTGCAGGAATTGTCCTAAAAGTTCTTTTGGTCCTAACGTTGTGCAGGATAAGTTCAATGTTCTCGGTCCCTCTTTGTACTTGCTAGCGCCTTTAATGCCTCGTACCTCGTTTGTCCTTACAGATAGATTGCCAGCTTATATTCTGAGACAAGGTCGAGGTTGGGCTGAAGGTGGGTAGAATAGGAAAATCATGATTTTATACTTTTCTGCATGGATAGCCACAAACATCGAGTTGATTGCTGCTGCTGCCGGCCCTGCCCCTGCTCTAACATGAACTACACAACGCTCGATCCGTTCTGTACGGGACGATCAAAAGCGCATCTTTCCATAAGAAAGAGCGTAACTTAGCCTCACCTGTAAGTTGCCCAATCGTTCGAGACATGGCGTTTTTGAGTTTCTCGCTAGACTAGGTTTAGTCGAGCCCTCCTCCTCATGGCGGTTCATACTGTCCACGGAAGCTATAGAGGTGGTCAGATGACAAGTTTCCACTGAGGATAAGGGCACAGGATTTAGGTGTTTTGTACTACGAAGGTTATTTCTATGGTCCTGAGATCCACCTCTTTGGTTCTGAAGATTCTTGTCTGATAAATTTTACATGTCGCCGTCGCACGATAAACATCCTGCACCGCAGTTGAAGCTGTGGTACATGTAGAAAACGTGTTGGGTTCTATTTCTCCTCTGGTAAGATGCAAACATGGCGATGCCTCAGTGCCTCCACAGTTTGCGACCTGGATATCTCGTGGATCTGCTTTCCTCCCTTGCAGACACGGATTCTGTCACTAGGACCTAAAGCGTAGCCTGACTCTCTCTCTCTCTCTCTCTCTCTCTGTCTGTGAGCGGTCATTCGTATTCTATACTTTTTTATCTGTTCTTGCGCTTTGGTGAAGGAAATGTCAAGATGTGAAGACACTTCATATCCAGATGGAATGGGATGAATTCCTAGGTCCATTTCCAGTCCCACCCAATTTTACTCACGCACCATCCTGGCGCCAGCTAGGGCCTACGTAGACGAACACCAAGAATGAATGTTCCGTAATGTTTATCGCGTTTAATGCTTTCTCGTGATTCACTCACTCTTCTTCTCGTTTGTAAAGGGTATGCGGTCTAATGGGAAGGCAGGGTTTTGGAGGGAAGTCTGTAGCTCATGATTGAAACATGGGTTGAAACTTGAAAATATTCACGGTGATTCCTCACGTAAATACGATGGCATCATGGTGCCTTGCTCGATCAAGTTGCAGGGTGCTATCCAACCTTAAATGTCCTAGTGTTCGCATGATACACACTCTACATAGCCGGTCGAGTTTCCTCCTGAAGGGCGCGGTGGGTCCGGCGGAAGAAGAAGAAGAAGAAGAAGCTAGGAAGTAGGTGACAAGTTCTCGAATCTATACAGAACAAACAAACCTCGGTTCAATGATCGATGAAAGCAAGCCGGCCGCATTACTTATGTCAACTCATTTCATCTCATCCCAACTCGATTCAACTCGACTCACACCGTGCGTCCCGGATTTGAATTCTGACCTTGAAAGTTCCACTTCCCGTTTGATGGTCACCATGTTTCAAACGTGTGGACTTCTCGAGTGCTCTCGCGAGTCGCGGCTTCCTGCTTCGTGTTGGTTACTTCCCCGAAGTGCTAACGTGCATTTTCTTGAAATGAGGGAGTGAGAGATTTAGTGTGCGTAGGTAGCGAAAGTGGGAAAATTTGAATCGGGGTTTCAAGACTCAAGATTCCTACACCCTCCCTTTTGCTTCTATGACTTATGCATCATACGGCAGTCTGTGTCCCACCACGAGCGAGGTTTAAATTTTGAAGTGGAAGTCGGTACTGACGGAATTCAAGTCAATTCAAACGTCTCTCGTCAATCGCTCGGTTTCATCGGTTCGTTATCACTCGGCAGATTCTCACCGCTTGCTAGCCTGTCTTTCCTTGAAGTTTGTGGTGGTCGAAAGAATGGAGGGTGAGGTAGGTCGGTCTCAGCCTCCATTCTTTAAAAGAACTTAGACTACTTGCATTCATCCATCCATCCATCCATCTCGCGAGTAGTGAGATGGATCTGGCTACCCTAAACTTGGAAAAAGAAGCCAAGTGCTGGCACTGGAGGAACTTTATGGTGGCGACCTGGCTCACTACTTAGCAGCTCATTCCATGACACCGATTCCAGCCATTATAATCCTCGCCCAAGATTCTCCCTAGCTCCGCTTTGGAGACATCGAGTGAAAAAAATGCACCTACGCAAATTTGGAGTTCCAGGCCATGACACACGAGTAATCACACGCAGTGTCCAGAATTTCCACTCCTCGATGGAACTTTTCTATGGAAGTGCTAGAAACCCTAGTTCACGACCGCCAGTTGAGAGAAGAAGTGGAAGTAGTACTGTACAAGATTTGGGTTCTGCCTGTAACGATACACACGAGTGAATCAGAGCGTTCATGCCTTTGAATGATACTCCTCTCTCACGCCCTATCTAATTCTAGCCTATATTCTGCAAAGACCAAACGAGGGCTCGCACCTAATCGAGAGCTTTTGGACTCGTTTGTCGCGACAGACTTGAGTACCGGTATGTACAGTTTCTGCGATCCAGAAGATTCACGCAAACCTCTAACCCCGGGATTAGGTCTAAAAAGTTTAGTTACATTATGATACGAAAAGACGGAGGCCCGTTCAGTCGTTTCCAGCGGGGGAGACTCTGGAGGTGATGTCGCTGTCGGTGAGTATGTCCGTTATTCTTGTTGTACTCAAGCGCCACACCTATGCACAAGCAAGCAAGCGATCAAAGACAGAGGCAGAGGCCGTTCCGTTCAAACGCAAAGAGCGTGAGAGCAGCAGCCGAATTTGAAATGACATCAACTTGTCCTTGGATTGAGTGCTTTCGAGTGGTGAGGTGTAAACATATCCGAAACGTCGGGGAAATATTTCGAAATCCCATTAAACCATGCGCTGAGTCATAAGTAACTACGAGAGGAGGGGAGGGGGATTCAAACTTGGGCCAAGGGACGACGAGGAAGAGGAAATGAGATAAGCTGCTCATCATGAGCGACTGATGCAAACACCTGAGATGTCGCTCGCTTTTTCATTGTTGGCTACAAACATACAAGCTATCATGATTGGAGCTCGTTGTCGCATTTTCTCGATATTGTTGTTTTTAGGCGGTGTCTCTGAGCGGAGTTGGAGGCCCGGAGACATAAATATTGGAACGTTGGTGAAGCAGGCTTTGGGGGTTTGCAGCCTCTGAGTCTTGCAGTCGTCCAAAAGTCGTGGCGCCAATTACTAGCTGTGGGTGAAGGTGGTGGCGAGAGCATAGATGAGGGATTAAAATTGGCACATTTTCTCCAATTAGCCTCTGTCGCATGTTGCTGGTTGTCTTTAGCCCGACTTTGACATGGGATTGTCATTACCATTCATAATATATTGAGCGATTAAGTTCCCATGAACCCAGCGCTAATCAGGCAGTTCCAGGCTTGCAATCCGGCGGCCCGGCACAAGACAAAGTTTGGTTAAAATTGGGGCCTCGTACGAACTTCCCTTCTTACAATCCGTTGCCCTCCATCGCTCCCTGCAGATGGGTGACGTGGTGGGGCCCACTGATCATGTTCGAACTCCATGAGTCTTTGTCTAAAATGTCTTCGGGAGTGAGAACATCCATCCCTGTTTCAGAGCTTCAACCGAATGGCATGTGTCCTTTCTCCTCTCGAAACCCTCCAGCTCCAGAAGGAAACAGACAGACACCAAAGGATCACCTGAAAGGTCAGAGATTCAGTCCAATTATAGCTCCTCCATCTCCAGATTTAGCCTGGCAGTGAACTTTTGCTCTCCAGTTCTTCTCTGAAGTTTGACAAACTCGGCCAAAATAGGGATGACCAAGGCATAACTACTTTGAAGGTAAATAACTACGCGCAGCGATGAAGATAGCCATGAACATGGCAAAGCTTAATTTCAGTTATATAACCGGATAGAACTTTTCCTACAAGCCAAGACGAGGCCAAATATTGCAGGGAAAAAGTCCGATAGGATTCATGATTGGTCCCTTCGATCCACAGTTTCCGGATTGTACGTCTCACCATATCCTCTCCGAGGGCCGATGCTTGATTCATATCACATATTCTAATTGCATCGGCAAATAGACCGCGGAGATGGTGGGAAATTGTGGGTGTCCATGTGGTGAGAGTGACCACGGACATCCCCAACCATGTTACCAAATGAGAACTGCAGTAGGAACTGGGGCCCATGTGATCCGCCGGATGGCGTAAGGATATTCTACGGTCCACTCCCACAAGTGGTGCGGCTATTTTTTATTCTTGGACCCAGCAAAGGATTTTCAGAAGAACAGTTGTGGGTTGTCCATTTTAAACATTTGGGGACCATGTGCTTCCAGAAGTGGAGCAGCTGCTTTGTACGTCACTGGCACTAACAAAGTTGTCCGCTGGATCCGAAGTACGAGCCCCGGTATTTCTTAGTTGGAGTGGCATGAGTTGCATCATCACGTAAGACAGGCAGATCTTTGTTAACCTGCTTATCTCGTTTAATGTATACGGAATATTGAATTCTCTGGTGACGAGGAGTATGCGCCAGGAATATGCTACTCGGTGGTCGATTCAGTCTTATCCATCGGGAGCCGGTGGCAGTGGACCTCCAATGGCAACCCAACGGTACTACTACCACTACTCGACTCTCTCCGACTCCAAGTCCAGTCTCCAGCCTCAACAACGACAAGTCAATCGAATTTCGCGCAAAGCTTGTCGTGTACCAAGAACAAAGTTAGTTCGCAAGAAGATCCCAGTGCATGAACACTGCATAGCATGTCCATGGGCATCCTACTCTACAACTCCAACCACGGCCATGAGGATGGAAGAGGTTATTCCCGTTGGAGCGAACTGCCCCAAGAATTGTCTCGACCGGATGACAACCGCAACTCGATACACATATTCTCGCCGAAAAGAGCTTCATTAAAATACATGAAACCCAAAAGTCAATAGCGCCATGAGCCCACCCAAAGCCAAAGCCAAAGTGCTCCTCTCGTACTTTTGACATGGAGATCGATAGATAGATCCATATGTCAAGGTCTTACGTACTGCGAAGATTTGCCTTTGGCGCCAGTGCCATTGACCTAGTAGCGAGTCAAATCCGAGAAGCGTGATACAGTAGTAGCGCCAAGAGGCTCAAAAATTCAGAACCCTCAGATCCAACCAAGTCAACTCTTTTCTCAACCACCGTAAGAGTACAGTAAGTGGAAAGCGTCTCTCGAGCCTGAGCGCGCCTTGAAGAGCGACGAGACTCAACCACATCGACGGTGATTTATTTCTTCTTTTTCCTTTTACAGTTTATTAAAGCCTACGCGAGCAGAGAAGAAAAAAGAAAAAGAGCTAAAGGCTACTCGAACAAGTAAAATCTGGGACGCGTTTTCTGAACCACGTTGGCGTCAAAACACTCAAGCGAGCTCAGCTGAGCCGAGCCGACCCGAGCCATTGTAGTCATGCGTGCAGCAGGGGTACCTTCTTGTTGGTTGTCTCTCTCTCAATCGCCATCGCTCTCTCTCTCTCTCTCTCTCTCTCTCTCCTCTCGAGTATCTTTGCGTTGGGCTTGGCACTCACTGTAGTAGCTGGGCACTGCAGTGCAGGGCATGGCAGGCCAGTGACTGCTCTGCGCTCTTGTGATGATTTTGGTGGCAGCCTTGTGCTGCTCAGGGGGCGTCTATTGACCTTCCGGAGGAGGGTTTTTCCTGGAGGAATCCACGACAAAACATTCTTCTCCTTTCCAACGGAAAAAAGGCTCGATCCACATGGCCGTGCTCCCCACCACCCCCACCCAAGGAAAAAGCCTTACACACACGCATCTTTCGTGCGATGGGTGATGTTCAAGGCCCAACGAACCGAGACAAATGTTTGGACAATCATAAGAGACACGCCCAAATGCTTCAGTCAGATGGAAAATGCATTGTTTACCGAGAAAAGTCTTACACGCACTGTTCTTGTGATCCCCGACGACGGCCACGTTCATATGAGTAGATCATAATATAAGAAGGCCCCCAAATGTGACGCACATAAAGTGGCATTTTTCCCTAGATGCGGCTGCGAGCGAGCACCCTTTTTGATGATGCTCAACCCACATAGACATGGAACAGGGAGTGGCCTCCCAGAGAATTTCGTTGAAGACAGCAAAATTTGTAGCTATACTGTAAGCTTTTTTGCATCCTATTTTCTGGTGAAGCATCTTTGTCCATGTATCATTGGAAAATGTTTGCAACATGATGCAAATGACACATTTTCAGCCCTACTTCCACCTCTACCTTGGATCGAGTTGCAGCCTACGAGCGATGTAGAGGACTTTGTCGAAAATCCCAAGCAAGATAAGGTCAAAGTCCTTGCTATCATTGTTTTGCATATCCCTCACTCATAGAATTTTCTTTCCCTTCAAGTTTGGTAAGGGGAAAAAATAATTTGGATCACTGACCATGTCGTCAAACATGTGAAATTCACCTGTCATTGGTCAACTACACGATGCCCCATGAAATTGTTTATTTGGCTTTGAGGAACTTGGTACATGTGATTTGGTGGTCATCAAGTCACACCAAGCGAGGAAACCCTCTCCACAAATGCTTTGATAGGAGGAGGTGGAGGTGAGATTCATCTTGGCTTTCATGCAGACATCATGAAGTGAGTAATGTATGGATGTTAATCAGTTCTTCATTCATGTCGACATGAAATCTCTTTGAAAGTTTGAGCGTTTGAGCGGTGGTAGAAATAGTGCACGACTGAAATAAACTACATCTCGACTTCAGTGCATGGAGGCAGATTCTAGGATGATAATACAAGAATCCTCATTTGAAAGAGGTCTTCTCCTGAGAAATGTGAATTCTTGAAGATGTGACTTTCTCATGTTGCTACAGGAGTGTGTGATTACATACCTCTAAGTACATACAAAACTTAAAGTGAAATAAAGCTTGAGGCTTTGTAGCTTCATACGGTCGAACGAGATGTGATGAGGGAGGATATAATTCAAAGACCGATGTGAAATCACCAGTCACCACGACACAGTGAACTCCAAATGTCTGGACTGAGTTTGAGCTCACCAACCCTCAGGTGCTAAATGCCGATCATCAAACATCATCAAGGAATTAGGATCAGAACCATCTGAAGGAGATAACCAAGGACACATGTACTTGAAAGTGGGCGAACAACACTATTTACTGCACCTGTGATCAGATTGACGCTTTATGTACAAAGATTTAGAGTACGTTCTGTCGATAATGTGGCGGATTAATCACGCATGGTGTGCGATATTCTTCGCGTTCGAAAATGACAATGGATCTGCGAAGGTGGATGCCAGATGGGGCTGGCTGAATCCGGCCTTGTCCATGGGTAGGGCATGGAAACTGGAGAAATTAGCAACAAAACAAACATGGAGTCCACGAGTACATGGAGCTAGTCAAGACTGCAGCTGTAGCACGATTTCTGCAGATTTGTAATTCGATTCATTAGACATTCCATTGAGCTTTTCGAATGATAAGGTTCTTCTGGTGGTCCCCAACGAGTCCCAAACTTTAGCTCAAGATGTGACAAGATTCACTACAAGCTTGAAGCTCATCATGACTCCTGACTTATATTCTTAAACTGAGATCTGCGCATGCATCTTGTTACTGGGCCTCTCATATCTCATGCTTCCTGTATCTGTGTCTGTTTTGGCACCTCTCCGCATCTACAACAGCCTTCTAACGCTCTACGAGCAGGAGAGAAACGCGCAGACATTAATGGGAAAATTTAGTGTCTCACTTTCTACAGAAATTTATTCAGAGCAGTGACAAACCCGCCGCTCTACCATTGTTCTTTTCATTTTTCCGAGTGAACGAAAGTTTTCGTCTTCCTTGAAATTTGTTATCTTTTACGTATTACCTTTTGTATAGACGTTTCTTGCCTAAATGTGTACTAAAAGACACATACTCAGAATTAATAACATCCGGAATTGAGTATCTCTTTCCCTTTTGAATCATGTTTGGGTGAACAATCTTATGATGAAAATCTTGAACAATATGAGCTATTTTTATCTTTATTCAAAGCAGATTTATCTCATCACGTAATAACGAAAATATTCTGCTTCATGTACAAAAAATTTGTTTTACAACCGTGTATTATAAAAAATATGTATATGTAAGTATTTATATTCATGCAATTAAAGTAATGTCTGTAAGATTATAATTTTTTCATATTAAAAATTTAAAAATTTATATCCTAAAATATAGTTTTTGTTTTTTCTAACAATATAATGGAATTATTTAAATATTAACTTTTATTCATCTTATATATAAATATATAATTAATTATAATTAATAAAAAAACCTCCCAAAACTTTATTTTTCTACAAATTTATATTTGGTGATGTTCATGTAATATGACTGAAGTATTTTTTATTTTGAAGCTTAATTGTATATTTGAAGTAATTTTTTAATTAAATAATTTTCTAAAAATTTGAAAATATAAATTATTATATCAGATAAAACTTAAAATGTATGATAGTATGTGTTTGGAGACAGGTCAGAAATAATCATTGACATTTATTCAAAATTTGAGAAGTCTTAACTAAGTGTTAGTGTGTGAGTCATGAATTCAGAAGAGTGTGTGGGCGTAAGCAAATGTATGTAAAAAAAAATAAAAATCACATATACCAGCACAGGTGAATGTCTGTAAGTTTGATAATTTAAGAATCAGCACAAAGTTCATTATATTCTTACATACGAAAAAAAAAAATTTTAAAAGTACAAAAATAATATGTTATAATTATTTTTAATAAAAAAATTTCATTTCTAAATTTTATATGTTATGCAAAAGACGGAAGGTCTATTAAAGAAACATGCAATTGGATTATCTTCGTATGTAAATGTTGGAGAGGAGAGAAAACACATGTTTAGGCTAGAATAGCCAGAACGCTGTTCCTAAAGAACACGAAACATCGTAGTATTTTAGTTTATTTTTCATAAAGATGATAGTTACAATTGCATTGTGCAAAAACCAAGTATGATTCATGAGGAGTGGATAAAATGTACAGATTTACGTTCCCTGTGATTATTACTCTTAATTGGGTTTCAAAGTAGCAAAAAGAAATAGAACAGATTAATCACCGTTATGAGGAAATAATTTGACCTCTTGCTCTTTGAACGAAAAATGTGAATCATTGGAAGACGAAGTAATTTTAACATAAGTTATTAGCAAACAGTTGAAATTTTGTTAAATAAGCTCTTTTGTTAATAAAGGCTTTGCCAAAAGAAAGGTGGGGGGGGGTGTTGATGAGTGTATCTTACACTTGATGCAAAGACGAATATAGTGAGAATTCTCGTTGGGTCGGCTAACAATAAAAGATGGAGGCTGAAACAAATGCACTTACAAACTATGTTTGAAAGGGAAAAGCTAGACATGTGATATTCACGCACAATCTGGACCTCGAAGCATAGCTGGTCAAAATCATTGTTGAGATGATGTATGTGCCACCACCGTGTGTCTCAAGGTCATTGCATCTCAACGCGAATTTGGTTTGCAAATTTATCTTCTAAGATTTCCAGGAAGATTGAATGAACGACCCATCTTCTCTGGGTCCGATGTCTTAACCAGTCACCCATCTTCAGTTCTAGAAATGGAGGGTATGGTTCAAGAAAGGGACCATTTCCACGATTTGTTGCTGTAATTTGGACTTGCATTTGTTTCAAGGGTGTTTCTCAGCTGGCGTTCGGCATTCAACTGAGGCATGTGGAAATGGAATGTCCACATGATCATGTTTTCTGCAAGAAATCTATGGAATAGTATGGATATCATGCTCTGAATGTCACATAAATTTTCATCAATGTCACGATGAGTTAGACGTAGTGTTCATGTGCAGCAGTACCTCACCGTCATCTTAAACTCGTCAAGCTACACGAGGTATGCTGCGATCTTAGCCTTGATTAACAAACTTCTGGATGACAATGAGGATCAACATAAAAATTTGTACAGATCCGAGGACGAGGAGGGGAATCCTTTCAGAAGCTTCTACGTCTACACTTTTGATGCCCAACTTCAATAAGGGATGTTCTCGGAGACGACGAAGAATTTGGCATGGGCTCTGTGTTGTTAAGTCAACTTATCGGCTGTCAAGAATCAAATATTAGCTCCTTAATCATCATCTTTAAACCTCGTATCGATCATTATTCACCCATATGTCTCCGAGACAAAGACACAATCGAGCTACAGCGCAACGGAAGTCTTGCGAGCCAGTCTACGCCGAATACGGTGCCAAATAATGCATGATCAGAATGGCATTGCGGTCGCACCGTTTCATGTGTAGCAATTGTGTGTTAACGGAGCAGGGCAGGTCTCATAAGTAGGGAAGTCAACCGCAGGTGGAGGTGGGTCGGATAAAACTCGTTGAAGGGAAATTTGGCTCATGCTTTGGGAATCAAGCATAAAGGGCCTGGACTCATTAACGAGGATGGACGAGATCAATAATAGCACAATAACATCCTTGGAACAAAAACTTGGATCATGCGCGAAGAGGGATCTTAAATATGCGGAGTGTATTATTTAGAATAGCACGTAAGCAGCCCCATGGATGCCCGATGTGATGGAGCCAGCCATGGATCATGCTGGAAGTAAATCGCGAGCACAAAAGGTCGGGAGATGAGTATACGTCCATTGTACACTAATACAGAATAGATGCACGCCTGTGGAAGTCGATAAATTGCAAAAGCTGAAAGTCCTTCTAAATTGATGAGTCCGAGCATTCTCCAGCATTTATTGTTATCGTGTTAGATCCATCTACTCGCGCGCCCGCTTTTGACACCTCCACTTTTTAGCCCATTCTTTGCTGGCAGTGCCTCCGTCCGGGGCCCCACCAAACGGGTCCCATGCTATTCTTCATTCATAGTTCTACTATCCTAGGTTTTCGATAAATCAATGGTTTGCTTTGAATATTTGCACCCTCGGGTCCACTCCCTGATCCACCCATCCATCCCCACCTTCTAAACTCCTGAATATTAAAAGTGACTGTTCTTCTAGCGTCGTTGTAGTCTGTTCTGTTGCGGTTGTAGTCTAGTCTGACGAGCAAACTGTCCCCCTCCCCTCGCTCTCTCTAGGTTGTTGTGTGTGGGGGGGGAGGGGGTGGGTGAACAGGAACCCAAGAGTTGCTATATGGCTGGTTGGCTGACGAAGATGGCTGGCTGCGTGTTCTTGCCTTACTTTGCTCATCCGAGTAAAGTAATGCTTATGTTACATGACGCCCTAATTGGACTGAATCTTGCCATGTTGCGGTACGAGGAGGAATCATATCAAACCTTCAGAACTAGTAGGCACGAACGAACGAACAGCAGATTTGGAGTTGTACCACTTGATGCTGGAGATCGCAATGTTGATGTACAGTTTGTACATTGTCTGCCTGTATTTGTTCCAATCATCCCATCGCAGGGGCGTAGCATTTACTTTTGACTTTGTTGAGGCGGAGAGAAGTGGTCAAGTGATGAATCTACCTCAGATCTTTCCTGATATCGTTAAATAGATAGATAGAGAGAGGGAGGAGAGGGAGTAAGTGAAGAAATATATATATATATATATATATATATATATATGTATTTGCTGCTTGTGAATAGGAAGGCTCCATTTTGGAAATTGGGTGTTTGCTGGATGAGAAGGCGAAAGTAGTTCTGAAGAATGGGATACAACTGTGGGCTCGATGAATGGACGAACGGATCGAAGCTAGTACTGTACTGAAGGACGTGGAAAGAATGAGGTAACGAATTTGATGATTAGTTGAAATGAATCTCCCTTAATTTCAGAAACTTACATCTATTTACCCTTCTGAGATGCTAGATAATTGTACCCTCAGGTCGAAGCATCCAAGGAGTGTCTGCCAAAAGAAGCATTAGTGTCTGATTAAATAATTGTTTTCACTTAATGATCAACTAAGCAGATTTGCAACTTTCAGAGCTTTCTTTTCCAGTGATCATGAACAAAAGTCGCATTCCAGCGGGTAAGTGCAGAATTCCAGCGGATCTAATCTGCAAGTAAAGCAGCTTTTCCAGCAATGAAGTGTAATGAACCAAAGGTATCTAAAGCGTCTTCACGTCTTCTACAACACGGTATGATTTCCAGTCTCACATGTAAGCGAAATCAACTTTAGGGCAATAATCCCTCAAGGAAATCCTCCGTCCTTTTAAAACACGAGTTAAGAAGCCGATCCAAATGCAGTTGCACGTAAACCCAAAGCAGCGCAAAATTTCAAATTTCAACAGCCTTCCGATATTTTCCGTATCATTCGACGCAATTCTCATTATCACCAATCTCGTCCTCAGATCATTTGCACACCGTCTTGCCTTCCTCCCTTCCTTCCGTCCACTAACGAGTACATTATGATCATCTCCCTCGCATTTCAATAATTCACCCAGCATTTGAATGGCGATTTCGAATAAGGGAAGGAGTCATTGTTGCATCCACCGTGTTCGTAATTTATCACATCCATGCTCCCCCGCCATAGGAGGTGCTACAACCAACACGGTTTCGAGGTATGGAGACATAGAAAGCCTAGACCTAATCCGAAGTTGCGAACTACGAGAGACGAGAAAACATAGTTCGTGGTGGGACCCGGGCTCGCCCCCTCTATGGGCCAGCTACGGGGGGCCAAGTGCAAAGCGTAGCGAGTCCTAGATGGGCACCCTTCACAAATCACGATGGAACCACTCCAAATACGTAATAAAAATAGTACGCATTAGTTGGTCGAGAACATGATATTGCACCAATGCTTGTGCTCATCAACCCGGCGACCCATGTACACGTAAATCTAGACTCGTAGTTCTGGCCCTCACCAACCATGGCACGTCTACAGTGAGCTTACCATAATCACCGAGTTAAGCCTGGATTTCTTGTACATTTGATCATGGGCACCCGCCTTAAATCCCATATTAAACCCCGTCGTCTCGAAAAAAAAAAGTCCCAACCGTAGCCTGGGGTCGAGTCCATGCGAGCCCATGGTCCCGCAGGCCAGTGGCAGCAGCGCACGCAGAGGGGCGGAGTAAAGGCAGCCCTGTACCAACGGGAGTGTGCAGCACAGCCAGCCAGCGTGCAGCCGGTGGCTGTGCAAGGAAGGCCCGGAGAGAGAGCGCCAGCCGCACCGGTTGCCACCGGGACGGCGAGTCCCGGTGGGGAGCTGACCGCCGCCGAATTTTTAAAACCTGCCTTTGCCGGTGGGGAGTGTTCTCTTGTCGGCGGAGGCCCGTCCAAAAGCGGAACGGGAAACCGAGGAGGGAGCGCCCGGGGGGAACCGGTTCCGCAGTGACGGGAAGTGTGGGCTGGCGGAGCGGAGATCGGTGGAGGATGGGGTGGCCGATGGAATACGTAGGTCGTACGTGGTCGCCGTGAACCGGGAAGCGGCGCAATGAATGAATGTCGCCCGTCGAGGCCCTTTTTGAATTTTATATGGCGTATGTATGGCTCTCATGCGGATGGTATGGCATGACTGGACATGGCATGGTAGGGCGGGGCAGGGCAGAGCAGGGCAGGGACGGGGCCTGGACGCATGGGAAGTGTCACGCCTGGCTCGTGAAAAGTCTGAAGGAAGTTTAAATCGAGGATTAGCAGTGGGCGCTCGGCTAGCGGTCCTGCTAAATCATCGGTACGTAGAGTCACCGACGTCTCGAGGCGCATGCCACCAGGCACCGGTTCTGCCAATCGGCTGTACGAGGCGCGGTAAGCAAGCTTCGCGACGGGGCCTGCTGGTCGCGCCGAAGGAGCGAACAACTTGTGTTTCCTCGAGGACCTGCATGTATGCTCCAGGTCGCGAATCCCAACGAAACTTCAGCAGCGAGCAGATGGTCGACCGCCGGGCTCCGGTTCCGGCTTCTACATCGTAGCTGCGGTATGATACCGATACCCGTCGCGGCAGGAGGCAGGCAGCAGAGCTCCAGAAGTTTCAACACCGGGGATGGACTAAATTTTATTTGATTAACGGGTTCCCATTCATTAAGCTTAATCCTCTCAGTTGGCTCTCGAGTCCTTGACTCATGAGTTCGGGGATGGATGGATGGGTCAAACATGGGATGGAGATGGGGTCCACGGGCAGAGCATTGTCTGCCCGGCCGAGGGCAGGAAGAAAAGGAATGCATGCGGCATCTCGAGAAGAGATCGATGGAGGAGGAGCCGGTGGCAGAAGAGCGAGAGAGAAAGAGAGGGGGCTTGTGAGTTCGAGGACCGAAGGTGAGTCAGAAGGGAGAGGGGTGGGGGGGGCACAACGGGGAGGAAGATCAGCAGAGGATTCAGGGGGCCCTCAACAGGAGCGCCTGCCTGCGCAGACCATGAGCAGCGAGCGCTGCAGCTGCAGCCGAGAGCCAGTAGCCTTCTTGCTCGCTTTCTTTCTCTCTCTTTTTCTAGTTAGCCAAGGCAGAAACGACTTGGCTCTTTTCTAAACTCGGGAGCTGCAGGATCGGCGGACTAAGCCAGTCAGAGCCTCGGTAAAACGGGTCGATCGCAGGACGAGGAAAGTCCGTCAGTCGGGGAAGGGCCCGGGGCGGGGCGGGACGAGACGAGAGGTGAAAACGGGTGAGAGAAAACTGGTGGCGGGGCCCGCGCGTTGTGCTGATGTGGAAGCAGAGCAGCGGAGACGCGCATTGGGGTGAGTGAGGGGAGGGGCGGGGAGGGTAAGGGAAGGCAAGGAAATTGGGCAAGGAGGTAGAAGGAACGATAACGCCATTCCGCACGAGCGAGGCTGGCATTAGCAGCTCAGCTCGCCCTCGCTCGCACTTGCACTGCTTCGCATTGCTGCAGCTCCAGCGGCAGCCACCTGCAGACTACTGGAGAGAGAGAGAGGAGGCGAGAACGAGGAGGACGAGGAGAGGTCCTTTCTTTTCACCCATTTCGCTCTCTCTCGCTCGCTGTTGCCCCTAGTCTCAGTTGGGGATTCCAGCCTCTGTCATCTCGCATGGTGAGTAAGAGAGGCGGACATCCGGTGATCATCATCATCACCTTGCAGAGAGAGGGACAGGTATTTCCAGGCACGAAGCGAGAGAAGACCTGATTACTTAGAGTTGCACGGAGAGAGAGGAGGAGAGGAGAGGTGGCGTGGGGATATAGGAACGGGGAACGGCACTCGGGCGGCTAGCTGCAGCTGGGAGAGTCGCGGAGGAGAGGTGAAGAACCCAGATTTTGTTGTGCGGAATGCTGGAGACTGATTCCGCTTGAGCAGAGAAGAAATTGTGCGTCCATCCAAAGCACAGCATTGTTGAGCGCGGAGGCAGCTCGAGAAGAGGGTCGACGATTGTTGTGGACGGAGAAGGGTCGATTGAATCGGGAGACGTGAGAGCATCGAGTGATCTCGGATCTCGGAACGATCCCTGCGAAGCAAAATTGTCTCGTGCGTCTAGAGAGAAGAAGAAGACGAGGAGGTGGAGAAGAGTGGAGGGAGAGGAGTGGGACCGAACTATGGGGCAAAGCACCCTGGATGGTGGGGAAGTGACTTGATAAGAAGCCCGTAATTTAGAGAGATTGCTTGTCGCTGTGATTGGATCTCTCTGCAGCGGAGCCTTCCGGAGTGAGCGAGTCAGTCAATTGTCGTCAGATCATAGAGGGTTTTCCGGAACAGGAGAAAGAAAGAGCCGAATAACAGGAAAAAAGTCGAGGAATTGATCGATCCACACCACATTGCACTGGCCCTTTTGCATCGTACGAAATCGCGGGTGATGTAAGCACTGGCATTTCAGTGAGGGGACCGTGGGTGGGAATTGCATCCTGCAGCATGGCAGAGCATCAGGGTGTGCAAGAGAGAAGAAGATAATCTCGCAGAAAGGGCTTTACGTGGCTCGGCTATGGATCGAGGGCTCTCTGTTGAAGAAGGTAAATGTTTCGCGACTGTTGGGCGTGCTGCCTCGTCGAAGCGGCCAGCCTCCTTGCTGGGTTATTGGATTCTGCGAGTCCTTAGGATAATAACACGCCAGAGAGGTTTGAGTGAGGATACAGAAGTGCGCTTGTTGGCCAGTACCTGAAGTTCAGCCTCCCATCGTCGCCCCCGGGTCTTTGTTCTGCCTTACCCAGGCCAGCGATCGTGTTCAGTGTGATCTCAATCCTGTCAGCTGCTGCGCTGCATTTTGTAGGTCCCGCATTGCTGCCTCGCGCTTCGTACTCGACGCCCATCTTCCCCTTCAGCTGGCCTTTCCACACGTCCTCCTACTCGTTTCACTTGAACTGCTTGTACTTCCATCGTCTTTCTGTCGTGTACAATGTCTCGTTTCGTCAAATTGTCACAATGTGAAAACGTCGTGTTCAGCCATAATGCAGCCTTGTCGTCCGGAACGCATTTCCACTGTTGTGACTACAAGTTTCAGCCGGCGTTTGTTCTCGATTGCCGGATATGGTGATACCGACCTCCGGTGGTCGAAGCTTTCTGACCTGCCTCTCCCCGTTGTTGTGTGACGACGTGCAGATCTCATGGCTCGAATGAAGGGCATGCTTTCGAATTCTTTCTCGGAAGCCGGTAGCGGTAGGGGCATATCAGACGACAGATTGGAGCAACGCAGTATCGACGGAGCGAGTTCGAGTTTCAGCATTGATGGGTGCTCTGAAGCGTTAGGAGATGGTGACATGAGTTACACCACTGGGGATACTCTCAATGGTCACGCGCACGGAGAGGATGGAACCAGTAGTTCGGATGGCTCATCTCCTCTAGGCTGGCCTCTGGGCAGGAGAGAAAGGAGCGGCTCCGAAGCATCACCCGGAGGCCCCAAGTTGCACGGAAATTCGTCCTTCATGTGGGAAGAGAAGAGAGAGAAGCGCGAGACCGAGCTCTCGGGTACAAGCTTCTACCAATTGGACGATCAGTTGTAATTGCCAAGCTCAGAAAAGATGCTAGCTTGCGAGTCGTCGGCATTGGTCTCCGTGGGGCTTCTTTCCTCACTCGCTCGTTTTGTTAAAAGCAACGTCGGGCAATGTAGGGTCGTGTCGATGTAGAATGTCCCACCCTCGTCTCCACGCAAGTTCTTGACTGGCAGTTTTCTTGACATGGATTTCAGAGGTCGAAATGATGAAGGAGAGGTTCGCGAAGCTCCTCCTCGGCGAGGACATGTCCGGCGGCGGAAAAGGAGTATGTACAGCCTTGGCGATCTCGAATGCGATTACCAATCTTTCAGGTGAGACTTGGCCTTCATCATTCGGAGCCCAAAACTAGTGACGGCCATTTGTGGAATGTTCAACGTACCGACGTGCAGCAGCCGGGCCCGGACACATGGCTCTTTTCTTGACTCTGAAACCTCTTTTAGCTCGGTCTCTGCGGGGCAAGAACGATTAGTATGCAGGTCCGAGCGTCTGCCTGCGACCCTCGCTGCTCTGGAACAAGAAGCCATGGTCGCGTAGGATCTTCTCCGCACGGCAGCGGGGGGTATGATTTTGCTCTAGGCATGAATAAAAAATGTGGTAGTTAGTTTTAGAAATTATCGATCATTGGGTGCGTGCGAGTTATCTGACGTGGGGTTGGCGTGCTATACAGCTTCCGTATTTGGAGAGTTGTGGAGGCTGGAGCCGCTAGCGCCGGAGAGGAGGACAATGTGGCGTAGGGAAATGGAGTGGCTGCTGTCAGTCAGTGATCATGTCGTCGAGCTCGTGCCGTCTTGGCAAACATTCCCTGACGGGAGTAGTCTCGAGGTGAGCGAGCCGTCTGCGCCTTTTCTTGCGTTTGTCTCTGTTTGTGCAATGCCTGAAGGGCTTCGCAGTCTCGAGCTTCGCGTGATTACTGCTCTTGAGCACATCTAATTCGGATGACGCGGAATTGTACTCAGGTTATGGTCAGCAGACCGCGCTCGGATCTGCACGTCAATCTCCCGGCGCTGCGAAAGTTGGACACCATGCTCCTCGTAAGTCGGACTGTTCCTCTCAAGCACGGTGAAGAGTTTGCTTGCTTTGACGAGTCGAATTTTTCCTCCTCCCCCCTCCGTACGCAGCGATCTGATACGGCGCGATGTGTTATTCTGCAGGACTCTCTGGAGAACTTTCACGACACCGACTTTTGGTATGTGGACCGAGGCATTGCTGTAGCCGATAAGGATCCGAGAAACGTGAACAGACATCCCGTCCAACGCCAGGAGGAGAAATGGTGGCTGCCTACACCCAAGGTTCCAAACACCGGGCTCTCTGAGGATACGAGAAAGAAGCTTCAATACCAACGAGAGTGCACGAGTCAAATTCTCAAGGCGGCCATGGCCATCAATGGCTCCGTCCTGTCGGAGATGGAGGCCCCCGAAGTTTACTTGGAGTCTCTCCCCAAGGTAAGGCGAGATGTTGAATTCGGGCGCTTGTTTAACGAAAAGCTGCAGCCGGTACACTGTAATCAGGGTTTGATTCTGATCAATAGTCCTTATCGTCCTTGGCTCTTTGCTGCAAGGCCAAGGGATATCAATAATGTCGAATGTCCATCTGACCGAACCACTGATCCGTCTTCTGTATGTGCAGAATGGGAAGACCAGCCTTGGGAACACAATATACGCGAGCTTAGTGTCTGATAACTTCAATCCAGAAGCAGTTCTCAGCACAGTAGATTTGTCAACTGAACACTCTACTTTAGAAATAGCTAATCGCCTAGAAACAGCAATTCTCGTCTGGAGAAGAAAGATTCACAACAAAAGTAACCCGAATCTGGCCAACGCAAAGGATCACAGGTTCGCCAAGTCTTCTTGGGGAATGATGAAGGATCTCGTTGGGGATGTGGATAAGCGCGAACTAATAGCAGACAGAGCAGAAACCATTTTACTGATGTTGAAGCAGAAATTTCCAGGGCTGCCTCAAACGGCTTTGGACATGAACAAAATTCAGTACAACAAGGTATGCACAATCCACTTTGTGCCGTCGTAACAGGTCCTGTTGGAGGGGTCGTAGTAAAATCTGCGTGCTCATTTTACTCCATTTATTGGTCTGTCTTAGCATTGACAGTATGTCTAACAGTATGTCGTTCCGGAATACTGCAGGACGTTGGACAATCGATTTTGGAGAGCTATTCCCGCGTACTGGAGAGCTTGGCGTTCAACATTCTTGCGCGCGTTGACGATGTTCTGTACGCAGATGACCTGGCAAGGCGTTCTTTGGCACCACCAGCGTCGTCAGGCAGTGGGCGTTCGTTTTCTTCCACCCAAAGAAGGTCCTTGAACGCACCTGGCCTCAGGTCTTCTAATACCCCGTATGAAACACCGTATTCGTCACCCAGCAGGTCACCGACTCCCACTCTTGCTGCCACTCCCAATTCCCCCCGATCTACCCACGGCGATAGGTTGACCCTGATTCCTTCATTGGGAAAAGCTCTGACGGACTATATTGGTATGGATAATGAGAAAATAGGACGAGATGGCCCAATGGGCAAGTCCCCTCTGAGGGACAATAATAAACTATGGTCTTACGCCAACAATCTTACAGACAGCAATGCCCTTCACAGCCCTCCCAGTCGTGATTAGATTGAGTCATTGAGATCAGTTTAGCATTTGTAAGGTGTCATTGTTGCTTCTGATCAGAAGCAAGCAGAACGCTTGGGAGTTTTAGGCCCTGATGGCCTTGCAGTGGTGACGCACCTGTCTCACTGACCATCATGAGGCTGTTTGGAGACTCGTGTTTGGCTACCTACAGAAGACCAGCAGCGCTGACTTGACTGGCTCTGCTTTGAAAGCTGCACTTACTCCATCCCATGATAGGAGAATCTGACGACACTGAAGAGTAGTAGTCTGGGAACATATCTGGTGGCAGTGGAGTGTGGTTCCTTGGATATGGTCAGAGAAAGCTTCTTGTGCAAATCGCTCCCCCAACCTGTTGATCATCTCTGTTATTTATCCAAATGTCTTCCTGTATCATCCTCGATTACTATCCGGGCAACTTGTGCTCTCGTGAAACTTTGATATTTCTTTCACCTTCCATTTATTGTGCCGACATGGGCACAGTTTTGTGGACAAAGTTGGCTATTTGTCCATTCTGTACAAAGTAAAGCTAGCAAAAAAGGTTCCAACGTTTTTTTAGTTCGTCTAGGGTGTGACGTTTCTGCCTAGAGTGGAGGGTGATCTGAAGCAATGGACTCAGTCAAAGGAAGACTTCGTTTTGCTTGAGTGGAGGCAAATTTCGGAGATGGTCGAGTTTGTAGGTCTTGGGAGAATGTGTGCAGTGTTGGGTCACAGTAAGAAATATTTGTAGAAAGATTCATTTATATTCAATTTATGGCCACAGGACCGTTCCCGTCATGTCTCTTGAGCATTTTGGTCTTGAATGGATTTCAGTCCCGTGTGAGCTTGCGTGGTGCGCCCCTTGTTCGGCGCATTTTTCGTTGGTGCTTGGTGCTGTTGTGCTCTCGTCCAGTCTCGCTTAGGGAAGACCTTTTGTTTGTTCGTGAATTTGCAGCATGAATGATCTTTCGTATCTATTCGAAAATGATGATTACATCGAAAGTGAACGCCATCCATGGAAGCAGTTGGATCTAGGCTGGGACAAGGATTAACTCTGCAATCTGTACATGGTAGGAGTCGATCTGTTCAGTTAATGCCACCAGGCAATTTCATGATGAGAAGAACCCCAGGTATAATAGTCCAGTGTTGTCGAATGGTAAGGCCTGTTGCATACAGTACAGTTCGTCCACCCTTTTTCTGTAGACTGGATATAATTTTCTCTGCCATAAATTTGCAGGTACCTTGACTGTGAGGTGACCAGCTCGCTTGCAGAGCCGGATTGATAGTTCATGGGGAACCTACCTGTACTTTTTAAGGTGATGCCAAACCCCATATCTTATAGCTCACTTTCGCAGCTGTGATAAACTTTCATGGTTTGTGGTTTGGAAGCCCTGGCATGTTCTGGATCATGATGGTGTGATTGATCAGACTCCCGTCAGTTTCCTTGGTTGAGACGAGCCGTTATTCTTTGGAGCCAACCGAGCACACGGTAGCAATCTTGTGTTCAGGGCGTGCGTTCCCTTTGCCTTACTTTCTGCCGAATCCTCCGAATGCGTAATGTGTCTATGTATACATTTATTTCTTGCTCTCGGGCAAGCCCAAGCTGAGGTACTCAGGAAAGGCAGGATTACTTGTAAAATTCTTGGACTGAGAAAGAGGTGCAACGTTCATTTCTGTTTGGTAGTTAATCAGAAATGAATCTCCGTCGCTTCGACTCACCCTCTCTGGCCAGGCTTTTGACAAATATTTGCAGTTGGTTGAATGGTAAGTCCCAGTCGTAAAAGTACTGGGTTCCTACTGTATTTTGATTTCCTCGGTAGTACATAAGCTGTAGGATCTGTGACTAGAATCGCCTACTTCACCCCTTTACACGTTTGAGGAAATTGAGACGAGACTTTCTCTTGTTCTGGGGTCATCCCTGACTTGTAATTTAGTCACATTATTGTCTTGTCGTAGAAATTTAGCTGAGCCCGTTGGGGAGTTTGTACCAGTGGACGAGTTTGTCGCTTTGCTCTTGCCTGATCCATGTTTCCCAATCCAGACCAGCAAGCACCAAACTCTGTATGATTCACGCTCTGCATTCAATAAAGATGGAAGCTTCAATTATAGCAAATGATATTTTTCTCTGTCGGTTCCTTCGTCTCGCTCTTTTTTGTGCTTACCAATGTCTTATTTCTGTCTGATGCCAAATCTACACACATGTGCAATGTCTCGCCAGAGGTAATCGCTGTAAATAGAATGGACTCGGACCCTCAGCATGAAAATACCTACATTTGTGAAATGGCCAGCTTTTGGGTCTTCAGGGTTCCCGAGTTCCGGGTTCACAGACGATTTACTCTACAGAGGTCAGGCGTTCACAGCCATTAACACTCAGAGGTTCTGGAGAATGCCAACTACTAAAACTTCAATTGATGCACTTCAAGTCCAATGCTGCTCTCCTAGCAGGTCGTTTTGACCTGGTCCGCGATTCATTCCTCTGGTTCTACCCGCAACGATCACACAACCACTACATGTACTTCAGAAGACTTTGCTATAGATTGATGTAAGAATGGTCGCTTCCTTCCTACAGGAACATTCTATTAAAGCCTGGATGCGCAGGCTGATGTGAGTCCGGATTGGAATCTACCATAACTGTGAGCCAAGAAGAAAATTGCTTGCTTATTACATACTGCATGAATGCCAGGTACGTACGTCAGTGAACCGTCTTTGTGCGTTGAGCTATAACTACGGTGGTCATGAAGCGTAGTTACAGTAACACAAATGCGACATAAAGCGCGGAAGTGATGGGGGCTGATGCCTGCCCACGTAACAGCAAATGTTTTGCTTGTCACTATGGACACATTACAGGCCGGCGTTTATGGGAAAATACGTGTAAGGACCACGGTAGATAGGGGAGCTGACAATTCATCAGTAAGAAAGTCTTCTTTCTCTCGTCAAACTTGCATTAATGAGTGGAGCCTTGATTCTCCAGGTCTTTCCATTGATGGTGAGCAGCAACAAAACAAATCAATGTCTAGACTCCACAGGCCCTCTCTCGCTCGTCCAACCATGGATGGCCGAACATGGTGTATGCACGGTGGTATGTAGTCCGTCCAAGCCCAGTCGCTACTTGTCAGGAATTATGTTGGCCCAGGTTCCATGACTGCCTAAACCTGCTCGGGCACCCACTGCTCTCCTGCTACTCTCGCTGCTGATGTCCACAGTGAGTAACTGGTAACTGCTGCCGGAATGAATGCCAAGACTTGGAGGGTAAAAAGGTTACGACCTAACAGAAGTGTACATTGTACCTGTAAAGAAGGTAGGGGTAGCTGAGCCTCTGTGCAAAAACACTTCGGGGAATACCTCCAGTGTTTTTGCACCACAGTTAAGTTCCTGGGCTTTAGTCCCTCACACTGAGAAAAATATAAAAATAAAAAATGGAGAAAGCTGAGCAGGATGAAAGGAGGACGAGGAGGAGGGTTGCTATCCTGGAACTGGATTGGAGTTCCTTACTCGTGGCTGGTCGAGAATCCTTCCGAGGCTCGAATGCAAAGCGTGTGTCACTGTGGATTTCCCCTCCGTGTCCTCGAACCTCTCCGTAACAGGCATCCACATGACTGAGCATGGAGGTAACAGATCGAGAACCATGTCTTAAATCGCCTCCTAAGCGCACTTTCCTGAATCTAAATTCAGAAAAACAAGAGCTGCCTAAGAAGGCGCTCTTCAGTGGGGTTAGTGTGGCATGTGCATCAAAGGATCTCGCAGCGATGGATCGAGCTGGGGAAGAGCCTAGAAATAGTCCCGGGACCCCTCAAGTTGGAGCTGGTTGGCTCCACTGGATCTGTGCAGGAATGTTCGGCTTGCTGATCTATAATTTCTGTTAATGATCGGGTTAGTGTTGGCTTATCACATGATGATGACCGACCCGCAGATGAGGGCCATGTCATCTCATCTCCGTGCAGCACATGAGGGTCCGAACGCACCATCATCCATCCGGAAGGTGAGATGCAGGGGGAGCTGGCCTGCAGAAGGAAGGGGAAGAAGGAGAGGGACCTTGAAGGCTGGAGCTGGGCTTGTGATTATGGGACATTTTTGAGCAAATGATACAGAGCTAAGGAACATCCTAAAAAAGCTGGTCCTGCAGAAGAATTAATGTCTCGTCGCCCTGCTCCTTCCGCCTGCACTGCAATCACTGCTATGCAGCGTCCCTTAAGGAGTAGAACGCGTAAAACAAAGAAATCCCCCATAGATCATCCGGCAGATGATCCCTACCCTTGGCAGTGCTTCATTCATTCCATGGGGGTACGTTGGGCCCCAGCGCCTGCTTCTCCGGGCTTCTTGTTGTCGAGCCCGGAAGTTGACACAGCCCATGATCTATCCACCCCTCCACTCCCCACAATATCTTGTCCTTGGCCAACATTTACATTCTCGGAATCTATGATTCATCAAAACCGGCGCCTCCGAGAGAAATCCAAGCCCCAGCTGTCCCTCCATCTCTCCATCTCTGCACTGCAGAATTCCAAGAGAGCCCACTGTTGGTTGGGGCATGGTACCTAGCGGTCATTTCTGCCTGTGATTGTGTTCTGAATAGCACTTTCCTTAGACTCCATTCATGTTGATTGTGCCTTCGTTGTGCAGTAATGCCATAACTCATGCCACTGTCATGGCAGCCAGCACTGGCGAGTGCCACGCACAGCACATAAACGTGCCCTGCCCATCATTCGTTTGTTCCACGCTTGGTACTGTGAGGCATGTGTTTATACGTTTAATCGTAGACATTCGTAGACTCGAGAGCTCAACTCCCTAGTTCCAGTTCATGCCCTTATCTAAGTCAAAGGAGAGGGTTGTTTGAATAAAAAAGTGCAACCTCGTTGTCCGTGACCCTCCAGAACGAGGGAATAGTCCAAGCATCTTTCTCTCCTTCCTCCCTCCCTCCCTCCCTCCCACAAAGCTATTGTAGGTTGTAGGTATGGCGGGGCATCTCTGGAGCTACTTCCTAATTTGGACTCCGGATGTAGCTTCTGCTGTGCTGGTGAAAAAGCTGAACAGCGCTGCACTGCGCGCCTGAGAATCAATTTTTGTCAAACTTCGCATTCCACATCATCCCAACTCACACTTCTGCTAGGGACATCATTCTGTAGAATTCTACCTTTATGTGTAAGTAGACACTTACACTTAGCAGGGATCAGATGGGTTTGATGGCAATTGAAGAGCTCCATCGTAACTCCGGTCAAGGTTTTCGCTTGCAAAGAGAGCCGAAGAGGCACACACAGTTTGCAACACTAAAACTCAATTCAGACCTATTTATTGGCCAGATGCAGACACATAATTATAGTGTAGCATCTCGCCAATCTCTACACTCACCCTCAAGCGCTGTGAACCATGATTGTACTCTCTCTGTCGAACTGTCCAGCCGGCCGGGAAGTTCAACAAGCTTCTTCCACGCACTGGCTTTGAGACTTATCCAGCTTGAACTGGCTGCACAATCTGACCATCCCATCCCCTCCCATCGCTCGGAGCAGTCAAAAGAAAATGCTCACAAATCAGGCCCTGATCACTGATGATCACCACTCATCGGATGAATGACTGGCCGCTTAGTTCTCCCAGCGTCGAATTGAAACATCTCCACGGCGACGCCATTACACAGAATGTCAAGTGTAAAACAGAGTTATGATGCGAGGAGTGAGTAGAATATGCCGCCTCGTGAGTCCCCAAGTAAAGCACTGGAATATCTGGGATGTAGAGAATAGGTTAGAGTTTTTAATAAAGTCAACATTTGGGAGGTCGCTGAAACGAGAAGTGCGTGGCCCCCCAACTCCGGCACCCGGATCACGACATCCGTGGGCCAAATGTCAGTAAACCAATACCCAGGATCGCAACGAGACCAGGGTCAGCCAACCGGCCAGATCCTCCGACTGCCTTATCATCTCAAGTCTGTCGCAAAATTGTGCACCTTAACAACGGCCGAGAAAGAGATGGGCAATCATGTTCGCTCGTCTGAGCGTAGGAGTTATGTTCTCTCCCTCTCCGTCTCAACTTCTGAACGTCTCTTCTTATAAATGCTGACTACACGCTCGCAGCTCCGGTCGGCAGCTCTTCGCTAGCTGCCACTGCGTCCCCAAAGCATCTCCTGCTTTCGAACGTTGCGGCTTAAAGGAAAATGCATCCGGTGGAAAAAGGCTGGCCTCCGTGGACTGCAGCACTGATCACCTCGTTTCTCAGCCCACCCCACAAGTCAAATCCAGCGTAATTACCATTGAATTCTGGGGGGTTCCGTCGAGTGTGGCTGATGCTTTCCTCTGCTGTCCGGGGTCCATTCTCTTAAATTGCTCATAAGAGCGCGGCCAACGAGCCAAATCACAGTCCAGCTTGGCCGGGCCCATGCCGAGCGGTGCACATGACCAGCAGACACTCGTCGACGAGCGACAACAACATCATCAAGAGCCGAGGCTCGAGTCAAGTCGTCGAGTTTAATAGCAGAAGTTTTGTTTTGTTTTGTTTCGACTTGTTGAGCAAACAGGGGCGATTGATTAATCGTGCAGGCCTGGCCGGAGGCAGAGGAGAGAGGTTACTGGACACAAGTCACTCAACGGAGACAAAGCAAAGCTCTGGACAGAAAAAGCATGGCTGATGGCGCAGCTAAAGCAAGCAAGCGCTTCGAGTCTCGATTGCTGGAGACAGAATATGCTCCGGGCGAAAATTAAACCGTGGAATTATGCAAACAAAGCATTCATGCATTCCTGTTCACTCGCAACTTTTTGACATGATCATGAAGAGTCGAATGAAGAAGTAATGTAATGAGCAGGTTCTGATTTTCTGATTTTCGCAGAAAGTATAAAGTTGACATTCCAGAGCCCAGAAGCACCGCCGTTTGAGCCAACCAGCTGCGAACCGGCTGCTTTTGGCACATAATCCCTTCAAAAGACCTCTTAAACGCCAACGGCATCATATTCGGTACCGTTGCACTGTTAAATCAAAGGAGCAATGCACCTCCACTGAATGACATGTCCTCATTTCATTTCATTCCATGCTCAGGGAGGAATAATCCCTCAGTTCATGAACAACTTCATCATGGCCTGGGCTTCTCAGTCTTCCACGTACACTTGACAAACCATAGAAAGGCGGTCCATTAAGACCTGATGGCCTTCAAGCCTTCAACGAGAGAGTGCAAGCAGCACATCATATACAGTATTATTGACCAGCTTTATCTTCTGAAAAACTCTTGCTCACCGAGCACAAAAAGTGTTCGTTCAAGCCTCTATTTATCGTCTGGTCGGCGCAGCTATACACGACCTTACAGAGCAGGCCTCCGGTTCCAAACTCTGTCCTGCTTGTTTGGGAACCATTCCTCATCGTTGAAATCTGCCACTTCTGTCAAGTTGTGTGTTATAGTGGGAGCAAGCCCATACAGTATGATAGTCTGGCTTTCAACGTTTGGATCCTGCAGACTGCTGAACACTGCTCATACAGTTTGGCGATCCCGGTGCTGGCGTTCCAAATAGTGAGTGGGCTGGGACGTGTTTTGGACGAGTCAACTTGTGAAGCCATGTTTTGGGCGATTCTTAACTTTGCACACTGAATCTTCTATAAAGACAAGTCCTCTGCATGGAGAAGAAGACGTCGATTCACATTTTTCTTTGTCACGGTCTTGCAAACGATTCTACCAAATTTAGTTGGACGAAATTTAATAGTTTTGCACCTTGTTGGCTAACTAACGGTATTATAGCTGGTTGGCCCCAGGTTGGGAATGGTAGTGTAAGGGGACGGCCTTAATATTTCTCAAGAACAGTACGAGAATGATTGTTTGGGATCTTATTTTATTCTTGTCGTCCAGGATGAGAAGAATCATCAATCCATCGACTTCTGCACACACAGTGAGTTATTGACGGACTTATTGCTCGGGAACATATCCGAGAACATGCTGGCCCTCTCAAGTTATGAAATTTCAAGCTTTTAACTTCCTAGCAGTGAACACCTGCAAACAAGAGGGTGGAATGTTTGCTCTTGAATTCAGAACCAGACTGCTGCAGTAACTGTGGGAAATGTTGTGCATGAATGGAGTCTCACCTCCTGCCCTTATGAAGGGACAAAGCTTTCGCTGCTGTTTGGCTGCTGATGATAGTCCCTACTAAGAAAGGAAAGAAGAATATTATGACCAACTTGCCAAATTGCCATGGGGTCGAATCATGAGCACACTGCTCATCTTTGAGCCCAGTCTAACATTATGTCACAGTTTGAAATTCTCAAGTTGTCACTTTCATGACCGAGAATGAATGACGTTTTTTTATGAGGAGGTCTCGTTAACATAAAGATGCAAAATCTGCGAATTTTTAGTATCCACCGACAAGCAGGGTGGTTGCACTTCACCTAAAATTCTCATCCTCATTGATCACTGCCCCAAAATAAAATCTAAAACCGCTGTACTTGTACACTATTAGTGTACAAGTTTTCTGCCAATATAGCAGAACCAAACCAAGAAAAATCTCGACTGAAGTTAAGAAGCCTATCCTCTCCACGAATATATACTTTGGTATTCGAGTTGTCTGACTTTCTTCTTTCATCTATCTTCCTTTTTGCCTTCTGAATAAAATACTTCCAATGCCTTTCAATCAATCCTCCAGATTTTTTATATAATGACGTCTTCCTTCCCACCACCCACTCTCCATGGGGAAGGTACGAATTTGTCCAAGTAGCAATCATGAAAACACTGGAACTTGGCAGTGAACTGGAGTTCTTGCTGCTTTCATCACCAAACTCCTCTGCCTCATTGTGGCAGCTTTGGAAGCAATCCAGCTTTTTTTGGAAGCATCTAGTTCATGTTCAGGTCGCGTTCATCATCACGATCGAGCTTGCAGTCCAAAAGCCTGCTGAGCACTGGGCGAGAACTGTGTGCGAGTTCGAGCTCTTGCTTGTCCACAACAGACATTGCTCAAACCTCCCGATGAGACATCCACCCGACAAACATTGTTTGCGTAGGTGTGCGTGTGGTCTTCATCAGCAGAGGAGTACTGCGGAACTTTAATTGACCCGGATCCACGCTACGACAGAGGCCATGACATCAAACAAGTCTTTTCCATTTTTTCTTCTGTTGGATGTATTTGAGCTCTATATGTAGCATTTGAATATTGTACAGTTTTTCATGTTCGATTGTATCTTATTCATCTATTTACTCCCTTGCAGACTTTTACATCAACATGTCGGAGGATTCATGTTGGAGAATTTCAAGCTACTTTTCTTTTTTCAATTGTTCCCATAGAATGAGAACTAAAGTGTGCACAACAAACATTCGAATTCTATCCATAGCGTTTGCATATTTTCTTTTTTTTACATTTTTCATGTTTTGTGGAAGAAAAGTGATGTTTTATCTATTTATTTCCTTGCAGACTTTCTACATCAAAATGTTGGAGAATTTTTATTCAAGAGTGCCGAAATTTTCCATGAGGGAATGAGTGCTAAAAGTGTCTATTTACATATATCGAAGACCATCTTTAGCGTGTGAATTATCTGCATTTTTTTCAGGTCTTCTGCAGTGTCCAATTTTTTATGATTCAAAAACGTTCATTCTTTTATTTACTTGCAGGCTTTTACATTGACATGTTGGAGAACTTTATTTTATGCAGTTCTACCTAAAAACAGTTTTCAGACGTATGTATTTGAATGTATTTCTGTCCATATATGGAAGTCAATTATTTTGCAGCTTTCGATCTTAGATAGTGTCTATGTTTTTTCCAAGGTTCTTATAAACTTATCTACCGACTCCCGCGCAGACAATCAACAATTCTCTTTTCAAATCAACAATCGCAGACAATTCACGATTTGAATATTCTGTGTTTTCATGCATTTCTTCCCTTGAAGAAACTGAAAACGTATGTTTATACAAAATGTATAAGAGTTCATGCACTGAGAAACCTCATATTTTAAAGTGTAGAATACGTCAATTTCCAGCTAGAAGTAAAAAGAACAAAAACTGTGATTTATATATATATAGAAGTTAATAATGAAAGTAAAAGAGTTTCCCAGATACCGGCGATTACGGGAAAAATGTCACTCAAGTTTTCACGGACCCAAAAGATGGGATTCAAACGTGACGAGACAGAGCTTTCAGTTTGACCTTTGTTTCATCTGAAGACTGGAACGGAAGTAAATGAACCGACCGACTTCGTGGTTTATCCTCTCTAACGGGAACGCCCATAACATTCAAACACTCGTAGAGTAGAGGAGAGTAGGGATGCTAAAACATCAACCCGGTGACCGGTGCAAGTAGTCCGGCACTGCAAGACTGGAATGGGAGGAGGGCTACTTAGACTTCCCATCTCGTAATCCGCTCATCCCCATTTTGAATTGTTTGGAAGTTCCAACTCGAAAAGTCCAATCGACAGATTCCCGATTGACTTTTGGGATCTAGTGAAGCGTGCCTCCGTCCTACTGGAGGGCAATTTGTCTCATCTCGAACAATATCTCTTAAACGGGCTGCTAATCCGAAGACCGAACGGTATCAGCGAGGCATTGAAGGCAGGAAAGCTTGCTTTGCTGGTTGTGGTTTAACTATAAGAAGCAGCAGCAGGGAGAGCAGTTAGGGCTAATGAATAATTAAATGGGCCATTAAGGAGCTGCTCTTCTAGCAGTCCAAGCTCATTAATCTCGAATTCACAGAACCGGGACAGGGGCAAAGATAGTATGGGGAAGAATTAAAACTCGTCCAGAAGTCGTTCGTCGCACAGCCTTGGCATCAAGGAGTAGATCCAAGCTTTAATCAAATCGAAAGGTTGGTCCGTTACAGCCAGCGGCAATCAGAGTATGAGCGTCAATAACGTCTCAGACACACGCGAGACCTACTCGTGAGTCGTGATGGGCGCTATGAATTCCGGACAGAAAATGTTATCTGTTCCGAAGCTCGGGAGTTATGGAAGCATGAAACTCCGTGGCTTGAAGGATGAATGGATCGGAAATGAATGACTCGGAAGCAGACAAACTTTAGCATCTTCTCGCGCGGACACGAATAAAATCGCAGTGCGGATTCGGAACATGTGCTTAATTTTGTTGAATGAGTGAATGAATGTACTGCTACGACGCACACTCCCATCACCTTCAATGGGTGTCCGATGATGAGCCAACAGCAGCCGCGGCAGTCTGCAGTTCAGAGAGCAGACCGCTTTTTGCTTTGTAGACCGAGCGAGTCCGGGACTCCGAGCGCCATGTTATGTTGGAAATTTATGAAGTGGGATGTCACACCTTCAACGGCCTACCTGCACTGCCTGTCAGCCGTCGGTGGTGGTTGTGGATTCCCCCGCCCTTCACCGTCCTCCCTTCTCCCACAACCCCCAGCCCTGCAATCGCTCCTTCTCGGATCCGGAATCCAGCCCACGCACAATTCGGAAAAATTTCTCCTTCTGGAACTCCGCGACATTTTCCTACCCTAACCGGTGCAGTGCGATCCAATCTAGCCCAGTCCACATCAATCCTCGGCTGCACTGCACTGCAGCGACTAACAGACTGTTGGATTGTAACTTTTCCAGTGTCGACTTCGTGTCCTTCCACAACAGCGACAGTGGCGCCGTTTGTTCATCTGGCCCGTGTGAGCAGAACATGGTGGACCTACTACTGGCGTGTCCAAAATCCGAGTTCTAGCACTGTGAACTGTGTCGAGAGATTGCTTCTCTGGGATGTCCAGTCGCCTGATCAGTGGAGAGTGAAAATTATTCCGCTGCTTCTCGATGCGTCTACTCACGACTCCGGACTGTATCTCCCAATTCCCACTCCGGCTTCTTTTGGGCTTGTGTTGACACCGGGATTTCTCTAGCAGCGATAGAATACACGAGGATGAGTCGAAATTTGTCAAGCTCACACGCGCTGAGATTGGGCAGTGTGCGTGCCCGCCCGGTCATTGGCCTGTGCACGCTTGCGTTTCACAGCGTACTCGGGAATCACAGTGCAGGAACGGGCTCATTTGACAATGTTCTGTATGGGTGGGGTTCGACGTCCAGAATCTCCCTTGATTGCACGTATGGGCTCTCTTCCCTGTTTCGAGAATCGAAATGAAATCTTCTGGTGGACGGCTAGAAATGACTACGCCCGTGCCCACAGTTCACGTTGTAGGCTCGCACGAGTGTTGGACATCCCTCGGATTCTCTTCCGGAACCGGCCGAAATCGACTCGTCTCCGAATGTTACAAGAACTTTAGAATCAGGGTCCGGCGATTGCGCTCCGAAGGACAGAAATGGATGTCTACAACTGACCTTCACGTTTGTGCACACGCACGCCCGCAGGCACATACACGCTCCAAATTGCTTGTCCTCTTGCCGGACTACAGAAGTATTTTGTGTGCGAAAACGAATTGAGCTACGATGTATCTTCCAAACTTGTCAACTATAAAACGGATTAGGAATAAGCATAATCCCAAATCTGCATAAATTTTCAATACGAAGTAAGAGAAAGTTATGGAGATAAGTATAAGATCCTTTTTCATTAGATCAAAAAATAATTTTTTCTAAAATTGATGCAGGCAGAGCTAATTTTTTAAAAAAAATATTCGAACAAATACTTAAAATATAAAAAAAATTAATAATGTATTAGTAGAGCAAATTTGGATAAACATATGCTTTAAAAAGATTAATGGACCAAGGAGTTTATAAAGAGCAATTAAAATTGGACTGAAGGATTGGTTATTTTTTACAAAATGCTCTTGGGTATAGGATTTGATACAAATTGTATCATGATATTAGGATGAAAAATTTTTTAAATAATAATAGCAGTGCTAGCTATAAATAGCAGGGATGGACTAGAGTTAATTTTAGAAAAAACTCAACAATTCAATGTGATTCAAAAGAGAATTTACAAAAATCTCAAATTTTGTAGGATAAAAATTAATTTTTGAGGTTAATAAAATATTTATATAATTTTTTCAAGAAATAGACCTGGTTGAATTAGTTCAAAATAAGTTCAAATTAGTTTGAACTAATTTGAATTATTTGCAAGATGGGTGGAAACTAAGTTTAGCAATTCATGTATTATTATATTGGAGATGTAGTTGAAAAACTGCACTTGGTTACAACCTAAATGGTTTTGATGAAATGTATAATATAATCTAAATGATTTTGCTAAAATATGCAGATTGAGTTGATATTGTGATAGATTTTGAGATCTATCAAAAGTTAGAGAGTTTTTGTTCATGTTTGAAAACCTTTCGGAGTTTAATGCTTGTATGTACACTGATTTAATGTTGCAAAGACATCATTACGTTGTCATGATGTCTTTGCATTCATTGTATAAAAATCATATAAAAAATAACTTTAAAATATTTATGAGATTTGACTATGCTAAAGTCTTGATAATTCTCAAAGGGATATGATAGTATAAGAGACAAAAGGAGTTTATTTTAAAAATTCTATCATTAGAGCAAACTAAAAGATAAAATCTTTTGTCATAGACCTAGAGAGATGTTGGGAAGGTGATGATAGATTTTTCATGAGAATTTAAAAAAATAAGAAATATAAGTACAGAGCTTTTGACAAGAGGAAAGAGTTGAGGTAAAATTTTATGACATTTGATGTTGTATTGAGAAGTTATGGGATACAAAATTTTATCATTGGAAAAACAAATTGAAGAAAATACATGTTAACATCAAATTGAGGAGATTGACAAGTTTAATAAAAATGGAGTTGATTGAAGTTGAAATTTAATACAAAATTTGCTCAACAGTAATGAAACAATCCTGAAAAATTTCATAGAGATTTATTAAGTGAAATAAAATAAGGTGATGCTTATAAGGTGATGAGGTAAGAAGTGTTTAGTGACTATAACAACGTTATAGGGAGCCATATTTAGCCAACAAAAACTTCAAAATTGAGCTAAATTTTTTTCAAGTAGTTTTTTTCAAGTGAAGAGTCATTGTGTGAAATTTTATGAAAATTCAAGAGGTAAGAGTGAGATTACAACATGTAATATTTGCCAAGATGATGAGGATGTGATGGTAATAGTAATTTTTTAAGTAAAAAATTTCGTAATCCTTTATAGCTTATTTGATGAAAAAACTTTACGTTGTCGTGTTGTGACGCGGCTACTATGAAAAGATGATGACATGTGTCATCTTCAGAGTTGTTGTCATGACGGCGATACTTTAGGTTAGGATAACATATGACATTGGAAAGTTCTAAAGAGCCGGGAAGATCTAGACACATCACTTTGTTGACTAAGGAGCTTATATGATTGAACTGGAGTCGACGTATGACATGAATAGAGGATAACATGATCCTCCAGATGTACCAATGCCGAGTCCATTTGTGATCAACGTCCGGTATCTTCATCATGATCGCTTTTGGATATACTTAGCCGATTTCAAGTTGTCATTTTAACTCTTATTAGTGAGAACTCATAATATGTAAAGGATGTCTAAGTAGTGTGTTTAGGATAGTTGTAAAGCTCTAAGTTACAATGGAGCTAATTTGGCCACACTAGAGGTCAAAATAGCATTCTCCATTCCCATTGGTGTAGGAGTTTTGGCCAATGAAGGCACTTGGGCAACTTCTTCGAGGTTTTGAGGAGTTTTGGAGACCTTCCACAGAGACATTTGAAGATCTGAAGATAGCGTTGGAGAGCTGACGGAACGAGCTACGACGTAGGCTAAAAAATGGATGGATTTGAATGATTTGTCACTCTGAAATGGTGATTTAAAGATAGAGTGAGAAATTTAGACCTTTGAGTGTATTTGGGGTGTTTCTGAAAATCTTACAACGATTTTGGGACATCTGAGTCAACTGTGATATATTTTACAACTCAGGCTTGCGTTTGGATTGAAAATTTGACTCAATTTGACAAGTTTTGAGTACGGAGTGATAGCTTGAAGTTTGTGTATACAGTCAGAGTTGCAAGATTGCACTGACTGTCACGAAGTTAGTACATAGATCATATCTTTTGATATCAGAAAGTTCTGTCAATAAAACTTTTCAAATTTGAATTTCAGATAATGAGTGACCTTCTCATGAAATTTGAGAGCAATTGAAATCAAAGATTGGGATGTGTGATGGGTTTTGTACACATGGATCTGCATATCATCTTGTGATATAGTGTGGAAATCAACAATTTTTCTGAAAGATCTAGAAGAGAAAAACATCTGAAACTTTTCGGAGTGATTGAAAGGATTGTGGACCAATTTTTTGTGAAATTTAAGCGAGAGTTATTGGTCGAATCATTGGATATCATCATCTTTTTTGTTGAAATTTTACCGGTTGTAATATGGAGTTTGAGGAGAAGAAGAAGAAATTGTCAACTCACATGAGGTTCTGAAGGGTTCTTCTATAGCCATGCGCTCAGGCGTTCTCAGAGCAAAGAAATGTTCATGCGACAACGTGTAGTAAACCCTATTGAACTTTAATAGATGAACGAAATTTGAATGAAAATTTTATAAAAATAAATCCAATTTATAGATTTTAACTATTGAATCATGTGAGGATTGAAGGTTGAAGATAAATTTAAAGCCAAGTTTGATAAGTTGTAACTTTTGATACAATTGTTGGATCAAATTTAATAAAATGCAACAACAGTAATGTCAGTTACAAAAAGGTTAAGTATTGTAGTGATTAGATATATATATTAGCTATTGAACTTTTTGAAAAATCACTAAAATCTATCACATTCATCAACAGATTTTTTTTAACTTCTTTATTTGAATTAAGTGGAATAATATCTTCCTATGGTTTATTGGTTTAGATTTTTAAGTGTTGAGATCAAAGTTGATTATTGATGATATAAAGTGTCACCTTGCTAATCCATGTGATATGTTTTATGTGGTGGATGACATCACAATTATGTACCAAAAAATCTATAAAAATGAGATTTTGGACTATTTAATATAATTCAAACTTGAAGTTTATAGAAAAGACTTCATGAAGTTTAACCATAAGTAAGAGTTTGCATGAACTATATTTTTTTTGCAACAAACATTATTCAAAAGTTTAAAGTTTTTGTAGTAATGTTTATATTTTTTCCACTCAAGTCCAAGATTGGTTGATGCATGTGATGTAGCATATAGTAAAATATAGAGAGGATAATTATGTCGTAGATTTTTACTTGATAAATCTTGTAAAATCAGATCCCTTTTTTGTAGTTTTAGTTTTTATATGTGAAATCATGGCTCTTTTTTGACCTAAAGTTTACCAAGATTTGCTTATCATGAGCTTTGGAGAAGCATTGTTTAGAGAAATAAAAAACTTGATTATCCAAAGATGTATAAGCATATAGCATAAAGATTGATAAATCTATCAAATTACTTCACTTGAATTGAGTTATTAGGTTGGGCTTATTAGACAATTTACGAAAGAGTTAAGGAAGCATTACCTTGATATACGACCTTGATAAACTACCTCCATCTTTGTTTGTTGAAGTCCCAATCCTCCGAGGTATGTGGTATGAACCAAGTACTCTACCTATCATGTAAAACCCATGGTTGTAAATATAGGAGGAAATGTTACTGTGTCTAAATTGTGACTAAGTTTATCATAGTCATGATTATGTTTAGCTAGTTATGGTAAAGTTGGAGGAAAATATAGAGTAGCTCCCGGTGTGATAGATAAGAACAACTATTTTTAAGTATGAATCAAAGAACAGATTCGATCATCCGAAGTATTGTAGACTTTCTTTGTATCTTGTTAGAAACTTGTTTTTTGAAGAGTTAACAACATATTTTGATCAGATAATAGAGGTATTGATGAAGAAATATTTTATATAAATTAATAAACTAGATCTTATATTTCTTTCTCCATATGATAAATAAAGGAAGTATATGATTTTAAAAATCAGGATTTTTTTATAAAACATAATACTTTTTAATATGCTTTCGTCTAATAATTGTATCTCAAAATCTTTTTTTTTTTAATATGTAACATATTTAATAAAGAAATATTTTTATGTCTAGTGATCTGACACATAACAACGTAAAATCTTGAGCCACAAAATATCATATTTTTGGTACATAAATATTACTAATTATTTTAGTCAACCATAACTTCTTTTTGAGAAAATATACCAATATCATCTACAGCATTCATGAAAGTGTGCAAAATAATTTATCCTATTTAATATACTTTTTCTTATTGATGTTTTTATATATAGTCTAAAATACATTCTGATATCATAAATTCATGTGAAAAAGATTTTTTCTTGTTTTTAAAACGGACGGAAAAAATGATAAGTGGCATATGGTGGTCATTGAATCTAAATATGTTTGTCGCTAGATTTCAGGTATAAACTAAACTTTAACTAGTGCATGCAATGATCAAAATACTTAGAGAAGATGATAAAAGAGTAATATATATGTTGTCATTATTGATGTTTATGTATTTGAGAATAAGATGGTTGAGTATCAATTGGAGTCATGATTGTCATGTGGGAAGCTGGCGGTTGATGATTAGAGTAGCCGGTCGACACGAAGCTTGTTCAAGTATGTGAGGGAAGAAATCATTTTGCCTACATTCAAAGAGGAGATGACTTCACACAACATGAATAGGTTAATACATGATATTGAGAAGGACTTCTTTGGTGGTGATGGCTTAATAGGTATATGGAAAACTCACCTGAATTCTTAGTTTGCAAATCATAAAATAGCCTTCATAAAAGAGGAAAAAACAAACCGTGTGTGCATTTGTTTCCATGTCTATGAGAAGAATACAACAGTCATACTATTCTTCGGATTTCAATGTCAAGAGGAATAAAGAAGAATAAACTTGAATATTACCTTCCAATCTAATCTGTTTAAAACTTTATTTCCTTGAAAACAAATCAATATACACTTTGGTGATGTAACTTATACATAACATATCAAATGCTCAAGATTTTTCATTAATGTTCAAGGTATTATAAAAAAAATAGTCTTGAGATATGATTCCTAACATCTCTATTTATACTACTTTAAATTTACTAAAGTAATTATCATATATCTTTCTTTATCAAGTTTAATCAAGAAAGAGACCACAAATGTTAATAAAAATAGTAATATTACAACATGTCATTGATCCACGTGGATTGTATAGAAACTCAACCATCGTTCACTTAATTTTGGTGTGTCAAATCAATCTTGGCTATTTTTCCTACTTTTAAATTTTTTCACCAAGTCAAATCTATCAAATACTAGTCCAGAAAAATAAAGCAAAGTCAAGATCCCCATGTCATAAAATATGATTTGATCCCACAAAACATCAAAATAATTGTTCTCCTCCTCCAATCTAATATATCAAGAATTATCTTTTCTATTCCTCCAACTTAATCATAACTATATGAACATAGTCATGATTAAGCTAAACTAGGCCATAGATAAAACCACACTTCACTTATAATTCATTTATAATCATATTAAAATTTTATAGATATACTTTGAAACTTACATGACTAATTAAATTGATAATGGAGTCATAAAAATAAGTTTTAATCTATGATTGTTATAATTCTTGTATGTCTTAGATATTCATAACTCTTGTCATGGTTGAAGAGCAAAAAATAATTTTGTGTGCTAGTATAGATTTTAGCAATTAACAAAAGCATATTTATTATAATAGGTAAAGGTAAAGACATGTTTCCCATATGAATCTGAAAATGCAGATTTTTTAAACAGTCAGATAAATATTAATATCAAAAATAATATTATTTGAAGATAGAAAAAGTAATGATACTTCCAGAACTGCTAATAGAGGATCAACATTAAGAATTAGAATAGTCATCATGACTATTATGGTATTGGAGGCCAATTAATCAAAAGGGTATAGAAAAAAAATTAAATCATGTCTTGAGTTCTTCTCTATGATTTAGAAGAATCATGCATCTATGAACAAAGATAATAGACTCATTTTGATGATGATACATGAGTTTAACATGTTTTATTTTGATATTAATTCTAGCTTAAACATCAATTTCATATCCTCAAGAAAATGACACTAAACAAAAAGTGTTTATACTTTATGTTATCAAGAAAAATTTCATGAATTTTGTTCACAAGAGATGACATTCATTATTAGATTTCACAAATGAAAATTTTCAACCTTGACGTCATACTTCAAGTGATATCAAGTCTTTAATGTGATGTTTATTCATAATATAAATACAAATTTATTTTTAGTTGGACAGTGACTGAAAAAAAAATTTATCTAGTACATTTTTATAAAATTAAAAGACATGTCATGAAAAATATAAAAGATAGCATTAAAGAAGTAGTTTTTTGTATAATGATTAATTTCAGGTTCAAATTAAATGTGGCTATAAATATTTCAGAAAATACAATATGTGATTAGAGAGGTGTGCAAAATTTAGATATTTATATTTGGCATGATGTTGTATGATCTATGAACTATCCCAAGTTGAAGTCATTATCCACCTCAAATCTATCTAGTGATAAGCATATATAGACTCATTAATAATCAAACTCCACTATATGTTCTTCATTTCGGTTTGAAAATCAAGCAAGGTATCAAGGTGTGAGATCAAAAAATATCTTATATGAATAAATTCATATATATGGATAAAATCTTCAAAAAATTTAAAGTCAAATCAATTACTTCATATCCTATAATGATGATTATTCTAAGATGATAAAAGTGTATTTTTAGAATAAAGTAAAAAATTATGTCAGTCTTCAAGGAGTTAAAGACGCTTGTTAAAAAAGCAAATCAGATGGTTCATAAATCAATTGAGATATGATCGAGCATAATATAATTCTCAATTGAAGTGAAGAGGAAATTAACAACTTGCAAAGTCCTAATAAAAATGTCATATCTAGATTATGTTCAGAAAAAAAAGTAATTTGTGTGATGTATGGTTGATAAATAGATCTTCAAACAAAAACCATCTTAATTAGATGTCAATTAAGAGATTTACGAGTAAAAAACTAATATTTTGTGAATCAAATATTTAATTTATATATTTTTAATTTTATTACATATGTGCATATTCATTATTAATTAAAAGAAAAACTTAAATAATAAGGTTAAAAATATATATATTTTGGCTTTGCTACTAATCTAAAAAACATAAATATAAGATTAAGTTACTTGAAAATTACTTCTTCATAAAGATATTATGTTTGATGAAAATAACATATTTACATAACCATCTTTTTTTGTCCATCTTATAGAGTAAGATGTTTAAGTATATTTATTTTACATGTTGAAGAGAGTAATTAATTTATATGTTATCTCAAGTGTAGGATGTATACAAGATGTGAACTCTCCAAAAGGTCATATTTTTAGGAAAATCCATGTAACATGTACTACACATGATGGAGTAGAATTGGAGTAATTCCAACAAGTATAAGTTCAAGTACCTCGGTAGCCACAAGATTCTCAAACATGCTCAAGTATTATGAGAATATATATAAATATGAAGATTTTTTAACTATATATTATGCCTAGATTAAAATATAAAGGAGTATCATTAGTCATTAAAATTATGAAGAATATTCAATGGCAACAAGTGATGCAAAAGAATGTTACAAGTTTAGATGAACAACAAACATAATTTTTGATTAAATTTTGAAAAGATAAATATGTTATTGATTGCAACTAGGAGTAAAAGAGCAGGAAAAGATGATATGAAAAAATAAATAGATTCAAAATTATACTTGTAGTATAGTGGAATTTTTATAAGTATGCAATTGGTCATGATGAGACATTTAATCTTGTTGCTCATAAATATATATTTTTAAAATAAATTTATGGAAATTCTATACATTATATAATCACTGGGATGTGAGAAGACAAGATATTTTGATTAGATATATCAGTTGAAAAATCATTATATGGAGTGAATGAGTATTCAAAATCTTGATACAAGAGTATAAGTATGATTTTCATTAAATTAAGATTCAAGATGATTCTTAATTATATGTGTTTATAAAAAAAAATTGTAATTTATACTCAGATGTGTATACCATATGATATTATAATCAGAAAAATTAATAATTTAAAGATCTTATAATAAATAATTAATTTTTAAATAAATTCAAGATCAAAGATATGAAATTAATCTGATTCTTCTTTGACATCAAAATTAAATGTGTTTGAAAATATACTTCAATGATACAACACATTTATGCACTTGATAAATTAGTGTTGATATATCCAAATTATATCTTACTTAAATAAAACATAAAGGATACATCAATAATTTATTAGCATCTTCTCACAACAACTTTCAGTTTTGTAATTCTAATTAGATTTTATCTTTTTGTATCAATTGATATTTAATATCAAACTCTTTTGCCAAATCGCCAAAAAAATCATAAAATATACATCATATTTAAAGATTGAAGATTTTACTTGATGTTCAAGACAATCCAAAAACAAATATTCAAAGTTGATTCATAATCTTCATATTTATATTACTTCGTATTTTATATTTATAATTAAAATAAATATCATGTAATTTTTTCTTATCAAATTAAATCAAGATAATTATAACTTCCAATGAGAGTGTTCACCTAGCGTTGGTCCACTTGGACTTTCTAAAATCTCAATTGACTTTGAAATATCAAGTCAATTCAATCCATAGATTTAAAGATTTTGAAAAGAAGGGTAGAGAAAAAATCAGAATGCAAAGGAAAATGATGTGACTTTGCATGACTTCAGCAACTATATATTGATATAGCTAAGTCATGTTCAACCTAGTTATTCATAATGATGCTAATATATGTAAATAAAATGACTAGAAAAATATGTTCCATGATAAGATTCCAAATATTGATATAAACTATTATTTTCATTTATGAAAAAGTATGTACATGTAAGATTGTTTTAGATTTGAAAACATTAAAAATCAAATTGTAAATATATTCACAAAAATCTGGTTTGAAAAAGTTTGACTATTTAAGATTTTAGCTAAATGTACATGATGAAGATACTTATTTTGAATGGATATATATCAAACTTCATATGGTACAAGCTTGAGGAGAGATGTTGATGTATATAGTTAGATTTAGTAGTGTTACTTATATCTACTTTGGATTAATATCACATAATCAATTTAGGAACTCAAGCATCTTTATCATTTTTTTAACTGCTTAACACTTGTAGGTTTTATAACTTGAACTTATGATATCACTCCTATCAAATTTCAAATTTACTTAGAGTGCAACATAATATCTTTTTAGATTTTTATCACATATAATATTTGTTAACAAATATATATATAAAAGTATATTAATGAAAATAAAACTTATTCTTTATATCAAAAAATATAATATTATTTTGTGTATATGATGTAAGTTTCATATCCATTCAACGTTAAGGGCAAACGCATCGGAAGATAGGATCTTGACAAAATGAGTCTTTCAGCCATATCAAGAAAACAAATCCCCATTTGTCCCAAACATTAGTTTTGTGAGGCCATTCGTCTTTGAATTCTGAAGGTGCTTCACATGGTACTTTATTAGTCATGATTCAAAATATACCTTCAATTTGGTATGACGAGGACGAAGGTTGATTTGAATTGTAATTTTAATGAATTAATTATGGTGATTTTTTTATGTAATGATCATATCAAAGTGATAATACTTCTTTATGTAACTATAGTTGACAAAAAATCATATTAATGCCCTTAAATACCAATATTTTTATCACTTAATTTTATTGAGCTCATGAATGTGGATCCAAATCTCATATTTCTTTTGGTATCACTAATTCACTATATTTTATTTGTCAATTATTGTACTTAGACATATGTTTATCATTTAAAAATCCATATTTAAATTATATTTGTCTCAATGTATCAAAATATCACAAAAAAATTAAATATAGGGTTTTGGTCCTTGATATAAAGACCCTAAAACCATGTATAAGGATTTGAGAAAAAAAATTTATTATAGATTCAACAATAATTTTCATAGTTGACTTGACATCATTTGGTTTGATTGGACATGAAATTTAATAAAATATATTTTTATGATGGTATAAATAATCAATTCAAAATAAAAAAATTTCAGTTAAGTAAAAAACATAAAAGTCACAATTTATTAATTTCAATGTGTTTAAATCTAGAGTTGATTGAACTATTGTTGAGCTAGTTATATGAGTTATTGCAAATCAAGATATGAAGATTTGATTAATTCATTAGTTCTTAAAGGAAATATAATTTGATTTAAAATAATTAAATAAATATGATTAAAATAATAAATATAATAAGTAACATGCTACAATAATTAAATAAATACGAAATGGTCTCATTCCCTTAATCTCAATGGTATTTCTTACATGTCTATGAGATTCTTCGAAGTATATATAACAAATTAGGGGTGTAGCCGTCATAGGCCTAGTTTTTGTGGCATTAATGGCTTTAACTTTCATTAACACTCATATGTACGTAGTTCAAGTTTCCAACCAACTCAAAAAAAAATTGTTTTGGTTGCTTGTAGCACATTGCTTACTCTTAGGTTGGATTGGATGTCAACCCGCGGAATTACCATATGTTACTATTGGACAAATTGTTTCACCCTTATGGTGTGAACCATCGCCAGTTTGGTAGTTTTCTTACACATGTGGCAGAATGGTCACATGTACCACTAGAGCCTGGTGGCTTTAGCACAAAATATAGTTGGGATATTTTTGATGGGATAAACCAAACCGAATCCTTCAAAATTTTGCGTGTGGCTTTTGATAGCTCACAAATGGAGTTATGGAGGGAAAGAAAATAAGCCTATAATTTTAAATTATATCATTTAAAAATAATTATAGTTATAGTAAAAATAATTTTTCATTTATAGTTTTTAATTATAAACATTTATGAAAATATTGAAAATATTAATTATATTTATAAAGTATTGATATTATTTTTACATTATCATTTTTATATATACTGTTATTTATACAAACAATAACTTACAAATATTTGTAAACAAGTGCAAACAATAACTTACAAATATTTGTAAACAAGTGCAAACAATAACTTACAAGTTTAGGATTATACTGTACATTTTCAATTAAATTACAAGAATATTATAAATTCATGAAAAAAAATGTAATAATAAAAAAAGATATTTTATATTTCCAAGAGTTATCATCATGATTTAACTTTTTATGCAATAAATATGAAAATTTTTGTAAAGAAATTTTTTTCCATTTGATTAAATAATAAATAATATTGAATCAATTATTATTTGATGACTTCAAAAACTTAATGTATAACAATTAAGTTTTTAGAAAAATTCAAAGTAAATAAAAAATCAATCAATTTTTTTAAAATTTTTGTTTAAGAAAAAATTCATTTCATTTAAATGATTATTCAATAAGATATTGAGTAACGTATCTAAACTAATTCTATATATTTAGCAATAATTTTTGTAAATTTAAATTTAAATTTTTTGATCATGATATAATTATTATATTATAGATTTTATTCATAATACACAAGATAATAACATATTTTTTGTTGATAAAAATATATTATGATTTTTAGAATTTATGTTATTATTATATTAAATATAAAAATTTAAATATCAATAAATTATAAATTAAAACTAATAATAATATTCATGATATTAAAATATTTTATGTCAATTATCATGTAGTTTTTTTAATTTAATAATAAACATAAAAAATTTATTTAAAAATAAAAAAATAAGAAGATTATAATTTATTTTAAAACTAACATTCAAATTTTTAATTTTGATTTTATTTTTATTTTTTTATAGTATTTTATTTTTTATTTTATTTAAATAGTTGATTAAAATTATTTTTATATATTTAAATATATATTTTATGTATATATATACACACACACACACACAAGCTATTTTATTTGAATTGTGGCATATTTTAATTTTTATCATATATTTAATTCATTATAATTTTTTATCTTATATCTAAATAAAATAATACATAATTGAAATAAAATCATTATCTTGCAATTATGTTTTTTTATCATCTTATTCATCATTTTATTTCTTGGTTGTTGATATTGAACATTGTAAGTTAAAAATTTAAACCTTTTTAATGTGTAAAACTTTTTATTTTAAATTTTCATTCATGCCATCACAATTTTTTATTTTTATTAATAATTAAATATCATCATTATTGACTGTAGATGTTTTAAATCTTCCATACCAAGATTATTAATACAAATGATTGATGAAGATATTCATGCATATTTCTTTTATATTTGATGCATATTTTTTGATTCAAATTTATGATCGTATTTTGTAAACTTGATTTTTTACTATTTGAAGCTAGATTTATTGTCATTTAATTAAATTTTAAAATAAAAATAATAAAAATAATATTTATATTAAATTTTTTGATGAATTTTTTAAATTTTTTAATAAAAAACATATATTTAAATATTTTTGATTATAAATATTTGATAAAAAATTTATTTCACTCAACCAATAAATAGATTATATTATTACTATTTTATTGAAAAAAATTTATAAAAAATATAATTCATTAAGTATTTTTGTATGGATATTAGATTTTTTATATTTTATCACAATTTTTTTTAATAATTATGATAAAATCATGAATTATTAATTTTTGATTATATTTTAAAAATTTATATTTGATTTTTATCTAAACTTTGACATGTAATTTAACACATTAATTTTTATCTTAAAAATAATTTATGTCAATTTATTTGAAAAATAAAAAAAATTCAAGATGTGATATTATAATAATAGATATCTTTGCTCATAATTATTTTTAAGTAAATCATTCAATGTTATTTTTAAACACGATATAAAAATTTAATAAAGATTATTTTAAGAAATAAAAAGTATTTATTTCATATATAAAAAATTTTAATTTTCATATTTTTACAATACAGTCAAATTCCTTAAAATAAAAGTAATTTATTTTAGTAAAATTAATATTTTTTACAATGGCTCATCTAATTTAGATGTTAGTTATACTTATTCTTCAATAGATACTCTATCAACAACTTGTATTTCCAATTTGATGTTCAAAATTTTGTCATATGCATGCAATGTACATTTATTTATTTGAATATTGATAAAAAAATTCTAAAATTTCAAAGTTAAAATATTTCATTACAATTTTGACAAATTTTATAATCAAATGTTAAATTTTTTGGATTTTTTAAATTTTATAAATATAATATTTTTATCATTTTAAAGATATCAATTTATTTGAATTGAATAATTTTATATGATATCAGAATATGAAAGACATATTTTTATCTTCAAAAATATTAAAATAAATATTTATTAAAAAATATAATTAATATTTAATTTATTTTACATATATTATTTTTATTTTTAACAAAAGTTTATTATAGATAATAATTAATTTTTTAAATTTAAAAATGAATATTTTTTCCTTAATTTCAGATATTTTTTTTCGGTTTTTAATTTGATTTATCTACTCCTTTGTCATCATCATATAGTTAAATTTAACATTGTATATTCAAGTTATTTTAAAAATTTGCAATTTTGATTGAATTTAAAAAAAATTATTATATTTTCACTTTAAATTTAGGTATTTTAAGGCTGTATTAAGAAAATTTAACAAAATATGAAAAAATTGATTTGTTATTTTTTTTGTATTTTCATGATAAAATACATTATTTTTTGTCATAAGAAGTTCAAAATTGCTCGTTTAGCATTGATGTTTGTTGAAAATCACTTTTTCTATACAGTTTAACATATATATCATCCATTTAACATATGAACATTACAAATCCACCAGGTGAGAAATATGTTAAGAGGTAAACTTTAAACATGTCTGGATAGTGATGATATTTGATCATGTAACATATGACATTGCATGTTTGTGAGTAAAAAATTGATTTAATTTGTGTTGGTTTTTGAGTATATTGTGAATTTTCATCTTGCTAGTCAATTAGTGGGCTATAATATGCCACCTTGTTTGATATTATTATTTTGCTAGTTGTACAAATTAGTGTTGATTCTTTTTGCATAAATAGTTCAAGTCAATTGCTTGAATTTCACGTTGAAAATCTCAATGATATGGAATAAATATGCACGAAACTCAAATGCAAAAAATATTCATAACTTAACACATTACTAAAGTTTTTGTCCATTTGTTTTTTTTCCTGTTGTTTTGTAATGTTTACTATGATCTTAATGTGTTAATACTTTACTTTATCTTGAGACTCATCTGAAATGAAGACATGTAACTGAATGGACATGCAAACTCATTCCCATCTTTTCATAATGGCGCACATTAAAACCTGGGTCAATTACCATGGCCAAGGGAAATCGGCTGATCCACACTATACTGAAAACAAGGACGTCGTCATCATTGCTTCAATCCTGATCCCATTGATAACATGTCATGAAGAAATAAAGAAAAACGCACAAACAACTATATATCCAAGAATATATGAATTTATCGAGGAGATTCCACTGCCCATGATAGATTTGCACTATTGAAATTTCTTTTCCAATAACAGGAAGACAAATTGTTCGTACATGCAAATGCTTATTTATAAGCACGTTATGTTAGAAGAGGAGGCCGGTGCTTAGTGACTTTTCCGGAAAAGGCCCAAACATCGAGGGTTGAATGCATGAAGGCAAGTGATTGATGACGGAAGTGGCTTCACAATTCGAAAAAGCATCAATTGAAAGCATCTGCCATCGTCAACAATCCACGAGGTGACGAAAGAAATTGTCCGAAATTGTCCGAAAAGTGAGTTACTTTCAGTCCGACCTTGTCCTCAAGAATTTCACTGTTCTGCACGGGAGTGTTTAGGGTTCACTCTGCGGTGGAGTATTGCCGTTATTGCTATCCATTTCCTAAAATCAAGCTGTGGTTAATAAGGACCAAATCTTGCAGTTTATGTCGGTCCTCTTCTTCGATCTTTTGCCCAATTGCGCGAGAAGCCGATCAGCATTCTATTATGTTTGCTTGAGCAGATCCTTGTGCATATGTAAAGGGTTCAGGGTTTATCCTTGGGTGTCAGTTTGTAGTTGCTGGATGAAGATGACGCATTTGCCAAATCGACAGTAAGAAGTCTGGAATTTTCAATTTGTACATTCTTGTCATACTGACGTTTGAGCAGAGTCTCGTCTCAAGATTTCACGAAGGGTGCATGTGTATTCAGTGTAGGTAATATTGTTAATTAGCCAATTTGTGGAATCAAAATGTCACTTTTCAGTCATGACGTGCAACAAAACTGGGCAAATGTTGTAGGGAGGTTATCACATATCAATTAATACTTGCGTTCTAGGGATCTGAGTTAGGGCATGAACCGTACGTACATATCCCTCCAGTGTATCACTGGCAGTTTTTTGTGAGTGCAGCACATAGCTTGGAGTGCCAATCATTTTGACTAAGACTGACGAAAGGAATTGTGTCAAATACGTAAATTTATTTAGTTTAGGCCGAAGATGTAGACCGTTAGTTCTACATAACATTTTTTTTCTTTTTGTAACATTTCATAAATTTTTTTTTCTTGGTCTGTTCTTTATCTTTGCTAGAGTTCTCTTTTGTCCGCGTCAGATACCCGTATGCCCCTTGCGCATGTACTTTTATCACGCTCGAGTTTCCGTGTACTAGAATGATAAATCTGTGGTGGAATGCAGCGCAAGAGAATCCGGTTTCCTTTGAGGATCCCGTATGATTGTCCTATGTATATGTAGTAACCAGGAGTAGTGTTCATGTCGCAGATAAAGGGTCCATTATTTGATGACATGTACTAATGCGGGGCCTGGTGCATGAGAATTTGAACATTTGGAGCTGGAAGTGGAATTGAAGCTCAGCAAAGACTTTCGCAGAGGTCAGGGTATTGCAATGGACGATGGAAGCAGTAGTACTGGTGAGACTGGAGGGTTCACGAAACCTCGACCGGGAGTCGAGCACAAGCCAACGTCGCATCTATTCGTAGCTAATTGTGGACCGGCAGTAGGGTTGTCGTTTGCCGTTATCAAGAAAAGCTTTTCCTCTTTTGGTCCCGTAGTAGCAGTTCACCCAGCAGGGGATTCAGGAACCCGTGTGGTCGTCTCATTCGAAAAGGTTGACGATGCCGTGGCTGCAAGGAATGCATGGAATGGACATAAATGTGATGTTCTCCAGGGCCGCATTATGTTTATGCAGTTCTCGGTTTTCCAGCCACCTTCTCTGGTAATATGGAAAGGAGATCAATTCATTCAGTTTTTTTGTTTTCGCATATTACTGTAAGGCAAGCTTGCATCATCATTTTTTCCAAAGTATCTGGAGGGGTCTTACCTTGAATCGATTGATCAGGTTGAAGATCATCATCCTGTTATGACCTCATCTGCCGAGTGTGGAATTCCTGGTCTTGAGCTCTATCCCGACTTCGTCTCAGAGGATGAGGAACAGGTGTGTAGTCCATGGATTAGCTCTAATTTCCTCTCTACTGATTTCATATTGGTAAGCGTAAGTAGGTGTAGTTCGGTGCTTTGTATCTGCAGCTGTAGCATGTCACCCGAAAATTTCTTCTTTTCGCGAATGTTAGTTAGCACTCATGTGTCCAAATTTGCAGTAACACTTCTCATGTGCTCAGCGGCTTCTGGCGGCAGTAGATCAATTGCCATGGCAGGTTCTTGCCAAGAGGAGAGTACAGCATTATGGGTACGAGTTTTTATATAAGGTTCATACTCTTTCTTCTTCACGTCTTCAGTTGTTCGCAAAATCTGTTATATTTACTTTTAGCTTTGTGAATGAGGTATTTGAGAGAGATATGCGAGACATTGATCACTATAGATTATGAAACCTGGATAGAGGTGGCAATTTTACGTTCACGCTTCCTTTATCCGAGCATGCGGGTAGATTTGGTCCCAAAAATTTGATACTTCACCCAGTTTCAATTCCTCATTTGACATTCGAATTCTGTATCTAGGGTGTAAAACCATATGTTTCCTTGTGAGTTCCTGTAACGTAAGTTTTCACTAAAAAGGGTTGTTGCTGATAAGTGCAGTCAAGAAACGTGGATCTCTCACAGAGGTTAGGAGACTTGCCACCTTTTGTGGATGCAGTGGTGGGAAGGCTTTCTGCACTGTTAGAGCTGACAAGATCTGAGGAGCGGTCTCTCCCTTTGGACCAGTTAACTGTGAGTTTTTTCACGAGATCACTCTTATCTGATCGTCTACGTCTAGTTGACAGTGAAGTCTCAGGTATCTAACCCTCATGTGTTGTTGCCCTTAAAATAGTACCAGTTGTGTAGCTGCACCTTTCTCACTCCCATGAGGGTCCTGGATAGGATCCACTTAGAAAAGTCATTGTTGTAGGGAAATCACTAGCCATTCAGAAACAGTGTAGATCACTTCAGTTTTCTGGTGTTGGTAATGTTTCAGAATATCTGACTCTACATGTGTGCCCAACAGATTAATGAGTACCCAAGAGGTATCGGGCTGTCTCCCCATATAGATACTCATTCGGCTTTTGAGGGCTCCATAATGTCTTTATCCTTGGCTGGGCCTTGTGTAATGGAGTTTAGAAGGTATATGAATGCCCCAGAAGGAGAATCTGGAAATCACACCCAAGATGATGATAGGGGGTCAGACAACGTGCCGGGGAAGAGTCAAATGGAGCGGAGAGCTCTGCTTCTTCCTGCACGGTCTCTTCTTGTACTATCTGACGAGGCTCGATATGGTTGGCATCATTACATTCCTCATCACAAGGTGCGATTAGACGTTTGTTGACTGCTCTGATGCTGAAATGAAATGAGATGCAAAGAAGACTCCGTGATCAGATCTTTTTCTCCAGAAGTAACCTTTAATGATACTTATTAATGAATATATACGCCGACTGGGCATGTTTTATTTTGCCTGATAGCTTTTTCTGTGCAGATCGATCACGTTAATGGGGAAATCATGGAGAGAGGCTCTAGGAGAGTTTCCTTCACTTTTCGCAAGGTTAGCGAAAACTGTGTCATTTCTGTATTCTGTATTCAATTTCTGTATGTCACCTCTCTAAATGTATTGTTAGGAGTGTGAAGTGTTGTATATTGCATAAACTCCTGGCATACTTCTTTTGTGAGATCTATCGATTCCTTAGACCATTTATCTACTAATCATGAAAAGTCTGTTTACCAATTTATTCTGCAGGTGCGGCCGGGTCCTTGCCACTGCAAGTTTGTGCAAGACTGTGATTCACAGGTTTCAGGCATCCCGAGCTCCCCCTTTCTGTCGACCGCAGAAAGTGAAGAATGCATGGATTCAGATAAGCTGGGTGGCGATACGGGCCTAGACATTTCTGATGAGAGCAGCAAAGCTTACAAGGTCAATTTTCAAAATTTGGGACAAAGTTTATCTCGTTCAGAAAGTAAAAGATCATTTATTACGGATCAGACCATTGGTGACGTGGGGGATGCACGGGAGACGAGGGAGTTACAACAGAAGAATTGGAATGAACAGTCTTCTAGACACTTTTCTCATCCTACTCCCGACATAGAGAAGCAGTACGTTCACAAGGTTTATGATGCTATTGCTCCACATTTTAGCTCAACTAGATTTGCAAAGTGGCCCAAAGTGGCCGCTTTTCTCGACTCTCTTGCTCCTGGTTCCATAATTGCTGACTCCGGATGCGGCAATGGGAAGTACTTGGGTCTGAATCCAAGGTGTTACTTCATCGGTTGCGACATCAGTCCTCCTCTTGTTGCCATTTGTAGCCAGAGGGGTCATGAGGCACTTGTCGCAGATGCCTTACATCTACCTTATAGGACCAATTTTTATGATGCAGCTATCTCGATTGCCGTGCTACACCATCTTAGTAGTGATCAGCGGAGGATACGAGCAATCGAGGAGCTCGTGAGGGTAGTCCGCGCGGGAGGCAAAGTTTTGCTTACTGTCTGGGCAGTTGAACAGGAGGATAGTCGTCTGGTGAAAAAGTGGACACCACTACATGGCAAGTACACAGAGGAATGGGTTGCTGATGAGGATGTTAAATCACATCTGAAGAAGAGCCCCTCGTCATCATCATTGAACATTATACAAGAAGGAGATGGATGCGAGGTTACTAAATATAGCGAGGATATGTCTACATTCGACAGAGTAGGGAGAGGTGAAGCTAGTTGTGTGGACAGTTCGACCTCGCTTCCGAGTATAGAGGAACAACAAAGCATCCAAACTGCAGGTATTAGCGAAAACAGGAGGTATGAGGCACTTCATGTGCTTTCATATGGAGTATCGCAAAAGTCAATTTATTTCTCTCCACTGTGTGTTGCCATCGGAGATCATTAGAGGCACTTAATGCATTGCCTAGTTTTTCTCAGTTCCAAACGTGTTCCCGATCGCAAATCTTTGACTCTGTGTTGTTAATGCCTAAAGCAGGCAAAGTTCAAGAGCCGCAACAAGAGTATTTTGTACCTTGGCATTTGCCATACCACCGAGCGGAAGTAAACGGCGCATCAGTTGCTGCTGTAGCTAGTGGTTTTGCCAGGAAAGATGATAAGAAGGGAGCTGTGGTTTATAATCGTTACTATCACGTATTTGCTGAAGGAGAGCTTGAAAGGTGAAGTTCTTCCTTAAGCAAAGAGAGTTTAAGGTTTAGGGTTTAGGGTACATTGCTTCATCACTTTTTAGGGAATGAGTGTGTCGTTTGCCTTAGAAGCGTTTGCTGCAAGGATGTTGTTTCTCGTCGTCTATTGTTTCTCCCTCTTTCTTTCGGGACGTCTTTCGGGGATCTACAACAAAGGAGAAAGTTTATCGGAGTGAAAAACTAGGTTTTGTTCACTTGTTTATTACGTTCATCATATATGCTGGTTTCCTTTGTAAAAGAAGCCAATCGCACTTCGTCTGATCTGGTGAACCTGCGGATTTGCAGATTAACATCCAAAGTGAAAGGTGCAGTGATCGTCGATCAGTTTTATGATAAATCGAATTGGTGTGTTATTCTCCAAAAAACATGACGCACTCAAAAGATATACATCCCATACAAAGGTCTCCCTTGACCACCACTTTATGTCGGAGTCCTATCCGCTACAGGGTTTGGTTGCTCCAGTATTAGTGCTGAAGCACGCGCACTCAGATGCAACTTTCATAAATACGGAGAAAATGAACTTGATGGAACTTGATGGAACTTGTCAAGAGCTTTGACATTGGAGTCACGATGTCGTACTGGAGTCAGAACGCAATCATAGTCATGAATATGACTCTAATTAATGCGAAGGTAAATCACCATATCCTTGACTGATGTGACATGATTTTAATGTGGCTGTAGAAGCGATTCTTTACGTCTCTTGCTCGTGGAGAGCAGTACTCAGGTTGAAATGTTCAACATTTTTATTTACCATACATGTGATGATAAGGTAGTTCAGGCCACCAAATTTCACTACAAAAGCGTTGGCATCGGTGGGCATTTTCACGTTAAATATCAATGCATCTTGTTTTCTTTGTTAGCGAGATTGATACCGACAATCACATGGCCCTTTACGTTGCTATTTCCTGCCTTATATTCCTGCATGCCTGGACGTGACATTCCATCTTATATTGCCATACGAACGCAACTGCGTCTGCACTCATCCCTGTTCTCACTTATTCCACGTCTGTGTGCGCTTGTGGGATCGTTTTCACTCTTCTATCGCGGATCTTCTCATATATCTCTGCATTTTCATTCGAGCTAGCTTACAGGCTATTGGGTCTGCCCCTCACTCCGGATAACCTTAAGAGAAACCCAGGCCCGAGGACCCATTGTTGTAATCTTTTATAGAATTTCTCAGTGGCTCCAATGAAGTTTATTGGGTAGCAGTGGTGCTATAGTGCTCACCATTTTGCCGTTCTTGAAAGTTTGTGGATGTCTGTACCTACGATCAGATTAGTCCAAAGCGCACGTAGCTGCAATAAGTAAGGTTATTCTTCACCGACTTGCGGAGTATCAGATTTTGTTACTTCCTACACTCCTTGCCCCCACATGTTCGTCCGCAACCTGCTTATATCTTATTATGAGTTCAGTTTCCTTTTGCCTTTCTTTCTACTTTGCATGCATCTACTACAAACTTGCGCAAAACTTTTCTTGCTTACATTTATTTCTTCAAAGTTCCGTCTTCTATAGTAGTCACAATTTTTCATCAAAACTAAACGTGTTTGATATGTCTCCATTTGGCTCCTCCTCTATTCTGCATTTTGTACTTCACCTACAGGCTAAGGTAGCTTGTGTGTTAGCATTTGTTCTTCCCTCTGTTTTGTTTTGGGCAGGTTATTGCATGGCTTTTGTTCCAGGTTGCTTACCTTAAGAGTTGCTCATCATTGTGTTAATTCATTCAGTTTGCTGGATACGGTGGCCATCCTCTCTGGAAACCTAGTACTCACACCTTTCTAAATAATGCAGTGCAGAAGGTTCCCTTTCGCTAAAGAGCACCCAGTTAGTATCTGCTTGGTCCACCTTTGGGTGCATTGCTACAGGCAGTATGTTCTGGAAAATCAAATAATTTCAGACAGCTCTAAAATCCTCATTTTTGTTCTTATGATGTCTTGATCGTCACAGGTTGCAGGTTTGTATGTGGTGAGAAGACACAGCAGGTCAAGTCGGTCCAGCAATTGAAGGGACTATGTGGAGATGGTGCTTTTGCAACATCTTCAGGAGCTTCACACGTCCCAATTGTGCATCAGGGGACTGTACAAAGGAGTTGGGTGTAATATACTAGGCTTCAGACAGCTGGTCTGTATACGGTTAGAGCGTATTGGAGATCTTTGAGGATGTGGTGTCTGGTTATTTGAGCACTCGGAAAGCAGGGCTCTATCGAGATTTGCAATAATAATCCTCTTTTTTGCATGTTTTCAAAGCCACCTGGGTTAGAATTCGAGAGTTATTGTTCTGTAGACGAGAAAGATGTTTAGTTTAGGATCCTGCCTATCTCTGTCAGTCAAGGAGAGGTTGCATACTCCCATCATCAATGGCGCTTCTTGTTTAAGCATGTCGAGTGTATTTGTAGTTTTATCTTATTATGCCGCACATTACAATGTTTTGATATGGGACTCTTCCAGCAAGTTCGAGTTTTCTGGTCATGTATGTGTTCTTTGTCTATCCCCTTTCTGTCAGTTAAAAAATTTGACGCTAACCAAGAGCTTGATTAAACTTCAACTGGCAGACAGGTGACGCATCAGGCTGTTGTTGTTGCTATGTGCATCATCAATACTTTGTTAATGATGGCTGCAAGTCAGGAACAAGTTATGTGTGAGATCTTGGGCTTGTGCTTTAGGACGAAACCATCCGTTTTAATATCGGTAGCTGTATACTCATATATGCATACAGGGCATAAAGAGAACAGGATGAGATTGATGTACCTCGTATCCAGTATAAGAGGTATAAGAAATTACAGTGCAGGTAATATAATCAACTATACTAGTACTATAGGATCTCTGCTAGCACTTCCCTCCCTCGCTACCCTCTGGACCCTTTTTATTTCACACTTCCGATCCACTGCCTCCGTCTCCGTTGAGTGGTCCAATGACCTTCGTCCTGCAAGAATGAGATGTCCAGCTTCTTTCTCGCACCGTTTCTGTTGTCTGTTCATCGACTCGGGCTCTGTAGGATGATTTCGTTTCCAGCTTCTTTCCTGCATGGTTTCGGTTGCCTGTTCCTCCTGGACTTGGATTCGATCGGGGGCTCTCGCTAACAGCTTCTTTCACGCGAGTTCATGCCTCTGTCTTGCAATTTGCATTTACTCTAATCATTGTGGGACATGCAGCTTTCAGTACGACGTCAATGTCCTGCCCACCTTTTAACGTCAGTCACAGCCCCCAAGGCCCTACCTGAGTACTAGTACTTGGTCTACTGTATATATATACTAGTACACCTGTGGTGACGTGTCTGTCTTTATCAAGACATCATATTTTGTTAGTGGCCTTATTAATATCATAGTGTTCTTGCTACTTTCCATCTAGTATATTTCGTCAGCACCTTGGAGACGTAACACCTAGATTTGTGTTGCTTCGGTCTGTTGCATGCTTAAGCCCTTGAGGCCGGTCATGTACTATCTTATCTGTTAGTGGGTTTATTAAATCTATCGCAGCGCATGGGTCGTGAGAAGGTTATTATAATGAATGGACTTTGACTTTGTACGCTGATTCTCAAGCATTTCTTGCTTCAAACATCTGGGACTTCATATACAGCCTTGAAATGGAAGAATTAAACTTGGTTAAATTGTCCTTTTTGGAACACTTGCGGTTTGGGGTCGTCCTGATGATTGTTTTGAAATTCACTGTATATAGATGTGATACACATGGATCATTTCAAGATGAGGGCACGAGGATTCTCTTGCATTTGTCATACTTTGTGCACACTCAATACATCTTGAGCAATGCTCGTGGGGTATGAACTTTCAATGTAACATTTTTCACGTTGAACCAAGTGGGGACTCGGATTTAGTTAGATTGTTATACCTATCTCCACATTTCACACGGTGTGAGCAATATTTGAGGAAATAATTATTGATCTGAGACTTGATTACTTTAGTGATAAAGTCTCAATGTATATAGCATTGAGGTTCAATTTTGAATATGGAACCATAAACCCAAAACACAAAACTAACAAGTATCCTAACAAAAGGGATGGGAAGACCCCATCAAATCCTACAAGGATGGAACCAAAACACAAACCTAAACCCTAAACACAAAATTATACTAGGTGACTTTCTCTCATAAATGTGACACTAAAGAAAATTACTATTTACCCATTGATGATTTCATACAAGAGTTTAACTCAAGGTGTGATTTAGTGCGGATGTGTAACTCTACATTATTTAGTTTGTTCATGACTTGGAATGAATTATTAAAGCATTTGAAAGATACGTTGGTGGATGATTATCAAGAGTTCCGACGTGAATACTTTGAGTAGATTGAGTTTTGGAAGTTCATCATGAATCTAGAATGACTTGTTCCAATCTCATGACCATGACCATAATGCATACTCTTACACAAACTCTCAAATTTCAAATTCCATGATACAAACTGTCACAAAGAGTAAGATATCACTCAAAAGCAAGGGATACTTTGATGATCAAGGTATTCATTGAATCAATGTTTCAATTCAAACATAATTTCTCCAAGAACCAAGCTTCCCAAAACAAGGTCTCTCCAAAACTAAGATCACAAAACTAACTTCTCCCAAAACTAACTTGAGAGTTGCTTCTCAACCTCTCTATTTATATTTCTTAGAATCTTACTCTAGTAATTATAAGTAATCATTATGTAACTTTCTCTTACCAAGTTTAATCCAGGTAGAGATCACAAACCCCAATGAAAAGGGTACATGGCAACATGCAATTGATACACTTGGATCTTCTAGAAGCCCAATTACACTCCAATTGATTTAAGTGTATCAAGTCAATATTGACTCTAGATTTAAGGATCTTCATCAAGTCAAACCAATGAAAACTACTCAAAGTCAAGGAAAGTCAAGATACCCATATGATGGAATCTGTTCCTTGATTCATACTAAACACCAAAATAGTTGTTCTCATCTATCACACCAGGAGCTACTCTATATTTTCATCCAACTTAACCATAACTAGCTAAACATGGTCATGACTAAGATAAACTTAGTCACAATTTAGATAGTCATATTTCATCTATATGTACAACCATGGGTCTTACATGACATATGGAGGTGCCTGCTAGATTTCAAAAATTTTGAGCAAGGGATTGGGCTACATTGTAGGTGGAGTCTGTACATGCACACAAATTAGAAGTGAGAGTATAACATAATCTGCTATACTCTCCGGCCTACCCCGGAGAGTATAGTAGAGCCATATGAGACCTTCATCCTTTGTCTATGACTAGTCTTATTGAGTAGACTATTTCCTATTTACTCCTTTTACATCCACCCATGGGCAAGAAAATACTTGGAGGTTGTGGTGTATGCGCAAGAGGAGCCATTATCTTGATAAATCTCTTTATGTCCATTCTTTATACACATCCCCAAGCTTATCCTAAGGGGTTTTTCAATGGTGATAAATGACCATATTCGAGATTGCTTTCAGGCATATGATCCCTCTAATGGTTTCATGGAGTTGTTCTAGATGGTTGCATACGTTGAGAGAGGGAAAATTTTTTTGTGAGTTAGTAAGGTGATAGATGTTAGTTTGCTTCTCATAATGGAGAAGAACAATGGGGGCATTAGACAAATTGCTATCGGGGAGGTCTTATTACGCCTTGTTAGTCAAAACGTGGCCCTGCAACATTATTCATATTTTCATCAACATCTTTGTCCACACCAATTCAGAGTCGCCATACCAAGAGGTTATGAAGCGGTATGGTTGGGCATCAGAGCACTTTTAGATATCCATCCGGATTGAATTGTCTTATAGATGGACGTTGAGAACGCTTTTAATAATATCTCATGTGCATACATCTTTAGAGAACTTAGAGAGGCTTGTGGATCTTTGTCGAGCCTCATTTTTTTTAATTGTCTTTCTATGGTTCACATTTTTCTCTCCTCTATCAGTATGACTTTTCACGTCATGGAGTCACCGTTCTACAATCCACCGTCGATACTTGACAAGCACATCCTTTTAGGAGAATCCTTTTTTGCCATGGCTCATTATAGACCTCTTCAATCCACTATTTTGGTAGTGCCAAATTCTGAGTTCCCCTATTTAGCGGATGATACATACATTGTGAACCTTGTAGATCACATTAGAAAGGCCTTTGATTACTTGTCTACCAAGCTTCTTCTTGTGTAGCCAATTATTGATTAGCTATGGTCTTTTTAGCCAAATCTTGGATTGGTTACTACATCACTCAAGTACAAGATAATATGTGCATGATCCAAAAGATGAAAGATACACTTTGGCTTATATGGATACATGACAAGGTGGCTACTATGCATTGATGGATTAGATAGGATAATAGATGTCTTTTAAAAATTGGTTAGAATTAGATAACAAAACATGCAAACTACGCATGTTAGCAATTTGGTATAGTTTGGATTTTGAACTATCATAGTTCTATAGTATATAAAGTAAGGAGAGGTCTTGAGAATACATCTCATCTTGAAAGCCATTATGGAGTCATTGTCGTCTTCAGTGTTACAATGATATAATTACATTTCAAGATCTAATTATCTTGCCTATAGTCAACTACTATGTTACTTGGGATCTCACAATCTACATTTTAGTTTAGAGATAAACCTCAATAGACTATCACCAGTGGAATTCATCATACAGAGTGAAATCTATTGTGTGTATCATCATAAAGCTATGTTTTGGAGCTTAATTGTGAGAAATTTTGGAGACAAATATTACCAAAAGGTGATAACATCATCTATTCTTTTTGTGTTGTCAATTTTGAGAAATTGGAGAGTGCTCATCTTAAGCTTATACTGAGATAGAGTGGACGAAGACAAATCATAGAAAACACTTTGAGAGAATGATTTAAGAGTTGAGAGATTTGAGGAACTCATTAGAGCAAAGCCAAACTCAAGTACAAGAGCTAGCTCGAGAATTGACATAAGTCAAAACAAGAGTAATGGAAAATGAGAGAATGAGAGAAACCCTGATGAAGATAGAGACATTGTCATCTATGATGGAGAGTGAAGAAATGGTAAAAGCTCGGGCTCTTGAAGCCCAAGGGGCACAACGAGTAAGAAAGTTAGATCTTCATAAATCAATGATCGTGACAAAAGATTGTAAGGTAGAAACTTATCGAGAAAGTCGGTGTCGTGTTGTGACACGACTACTATGAGAAGATGATGACATGTGTCATCTTCAGAGCTGTTGAGATGACGGCGATATTTTGGTGATATTTTAGGTGAGGATGGCCGACGGCTCATTGTAAGGCTGTTAAGAGGCCACGGTTGGATTGTCATCCTAGGGCCAGGATGTAGATAAGGATCCAAGGGATATCATCTTGGACCCTATCGGATATAAAGCGTGGTTGGAGTCGAAAGGAAAGGGGGGAGGTCTCGAACGTTGCTGACTAAGGAGCTTATCCGATAGAAGTGGAGCCAACGTGGGACATGGATAGAGGGCAGTATGATCCTCCAGATATACCGATGCCCAATCCGTTTGTGATAAGCATCCGGTGTCTACATCGTGATCACTTTAGGGCATGGTTAGTGTATCACTTTGGAGATAGCTTTATGGAAGTGGTGATAAACTCCCCAGATCCTTTCATTCTGCCAATTGTTTCCTACGGCGCGACTTGGGACTTAACTTAGGTCTACGTTTTGATTTGATATTTGCATTATGGACCTAAATTTGCCGATAGTGGCGCCTTTCAACACATGGATCCTTGTCCATCACTACTGTCTACCAAAGGCAAGTCATAGGGAGTTGATTGTTAGGAATTTTGGCGAGGAGTATTATACTCAAGTTATAAACTCCATGGTCCCTTTTGTTGTTCCGTTTATACTTAACCGGTTTCGAGTGGTTATTTTGACTCTTTATTAGCAACAACTCGTATTACCTATATGATGGCTAAGTAGTGTTTTTAGGCTAGTTGTTAAGCTCTAAGTTAGTTGTGGCTAATTTGGCCCACTAGAGGTCAAAATGGAACTCTTCATTCTCATTGGTTGGGAAATTTAGACCAATGAGAGCACTTGGGCAAGTTCTTCGGGGTTTTGAGGAGTTTCGGGAGCCTTTGAAGGGAGTTTTTCAGGATTGAAGGATATGGTTGGAGAGCTGACAAGGAGAGCTAGGATTTTGGCTCAAGAAGGAAGGCGATTGAGCAAGTTGACACTCCGGTGTGGTGATTTGAAGTGGGAGAGTGAAATTTGGACTGATGGGAGAGTTTGAGTGAATTCTGAGCGTTCTATGAAGGCTTTGACAGATCGGATTCAATAGACACAGAGTTTACAACTCGAATTTGCGATTTGATTGAAATTTCAGCTCGATTGGTTGAGTTTTGAGTGCAAAGCAGTAGTTTGAAATTTATATACATAGTCTGAATTGCAGGATTGTATAGACTGTTACAGATTTAGTTCGACGATCATAACTCATGCTATCAATAAGATTGGTCAATAAAACTTGACAAAGTTGAAGCTTGGATGATAAGTCGTTTTCTTGCGAAATTTGAGTGCAATTGGATCAAAGGATTGGAGTTTATAGTGGTTTTAGTACGCAAGGGTCTGCATATCGCCTTGTGACACAGGGTATAGTTCGACATTTGTAACGAGAGATCTAGAATTGAAAAGCATGTGAAACTTTCCCGAGAGTTATGAATGGTTGCAAAGTACTTTTCTGCGAAGTTTGGCTAAGAGTTAACGGTTCAATCGTTGGTTACAACGATCCTCTTCCGCTGGAGTTTACCGGGTGCAACGAGTTGGGCATGGAGAGATGAGGAGATGAAAGAGAGGGTGATTGTCAGTTCACACGAGGACGAGGAGAGTTCTTCTACAGCCAGACGCTCAGACGTTCTCAGAGTTAAGCTTTGTCCATGCGACATAGGTGGTGAACTCGACGTGAAATCTGTGAGGTGGAGGAGCTTTCATTAGTTCTCTTGTTGCAAGTTTACAATTTCATGAGTTTCGGTTTATAGTTTAGTGTTTCAAGTTTAGAAGGTGTAGATTGCAAGATCAGATTGTCAATCAGCCTTGAGAGATAGGGTGCAAGTTCAAGTTGTTTGGGCTTGAGATACTAAATTAGTTAGAAATTGGATTTATAAGGACTCTATAGTGTTGGCATAGCGCAGAACATTAAAACTTATGATATGTCAAATGCCAATTGATGGCGAGAGTCAGTCGTGGGTGGGTTGGGAATTTAAGTATGGAGGGTTGCTGTTTGCTTCCTGTGTTCGGATCCCCTCCATACTGGCTTCTTGTGTGTGCGCCATGTTGGCTTTGTGTGGGCGCCTGATTCCATAGGAGTGCTCCGGACTTGATCACCGGTTACCACTCTAGTGCGTGCTGTGTATTTCTCTTGTGAGAAGTTGGAGGTGATGACCAACTCTCCCAAGAGTGCTTGCATTGATGACAGGTTAGGTTGCCCTATCCATTAGATATAAACCACGGGGCTCTAAGTTTAGATCAGTTTAGATAGAAACGGGAAGTTGGGTACTTGGGGAATCGGAGAGGGTCAACGATCAAGGCGGCTTTTCATCGACAATAAGTTGAGTGGGTGTTCAAGATCATAAGGACGGTTACAATGAGTGGGGAGGGGTCGAAAGCAGAGCAAACGAAATACCTAAGGTGCAACTTGATCCGCAACAAATGAGATGTTTCAAGCGTTCACACTCTTCCTTCAACAACAACAATTACAAGACCGAAGGGAGAGTTTAGCCACAAGGGCGTTGCAAGCTATAGTAGGGAAGATGGATCAGTTTGATGGGAGGGATGTCTCAAAGTACTTGAGATATTACGTCGGGGAAATGGAGCTAAACCGTGTCCCGCAGAAGGAGATGATCGAGGTGTTCCGTCTTGCCATGCGGTGCCGAGATTAGAGATCATGTGAGATCCCTACAGAGAGCAATTTGGTGAGGATTGGGAGACGTATTCTCGTGCCTTGAGAGATGAGTACTTCTTAGAAGACTCGATAGAGTCACTAAGAAGTCCTTCATGGAGTGGGTCGAAGGGCCCAATAAGAAGTCTCATGCAACCGAGCTTCTTAGGGGAGTTTGAGAGACAATTCTCACAATTGTCTCGATTGGAGAAGATCACCTTGGAGTCACATAAAAAATAGTTGTTTCTCCGAGCTCGATGTTGAGTTGCAAGAGAAGTCGGAGTTGCTTCTTGAAGACAAAAATGAGGAAGAAGGACTAACAAGTAGTTGGAAGGATGTGGAGGAGGCGGTTGGTCTCTTGGCGAAGAGAGAAAAGAAGGAGAGAGAAGATTGTGACGAGGAGGCCTGTTCAAACGGCTACTTCTGTTGCCCCAACACCTGTTACTAGGCAAATTGTTCCAACTGCCAATGTCCAAGCTCCGGTTGTGAACTCAAGGAAAGAGGAATCACCATTGATGAGATCGTGCGTGGGATGAAGGAGCTCAAGATCAAATTTGCAATGCTAGAGGAGAAGGATAGGGGAGGGGAGAAGAAGACCCCCACCAAGCAAGCGTATGTGCAACGGTGCATATGGTGTGATAGCACTGATCATGCACGAAGAGATTATGGGGACTTTGCACAAACATTGCAAAGTGGAGAAATTTTTGGAAAGAAGGGAAGGTAGCCCTCAAGGACACCGGAGCAATCATCCAAACCAATTTTGGTAAAGGAGGGATGAGAAAGATTGTGGATGATTACCATAGTGCACATGCAAAGTGGCATCGCTTGAAGCTTTTAGCTATGGTGTTAAGGTTAGAGGAGAAGAAGAGGGGTTTGAGGGACAACTACCACTCAATGGTCTATGGTCAAGTGCTCTCGCTACAATGGAAAAGGGAAAGTAGCTAGAGAAACTCTTTTGAGAACAACAAAAGAGATTCGTGCTAACACCGGATGGGATGATCCAAAGAGAAAGCATGTCGGTTCATGCTTATATTGCCAAGACTCAATATGAAACATCGGTGGAAGAAAAGCGACGGAGGGAAGAGGAAGTTTTACGGTGAAGGACTCTCGGCAAGAGGTTGGCTAGAGAGCGTATCAGGACCTGATACACCTCTTCCACCTGATCATGTTATGGAAGAAGCCGGTCCTTCAAGGTCCAAGGAAAGGGCCAAAGGGGTGAGAAGGAGAAGGGGAAATCACCAGCGTACAAAGCTACAATCAGATATTGAAGTGGCGATCGATCTGAAGGGAGTCTTGGAGGAAAGGATTTTGAGTGCCAAGGTAGAGTTTACCTTGAGGGAGATACTTGATATAGCCAAGAGGGAGTTTCATGATGTTATCATCGATACCATCAAGAGGAAACGGCAGATTTCCAATGAAACCGCTCTACTTCATGCACTAGGTACAAAGGTATCAAAGGATGAAGAGGATGCATTGGTGGAGTGTTGTGGGGTGAAATCTCAGAAAGTCCGAGGGGGAAGGTGCAAGGGTGTCTAGTCACTACACCCGGCCGCATTGGGCAAGAGCGACTACTGAAACGCTTGTAAAGCTTGGGGATCTGAAGGAACCGGTGTTGGCGTTGATTGATCATGGATCAGAAATCAACATAATGTCAAGAGAGCTCTACAAGAAGGGGAAATGGCCCATAGACACTGAGCATGGTTGGATGATCAGGGCAGCGAACAACACTCGAGGGGACTTGTACGGAGCATGCCATGATGTTCCGGTGAAGGTTGGGGATGTAGTAGCTGAACATAATTTCTTTGTCCAAGACTCTACATCATACCCATTGATTCTTGGGCAACCCTATATCATAGCACTCAGGATGGAGACAAGATTGCTTGATGATGGATCAGCATATGCACGAATTCGCAGCCAAGATGGAAAGCGGTTGGTGCAGTTTTTAATGGTACCAGCAAATTATGAGAGGAATAAAGCGCAATTGAGAGAGGGAGCTTTCCCAAAATCTGAAGACTTTGAGGATTTTGGAGAGGTACCAATCAGAGAGAGAGGATATAGTGGTACGGAGAAGAAGGTACTCTCACCTACACGAGAAAAAAGGTACCTATTGTATAGGGTTGGTGGGATTTTCGCGAGATGGATATGCTACATACAAGGAGGTTTCTGATTTGAAGAAATGGGAGAAGAAGGAATTGCTTGCTGGACATGAAGAGAAACTTGCAGATCTGAAGCTTCTTGAGGAAGATGAGTGTATATCAGGAGTTTATGAGGAGTTTGGGTTGGGAGATCCATTGAAGGAGATGATGGAGATTGGATTTGGCGATGAGGATAAGATAGTGGAGGTTCACTCTAGAGAGCTCTATTCCACTATCGAGGCATTCCAAGCACCTGAAGTTCGAGTGGAGACCAGGTATAAAACAGTTGATAAGAAGGTGAAACCAATCGCTGTTCCTTTACCCAATGATTCAAGGGAAAAGGTGCAGCAAGCGAGTAGAGAAAGTAGCTTGAGGGATCCTAGTAAAATGGGACACAAGTTTACTGAAACCACTTTGAAGGAGTTGAAGGTTGGATCGATGGTTTCCTTCTTGCAAATGAGGAGAGATGTTTCAAAGAGATGCTTTCCAAGCATGGAAAAGCATTCGCTTTTGAAGCAAAGGAGATAGGGTGTGTGGATCCTAATGTGGTAGCTCCCATGATCATTTTCACTATGCCTCATGCACCTTGGGACTTGAGGCCGATTCCCGTACCTAGGGCCCATCTTCCAAAACTCATTGAGTTGTTGAAGGAAAAGATGAAGATGAGGATCTTAGAGCCGTCATTTGCGCCATATTCTAGCCGTTGGTTTACAGTGCCTAAGAAGAATGGAGCACTACGATTCATTCAGGATATGCAGCCGGTGAATCAAGTGACCATCAAAAATATGGGAGTGGGACCAATTGTGGACGAGTTTGCGGAAGCTTTTGCCGGGAGAGCTATCTACTCTATGGGAGATCTTTACTCTGGATATGATCAATTTCAACTATCGGAAGGAAGCAGGGGATGTTACTACAATGAGAACACCCTTAGGGTTGGTAAGATGTGTACGTTGCTTACAAAGGAGCCACAAATTCTGTTGCACATATGATGAATGGGATGAATAAAGTGTTAAGGGACTTTATTCCGGAGAAGACTATGCCTTTTCTAGATGATGTGCCCATCAAGGGATGTATAGAAGAGGAGAAGGATGAAACCAAGGATCAAAGGGGCTGTCGGAAGTTCGTGAAGGATCACATTGAAGATTGTGAGAGGATATTATCTCGATTGGAAGAGGTTCATCTTACATTGTCAGGGGTGAAGTCTACATTTGGGGTGCGGGAGGTTGTCATTGTTGGTCATTTGTGTGGATGGTATGGCCGAAAACCAGATCCCAGCAAGGTGGATGCTATCCAAAGAATGCGCGAGATCTGCACTTCCTTGACAGAGGTGAGGCGGTTTTTAGGTGCTGTTGTGTTCTATCACATATGGATTCCTCACTTTGCTCATATAACGGATCCGTTATATGAGTTGTTAAGGAAAAATCAGAAGTTTGTATGGGAGGATAGGCATGTAGAGGCCATGAGGAAGTTGAAGAGGTGTATGTCATCGCATCCGGTTTTATGAAGGATAGAATATCATGGTAACAAGCCGCTGATATTGACGGTGGATACTAGTCCTATTGCCATAGGATGGGGCAGGGGACAAGATGATGAAGATGAAGACAAGAGATATGCGGTGAGATTTGGAGCCAAGGTCTTGAGTGAAAGACAACGGTTATCCTCGAGATGAAGAAGGAGTTGTGGGGTGTTGTTACAGCTATGAAGTCCGAGAGAAACTACCTGATTGGAGCACATGTGATTGTTGAGACGGATTGTTTACCATTGATGGGGATGATCACCAATTGCAATACACCAGATATTGCAATGTTGAGGTGGATAGCTTACATCAAGACACTTAATCCGGAGTTCAAGCATGTGGCGTGAAGGATAACAAGGTGGCGTATATGTTGTCAAGAGCTAGATATGAGGGAGAAGAAGAGATGATTGATGATACCGATGATGTAGGAACGACGTTTTATTTCGTGGCTCATCGCCAAGGAGTAACACAAGGTTTGGAGTTGTTTTTCGAGGATTTGTATGAGGATGAGTGGTTAGATATTGGAAAATATCTAAGTACACTTGCACCGACAGTGGTTGGAGTGATCACGAGTTCAAACATGTAAGGAGGAAAGCCTACAACTACATGTTGCAGGATGGATACCTATGGAAGAGACCGAAGCGGAAGGGTGATATGCCACAACGTGTGATTTGTGGACAAGAGGCTCAACGAGAATTGATGCGAGAGTTTCATGAAAGCTTATGGGCAGGCCATAGGGGTATATACGCCACTTTCATGAAATTGAAGGAGAGATATTGGTGGAAGAACATCTACAAAGATGTAGTGGGATTTGTGGAGACTTGTGAGGCGTGTCGATGTATTCGGAATCCGACACCGTGATGGTTTGCATCCTACATATCCACTTGCTATCCATTACAAGTGGGTTGTGGATTTAGTGGTCATGCCAATGGGAGTAGGGCAGATGAGGTACCCGGTGTTAGCGAGGGAGGATCTATCCAATCAAGTGGAGGGAGAGCGCTACGGTCGAAAGCAAATGTAAGGGGTTTGCAGATTTCTTTTGGAGGACGTCGTGTGTCGTTATGGATGTGTTGGGAAGATGACCGCTGATCGAGGGAGTTGAATGCTCAAGAGGCACGTGACTTCTTTGAGAGATGTGGAGTCAAGTTGTCACTCACTACAGCCTATAATCCAGAAGGAAATGCAAAGAGTGAGCGAGGTCATCCACCTATCGTGAAAGCCATTGTCAAAGCATGTAGGGGGAAGGCCGGACAATGGCCTCGTTTGTTACCATTTGCATTATGGGCTGATCGTACAACCCATAGCTCGCGTGACCGGCTACATGCCGCCAGAAGTTGATGCAAGGCCAAAAGCCAATTATGCCAATAGAGGAAAACATTCCCACATGGAGTGTGTTGCCTTGGGAGGATAATTTGACAAGAGAAGAATTGTTGGCGATTCGAATTCGACAATTGGAGAGAAGAACGGAGGATGTGCAATTGGCAATGGAGAGACTCAAAGAGGCACGCCTTAGAAATAAGGACAGATTTGACAAACGTCATAGGCCGAGACCAAAGGAGATCAAAGAAGGTGATTGGGTGTTGGTTTATGACAATAGTCTCGATAACCAACATAGCACCTTGAGGAAGTTTTCAAGAGATGGTTTGGGCCATATGTGGTAGTCAATGTCCATGACAATGCCACTTATTCGGAGAGAGAGTTGGATGGCACAAAGATGAAGGTGCATATTGCGAAAACGAATCAAGATCTTCAAAAGCCGGAATAAGGAGATCAACATTGGCCAACTTGAGGAGGAGTTTGACCTTTTGGTGAAGATGAGTCATATGGGGAGGATCTATTGGGATCGAAAGATCAGGTTGACATAATCTGATGCCACGCACATTTTGTTAACTTCTTGGTGCATACCGGAGGATGCACTGAGTTTAGGGGGTGGATGTCGTGTTGTGACACGGCTACTATGAGAAGATGATGACATGTGTCATCTTCGAGAGTGTTGAGATGACGGCGATATTTTGGTGATATTTTAGGTGAGGATGGCCGACGGCTCATTGTAAAACCGTTTAAGAGGCCACGGTTGGATTGTCATCCTAGGGCCGGGATGTAGATAAGGATCCAAGGGATATCATCTTGGACCCTATCGGATATAAAAGCGTGGTTGGAGTCGAAAGGAAAGGGGGAGGTCTCGAACGTTCTTTACTAAGGAGCTTATCCGATAGAAGTGGAGCCAACGTGGGACATGGATAGAGGGCGGTATGATCCTCCGGATATACCGATGCCCAATCCGTTTGTGATAAGCATCCGGTGTCTACATCGTGATCACTTTAGGGCATGGTTAGTGTATCACTTTGGAGATAGCTTTATGGAAGTGGTGATAAACTCCCCAGATCCTTTCATTCTGCCAATTGTTTCCTACGGCGCGACTTGGGACTTAACAGTCTACGTTTTGATTTGATATTTGCATTATGGACCTAAATTTGCCGATAGTGGCGCCTTTCAACACATGGATCCTTGTCCATCACTACTGTCTACCAAAGGCAAGTCATAGGGAGTTGATTGTTAGGAATTTTGGCGAGGAGTATTATACTCAAGTTATAAACTCCATGGTCCCTTTTGTTGTTCCGTTTATACTTAACCGGTTTCGAGTGGTTATTTTGACTCTTTATTAGCAACAACTCATTATTACCTATATGATGGCTAAGTAGTGTTTTTAGGCTAGTTGTTAAGCTCTAAGTTAGTTGTGGCTAATTTGGCCCACTAGAGGTCAAAATGGAACTCTTCATTCTCATTGGTTGGGAAATTTAGACCAATGAGAGCACTTGGGCAAGTTCTTCGGGGTTTTGAGGAGTTTCGGGAGCCTTTGAAGGGAGTTTTTCAGGATTGAAGGATATGGTTGGAGAGCTGACAAGGAGAGCTAGGATTTTGGCTCAAGAAGGAAGGCGATTGAGCAAGTTGACACTCCGGTGTGGTGATTTGAAGTGGGAGAGTGAAATTTGGACTGATGGGAGAGTTTGAGTGAATTCTGAGCGTTCTATGAAGGCTTTGACAGATCGGATTCAATAGACACAGAGTTTACAACTCGAATTTGCGATTTGATTGAAATTTCAGCTCGATTGGTTGAGTTTTGAGTGCAAAGCAGTAGTTTGAAATTTATATACATAGTCTGAATTGCGTGGATTGTATAGACTGTTACAGATTTAGTTCGACGATCATAACTCATGCTATCAATAAGATTGGTCAATAAAACTTGACAAAGTTGAAGCTTGGATGATAAGTCGTTTTCTTGCGAAATTTGAGTGCAATTGGATCAAAGGATTGGAGTTTATAGTGGTTTTAGTACGCAAGGGTCTGCATATCGCCTTGTGACACAGGGTATAGTTCGACATTTGTAACGAGAGATCTAGAATTGAAAAGCATGTGAAACTTTCCCGAGAGTTATGAATGGTTGCAAAGTACTTTTCTGCGAAGTTTGGCTAAGAGTTAACGGTTCAATCGTTGGTTACAACGATCCTCTTCCGCTGGAGTTTACCGGGTGCAACGAGTTGGGCATGGAGAGATGAGGAGATGAAAGAGAGGGTGATTGTCAGTTCACACGAGGACGAGGAGAGTTCTTCTACAGCCAGACGCTCAGACGTTCTCAGAGTTAAGCTTTGTCCATGCGACATTGGGCCATGGGAATTTTGGAAGGTTGGATTGAGAGAATGGTGTACAATCTTGCTTTGTTCAACATCAAAGATCACATTGCAAGTCTCTTTGTTTGTACTTTGTTGGAGAAAAAAAATATTTACTTGGTTTCACGGTTGGATGATAGAGCTCAATGAGTCGGGTCAAAAAATTACTTGGAGTGCAATGAAATGAATTTTTCTTTAGAATTTTCAAACTATTGATCCTATAATCACTGCACATATGAGGTTGTGGAAACTCGAGCACAAGGAAAGTGTGGAGACCCAAAATTTTGAGATTTTTGAATTCATATACAAGATATAAGTGGAGTTGAAGATATTGATTTATTCAAGAGAGTATGAAAAAAAAGATTCAATAGGAGGTAATTTGGGACAATCCAAACAACTTAAACAAGACTATTGCTTGTGCACAACAAATGGCCAACATTTATCATAATGGTGGAGAGATAGTCGTTTCCACAAATCAGTACTATGGATCAATGCATATGGATTTGGACAGCATAAGGAGGAGAGAAGATTTCATTTCAAGAGGAGTGAATGCTCAAGAAGAATATCATTGCAACTCAAATCCTCATCCAGAAGCAAATTCAAGAGTAGGAGACGGATTGAAGGGGAGATGAGAAATGAGGCAATGTTACAATTGTGGAAGATTTGGTCATATTGGTATGAATTTCCGAACTTGAGTTCCAGCAAGAAGAGCTAAACCACCCTATCAATAAGGAGATGGAGTGACTGATAACAATCTGAGAAAATACGAACACCATTAACCTTGCCTTGCAGCCTTACTAGTTTGATGAAAACGAGGAAAAGCGAGGGAAGGAAGCGACGACATGAGGTAAATGGTTTGAAAGAGAAGAAAACTTGTTTGATTGTGATAGATGGCAAGATAAAAGGACTAAAAGTGATGGTGTTGATTGATCTAGGATCTACAAAAAATTCATGTTTAGATCTATTGCTATAAATTTGAGATTAGCTTTAGATAAAGATTAGAATGAAGAAATAGAATTGCCAAATGGACAAACTGAAAGCGTTCCTAGAGAAGTAAAGTTGAAGGTTGGGCAATACAAGAAATCGTAGGAGTGGAGAGTAATTTCATAGGCTTGCTATAATGTTATTTTGGGTATGTTTTGGATGGAAAAATATAATCATGATGTGTATTGACAAAGGAAAATAGTGAAACCTAATAGTTGGAGGATGTTTGGAAATAGACTTAGATCAAAACAAAAAAAATTACCTCTATATGTGATAGGAAGAACCAATATTAATCACAAAGATGTATATTTTTTAGGATTAATAAGAGATATAAGCATTCCAAAAGAGTAATCTTTTATACAAAAGAGATGGAAAGACCCCATCAAATTGTATAAGGATGGAACCAAACCGGTAACATGGGACTAGGCCCCAATAGCATCACACTTGGAAATATGTCATACATCACCTAAGATATCCTAACTATCTAGGTCAAATTGTCTACAAACAACAAAACATCCTAAGAAGGAACCAAATCGGTGTCGCATAGGAAAATTCTTTGATCTGAGAACGTCCGAGCGCCTGGCTATAGAAGAACCCTCTAGAACCTTGTGTGAGTTGACAATCTCTTCTTCTTTTCCTCAGCACTCCATATTACAACCGGTAAAACTTCAGCGGAAGAAGATTATGATATCTGATGATTCGACCAATAACTCTAGCTTAAACTTCACAAAAAATTGTTCCACGACCTTTCAATCACTCAGAAAAGTTTCAGATGTTTTTCTCTTCTAGATCTCTCATAACAATTGTTGATTTTCACACTGTATCACAAGGCGATATGTATACCCTTGTGTACAAAACCCATCACACATCCCAATCCTTGACTTCAATTGCTCTCAAATTTCATGAGAAGGTCACTTATTATCCAAACTTCAAATCTGGAAAGTTTATTAACAGAACTTTCTGATATCAAAAGATATGATTGATGTACTAACTTTGTGATAGTCAGTGCAATCCTGCAACTCTGACTATATACACAAACTTCAACCTATCACTCCGTACTCAAAACTCGTTCAATCGAGTCAAAACTTCGATCAAAACACAAGCCTGAGTCGTAAACTATATCTCAATTGACTCAGATCTCCCAAAACCCTTGTTAGATTCTCAGAAACATTCCAAATACACTCAAAGGTCTAAATTTCTCTCTCTATCTTTGAATCACCGTTTCATCATGACAAATCCTTCAAATGCATCCATTCTTGAGCCTACGTTGTAGCTCATCCTGTTAGCTTTCCAACCATATCCTCAGATCTTTGAATCTCCCAGTGGAAGGTCTCCAAATCCCTAAAAACCTCGAAAAGTTGCCCTAGTACACTCATTGGCCAAAACTCCTAGACCAATGGGAATGGAGAATGCTATTTTGATCTCTCTTGTGGCCAAATTAGCTCCATTGTAACTTAGAGCTTTACAACTATCCTAAACACACTACTTAGACATCCTTTATACAATATGAGTTGTCACTAATAACAGTTAAAATGACAACTTGAAACGATGAAGATCACGATGGATCACGATCACGATGAAGACACCGGATGTTGATCACAAATGGACTCGACAATGGTACATATGGAGGATCATGTTGTCCCTTATCCATGTCATACGTCGACTCCACTTCAATCAGATAAGCTCCTTAGTCAGCAAGGTGATGTGTCTAGATCTACCTAGCTCTTTACAACCTTACAATGCCATATGTTACCATAACTTAAAGTATCGCCGTCATGACAACAGCTCTAAAGATGACATATGTCATGATCTTCTCATAGTAGCCGCGTCACAACACGATACCGATAACATGAGACTAGGCCCCAATAGCATCACACTTCGAAATATGTCATACATCACCTAAGATATACTAACTATCTAGGTCAAATTATCTATAAACAACAAAGTATCTTAAGAAACATTAACTAACGTTATTGATCTCCTATGGATTGCAAGAACTAAGTGTATTGGTCTATGTAGGGCAATGGAAACAAGTAGCTAAAATAAAGTGATGTATATTTTTGTAAAGATGTGAGACAAAACCTTGAAACTATCAAGTGAGTCAACATGCACGCACTCCCGATTCGCGGATGGAAGCGAAAGGTTTGCCGATATGTCCTTAGTGGGGTTGTTTCCAGTGCGGCCATTTGGTATTTGCATTGTTTGAAAGTAGGGCACAGCGTAATGCTCTGGATATATCGAAGATGTGCGTTGCGGGCGAGTGATCTATTTCAGAGATCTGAGCTCTTATATCATCCTGATGTTGTCTTATAGTAGTCTAATCCTCCATATAACTCCCTATGAATCTGGTCATCATCGAGATCACCTTCTTCAAAGGAGCATAATGGATGTGCACTTACCGATGGGCCCTGATACTTATTAGAACATGCGCGTCCAATCCGAATTTCGATTCAGAGAGACGACTTTATGCTACAGAAATTGTGATGTTGCTTCGCTCCGAAGTCTTAACGGGAATTCACTTTTTGATCATGCAGTGTCCTCCATAACATCTTAGCTTTACAAACCGATGCATTGATCGATGGAAAGAGATCGCATGCACATTCAGATAGCATGTGGACGAGAACTGGTTCATGGAAGCTAAACCACGAACCATGTCTCAGCGGTACCTCCATGTACAGCAGTACTAACCGCGAAGGAACAGGATAAATTTCAAGAGTTCTCTCTTTCCATGCACAATCGAATGGGAGTCACTTTAGAATGCAATTCACAATTGCTGTTGTCGTCTACGTTCCATGAGCCCAAGCAAAGCTGGAACAAAAGATTGAACTCTCATCTAAAAGAAATTGCTCTGGACACAAGAAGTACATGGGTTTGTGCTGAAGTGAACTGAAATCTTTGTAAAAGAAAGGGCCCGAAAGGTGGCAAAGATAACCGAAAGCAAAAGTGCAAAGATAATGGTCATGAGTAGGCTGCCAGTTGTGCATTCGAGGCCATCTACAGCTTTGTGAAATTGGCTAAAGCGATATTTGCAAGATATGCGCGCACCTAAACGAAGAGAACACCGCCCTGAAGCTATTATGACCATTCTGCAACATGTGCAATTCGTGCCCACAACTCTGGACTTGAACATTTCGCAATGCCACAAGTTGCTATCGAGTTATGTTACTCGCTAAGTCACTCACTTTTGCATCAGCACAAAATGATCAGCTTGCGCTGTGGGGTTGTCGTGAAGAATCCCCATCAGATTGGCAGTATTGATCGTCATAATGACATGCATCAGATACTACAAGCTCCGATGTTCGACATATTCTGTGCACATTACTGGAGAATCTTATCACTTATCCTCGCCCAGCATCACCACTTTGTTTCAAGACTTCCGGAGTTCCTGAAATCGTCGATGGTCCGCCCTCTGGATTGCACAATTACGCTACTGCAGTTGGTAAAGGGCATCAGATTCTCACTGGGCAGCTCACTGACTCACAACCACCGTCATCTCGTTTGTGGATTTAATGAGGGATCAAACTGCCACAAGCTAGAGACATCTTCACCCGACTAGAGTTTGTTCTAGCATCCGCGAGAAGTAAGGGAAGCCTAACTAAGCCAGGTGAGTAGCTTACTCGTAGCGTGCACAGAAGACTTACTGCAATTCCAAGAGCCGAAGAACCTGAGATCAGATTCTAGAAAATTCAAAGTTTGATTTAATTGGATTGTTGAGGAAGTTGTATCCTCGATCAAATTGTGGTTTTGAGAAAGCAATGTTTACAGAACATAAAGGTGTATAAATAAATGGATTGGTTGTATGCATGGGAGCAGTGTGAACAATGATAGCCGGTCTTCTTGTAACTGAGACGTATGCCCTTGTAGAGCCATGGATATAATCCTTCCAAAAGAAATATTCAGATCTTTATTCTAAAGACAAATCAAACTCAATTTGACAGAATGAAAATAGTCCTCCAAGAAAGGAACATCACTGAACCCAGAGTAGAGGAGACACTACGGTAAATCCCCGAACCCATGAAAAATAGAATCATGCGGTTAGAGAGACGCAGTAAAATAACAAGGGATGGGAAAAATAGAATCACCCTCTTCCCTTGAAACCATAAATTCTATTACGAGAAATGATTGCTTCACGATCCTTCATCAAAGTGGATATTGATGTACGGTGGATGCGGCATGCAAGCAAACTCAATGAAAAAATGTTAGGACTGGAACGACGGGAAGGAAAAGAAAGAAGGGCATTGCAACATGTGCGGAAAGTAAAACAGTGTACACTCCTCTTACTGCGCATCGAGAGGGTTCCATATTCATGCAAGTTTTCCGTCTTTCTTTCCTCCCTCCACTTTTTCTTTCTCCCACATGCTTATTCAGTTTTCGTCATGCTGTTTAAACCAAACCGAAAATTGCATCGAAAATTGCAGCGCAGAGAAGCGAAGGGAGCCGCTGTACTACTGGACAACTGTACGCTTGCACTTCGTCCACATCCCACACAGTACTGATACGCTGTTACGAACATGGTACTGTCGTACATGGTCGACGTAAGGAAGCGTCATCACTGAATCTGAATCGCGCTCTGCAACTTCCTAGGAACGCAGGGGCTCGGAGACTCGGAGTTGTCGCCAAGGGGAACAAATCTGGGGGCAGACCAGCAGCAGCTATAATAGAGCAGAGTGTGGGGCCAGAGCCGGGGGTGGAACCAAAGGGCCATGCAGCCACCTACAAACATTTGACCTGGAGACTGCCCCACTACGACGACTGGGAAAAGATCCGGACTCACAGGATGTCGTAAATTCATGATCAGACGGTGATTAGGTAGTAAGGTCGTCGGGCAGTTGGCCGCGTTTGATGGCCATTGGGTATCCGAACTCCTCTTTCCGTCGTCCCAAAAGGCTCGCCTCGCCTCGCTTCAACGAGACGTGAGTCCGTGACTCGTGATCGCCATCGACCGTCCTCGTTCGCAATTTTCTCCGCGCTGCTGCTCCATAAATGATGACGCAAAGAGCCCAGACCACCGCAAATCATGAGCCCTCGCCCCGTACGTAAAGTAAAGTGCGTCAGAGATCTCCCGTCTCTCCTCTCATTCCTGCAACGCATACGCACTACCGTCTCTCATGCCCCGCCCGCCCGCCCGCCCGCCCGCAAAGCTGACCTCTGCACACGTCACGACCGACGGGTGTCGGATTCGTCGACCTCGGCCGCTTCTCGTCGTTTTATCATTACTGGATACAACCGCAGACGTGCACGCACACTCACTCCCCTCCATGGCTGCGCGAAGCAAAGCAGGCAGAGCAAAACAAAACAAAACAAAGCAGATCACTGCAGTACGAGCATCCGGATTATAGGTCTCCAAAAGGTGGAATTTTATTTTATCGATACTGTACGTTACGTTCGTGGAGTTTTGCTGGCCTGGAACGGAAGAGGTCTGAGTTCAGGAAGGGGATGAGTGATAATCATACCTATGCCCCAAGACAGACGAGACGAGCTTAGGACGAAGCTAGCTGGCTGGCTGCGGGGACATATTGCGCATGATCTGGTCGTAAGCACTCTCGTTTTACTTCGGCTGGACCCGTCGCCTTTTGCTCATCGATCAAATCGAGTGGAAAGAAGATTCAATACTATCCTGTTCGGTGACGATGCTTGGCTGCATTGATGCTGCCGCAGCTCATCTCGCCCCTCCTCCCTTAGCGACGGCGCGGTCTCTCACCCGGTCCTCAAATTTGGCCGCGCCGATGATTTACCCCTTTAGAATTCATCCCCTTAGAGAGAGAGAGAGAGAGAGAGAGAGAGAGGGCCCCCCAGAGGATCTGAGAGCAAGAGAGAGAGAGAGAGAGCGGTGACTCTTCGGGTGCACTCAGATTCCTGATTCAGATTCAGAGTGCTGTGCGGTGAGCGCAATGCAGGAAAAGTGCGAAAGTCCACATTTAAGAACCAGAGACATGGGCACAGAGGGAGGGAGGGAGGGAGGGAGGGAGAGAGAGAGAGAGAGAGAGAGAGAGAGAGAGAGAGGTGGGGGAGGGGGAGAGAGCAGGAGAGACCCACCGTGGACACAGCTGATATCAATGCCCGCATGTTGTTGTTAGTCAGTGGCCTCGATCGTAATCAAGGGAGGAAGGGATTGTTCTGTTCTGTTCTCTTCTGTCCTCGTCTGTTGCTTCTTCGAGGTGCTGCTGCTGCTGCTGCTGGACCTCGAAACTTTTCGGTGCTATATAGAGGCTGACTGCGCATGCTGAAGCTGTCCTGCATATTTTATTTCGAGAATCGCTGGAGAATAAACATCGGAGGTCTAGATTACTGTATTGTACGACCTGAGAGCGAGAGGGAGACGAACAAATTTCTCACTTGTAGCATGATTCCAACCAGTCTGGGCACAATGATTTCTCTCCAGCAGTATCATCATCATCTCTCCCTCGGAATTGCCACTGTCAGTGTCTCCTCATCCAACAAGCCCGCAGCATCAGCTTCCCTCTTGACACAGGGGAATTCTCCTCTCTGCAGCATAAATCATGGTCACGGAGGCAGGAAAGAGAAGTCCGTCTGTCTGGACTCCTCTTCCAGCACCAGCAGTGCTCCAGTTGGCGGCGGCGGCTGCAAAAACAGCAGCAGCATCGGCAGCAGCCAAGGACGACGAAGAAAGTGCCTCAATTTGGATATCAGGCATGCAACCACAGCAGAACAGAGGTCCATGCTCCGGGGAATGTACAACCACCAGCAGCAGCAGGATCGAGATCAGGACCAGGATCAGAGACGAGAGCGCATCAGTCCCTACTACCCAGCGTCCAAAATGCTGGAGAGCGAGGTGCACGGGGTGACGAGCAATCCTACGATCGTGGGGAACGCCATCTCGTTCTCGGGGGCATATTACGATCAGTACAGGAAGGTGATGCAGGAGGGATGCGGAGGAGTGGAGGACGCGTACTGGGTGCTCGTCGTGGCGGACGTGCGAGAGGCCTGCGACATGTTCCTGCCCATATACAACGAGAGCCGGGGCGACGACGGCTACGTGTCCGTGGAAGTGGCTCCCTACCTGGCTCACGACGAGCTGCAGACTCTGGAGGCCACCAAATGGTTGCACCGCAAGGTGGACCGCCCGAACGTGTACATCCGCATCCCGTCGACCCCCGATGGCCTGCCTGCGGTCACCAAGGCCGTGTCCATGGGAATCAGCGTCAACAGCACGCTCATCTTCTCGCTCGAGAGGTACGAGGAGGTGGCCGAGGCCTACCTTCGGGGCCTGGAGGCGGTCCAGCCGCCAGCGTCGGCCGATTTGTCGCACATCTCGGCCGTGGCATCGTTCTTCGTGAGCAGGGTCGACTCGCTCGTGACCAGCAAGCTCGAGGAGCTGGGTACGCACGAAGCTCTGTCACTCAGAGGCCAGGCCGCCAGCGCGCTCGCTGCTCTGGCCTTCGAGGTTTACCAGAAGAAATTCAGCGGGCCCCGGTGGGAGGCTCTGGCTCGGCGGGGCGCCAAGAAGCAGCGACTGCTGTGGGCCTCGACCAGCGCTCAGAATCCGGCTTACCCCGACACTCTGTACGTGGTGCCCCTGCTGAGGGCCGATGCTGTGAATACGGTGCCGGCGAATCCTCAGGAAGCGTTTCTGAAGCACGTCGAAGCTCGCGAAATCGAGCACTGTCAAGGCCAGGGAGAAGACAGAAGAATTTGCACCCGGATTCAGGAGTTGGGTGTTTGCTGGGCAGATGTTGCTCAGTATCTTGAGGACGAGAGCATTAAGGAGAATCAGGAAAGATTCGAGTCCACTCTCACTATTCTGGTGAAGGCTGATCTGGAGGACCTGTTTTCCAGATAGGAAGAATTGGGGAAGAAGTTCAATAGACTGTTGTAAATTAAAGCTTATTTGATTTGCACACTTGACACTTTTTAGACTGATTTTATTTTAGATTCCTGGCTGATTCTTATGGGTATGGTTATTGAGCTGACGTTGCTAGAAGCTTGACCATGTGTACATAGTTACCATAGACCTTGTATAATGTTATTGTTCCACCATCAATGGCAGAACTACTTATCATAGTAAATTTTATGCGTGTGAAAGTCCCCCTTTCTCTCGTCTCGTACCCAACTGTGCATCAATTCTTTGTGAACGTGAGGTGAATCTGTTCTGAAGTTGCAGCAAAACTTTGGCCAAATGCACAGCTTGGTTTGGACATGCACACAGCACTGCCACACACAGACAGACAGAAGCAAGAAGTAAGATCGAGGAGGAGGGAAAAATCAGAAAGTCTGTGCAGATTGTGTTCTGAATTATAAGAATTATCGTCGATTATATTCCTGTTTCCTATTCCTGTCTACTCCTGTGTACAGCATTTGAATGTTCTTGTCTTCACCATCAGGTGAATAATCTTCGTGCTCATAAGATATCTTAAATGGAAATATTAAACAGAATTTATATCCACAGGTGCAAGTAAAATATTCAGTAGTACAATGCGTCGGGCACATACGAGTACGATGTACGTTACCCTGTCTACTCTAGAGGTCAAACACTCATACGTTTTTTCTAGTTGTTGCACCCTGGGCCCTGCCTGGAGAATGTTGATTTTGGCTTAAAAATTTATATAGTGGGGACAGAAACGACATTGTCAATTAGCCATCAAAATATGCAATGTTTACCTGGAACATGCAATGGATTCTACTTTCATGGAAAAGTAATGACTCAATCCTGTACATGTGTAGGGACTTCTATCCGTACCTCCTCCCGCTGTAGACTTGCAGTTGATCGACACGATTATAGACAGGTTGCTGATGCAAGAACCGATGGAAAACCCTTAACGAGGATCCAACGAGGAAAAAATATTCTTCGTTTGTATATATCTTCTTCGGGATACACAGCCCACAGCTAGAATTGGTAGCACGTTAACTTACGGTGTATGATATGTATGTACGCAAGGTATCTTACCATGAGTGTGTATCACTCATGGTAAGAATAATACAATATATCACAATAGAATGGTAAAATGTTTTTGATGAATCACTTGAATTCTTTTGCATGCGCCAAAATTGATTTACTAGGTAATACTAGGGATAAAACTTCTCTTTCATTCAGACGAGGACTTGATTGCCAACTGCCCGAGCTCCCACACAATAGGTGTGCTTACGCGCCATGGACATCATAACTCAATATCCTAAACAACTTGTCTTTTGGAGCTTAATTTCTTATTGTTACTTCCCGTTTGGTTTCATCCATGTACTTCCCATCCTTTTTGTTATTTTACTGTATCCTTTACTTCTTATTGTTTTAGGTTGATTTTCATTCTCTGCCATGCCCCTCTAAGTGAAAATAGAAGTAAAACAATATGTCAAGCCATGTCCTAAAAGAGCTCAAGCTTATGCAGCCCACATCGATAGGTCGATCCTTCATCCGTTAACAATAACTCCGGAATGATGTATTTCTAACTCTATCAAGTAAAATGCAAAAGAGCTGAAACCCATCAATAGCATCATCATTTTATTTCTATGCATCCCAAACCCGAGCCAATTGTGCTATTTTTAATAATCCAAGTTGAAAAGATGAGAAACTCGACGGTAGAAGCAAATTCGAGGTCTTCGGTTATCTCACCGACCACCCAATTTTGAAACTATCGCGCTCCGGCCCACTTCTGCTCCCCAAATGCGATACAACAAGTCAAAATATATCACTAAATCCGTCCCTTCTAAGAACCTATGTCACAAAGTTTATTGAAATTCAGATCTATATATTTCCTTATGTTAGGATTATCTTTTCATTTTAGATTCGACTTTGTTTTAGAATCTTCGTGCATGGAGTTCGAGGGAAAGACAGGAGTTTTTCCTCTGGGCTTATTTCCTCTCCTTAGGCCTATCCAAGGCCCAACCTATTCAAGGATTTGACGCGAGTTCGAGGTAATATGTTGGGCTCAAAGTGGCTCTTAGATTCTCCCTAGGAAAAAGTTTTAGCACACGTTAGAGAAAGAATCTTGAATGATAAAAAGGCCGAGTAATAGGATGGGAAGACTCCATCAGGTCGTACATCTTGAATTGCATTGATACAACTTTTGAAAGCTCTAATTGCTGATTACAGTAGCAACCGTGCGCAAGAGGCTCACTTCCGACCGCCAACAACAACCATATTTTCATCATCTAACTTTCTGCCAAGACGATGGATCAATAGAAGTCCAGAAGCTGGTCTCACTCCTTGCGATTCAATTTACGAAGTTATGAAGGTTAAGTTGTTGTTGCCATGACGTTTTGCTTTGTTTTGACGAATGCTGGTCGTGTGGAATGTTGTAGTCGGGAAAGTAGGAACATGCATTTGTCGCGAAAGGTTTGCTTTTGGAATTGAATCGAAAGCCCTCCGGAGTGGTGCGGTGGGTTCCATTCCTATCCTACAGCTGACTTTGGTATCTCAATAATTCTTCGAAGCAGCGCGTTCCAGATTTTTATGCTGAAGAAGAGCAGCGAGCGACGCCCTGAAGAGGCGCTGCACAAACCATGGAAGACTTGCAAGGTCCATGGTTGGTGATGATTGCCGCAAGAGTTTGACGTTGTGGTCCGAAGACGAAAGAACGTCCTTGTGTAGAGGAATGTTTCGAGCGAGATCACGGCGGCAAGCATGAGTGGGGAACCAAACATCATGACAAAGAAGGTCAGGGTATGTCATGTTCGTGGTTTTTAAAACAACACACACATTCACACCATAAGTTTTTAATTTTTTTGCACCAGAATTCTTTCCTACATTCCAGAAAGTGGGATTTTTCTAAGTGTTACGGGCGCTATGACTACGTATACACCATGGTTGGCTAGCAATCAGGAGCCAAGATGGGGATAAAAGAGGAATGAGAAATGAGTCCCTTCTTTCATCTCCAGGCATGCAGCCACAAACCTCCGGCGTTTGCTAGAACAACGCATGAAAAAGCTGACAAGTTCACACTTGGTGTCCTTTCTTCGGGTGCATGCTAAATCCGAAGTCTGCGCTTCTTTCTCTCGATGATATGACGACAAAGAGAAGAAGATAAAGGTCCTGTTGTGCTTTCAGAGATTTCATTTCATGGTATGGAACGAAATTCAACATAAAGCGGCCGTTGCATCCGCGAACTATCAAAAGCAGGCTAAAATCCATCATTTTCGAGAGTGAACAAAGGGAGAAAACCACGTGATGGGTCAATTGCTGGGAAAGATCTTCTTTTTTCTTTTGAATTTCAGCCACCGGAATTTGGGAGGTGGCTCCCTCACTCCCAAGATCTGGCACGTCATGATCCAATGTTTACAAAGAATTTGCTTCGGCAATTAAATTGAGAAAAAACGCCAACGAAATGGGAAATCTATGGCGAATCTACCGAATCCTACATACCTAGATTGCTAAAGTGCAAAAAAGTGGCAACTGAAGAGAAAAAAAAAGGGAATTTCATGAATTATCAAATGCTTGAAAATTTTAAGCTGGTAAAGCCTCAACGAAGTGAGGAAACGACATTCGATAAGGATAACTAAAGTGCGAGAATGGAGAAAGGCAAAAGTAAAAGAAGAAGGAAAAAGATATTCAAGATCACCAACTCTTTGGGAAAAATAATCAAGCTACTCAAGAACTAGTTTCTATATATCCACTCATAGTCTTAAGCCTGCGGATTCTGATCGGCAAAGTCTATTTAATGTTTGTAAAACCTGGACGAAGCAAAACAACATGTGAAGCTTCAGTCCTTAATTCAACAAGATTTGATTATTCGTGGTTTAGAACCAAAGTGAAATGTTTCCTTTCAAAGTAGCGTGACACGAGTAAGGCTGATAATCAATCGGACAGTGAGACTGGAGATAAGCAAGTTCTAAGATGGGAATTCAAGGCACAACATGAAAACCGTTGGTGGTGTTATGAATGTACATGGTGGTATGTTAAGGGAACCAAGTAAATATAGCAAAAAGGATGTTAAGGAGGGTTCATAGATAGACAGAAGAGGAACGTAAGGCTCGACTTTGACACAAAGTAGGAATGATATTGAAGTCCGATGTATTTGATAACGAAAATTTAATATTTCTTGTTAATTGAGTTCATGCATACGGGTTAACTTTTAAAGCTTCAATATTTCATTACTCACAATCACCATTCTCCTCTAAAAAATATACATTTATAAATTATATTTTTAAAGAACCATATATTATTTTAAAAATCAGTTTTCTTATCATTATCATTATTTTCACCTACAAGTGTATTAAAAATTTCTGGTAGAGAATGCAAATAAAATTAATCATTGAAATTTATATTAGTAAAATACATTGTTGATGTATGCTGACGTTGAGGTGAATGTCGTGATGACATCCCAAACCTCGAAATATGGCAAACTACTACAATATGGTCAGGCCTCTGGCTGCATTGGCAACATCCGTGAATAGATTTCCCAACTTACCGAGCTCGTCAGCTCGTGTTTTGCCCACGTGAGAAAGAATTGAAACGGCAACAAGCGAGGACGTGCATCTCGCGGTCATCTTCCAGTAGACAAGAATGATCCGCTCTTTAGCCGGAGTCCATGCGCAGAACAAACAGGACAGGCCTCGACCAGAACAGGACAGTCCTCGGACAAGCGAAAGCAAGAGAAGAGTCTCAAGAGAGGAACGGAACGAGAGCAGAGTCAGCAGACCAAAAGAAGCGAAGAGGACCCGAGAGAGGAATAGGAAGTCAGCACGAGGACAGCGGCGCGTGCGTGTGTCCACTTGGAGAGCTGCGTAGCGCTGTGACAAGCGGCTGGGGACGGCGTTTCCAACGGAGACGGAGATTCAGCCTCGTGTCGTCCGCCGCTCGCATTCAGCGCATTTCTTGAGTTGGCCGCGACGACACACTTTATGTGCAAAGCAGCGTGATCCAGTGCAGGGCTAGAATTTCCGAGCGATTTTCATGGATCGAGAGTGCGTCACAGCTATGGGCAGTATGAAGATGCCGCGCAGGCTGGAAGGCAAAGTGGCAGTGATTACAGCTTCCTCGGCCGGGATCGGTCTCGGAATCGCCGAGCGATTGGGTCTCGAGGGCGCTTCCGTGGTCATTTCGTCGAGCAAGCAGGTGCGATTCTCCCGATAAAGTGCTTTGTGATCTATCTGATCCTTGCGAGAATTAGCAAACCTAGCTCTGTTGGACTGCGGTTGGTGAACCCGTCGGAATTTGCCCCGTTGCCTGGTCCGGGTCTTGCTAGGAACAAAAAGGCTCACTAGCGACTGTTCCTCCGAGGGCTTTCTCATCCTGCTTGCATTCCTGGTTGAACAGTCATTCAGTCGAGAATATTTAACATTCAGCTTGCGTCCATAGCTCTTCATACTAGATCAGAAACTAGTTCATCGTTTTCTTTCTCTCGATGATGCGTTTTGTGGAAACCTATGTTGTTGTCGTCTTAATCGTAAATAAAAAATTTCCTCGAGATTAATTAGGCTGTTTGAGCGTATTTCTTAGAGAATTTTATACAAAACTAAATTTCAGTTTTATCTCAAATGGTGCTGAGATATTTTTTTTTTGCTTCTATCTTTTACGTGGGACGTAAGTACATATCAAATAATCGAAGTAGTGAAATACTGCAGCATAGGCTAAAGTACGTTGTTTTCAAAAGCTTCATCAGCTGGAGAGCAAGTCAGGCCGATGCTGTGCCTGCACTCACAGCTTGTGGAAGTAAAGGCCTCAGAAGAATGCGACACTTGTCGTTCGTTTAAGTTCTTTACCTTTGGCTTTTTTTTTGTTATTTTTAATCAAGGAAATATAATCAATAAAGCGCTTTAGTTTTGAAAGTGAATCCCTTGAGTTTTTTTAATGGTCGACATTACTCTCACGATTAATGTATGACATCAGTTCAGCAAATCAAGGTGGAGGCAATCTTACGTATTCCACAACCCTCAGATGTGAGTAGGGTGCGAGACTTCCTTGCGCGAATGCTCATTTGACTCATGCAGTTCGTCGCAAGCCTAAACCCCATGTAGCTTTCATAGACATTTGAATTTTCCCAAAACATATCAACAGCGCTGTATGCATGTCCTGTGCTCTGACTTCGCACCGAACATTGGTTTTAACATTGTGCTGGTTGATTCAGAAAATGTTGATGACGCTGTAGCGGAGTTGCGGGCGAAGGGGATTGATGCAATCAAGGTGGCGTGCAATGTAAACAATGCCGATCAGAGAAAGAATCTCATCAAGACTACCGTGGACGTAAGTTCCTCGATGCTTCTCTGCTGCTCGAGCCTATGTTTCGTCACTTTTCTTGGTTGGAATAGAAAGTCCTTTTGTGGAAACTACAAAAGGACCAACTTTTAAAAGGAAGATCTAACTGAACTGTTTTAAGATAGAGTAGGTTATAAATGCTAATGCTCTTCATCGTTCACAGAAAAGCCACATACATCGACAGTTGAAGCTTACTAGCTTCACAGGAAAGCCACGTACATCGACAATCGAAGCTTATACGCTTTGTCAAAACTGGTCTGCATAGTGAATGCATAGTGAATTCTCGCATCGAATGCAGCAGCTAATCCGACCATCGATACCATCACAACAATGGCTGAACGAGTTCTTGTTGAGCCTTGGAAGACAAATGTCAAAGCTGGGATTCTTATGGTTCAGGTAATTGCAGTTTCACATGTGGAAGGGAGAATGCTTTTTATTTCTACCCTCTGAATTTATAAGATGGAGGTAGTTTGCACTGGCTGTCAAGTGCACAATCATTGAGCAGGTTTGGGGGACGCATGCACAGGAAGCAGTTCCTCATATGCAGAAGGGATCATTAATCGTCTTTATTTCGTCTGTTACCGGCTTCAACCCTGTATCAACTGGACTCCAAATGTACGCTGTTACCAAGACCACCCTCCTTGGTTTGACCAAGGAGAGATGCGTGTTTCTTCAGTTGTTTGGTTTGACGTAAGGATATGACAAGTGGTTGATAAATGTTTTGCTTTCTGAAGTTCTCTCAGATCTGTCGAATAACAGAGGCTTACTTAATAGATAGGTTTAGCGTGGTGAACCCTTGTTATACTTTGAAGGTCTCTACTGCATGAGCAGTCAGGTCTGTACCTTTTGTAGTTGCTCGACCGTTTGCTTCAACTTCTGACATCTTTACTTAGTAGTCGCCGCTTACACTATCATCTATTTCTGCTCGTCACTAGCACCTTCTCATATTTCTCTTGTGATGATTGGGTTGCTAAATCTGATGAACCAGGCTTTGGAAGCTGAACTTGGTCCCGAAATAAGAGTCAACTCGTGTGCCCTGGTTTTGTGCCTACTCACTTCGCCGATTTTCTCATCAAAGACGAGGAGATTGTAAGTACACTCGATTCACATCCCACTTTGGAGCTTTTCCTGCACCATTGAAGCGGGAGATAATGTGTCTTTGGATAGTGCTCAATCATTCCGGATGAAAGCTCAATTGTCGTGGAGTCGAGTTTTCAAAAGGTTGTGGCTTGCTGAAAGCACGTATACAAGTTCTAACTGGTTTGCGGCTTTTTGTGTTGTAGAGAAAGGAGCATGAAGGGTCGACAATATTGAACAGATTGGGTACAACAGGTGATATGGCTGCTGCGGTGGCGTATCTAGTTTCCGATGATGCCTCCTATGTGACAGGTGAAAATCTTGTTGTTGCAGGAGCGCTGCAGTCCAGACTCTAGATATTCTGGACACTTTGTCATTTGTACGAGTGAACGTTATTTCTCATTCTGGAGCTCAACTGTTCTCGTGAAAAGAAGTGCATCTCATATCAAGAACTTACAGAGTCGCTTGTCATTGATTCTGTAAGTTCTGTGAGCACGAAAGCCATCATGACGTTAGTCGTTACGCGGGGCGTGTCTTGCCTTTAATGAAGACGATGTACAGAAAACAGAAACCATGATAATTTAACAAGATAGACATGCACAAGGTCTGCCCAAGGACAACGGTCCTTTCCACCGACCCGTGTTGTAGCAGGTAACCATGTCACATATACCACACGATTGCTGTTCAATTGCTACGTGTTATGCACAACGCATTATAAGGATCGTTCTGAAGGGAATAACGTACCGAATATGTTGATTCAAGCATTATTTAGTTCCAGAGTTATTTATGTTTTGATTCTCTGGCTCCATAAGTCCTAAGAGGTGAAGTCGAATTCAACCACTTGCATAGTCACTAAGAACTCACGCCGTTCACATCCCAATACTCACATATGCACATCGAAGATCGTAGCAAAGTAACTTTTTTGTAGATATAGGTACATTTCTAATACAATTTACATCACATAGCTAGCAAATACTTATTAGTTCACTTCAGTGTGCGCCAACGTAGTCGAAAACCTCGGTCCTTAGGAGGTCCACGCTCAAATGTACCAACTGCGAGCCATTTTTGGACGAGCACGGCATTAATACATTAAGAGAAAATTCCTCCCAAAGCTTCTATATTGAAGATCCCCTCTTTAATGTCCAATGTTATTCCTATACAGTTTCCTAAATCCTAACAGACAAGATTCGACCTTTCCACTGTCTTTGGGTCATTTATGTGCCAACGGTCTTCTCCATCTCATCACCAAATTCACACACATTGATCTGGATTTTGTTCACGTTGATCACAAGCTCCGTTCTTAATGCTTTCATCCAAGCACAAGTAATATAGAAAAAAGAATAGGAACAAAGGAGACAGTAAAATAACAGAAGGGACAAAAAGTATGGGAAGACCCCATCAAGTCCTATAACATCCACAATAATTGAAAAACTATTTTTAAGTGATATAATATTTATAAATTTTATTTTTTTTAACGATCTATTTTATTTCATCCGAGAATGCTGCAATGTCCTACGATGTCTGCTAGAATCCTACGAAGACAACAATCTCCACCAGTGGCGTCACTTTTGAGACTTAGTGGCTTGGATGTCTTCGGCAGAGACATGCAGAGTGAGGTGAAATTCTTATTACGCTCCTCGTTTCGCCTTGGCTTCAGGCTTGCTTTGGTACTTCCTTATCTCTCTATAATTTTTCCACATCGTTTGATAGTTGAGCTATCATCGGCTCCTATGCCTTCGCACACAGTCACAATTTGGTATAAGATCTTTATCAAATCCACAAATTTACTTTAAGATTGAAGTTTTCAACATACTCATCTATCATTTTCTTCTAGTTTTGTCAACATAGGGCCGACTACCATCACCAAATTTGAAGTCATTCCATCTCTTACCATGTTGTGTTTAACATATCTTATCATTACATACATACATGGATGTCACATCAACTATCATAACACATAAATTTTCATATTCCAACACAATGTACTACAATTGTCAAACTAATTGGCTCTGAGGTATCTCCAACACCAGGTAACCATATGCTTGATCAAGATGATATGTCTTTCATGGGACTAACATCAAGAGTATGGTTGTTGTAATGTTTTATCGTTAATCACTTGTCTACAATCCATATCATGTAATGGTCAAACCAACTATCATGTAAACTATATCAAAGATATTTTCACCGCCCATGAGGCACCGTAGTGAAGCGAGATGTTAAATTTGACATGTCATACTCCAGAATAAGAATTACGTATCAACATATTGGCACCACCACCAATTGATCCACATCACATACAATGCAAGTCTTGTGCACAATTGCCAAACTTGGATTCATGGTACTCATCAATGTTTAAAAGATAACATGATGTGTAATTAGGCACATGATACTTCGATCACAAGTCTGTAACACCAAAACTCCATATGTTTATAATACAAAATGTCATATATTCGTAGAATCATGTGCCTTGTAGTATATCCAATGTGGTAAGTGTACTCTAATACAAATAAACATTGTACCCTATATAAAATGTGCAAATTGAAAGGCAATATATGAGGAACTTACATCACGAGTCTTTGACATCAAAACTCTAAAATTTCAAGATACAAAATCTCATGTATTCACATAATCCTGCATCTTGTAGTCATATTCAATGCGGTTTAGTACATATTGTAACACTAGGGAAGTGAGGAGAGACCATTGGAATAGTTCAGGAAATTCTGAAGTTGAGAGATACCTCAATGGTTTCTCTTTCTCCATATATAGTCCTCAAAAAGGTACAAACTAGATAAGGTTACACAACCACCATCCATTCAGTTTCTCATGGATCTATGATGTGGCGGTCATCCCTATGATCACACAAATTGCTAACGTATATTTCAACTAACACACGAACTAACACACAAAAAACACAACCTAAAGAGCACACGGATTACTGACGTGACACCTTTAGATACTCCACTAATAGTCAACTCAAGACTATCTATCTCCTCCTTGAGTAACCTCTACTTTAGTCCTCACTAACTAAAGATAGTTATAAACCTCCCTCCTTTTAAGATGCAACGTCCTCGTTGTTCACACGTTCAAACTCTTGAACGATCAAATGTGCATTGGCTAAGTTCTTTTCCGGTTCCCAAGTTGATTCATATGATGGATATCCCTTTCATTGAACCAAATACTTAGTTTTTGGGTATTTGTGACCCCGAATCCATTTTTTGAGAATCTTGCATGATCTGCTACCATAGTAGGTAAAGGAGGAGGGGTTGATGGATTTGTGAACTGCTTGGGACGTGGTACATATTTGTGCAATCGCGACACATGAAATACGAGATGTATTTTCATATGCAACGGGAGCTCTACCTTGTAAGACACCTCTCCAACACGTTTCAACACCAAAAAGCGACCGATGAATCGAGGGTTAAATTTCATTATTCCTACAAGTGACAAATTGGTCGTGGATAACCAAACTTGATCTCCTTCCTGAAAATTCATCTCCCTACGATGAGCATCTGTATATTGCTTTTGTCGATTTTGAGCAATTACCAACTTCTCCTTTGCTTGATGCAGTATTTTGTGTATGTGCTCCATGAAATCATTGACTACTGCAACTTTGGTTGAAAACTCCTGCCCTTTAGGAATTCTCAACAAACTAGAAGTTGTCAAAGGATGAGCATCAGATAAAATGGAGACACTTTTGTGGATGCATTAACAAAATTATTATATGCAAATTCCACTAGAGGCAGAAGAGTATTCCACTCTTGTTGTTCCTCCAAAGTGAATGCTTGTAGCATATCCTCTATTATTCTATTGACCCTCTCTGTTTGACCATCAATTTGAGGATGATAAGCTGTAAACATTGCTAGCTTTGTTTTGAATAAAGCAAACAAGATTTTCTAAAACAAACTAGTAAAATGAGTTTTTCTATATGTGATTAAGACTTAGCTTAATCCGTGATTCACAAAAATTGCGTCTAGATATAGATGAGCAAGTTGTGGTGTAGTCACTGTCTTTGTGGTAGGTCGGATGTGTATCATCTTACTCAATGTATCCACAAAGAGGTTTTTGGTAACTCACATTCTAGATCCATAGTAACATGTTCCCATCGTTAATCAAGAATGGGAAGAGGTTGTAATAAACTTGCTGGTTTTTGATTCCTTGCCTTATTTTGTTGACATGTGACACGACTTTAAACATATGTCTCCACATCTTCCAGCATCCTTGGCCAATAGTACACTCGTTGTATGCTCTCCAAAGTCTTTTCAGCTCCCACGTGCCCCGCAATGGCTGTATCATGAACTTCTGACAATACCATTATACGTAAATCTGGATCTTGTGGGATCCATATACATTGCTCCTGAAATGCTAGACCTCAAACCTTCTTTGCCGTCTTTGCTTGAAATGCTTTCATGATCTCATCATCCTCCTTTGTTGCAGCCATCATTTGAGACCACCAATCAACTTGGATTTTCACCTCTGTGATATTGTTGATATACGTCATTCGCATGAGAGCATCTGCAAGTTGTTTCTTGCCCTCCATATACACTATCTTTGTGTTGAACTTTGACTTCATTATGTCCATCGAATTTATTGTTTGGAGAGATCATTCTGAGTTTTCAAATACACCAATGATTTTTGGTCGGTTTCTACCACAAACTCTTAGTCTCCCAAGTAGTTCTTCCAATGTTTGGTGGTCAGAACAATGGCTAACTCCTCTCATTCAGTTGTGTGATAGTTTTGCTCAGCTGTCACCAACTTTCGAGAGAAAAAAGCAACCGGATGCCAACCATCCTCCCATTCTTGTTGAAGAATTCCACCCATTGTTGTACCTGATGCATCAGTAGCCAACTTGATTGGTCGATTACGATCATATCACTTGAGAATAGGTGCATGCAAGAGAACATCTTTCAATGCTTAAAAGGCTAACTCTTGTGTGGTTCCCCATCTCCATTTTTGACCCTTTCCTAGCATAGATGTTAAGGCTTGGGCAAGGCGTGCAAAAGCTTTAACAAATCTACGATAAAATCCGGTAAGACCTACAAAACTCTTTAGCTGAGTTTGATCCTCTGGTGCTGTCCATTTCTGTATGGCTTCTATCTTCTCACTCATCATTTGGATTCCCTCCGATGTGACTCGATGGCCTAAATAATCTACTTCTGATTTACCAAATTCACATTTTGAAGCTTTGTGTAACCAATCTTGATTAGCCATAGTTAGTTTAGCCAAAGCGTAGAGTAATCACTAGATCACAAAAAGATAAGATAGTGGTGTGCACTATCCAAAAAGTAAAAGGTAAATGACGAGGTGATTACCATGCATTGGTGGATCAGATTGTGTGCTAGACGTCTGTTAGGAATTGGTTATGATAAGATAACAAAACATGCAACCTACGCATGTTAGCCATGTGGCATAGTTTGGATTTCGGACTTCTCTAGTCCTACAGTATATAAAGCAAGGAGAGGTCTTGAGAAGACATCTCTCATCTTGGAAGTCATTCCGGAGTCATTGACTTCAGTGTTACAATGGTATCAGAGTAGGCTTATTGTTCCTATGAGTGTGGATCACCCCTCTTGGAAGAATAGTCTGGGTTGGTAAAATTATTTGAGGAGAGAGTGTTTGTTAGAGGCTGGTAGTGGCCATTGAGCTGCAAGTAGTGGAAGGGGGTTATTGTGGATGCAGGTTATGGATGGGGGAGATACAATAGTACCGAGATTCCCATTTCTTTATCCTTTTCATGTCAAACTGTTATACATTGAGAGAGCAAGGTTGACTCATAATTTGGTTTATCATTTTGGTGCCAACTTCATGGACCAAGTGATGAGATCTTGAGATCCGGTTATCTTACCTATAGTCACCTACGATGTTACTTGGGATCTCACAATATACATTTTAGTTTAGGGATGGACCTCAATAGACCACCACCGGTGAGATTCAACACGCGGTGTGAAATCTATTGTGTGTATCATCCAAAAGCTATGTTTCGGAGCCTAGTTATTAGAAACTTTGGAGAGGAGTATTACCACGAGGTGATAACATCACCTATTCCTTTTGTGTTGCCAATCTTGAGAAATTGGAGAGTGTTCATTTTAACCCTATACTGAGAGAGAGTGGACGGAGACGAATCATGGAGGACACTTTGAGAGAAATGATTAAGGAGTTGAGAGATTTGAGAAATGCATTTGAGCAAAGCCAGACTCAAGTACAAGAGTTAGCTCAAGAATTGACAGCAGTCGAAACGAGAGGAATGGAAAATGAGAGAATGAGAGAAACTCAAGTGGAGATAGAGACGTCACCATCAATGGAGCAGAGTGAAGAAACAGTGAGAGCCCGTGCTCTTGAAGCCCAAGCAGCTCAACGAGCGAGAGAGCTAGATCTTCAGACATCCATGATTACTCAAGATGACAAAAGCTTGTAAGATAGAACCTTACCGAGGAAGTCGAATCATGGGAGTTTTGGAGGGTTGGATTGAGAGAATGGAGTACCATCTTGCTTTGTTCAATATCAACGATCACATTGCAGGTCTTTTTGTTCGTACTTTGTTATTGGAGAAAGCGTCTACTTGGTTTCAGGGTTGGATGATGGAGCTCAATGAGTCAAACCAACAAGTTACTTGGAGTGCAATGAAACGAGGTCTTCTTTAGAATTTTCAAGCAGTGGATCCCATCATCACGGCACGGATGAGGTTGTGGAAACTTGAACAGAAGGGAAGTGTGGAGGAGTACATTGAGGAATTTCGAGATCTTCAAATTCAGATCCGAGATATGAGTGGAGCTGAAGCCCTTGATTTATTCAAGAGAGGGTTGAAGAAAAAGATTCAACAGGAGGTGATTCAAGACAATCCAAGCAACTTGAACGAGGCTATTGCTTGTGCACAACGAATGTCCAACGTCTACCACAACGGTGGAGAGGTATCAATTCCCACAAATCAATACTATGGACCAATGCATATGGAGTTGGGCAACATAAGGAGGAGAGAAGATTTCATTCCAAGGGGAGTGAACGCACAAGGAAGAGATCGTCACAACTCGAATCCTCATCGAGAAGCAAATTCAAGAGGAGGAGACGGACCGGAGGGAAGACGAGAAATGAGCCAATGCTATAATTGTGAAAGATTTGGTCATATTGCCATGAATTGCCGTACCCGAGTTCTAGCAAGAAGAGCTAGACCTCCCTATCGACGAGCTCTCTACAATCTTGAAGGTGAAGACGAAGTGACCGATGGAAACCCGGGAAACGACGAGCACCAGTAACCTTGCCTCGCGGCCTTACTGGTTCGATGAAAAGGAGAAAAGGCGAGGGAAGGAAGCACAAACATGAGGTAAATGGTTTGAGAAAGAAGGAAACATGTTTGATTGTGACGGATGGCGAGATAGAAGGAGTAAAAGTGAGAGTATTGATTGATCCAGGAGCTACTGAAAATTTCCTATCTCGATCTATTGCTATAAAGTTGGGATTAGCTTTAGAGAAAGATGAGAGTGAAAAGGTAGAGTTGCCAAACGAGCAAACAGAGAGCATTGAGAGCATTTCTAGGAAAGTGGAGTTGAAGATTGATAAATACAAGGAATCGTTGGAGTGGAGAGTAATTCGATTAGCTCGCTATGATGCTATTTTGGGTATGCCTTGGATGGAAAAATATAATCCTGAGGTAGATTGGCGAAGGAAGATAGTAAAAACTATCGGTTGGAGGATCTTTGGAGATAGACTTAGATCAGAACAAAAAAACTTACCTCTATATGTGATAGGAAGAACTGCTATCAGGCACAAAGATGTATGTTTTTCGGGCCTAATAAGAGATGTAAGCGCTCCAAAAGAGCAATCTTTTATACACGAGGAGTTAACTTGAATCTTGAATGAGTTTCAAGATGTTTTTCCAGATGATTTGCCTCCAGGTTTACCACCAAGAAGGAGAGTGGATCACAAGATAGAGATCTTACCACGAAGTTCTCCTTCTTGTAAAAGTCCCTATCGACTTGCACCAAACGAGCTGGAGGAATGCAAGGCACAATGGGAAGAGTTGTTGGAGAAGGGATTTATCCAACCTAGTGTGTCACCATATGAAGCTCCAGTGTTGTTTGTGAAGAAGAAGGACGGCTCCATGCGGATGTGCGTGGATTATCGTGCTCTAAATCAACATACGGTGAAAAACAAGTATCCATTATTGCGAATGGATGACTTGTTTGATCAACTTCATGGAGCTAAGTATTTCACCAAACTTGATCTTAGAAGCGGATACAGTCATATCAGAGTGGCGGATGAAGACATACAAAAGACAGCTTTTAGAACTAGATATGGACATTTTGAATATCTAGTTATGCCATTTGGTTTAACCAATGCCCCTGCCACATTCATGGGATTGATGAATGATATTTTTCGTAAATATCTAGATAAATCAGTGATTGTGTTTTTAGATGATATCTTGATATATAGCAAGTCCTTACAAGATCATCAGAAACATCTACGAGAAGTACTCCAAGTGTTGAGAGAAAATAAGCTGTATGCTAAGATGTCAAAATGTGAGTTTGGCAAATCTGAAGTAGATTACTTAGGCCATCGAGTGAGTGCTAAAGGAATCCAAGTCATGAGTGACAAAGTGGAAGCCATTCAAAATTGGAGTGCTCCAGAGAATCAGACTCAACTACCTAGTTTTTTGGATTTAACCGGCTTCTATAGAAGGTTTGTGGAAGCTTTTGCTCGTATTGCTCAAGCTTTAACAAATCTCTTAGGTCAAGGGCAGAAATGGCAATGGGGTACAGCTCAAGAGATTGCATTTCAGGCTTTGAAGGATGCGCTCTTACATGCACCAATCCTTAAATGGTATGAACCCGGTAGACCAACAAAACTTGCTACAGATGCATCAGGTGTGGCAGTTGGAGGAGTGTTACAACAGGAATGGAAAGATGGATGGCACCCAATTGCTTTCTTTTCACGGAAACTTTTGCCGGCGGAGCAAAATTATCATACCACAGAGAGGGAGGAGTTAGCAATTGTGTTGGCTACTAAACATTGGAAACACTATCTCGGATATAAGGAGTTTGTGATTGAGACAGACCACAAGCCTTTGGTTTATTTAAACTCAAAAGGACCTCTCAAAGCGGCAGATTCGTTGGGCTGAATGGCGACAACGTTTCAACATGAAGTTCGTGTATATGGAGGGGAAGAAGCAGTTGGCCGATGCATTGACACGAATGCCGTGCATTAATCACATCACGGAGGTGAAGATTCATTCTGAATGGTGGGAGAACATGAATCGAGCTACCAAGGAGGATGAAGAGATTGCACAAGCCCTTCAAAGAAAGAAGGGCGAGAGCACATTTAGAACGGGGATTGGCGTTCTATAAGGGAAAGATTTGGATATCCTCAGATGTTGTTCTCTGTTGTCGCATAGGACAATTCTTTGCTCTGAGAACGCCCGAGCGCCTGGCGGTAGAAGAACCCTCTAGAACCTTGTGTGAGTTGACAATCTCTTCTTCCCCTCCTCAGCACTCCACATTTGAGTTCCTTCTAACCGGTAAAACTTCAGCGGGAAAAAAATATGATATCCGATGATTGAACCAATAACTCTTGCTTAAACTTAACAGAAAATTACTCCACAACCCTTTCAATCACTCAAAAAAGTTTCATATGTTTTGCTCCTCTAGATCTCTCAACACAATTGTTGATTTACCCACCGTATCACAAGGCGATATGCAGACCCCTGTGTACAAAACCCATCACAAATCCCAATCCACCACTCCGATTGCTCTCAAATTTCATGAGAAGATTACTCATCATCCGAACTTCAACTGTGAAAATGTCTTCAATTGACATAACTTTCTGGTATCAAAAGATATGATCGATGTATTAAGTTTGTGATAGTCGGTGCAATCCTACAACTCTGACTGCTTACACAAACTTCAACCTATCATTCCGTACTCAAAACTCATCCAATCGAGTCAAAACTTTGATCAAAACACTAGCCCAAGTCGTAAACTGTATCTCAGTTGACTCATATCTCCCAAAACCCTTGTAAGATTCTCACAAACACTCCAAATACACTCAAAGGTCTAAATTTCTCTCTCTAACTTTGAATCACCATTTTAGAGTGACAAATCCTTCAAATCCATCCTTTCTTGAGCTCACGTTGTAGCTCGTCTTGTCAGTTTTCCGACGCTATCCTCCGATTTTCAAATGTCAACCTAGAAGGTCTCCAAAATCTCTAAAAACCTTGAAAAGTTGCCCTTGTGCCCTCATTGGTCAAAACTCTTAGACCAATGGGAATGGAGAATGCTATTTTGACCTCTAGTGTGGCCAAATTAACTCCATTGAAACTTAGAGCTTTACAACCATCCTAAACACTCTACTTAGACATCCTATACACAATTTGAGTTATCACTAATAAGAGTTAAAATGACAACTTGAAACCAGCTAAGTATACCCAAAAGCGATCACGATGAAGACACCGGATGTTGATCACAAATGGACTCAACAATGGTACATCTTGAGGATCATGTTGTCCCCTATCCACGTCCTACATCGACTCCACTTCAATCAGATAAGCTCCTTAGTGAGCAAGATGATGTGTCTAGATCTCCCTAGCTCTTTACATCCTTACAATGCAATCTGTTATCTTAACCTAAAGTATCGCCATCATGACAACAACTCTGAAGATGACATATGTCATCATCTTCTCATAGTAGCCGCGTCACAACACGACACCGTTCAACAGTGTTAGAGGAGGCACATGATTCATCTATTGCTGGCCATGTAGGAGTGGAGAAGACCATTGCAGGCGTCCAACGGGTATACTTTTGGCCAAAACTAAGAGAGTACATCACCAGCTATGTTCAAAGTTGTGTGGCTTGTCAACAAAATAAGGCTAGCAATCAAAAACCACCAGGTCTACTACAACCTCTACCAACACCGACTAGAAGATGGGAGCACGTCAATATGGACATTGTATGTGAGTTACCAATGACGTCTACGGGTTATGATTCGATAGTCATTTTTGTGGATAAATTGAGCAAGATGATCCACATTAGGCCCACAACAAAGACAGTTACTACACCTGAACTTGCTCGAATTTATATGGATGCAGTTTTTGCTCAACATGGTTTAGCTACAGTTCTCATCACCGATAGGGGCACTCAATTTACTAGCATGTTTTGGAAAACCCTATTTGGGCTATTCAAAACAAAACTAGCCATGTCCACAGCTTATCATCCTCAAACATATGGGCAAACTGAAAGAGCAAATAGAACTATTGAGGACATGTTTAGAGCTTTCACTTTGGAGGAGCAAGAAGGGTGGGATGCACTTTTACCCTTGATTGAGTTTGCTTAAAATAACTCAATCAATGCATCCACAAAAGTCAGCCTTTCTTCTTGAGGTATGGAGAACACCCCATCACACCATCTAGCTTGCTGAGTGTAGGTCACATGCAGGAACCATCAACCCAAGTTGAAGCGGTGAACGAGTTTGTGGCACGAGTCCAACGAGGAGTGCATCAAGCAAAGAAAAAATTAGCCATTGCCCAAAATTGTCAAAAACAATACGCTGATGCTCATCGACGACATGTGGAGTTTCAAAAAGGCAATCAGGTGTGGTTGTCTACTACCAATTTGTCATTAATAGGGGTTCGAAAGTTAAGTCCACGGTTTATGGGACCTTTCTTGATTGTCCAAAGGATTGGAGAAGTTGCCTACAAGTTAGAGTTACCAACACACATGAAAATACATCCCGTTTTTCATGTGTCTCTCTTGAGGAAGTATACACCACGATCTCCTTCCTTTGGCAACCCACATCAACCTCCTCCTTTACCAGCCATGATTGATGGTGTAGAGGAATATGAGTTTGAGAGAATCCTCAAGAAACGGACAAGAGGTCATCGGAACCCAAAAGTGAAATATCTAGTCCAATGGAAAGGTTATCCACTTTATGAAGCTACTTGAGAACCATTGGCAAATCTTATAAATGCCAAGATACTTGTAGAGACTTTTGAGTCTTCTTGCAACGAGGACGTTGCGACTTAAATGGGGGGAGGTTTGTAACCAATCTTAATTAGCCATAGTTAGTTTAGCCAAAGCGTAGAGTAGTCACTAGATCACAAAAAGACAAGATAGTAGTGTGCACTATCCAAAAAGTAAAAGATAAATGATGAGGTGGCTACCATGCATTGGTGGATCAGATTGTGTGCTAGACGTCTATTAGGAATTGGTTAGGATAAGATAACAAAACATGCAACCTACGCATGTTAGCCATGTGGCATAGTTTGGATTTCGGACTTCTCTCGTCCCTACAAAGATATAAAGCAAGGAGAGGTCTTGAGAAGACATCTCTCATCTTGGAAGTCATTCCGGAGTCATTGCCTTCCGTGTTACACTTTGACATATAACTCATTCTCTTGCAAAACCTAAAGTACTTCTCGTAAATGTCGCCTATGATCTTCTAAGGTTGTACTATATATCAAAATATCATTCAAAAAGACAATAACAGATTTGTCTAAATAAGGACGAAAAATATCATTCAATAATCCCATGAATATGGCAGGTGCGTTAGTGAGACTAAAAGGCATCACTAGATACTCAAAGTGATCATACCTAGTACGAAAAGCTATCTTCTAAACATCTTTATGAGCAATTCAATTCTGGTTGTATCCGCTCCTCAAATTCAGTTTGGTGAAGTACTTCGCCACTTGAAGTTGGTCAAACAAATCATTCATTCGAGGTAATGGATACTTGTTTTTCACCGTTTTTTGATTCAATCCACGATAGTCAATGCACAATCTCATACTCCCATCCTTCTTCTTCACAAACAGCACAAGGGTTCCATAAGTTGAAATACTTGGTTTTATGAACCCCTTTCTCAATATCTCCTCCACTTGTGCTTTATATTCCTCCAACTCATTTGGAGCCAAACAATATAAAGCTTTGCAAGTTGGAGTGCTTTCGGGTATTACCTTGATCTTATGATCTACACGCCTCTTAGGTGGCAATCCTGCAAGTAGATCATATGGAAAGACATCCTTATATTCCGTAATAATATCGCTCAATGAGTCTGGAATGTAAAGATTGTCCTTAGAACCAACAACATCTGTTATAAGTCCCAAAAAACATACATCACCTCTAGAAATGGCAGTCTTACCAATCACAAAGAGAGGTAAGCTTCTATTCTGAGATCTGATTCTATCTCCGTAAATCTTCCATCCACTACTTTTTACTACTTTCTTTCTCCAATCTACCTCCGAATTGTATTGCTCCATCCATGACATTCCTAGGATAATATCATATTGAGCTAACCAGATTACTCTCCATTCAATCTCTTCATGGTACCCGCCTATGGCTAGTTGTACATTCCGTGCTAATGTCTTAATTGGTTCAGTTTGCCCATTTGGCAATTCCACTTCCTCATTCACATCCTTCATCAAAGTCAATCCTAATTTCATTGCAACAGATCGTGATAGAAAATTTTCTGTTGCTCCATGATCAATTAGGACTCTCACCTTGTGTCCTTCCATCATCCCAAATGTGACAATCAATCGTGCTTGTTTCTTGCTCCCTCCATGAGCTACCAATTGTTGTCTTCTTCCAACCTTGACTTTTCTTTTTTTAGTGGAACAATTAAGGCTGCGAGGCAAGTTAACTTGTGATCTTTGTTTCCCTCCAAGATCTTGTCTTCATTGTCGTATTCCGCTCCTTTCATATTATTGAAAGTCTTTCGCAACATAGGTCTTCCTCCGGATGGTCCTAATCGAGTTCTATAGAACTTGGCAATGTGTCATATCCTCCCACATGTATAGCGTTGATGATTGTCACGAACCCCCATTCCTCCTCGATTAACCATTCCATTATTTGCAAGAAGATCCAGCAAATTTGGAATAAGTGATCGATGATTATCACCTCCATACCTATGCGGTGGTCCTCGTGGTAATGCATATCCTTCCCTACGTCAAAGGTTTCCCAACTCCATGGGTGTTGGATCAAGTGATTCTTGAACATTGCTTGATGGTTCATCGTGTGTGATCCCATAAGCACCTGAAATCCATTGAGCAATTGCGATTGCTTCATTCACTGTGAATGGATTACTCACCATCACCTCCTTTTGCACTCTCTCCTTCATACCTCGTTTGAAGACATCTAAGGCTTTTGCTCCACTAATATCCATAATGGATACTTGAAGATTACGAAATTTTTCAATGTATTCATATATGCATCCTTTCTGCTTCAAATCCCACAACTTCATTCTTGCGGTTTGAAGGGAATCCACTGCTTGAAAGTTCTGAAGAAGCACCTCTTGCATCCCACTCCATGAAATAGAAGCACCTTGTTCTGAAAGCATTTGTTCCCATGTAATGTACCATGTAAGAGCCTTATCCATGAGATAAGACTGCATGAACATTCCTGCAGTAAAATCAGAAATATGAAAATGTGATAGATGTTTATTCATCCTCATGATCCATCCCTCCAAAACTCTCATGGCTCTACTGCCCTTGTAGGCTTCCACCTTACATAACTTTCCCATACAAAGTAAGAGATTGGCTTGATTTTAGATCTCTTGAAATCGTCTCCTATTTGACTCTTCATTGGCAATAGCAGTCGCTTGAGGTTGGGATTGATTCTCTTGTATTGGAGTTTCCATTTCCATCTCATCAACTCTTTCTCTTTCTACCTTCTCACTCTCTAATGCATAGATCTTGTACTCCATGGCTTGTTGCTTTGTATGTCCATCCACAATAGCTTTTCTTAACTCTTTCATTTCTATCATGATTGAGTTTAGAACTTCACTCATAGAAATTGATGCTTCTATGCTTCTCAACCACTCAAACTAATACAATGTAAGTATAATAACAATTCAATCTCTCAAAATATGAATCACAAAAGGCCTAGGTGATCCTATTATAGCTCTGTAGTACTCTTCACCATAATTCCTAACAATAAAATCCATCCACACTCTCTTCTGTCGGAAAATCTTTCTAATTTCTACATCGGTGCGGATGGTTCAAGATTCAAATCCATCCAGCATTCAGTATACAATGTAAATTGTACAATCCCACGTTTCTCCATAACTAACAATCGGAAGTATCATTGGTGTTGGTGATGCCATCAGTCGAGTCATAAAATCTGCACCCCAATTCGCCACAAGGTACACTCTGAAAACATCCTTCTCCATGAATCGAATATGGATGTTGAATAGATTGGGAAATGGAAAGTTTGATACATGATTTCTCTTAGTCACATCCATACCTGTAGCCCAGCTAATCCACACTCAAGGAAAGAGCAAGTTCACTCTCATACCATTGTAACACTAGGGAAGTGAGGAGAGATCACTCGAATAGCTCAAGAAATTTTGAAGTTGAGAGATACCTCAATGGTTTCTCTTTCTGCATATATAATCCTCAAAAAGGTACAAACTAGATAAGGTTACACAACCATCATCCATTCAGTTCCTCGTGGATCAATGATATGACGATTATCCCTATGATCACACGGATTACTGAAGTGTACTCCAACTAACACACAAGAAACACAACCTAAAGAGCACACGGATTGCTAACGTGACACCTTTAGATACTCCACTAATAGTCAACTCAAGACTATCTATCTCCTCCTTGCGTAACCTCTACTTTAGTCCTCACTAACTAAAGATAGTTACACATATCCACCTCCTTGAATGATAACATAACATAAATTATCCTTATGTTGGGTAATAATCAAGTTCTTAAATAAAATAGACATCATTCTCCACATAAATTTTGCCCTTTGAGAACACATTCTAAGCCAAACATCAAGGTTATCTAGATCCAAGATCTCAACAAATATATGCAAGTTAGTCTAGATAAAGTTTTCATAAAACCTATTGAAAATATGATTTTCTTAATATGGTACAATGATCAATCAACACATTTGGGGGTAATTATGGTACAATTGTATTAATGTATGACATTTATTGTGATGTTTGATGTGACAAAAAGATATATGATATGATATATATATGCACGTCACAATTAACAATCAATCTTGTAAGGTCTGAAACTTGCTTAAAATTTATCACCTTGATCATTTTACCATTCCTATGGTGCATCAAATCAGTTAAGTATTGAAGCTAACAATTAATTTTGTCACTTGATTTGTCAAACAATACCATCAATTTAGTCCACTTAAAAAATGCTCTACCATGATCAACACATATTAATGATGTTTTATAATCAATGCCAAAGATCATGCAAAACTCAAGCTCCATGACTAATAGTCCACTTAAAAAAATGCTTCACCATGATCAACACATATCAATGATATTGTTTACTCAATGACAAAGGTTCTACAAAATCCAAGCTCCAAGATTGATAATGCATATAACTATGGGGGGAAGGGTATTGAAAATGCATGAACACGATCATATATCATATAAATGGCCACAAATAAGTTGAACCTTAGTCTGCATAACTCTTCATCAATAGTGAATCTGAAGATTCTTCTTTTTCCTGTTTGTTTTAAAATGATCTAACTCCTTATGAACATGTTTGATCAACTATGATATCTAAGATGGAAGTGAATCAACACGCATGTGTCATTTAGAATAGATGTCTATCTTGTAATCTAAACCTTTGGCTCTTTGTTAAATCCAATCATTCTCTTGAAAATTCAAAATGTTCACCAATTTGAAAGCACCATATACTTCAACATCATCATGTGATCATGGATATATGAACTTATTGTATTTTAAGTCTTAGTCTCAAATAATAACATGTCTATTTTTTAGAGTGATATTATATAGTTTTCAAGAACCAATATATATAAGAATGCATATGCATGTCAACTCCACATGATGTACTCCTCATTATCACTATTTCGGTGTCATCTACCTAATTTGTACATGAGTTTATGTACAAGATTTGATTTAATTTACCTATTATATCATAATTCATCAGTTCACATCTATATATAAATGTGAAATCATAGTCTTTTTTGATAAGAATTCAATCTGCAAGTTTTTTGATAAGTGTATTTGATACTATAAACCATTTCAATGACTAAAAATATAACATCTAAAATGTGTCATTATCCAAGCAGTTGTTTGAAAATTTTCTTTGTATGAACTATATGTGAACTTTTTTGCATTGTTAGAATGCTAAAGACTTTTGCAAGAATGTGTGAACAAGTAAATATCAAGAACAATCAACATGTCAAAATCGGTATCCTAGCTCCATATAACTCCAAAGCTAGAGGAACAAAGAGTTGTCATCTCTGCATACCGTTATAATTGGAGACCTTGATTGCTACCGTTCCACTCGTCATCCATCCTCCATGATGGATGATCACCCTCTCTGAAACAATGTCATGAGTAGGATCGGTAATCACCATGTATGCCACAGTAAAATGGTCCTCCCGAATCAAGTATAGGTCTACCCTAACCCTAGTCTACTGCAAGTCATACCAACACTTCCTCCATGTGAGGAATCCAAAATATGTTATAAAAATAAAAATTGCAACAAATACAAGTTTAATTTTTAATTTCTCAAGATACTTAAAATTTTTCTTAACATCTATTTCCTCCGTCCATGATACCTTTATCTAGCAATGAAATTTTCTCAGAATTTTTCAATCTTATATCATGTTATAATATGGATCTAGTCATACATATGAAATATACATACAAATTCATTGTGAAGCATTTTGAAATAAATGATAATTCTGAGAGGAGAGTGGCCTCAACTTATAACATATTAGCACTAAAATGATTAAGAAATTTCAAATGTAGTTAGATATTTATGAACCTATTTGACATACTAATAAACACTAGCTATTTGTTAACATATGCAACAATATGTTAACAATTAGCTATGTTAAATAATAATATATGTTAAGATATACAAAATTTTATTAACAATTAAATTGATTTAGAGTTATATAAAACCCACTTGCTTGTTTTTTGCAATCATGGGGCAAAGAACTTTGATGTTTGAAAAAAGTTTGATATGAATGATGAAAATTTATATATCAATGATTGAAACACAAACTATGTGCTTTGTAGCATAATCAATAATTCAAGTTTTACATGGATTCTACAACTCATATTATATCTTGCATAGATTTTTTTTACTAGCATTGGGCATTTTATATATGGGCAATCTATTGATATTGCAAAGCTATAGGTCGTGTCAAAATCATACTATACATTGATTAATAGCTTTTTACTCTCCAATTTATTACTTATAAACATCACCCTATATAAATGCAGTCACAATTTCATGTTGATAACTCAAATTAAATTTCATATTTGAGATAATCTGTTTTCTATTTGCTTTGGCAGGGAGTAATCTTTTGGCTATTTTTAAAATCTAATATTTACATAAAATTAATTAATTATTTTTTTTATAAAATCTGAAATCTTTCCATTCTTAAACGTCAAGATTCATTGAACATTGTTAATAATCTAAAATTATAATGAAGATATAAAATATACTCCATACTTTTGCGTAATCAACAAAAAGTACACTAGAATAAAACATCAAGCTTATCAATTATAACAAAGTTTGAAATGAAACAATGCATTTTTAAAAATCAAAATATCAATTTCTTCATACATAATATTTCATTTTGGATCAACATAATAGATTATAAGTCTCACATATTTTTTTTATTTGGTCATGTGTTCTTAATACTTATTCAAGAACATTAAATATCTAGTTTGTTCCTTGTATCAAAGAATTAGAGTTAATCATATATATATATAGCAAATCTTTTTATTGTATCTCCACTTACCTTTTCTAACGTTTTGAGTCCATCTAACTACTACAATGATTGAAAAATTATCATTTTAAAACCACTTTGGATGCTCATATACAAAATTGTAAATTTTAATTCAAAATCTTCAATAAAATTGTAGCTTCAATTGCTTCCTTAATTAGTTCATATGATTGAGATTGAGAAATGATATTGGTGCAATAAATGATGATCATTTTTTATTACAAGTTATTTTTTATGTTTGATCTTTATCTTAAATTTATTTTTCTAGCTTCTTATTATGATCTATAACTCTTGTCAAACAACAATAAAATCCATCTCAATCCAATCTAAACAAAAAATTTGGTCAAGAAGTTATTTTATAAATGATGAGGAGGTCTCATCAAATAACTCTTATCAAGTCACAAGGTTTAAGTAATAGTGGTGGAGATGCTTTAAGTATATGAAGTTCTTGCATCTTAATAATGTTCATATAAGATCTTTCAAAATATTTAAGGTTTTCCATATTGGTTAGAGCATTTGCAAATGAACTACATTATACTTGAACAACATGGAGTGCAATTTTTTTTTTATTATATTATTGATGTTTCTATACAGTTTCAACTTTTATACAAACATAATTACGAATTTTGAATTTTTTGAATTTTAACAAATTGAAAATATGAAATTTATCCATTACACTGTGATTTTTTAATTATTTTAGTTGTACATATTGAATAACTCAATTCATACAACTTGAATAATGTTTTAGCCTGATATATAAATTTAAATATATCTTGCATAATAATTTGATTTTTAAATTTTTTAATATATTTTAATCTAAAAATTTAATGATATCATAAATTAATAAAATATAGAAAAAATTGATGTTATTAAAATTTATATATTTCAGATATATAAATTTGAAAAATCATTCATGTAGTGAATATTATTTGTTCAAATTTTAATTTTAATAAGTATTAGAATAGCTATAGATATAATCTAATATTTATTTTAAAAATATATTGACTTTTTTTTTCATAATTATATATTAATAATATATTTATTCGTGTGTTTAGAAAAAATAGTTTATATAATGCTATCAAAGTAAATTTTTTTAATCTTGTGTAGATTTTGGTAGCTGTGAAATATAAGCAACATTCAAATATGGATTACAAAAGACTACATCCCATGATATGGGCTCTATTGAATTTATCACACAATTATGTAATACTCCACATGTCATCCCTAAGTAACAATCTTTTATTATATTACATTGGACTTTGAGATATTTTGGATGGATGGCTTTGCTTTCTCTCACGACGACCAAATGTTACTTCTATCTCCACATAATTTTCCCTCTACTCAAATCAAAAAAATTTGTTGACATAACACCTTAATATGATTGTTGATGAAACTTCTTGATCAACCATGGTTAAAGAGTATGTATTACATTGATTATGATCATTGATTCTATGATTTTATTCATGTTGCTACAAGGTAAAATAATACTTGATTCTTGAAAAATCTTCTTTATCTTTATCAATTTTTACAACATTGATATTTATAAATGTGCAACATCATGAGTTGATCATGGCACTGAGTTACACAAATAAATCTGTAAAATATTTGCATTGCATACATACATCTTAAATTACAATAGACAAAAACTAATGTCTATTGAGGTGGTATCCTAATATGTATTCATTGGATGATTTTCTTTGAAATATTACATAAAAACCATCTTTGCATCAAGTAGTTGTGAAATATCACATAATGTTTTAAATTCTTCAATATGTTTTTTGCATTCTTCTAAGGTAGGAAAAATATGAAAAAAAACTCTCATAGTGCACAAAAGCCATGAGTAAACTCATGTACTTAAAATATAAATCCTCACCCAATATTTACCATAGAAATAAAAGATCAAAAAAATATATCTTCTGGGTGTGAGATAAAAATCATAATAGAAGAAGTACTTATAAGAATAGTAAAAAATAATCTAAAAATATTTTCATTCTTAACAGGTTACTATGCAATGCATAACTCACAATACCATGTTCTACTAAGAGTGAATAGACAATCCTCTTTATTTCTCAATTTCAGTTCCATTGGTATCTAAATTGAACACTATAGAGAATTATATACAGAGATATTAATGATTTTGTTATTTTTAAAATATTGAATGATTTTTCTCAAAATAGATAGATGGGTCGGATTTTTTTTATTCCAATCTCTTCATTTTCATGACTTGATTTTATTGGAACCTAGTTGAAAAATTATGGAGATTTGAATAGAAATTTATGCGTGTTTTTAGATTTTAAAGTTTTGATAGTTAGTATTTTTTGTGAGGTGGGGTGTCAAGGGGTTGTGGTTGTGTACGTGGAAGGAGATACATGATAAAGTACTATGTGTTCTTATTGTTCTCTTTGACTAGTTATAGCTTCACTTCTCCTCATGGAGCCATCTAGAGCAGTGCATGATATATCATGTCTGGTGTGTCGTCGCTTCTTTATCTTGCAAGGGGTAAGACCCATGTGGGAAAGATGCACAAAGATTATGATTGGACCATTTGATCTATGCATGTGAGGCGGGCAAGCATGTCTATATTTGTCACTTCAAGGATTACATAGAATATGTTGATTACTTTGTTGATCCTTTCAGGTATACCAATCATGTCATGGGACTAGTTAGCATTCAAGTCTAGTTCTATTCTAGGAATTTTCGAGACTATGTTCCCATGTCCATGCTTATTCTACAGCCTTCCTTGTGCACTCCATGATGAGGTTAGATGGACTTGTTTGCTTGATCGGTTGGTACGTGATCCCATGAATAAGTTAACATGATTTTTGTTTCTCTTACATCCATGATGATGTCTATGCTATATTAGAGGGGATGTGTTGGACATGGGGAGATGGCAACTAGATTTTGGAGATTCAGAGTAGGGATTGGGCTATCTTTGTGGTCCACATGGGCTCCATATGGAACAAACAAATTCGGAGTCAAGTCCACATAATACTTCAAATTCGGCTCAATTGCGATGGTGTAGGATCTTGAAGCATGCGAAAGAGTATAGGATAGACGCACGGGCCCTTTATTGTTTATCTATGGCTAGTTTTACTGAGTAGGCTATTTTTTCTTTATGCCTTTTACATCCATCCATGGGCTAGGGAGTACCATTAGAGGTCTTGGAGTATCAGCCAGAGTAACCATTATGTCTTGATAGATCACTTTTTGACCATTCTCTATGCACAACTCCACCCTTATCCTCAAGGAGCTTGTCAAGGATGATATATGAGCATCTTTTAGATTGTTTTTAGTCAAATGATCTCTCTGGTGATTTTATTGAGTTGTTCTAGGTGGTTGCATCAATTGCGAGAGGTGAGATCCTATTTTTAGTTAGTATTAGGTGCTAGTTGGCTTCTCGCGATAGAGAAGTACACTGGATGCATGAGACCGATTACTATTGGGGAGGTCTTATTGCGTCTTGTTAGTCGTATTGGTGTCTTGCATCATCATTTCCACTTCCAACATCATCTTTGTCCGCACAAGTTTGGTGTCGCCACATTAAGAGTTTATGAAGCAATATCGTTGACCATTAGAGTACTCTTATATATCCATCCGGATTGGGTTATCTTGCAGTTAGACATTGAGAATACTTTTAATAGTGTCTCACATGCATCCATCTTTAGAGAGCTTATACATGTTGGTCGAACATCATTCCTTTCGTACTATCTTTATACGGTTCACATTCTTCTTTCTCATATTAACATAGCTTTTCACATGAGGGAATCACTCTTCTACATTCTGCCACTGATACTCGACAAAGAGATCCATTGGGAGGATCCCTATTTACCATTGCTCATAATAGAGCTCTTATGTGTACTACTTTGAAATGTCAAGTTATGTGTTCCATTCCTTAGTGGATGATACCCATATTGTGGGTCTTGTAGACCTCATTATGCATGACTTTGATTACTTGACTACCAAACTTCATCTTGTAGGCTTGAGAGTCAAGGTGTCAAAGCGTAGGGCATGGTTTCCTTTGGACATTTCTCGTCATCTCCAACTTTTAGAGGGATGTATGACATCAACAATCGCTTACGCTTTCTAGGAGTGCAAGTAGGGTCTGAGGACTTTGTCTCATGCTTCCTAGACACATCATTTGTCGAGGATGTACTACATATAGATGACCTTTCTCTACTAGGGGATATGCATGTGGTGTTTGATATACTCTTTTCTAGTATTGCTTGGGGACCCACCTACCTATTTCACACAGTTCCTCCTTCAAATGCATTCATATCACGCTTGACAATGTTTGATAGTAAAATCATGAACATCTTTAGTGACATCATTGAACCAAGGATCTTCAAGTGTGTGATAGGGGACTTGGCAAGGAGACATACATCTTTGCCAATTTTGTGTGAAGAGATAGGCTTATTACTGATGGAGTTAATGATACCTATAGCATTTTTGGCTAGTTGTGCACTCTTGATACTTTTTTTATCTTCCCGATTTGTGATTGCAGATAAGCCATCCTTGAGGTGTGGACGGGGTCATTTTCTTTACATATATTATTATGACATACGAGAAATACTTTACCGCCAGATGTACAACATGAGCTCCTGTCTTTTTCCTCTTTGTCCACCGATCGGTCTAGAGACCTACAATCTACCTTGATGGATCGACAGTTTCAACACGCTCTACATTCTCTCTTAGTGGATCTGGCCATTCTTTGTACTACTAGGGCTCGTCTATACTCTTGCTTCGACAAGAATGCAAGCTGTGGATCTTGGTTCCACCATGCATAAAGGTTTTTTGACTCGCACCAACTATCTTTTCTACATCGATGAGGTTCTGCCTTGGCTTGATCCACCAATATGATTATTCATTACTCATGGGTGTGATACCACCTTAGATGCGGCATAGGTTCATATGACTAGTTGTCCATTCGAAGTACATAGTATAGCTATCCATGATGTCAATAAATATGTGGTGTTTGCTATGGCACCATAGTATGGATACCTCACATGGAAGGAGAGATTCCTTGCAGTTGTGTTGGGTAAGGGTAGACTTACACTTGGTTTGAAATGACATGTTACTTTTGTAATTACATATCCACATGTAACAATGTTTCGGAGGGGGTGATTGCTCATCACACTGTATGGGCGGCGATTGAAGTGTTATTTGGTCAAATTACAGCACCTAGTTGCTTCCTATAACTACGCTGTATATTCATTGAGTCGATCGCAGAGGGCTGAACCAAAGCAGCATGTAGAATCGAGAGATGGGAACACTGGAAAAGCTCCAGGAGCTCATGATATCAGAAATCTCAGCGGTTGGAGCTCGAGTTTGGAATCTGACTGAGTGGAGTTCAATTAGTTCCCATATTCGAGATCGTCATCTTCAGACTTCCAAGTGCACATCTTATTTAGATTCAAGCACCAGGAAGTTGAACAAGTCGCTCGTGATCTCATGTAGTCTCTGAGTTGCAAATGCAAATTCGAAATTCCGATATGTGTTGAAGATCATGTACAGTATGAATCACATGGTGGCGTCTGAGAGGTTCCAGGAGATCAGGACAGCGCATAATGATGGCCGAGTGTCCCTTACATCTTGACGTTATAATAAATCCACACGTGCTCTGATTGGAGAGGAAACGATTGGTATCATATATCCTATATCACCATTTTATTGGTATCAGATATATTTTTTGCGCATGTGCGCATCTCCTGCAAAAATGATGGCGCCGCTGCAACAGTTTATTCAGTTTGTTATATATTTACTATATCCTACATCAGCATTCACCCAGCCATCCAGTGTTCAATTCCTACATTACGATCACAGCGAGTGAGAATGTCGGAATTGATTGGCCGGTCAAAGAAGACAAACTCAGTTCTTCAGTTTTTCCATGGATCGTTCTCTGAGCTGAGTACAAACCAAATTAGGAACGGGACTACAGAGTGCAAGCTTGGAGCTGAAGTTGCCGCGATCCCCTCATGTACAGTTCTCGGTAGCTGTTTTCCCTCCTGGTATATTGACAAAATCACATCTGATCAGGACAAGATGTGCCCTGTACTTCAGATTTGCGGCGCTACAGCAAGATCCTAGGCCACGTTTGTCAGTGAATGTGACCCCTTACGATCACGACTTGGAGCCCATGGGAGCCCATCCACTTAAATCGTCTTCATTGCTCATACTGGAATCCAAACTACAAGTCGCGTGTCTGGGTTCTGCATAACGTGGTACCATGTTGCTAGAAAGGGTGCCGACGTGAGCCTGATGTGTCGGTGTGACCTGAAGCAAGTGTTTTCGTGCACAGCCAGACAGTGCATGCCAAGTGAATTAGAGCAGTAATGGTTAATTCAATTTTTTTGTTCGCCACAGATTGTTTTTGTGGCTGACTTTTGGTGAGAAGATTGCTCCGGAGTATGATTATGAGCGTCCAGCTCAAGAGGCAACATCTAAAAGATTAGTTAAAATTAGAAGGGATGCTGCTAAATACATTTGAGCTTCTGGTACTGCATGTGCACGACTTGGCACTTGATGGAAACGGGTACCGTGGCCAACGAAGCTTCCAAGCGGACTTTTCTCGTTTTCCAAACATGTAGCCGTCTAATCTGCAGGATGATGGTTAACATGATCAGCTTATTGACAGATTGGCTCTTATATTTTACAACACTTTCCCAATGGCTTCTTTTGGCCATTTATGAGTGAGTAGCATTGGTGGTAGTGTTTCTCAAGGTTTTTCGCTTTTGTGTCCCTGTTCTGTGGGGTTATATCCGCAAGCTCCCCTTCTGGAGCTTTCTCGTCTTCCTTCTGTGCTTCGACTCTATATTCTGCTCACGTAAGATGCCCTAATCATCATCTTGAGATTCTCTGGCAATTTTTGTGGTTCTTTCCAAGCTCCTCCGGCTGCATTTTGATTCATAACTGGGACTGAATTGGTGGGACCTAGAATGGAATTGATGGGTTGTATCGTAGAAGAACTGCGATTAGACTTTTGTCACTAGTATCGGTGTAGAAAGTGCTTCACCAGTGCTCGATTCGAGGATGTTGCAAATGTTTGGACAGTAGAGAAAACTGTGATGGGAATTTCTTGTTTCAGAACCTTCACAAAGGTAAAGTGAAACTGAACTATCGCTTTCACTGTCTGCTTATACATATTATGAACATGGTGTTTCCTCTAGGGCAGTCCCTCGGTAGGCGAGTGTTTTCCTCTCAGATTTCCAGGAGAGATGGAAGACCACCGCCACTTACTGACGATGATCAGTAGCACAAATTGAACGCCTCCTACGCCTCACTCTGTCTATCTTCAATCGATATAATTTCAGTTGAGTTCTTGTAGTCAGTTTTTAAACCATCTGAATCTTCTGTAGGAGTCAAATCTGAAGCATTGGTCTTGAAGTGTCTTGGTTATATATTTTGAGATACTCCATATTGATTAATTATTTTTTGGGGTTAAAACTTTGAAAAGCTCAAAGTTCTACCTACTAAAAAGCTCGAATCGGTGAAGAATTAGTTTGGTAAAGATTCGAGTAACATACGAAGTCGAGCAGACCGTATAAAAACTCTGCATAAGTGAAATATATCGCATCGTATTTTTACAGCATTTGCCTTTGCACATGTTTGGCTTCCGATCTACTCAGTAGGATATCGGAAGGAGTTATTTTATCCTCTCTTTCTCTTTGCAAAAACTACAATTTGTGGCAGTTGTCTAATCATCTTCTCGAATGTGAGTGTAGACATAACTCATGTACTGCGCACGGATACTCTACATCTATGCTTACATCCCTATACCAGCAACTGTGTTTTGATCCAGCATTCACCTTCGAGATCTAGTTCCTCACTGTGATGTGTGCGTCTATGTCCATCTTCTCTCATTGCATGCATCTTATCAGTACTGATCACAGCGGGCTAAGGTTTGAGGTGACGGCTTGGTTTTGGACGTTTAGTGTGAGATATATCAAGTTTCACGTTGGTACTGGACTCCGATTCTTTGACTAGCAGCTACAAATCCTGTCGTCACTGAGTCATGATTAACAGCGTGGCGAGCAGTATACTGCAGTCATGTACCAGGTGTATCAGTAGTCTCGGCCTCTCTGAGATATAAAGTAATTGTCGAAGAAAAAGTTTTGTCTGCACATTCTCCGACCGACGGTGGTTCCATCATGTGTTACAATTAGAGATCAGTCTTCGAAAAAACTAAAATCTACGCGAGCATATGCTTGCATTAGGGCCAATATTGTACCTCGTCCTAAAGTGTCTGGACTTTGGATTGAATTTGTGATCATGATTGTGCTTGACCTAATTTCCGCTGAGGATTACTGGTTCTCTTTCAGCCAGCTTGTAATGCGTTTCTGGACTCACGGAAAGCAATTCTATCAAGCCTAAGACTGTTCTTAGACTGCTTGGACATCAAGCAGTTTGAAAGCATTTATATTCCGGACTATTAGATTCCATATTTTGAGTCTCATAGAGTGAAGCTCTGTGTGATGTGCATTGATCGAATGCAGCAGCACCACGTTGCAACCAATTCTACAGTATTCACCTATGACTAGAAGTTTTCCTAGTGAATATAGCTATCAGGATTGGCTGCATTTTTTAACATGTCCTAAATCAACAGGTGCCTTTCGTTTCAAATTGAGTTCAGTGTGTGGCTCTGGCCTGCTAGTCTGCGCATGCGTGAAGAAGAGGATGCCTCCAAATATCAACTCCTTTTCTTCTGCTCCTGCCTTATGTTCGAAGCTTTCACACATTCACATTGCAATATTACTTCCTATATAGCTAACACTCCTTTGCAGGTACGTATGCTGTTCTTCTGTAGATCTGAAACACAAACACCTGATTTTCCATTCAGGAACAACCCCGCACGTTGGATACTGATCCAGTATCCAAAGTAAGCCATATCTTCACTTTCTTCACACATGTTATGTCTGCATCAAATGTTTTGAACTAGTCTGTATTCGATACGTCTTAATTCTTTTTAAAATTCGACCAGGGACCGTACTTGCCGTTCACAGCTTTGTCTAGAATCTGGGCTTCCCTCACAACTTTAGATTTATTCTGTGATACACATTAACTGAGGAGAAAAAAACTGAATCTTGGGCTTACTATGCCTATGCACTCTGTAAGGTGTGCAATGCATTGTGATCACGAAGCATGTACCAACTGATATCAGGTTTCGTCTGACACCCAAATTTCAAGCCAGCAACCGATTATCCTATTAACATGTATTGTCGTTTATATAAAGATCGCTCGTGTGCTCACATCTGCAGCTGATGATCTACAGGTTCAAGCCCTCTTTGAATGAATTCGGTTGAGGTGGAAGATAGTTTGGGGTCGACTTTTGCTAGGAGTTTCTGGAAGGCTGGTAGCTACCTACAACTGCTGACGAGAATCCGCTGATGGACCTGGTGGCTACGACGATCCAGATATCAATCCACTCCACCTGACATGTGAAGCATTTGGTTTGATTGGGGTGTGCGTTGCTTTAGCACGAGGTGATCCTCCAACAGGTCGGGAGTGTGAAGTACCGACTCAAATGCAGCGTCATCAATCAACTCAATGCACGCTGAGATGAAGAGCCCTCTGTACGTTGGATAACTGTATTGTATGTGCAGTGCAGACGACAAAAGCTAACCTGTGGACAGCAGAAACTACCTTTAGATCCTGGAGCTGAACTAAGCTACGGTAGCTACACTGCCATACAACTACATACAGCAAAAATTAAGCCCTCCATTTGGGCCGGGGCTGGGTCAACATTTTGGAACCGACCCTGTAATCCAACTTCGAACTTCACAGACAGCCCTGGAACAGCCCTGGGCCGGACTGACTGAACAGAAAAGAACAGAGCAGAGAGGTAAATCTTGCTCGATGGAAGTCATAAAGGTCAAAATGACCAAAGGACAACGAGCATGGGCGTTCACGCATCAAACCTTGGCAGAGCTCCATGGTCACATAAGAACTGCTCGGTTTCGACTGGAATCAGCCACAGCGATGCTGCATCCGCTGATCCGCGCTCCTCTGCTAGCAGTGGCAGATACTGCGTATTGGACTTTGATGCTAATGGCAGGGCTTGCAGTGCTAGCAGCGTTCTGTCTTGTGTTGTCGTTGCTTGCCTTGGTACTTTTGGTTCCGTGCACATTTGTTTTCATCAAGGTTATCAATTACGTGCCCTCGGATGAAACATCTTACGAGGATAATGTAGTCGGCACGTCCATCGCCTTGAGCAGCGTTGTGCTCCCCTTCATAATGTCTGGCATTGCCAGCCTTGTCTACTTAAAGTATCCGCATTTGGAGGATATGGACTTCATGGCCGGCTTTTATGATCCATTACCTCTGGCATTGCAAATGGTTGTTTCCTATGGTCTGTTGGAGCTGGGCCTGGTGGCCCTTGTGCTTTTAACTTTCGACTTCTGTGTTGTGATGTACTGGGGTGGCTATGGAGTCTCCGTTTTCCTGCAATTCTGTTATCAGGTGCTCTGGCAAATGCCCTGGTACCTTCTGGTAGCGGTTGCTGTCCCTCTTCCGTTCGTGGTCTTGACGCTCATTCGTAAGTCAAAGCACTTGTTTGAGGTCGACGAGGACGAGCAGTCAGAGGAATTTTGGTTTGGATCCGAGGAGAATGACAATCAAGCCCTGCAACATGAAGGCATGATCCGAACCACAACGGTTTGAGATTGTTTCTTCTGTACGATGTTCATTAGACTAGATTACACTAGATTCTTCGTGATGATCATGCCATTTTCATAGCTGCGCTGCTACTGGATTTAATTTTCTCCTTCAAAATCCATGCCACACACATTCTTCACGTTTGGCTCAACTTCTTATTCTTCTTGTCCCCTTCGGATGTGCTTCTTTCTGCCCATCTCGTAAAGTGTTGGAGACTGAGTGTATGTACTTGTGCTTTGATTCTGATGTGTAGCCCGACTTGTCAATTCGCCTGTGCCAAACTCGTATCACAAATGGTACGAGAACTTTTGGGCAAATAATGATACGACTAGCCTTGAAGGCCACCTTTGGGCAGGAGGCCTAGGTGCTGGCCATGGCCATGAATAGACAGAGGTTCGATCGGTTGGTTGGAAATGAATAATTTGTCGATCTAGTGGATGTTGGATTGACAAGATAATCCACTTACGGCAAACTCTGTTGTGCAAAACAGCTCTCACCAGGCGGAAGGAGTACTAATGATGCGGCCGAGGAGACATGAAATTGGCGTAGGATCCCGGCCATTATTTCAGGAAAGAAGGGAAAGTAAAGGAGAAAGGAGTCTCGATGATAGTACATGATGGGGGTGTCACGAAACTAGAACTGTAACTTCCATTTGGGCTCTTGCAATGAATGAAGAAAGTAACCTGTTAGTACGTGATACTTGCGACTGACCTCTCACTTGTTAATTTTTTTTCAAGCATGCTCTTCCGACTTTTGTGATCATGTCTTACAGGCGAGCTTGAAGCTGCTTGTCCTTCTTCGGTATATGAGTTAGACGTCTTAAGAACGTGAGAGATGTTCTTGAATAAAAGTTTTTGAATCGTATTTTCTCTGGATCCACCAGTCTTTTATCAGACTTAGAAGTACTATCCAGTGTAAGATCACCACGGCTTTGGTCTGATGGCATCGTGTCTTCAATTCTGGCTTCAACTCAAATTCTAGAGCCTGGGAAAAACGGGAGTACTTTGAAATTCTGAGAACAAATTTCAAGCAGAGGAGCTGTAAGCAATTAGTGTAAGTCTACTTTCCACACCATGTCTCAGCTCCATATTCATGTACAGAGCTCCTGCTCCTGACTACACAATGAAGGGGAACTTCAAAATATGTACTAGTGATTTTTAATTATCAAAAGTTCAAAGAATTGTCACTAGTGCTTCTAAGGTTCCTAGGAAGCTTGTGCGTACTTTGGTGCCTTTTAATTAGATCGGCAATCGATAACTCAACTCCATTGCCGTCTGTTATAATAGTGTTCGATGCTCTTAAGAACCTCCGCGGTGCACCCAGAAAATCGAATGGACTTTAAGCGCTTGCAAATGATCCGGCCAATCATATCCAGAATCTCACCTGTAGTGTTCCAGGACTAAATCTGGGATAACTTATAATCAGCAGGATTATACAAAACCTGTCTTCTGGACCTCAGTCATCCCTCTGAGTATGATTCGTCAACATAGTTATCATAACAGGTTTGAAACCTCAGCAAGGGCTCACAAGTGTTGTCCAATGCCAATCCAAAGCAATCATATGCAACGAAGCACTTCCATCTTGAGGTACCCCTGTTTATCCAAGATAAATGAATCTTCTTTGAATAAACTCGATCCCAAGCTGCACAAACCTTGAGAAGAAGACTTACTTAACTTTTGAAAAGCAGCGGTGCCATGAATCTTGCAGAAGATGCAAACCTAGTGGCTTTACATGAAAGTGTTCTAAAGAATTAGCCAGGAAAGGGGAAAAGGGCATGAGATCCTGTCATACCCCATGAGACAAAGCATCTCTTGTATGCCTTAATAGTAACTATAAAGGAAATAACCCCATCCACGTCACTAGCATAGATCTCAAGGATGGAACTATTTGTAATCACAAATCGGGAGGATAACAAAGCTGTCGAGAGTGTCAAACTATCCCCAGTGTAAGTTCCATCTACCCGCCAATATGAAATTGACAAAGATGTGTTTATGTGTGCCAAATGTGCCAAATTTCCTATCACAATAACGTGACATGAACAAGTCTTATTATCACATGGCATGGCATTGCATGAAAAAGGTTGGCTTCTCCACAAACGACAATATTATTGTAGCAAAAAGGCTACTTTGCACTGCGTTGTAGGGTAGTTTACGTGCTTGTTTGCTAAAGAGTGTTGGGAGGAAGGTTGATCACGAGCAGATCACGCTGTAGTGTCGCCATCCAACTGCAAGCGGAGAGGGGACATGCAAATTAGAGACTTCGTTTCATGTGAGCCTTCAAGTTCTACTCTTGCATCCTGTATAAAATACAAGCCCAGTAAATTCAAATCGTATCTCCGCCGCGTTCAGCACGGACTGACAGTGACGAGGTCACGAGCCCGGAACGCTGCGACGCGACGACGGAGAGAAGACAGCGAGACAGCGAGCGCCGAGGACGGAGCCGATTTTCACATCGGCCCGGGAAATTTGAATCAATCTGCACACCGTGAACTGCACCCGTGGCTGTAGTTCGAAATCGGCGCGTCGGGAAGAGAGAGAGAGAGGAGCTCGGCGACCACCACCACCGTGAATCACATGGCCACATCGCCGGCACCGCCCGGCGAAGCGACCGGGTGTTCACATCCTGACGTTGGTGATCTATGTGCCGGCGTCACTGGCTGGACGCGCGTAAATCACCGGGCGCCGGAAGTCGTCCGAGTCGACGACGCTGCTGCTGTGCCAACGAGAATCCTCGAAGGACGTCGCTGTCGTCGGTCGTGAGACTGACGTGCTCCATCAGCTCCAGGGATCCATTTGCCGCACAACGTGCAATCATAGAGTTAGAGGCCCCGCGGGCCCGATTCGTGCTTTCTCTGATCGTATTTGTGCAGGGGGGCGTTGGAGGCGGCAGACGGGCCGGGTCTCGAGCTCATGGACTCATATAGAGCGTAAGGCTTCGGCCGGTTGGATTGCTGCTGCTCTTGGGTTTGCCGTGCTCTTTCTTGGGGTTGTGTGAACTCTTTGTCGTCGATTGCGTGCACTCTCAGGTCGCTGGAGCCTGCGGAAAAGGGCCGGGGTGGCTGTGGGTGCCATCGAATTTAGTGGCGAGTTGTCTCTTTCTCGTACGAGAAGGTGGTGGTCTGTGAGTGAGAGATTTGTTGATTCCTCCGGTTCTGTTTTTGTGGGATATCGAGTAAAGGTTTTCGAGATGACGATGAATGTGAGTGAAGAGATTGAGCGCTTGAAGGAGGAGATCACTCGCCTTGGAAAGCCATGTCCCGATGGCTCCATCAGCGTGAAGTTTGGAACTCTTTTTAATGACGATAGGTGTGCAAATCTTTTTGAGGCCTTGGTGGGCACTCTCCGGGCGGCCAAGAAGAGGAAGCTCATCAAATTCGATGGAGAGCTTCTGCTTCAAGGGGTTCACGACAACGTCGATGTTATCCTGCTCAAGGCTTAAGTGGTCCGACCCGTTGAACTGAAATGGGTTTACTTACATTACGCTTTTCAGGTCCAATTTTTTCCTTGCATAGGCTGATTCTTTGTGGTTGTTTACATCCACGTCAATGGATGTAGTTATTACACCGCAACCTTTTTAGTAATAATAACTGCAACGATGAAATTTTCTGGCTAGAGAAGTGGATCCGTACTTCGTACTAATTAGGACACATCGACGATAAGCAGCATTTTCTGTTTATTTGTCCGATGTCTTCATTTTCGCCTGATCAATCGGTATTCGTGCACTGTATGATAGCATTGGACATGATCAGGCAAATCAAGTCAAATTGTGACCCAGTCTATTCATGACAGGGAAGACAGACATTCGCTCCCTTCCCTCACTTAGACAGGTGATTAACTCGGGTGCATTTGCTCAGATTTGTACATTGTTCCTTATAGAACCTTCAACTTCCTGCATAATTACATCCAGATTTGAAGTCTCGCAATCCAAGCTGCGAAGCGTGTCGTGTACAGTTTATACGGAATGTAGCCAGTCTGGTTTGACCTTGTGACTTTGCTTGTCATTTGTACTACACTCCTTTGCTTTAATTCCGGGCTTCCAAAAGAAAACTTTCAAACTGTCTTACTTTCATCAGGATATATCCATTCAGTGGAAGTTCTCCCAGTTTCTCTTTGATGTAGTACAAAAAGTCTTACACTGCACAAACTTTCGTGTGTTTTAATCAATTGATCAAAAGTGCCAACTGGTGTGGAGGCAACTCAGTGACAGATCCGCAAGCTTCAACTAAATACTAGCCTTGCCGGTTAGAACGGTTCAAGTTCCTCCACACGGGTGAATCATCCCTAAGAAATCAAGTACATTGCAGTAACATCATAAGGCTTATGCCTGGCCGATTACTCTTGGATGACGTGACGGCTTACAGTCTCTAATAGTAGCTTCGGGCAGCACCCGTGCAAAAATGCGCCGCGGAACGCGATTGCACAGGTAGGTAATGTTATATAGCAGCGGAATGGCAGAAAGAGAATTGTCGCTCGGACTTTTGAGGGCACGTTCCTACAGCAAAAGTAACATCTAAAATTATGGTAGTGTGATCAATCAGGTCCATCAGGGAGCGTGGGTCGTGATGTCAATTGCAACGATAGAGACATAATAGAAAATATACCCACGTTTCTATTTGAGACCACAGTCAGGATCCTCAAATACCTCCCAAGGAGGTGATAAAAACTTCAAACTCAAAGCTCACTAACGTCCTCCACGACGCATACCTGGACTGGAAAAAGTTTTCCTTGGATGATATATCAATTTCATTCGTTACATTGAGAGCTCAGTGTAAGCCTAGCCTCTCTTTGGCTGAGAGAGCGGTTGCTACAACCATTATTTTGTCAATGTTTCGTCCGAGTTTCAGTAGGCTAATATTGACCTCCGAAATCCCTCAATCAATACCAAAAATCTAACCAAAAAATGACACTCCGACATCTACCCAAACACAGAAGTCGAGACGGCTTAGAATCATTGTTGCTCTTTATTCATGCCCAAATCCAGATCGGGATATATGCCTGGTGGCCTTTCGAGAGCGACAATTGACAGAAGCTGACCTGAGTTTCCCACTGCATCTGCCCATCCATAATGAGGCTCCGCCCTGCACAAAAACACGTCGTTTGTATAAGAGAAAAGACCCGGCAACGTGCATGACCGTTCGACTTCCCGGGAACCGAAGAGTGTCAACATCCCTCTAACGGTTCAACCGTATAAGTAGAACGACATCGAAGAGTAGGATGTAGAACTTACTGATAGAATGTGCCCTCTTCCACAACACTGTCCCAGCTCTCACCACTCGTACTCTTTCCATACTTATGTACCTTCCTGTCTCACAGATAACAATACGTCAACACCCTCTTTGCCTACATGCTTTTTCAATGACAGTATTTCTCTATTTTACAACTCTGGCAGCGGAGTTGGATCCAGCAATTTACTTCCAAACATCGTCAAGCTATTCGTACGGAGTTACATTTGTAAGAGTTTGGAACTTCTGAGCTTCACAAACAGAAAACGTATCGAGTGCTCTTAGGTTGTGATCTTGTGAGCAATCCTTTACATACGAACTTGGACGAGACATCACGAGACAAAGTGGTTTGAGACAAGTGTAGCATTCGACGAGTACTTTTTTAACAGAAATTAAATGCTGCTCACAAATTCTGCTAAGGGAGAAAGACGAAGTAGAATAGAGCAGATCTGGATTTTTTCCTACACGTACCCATTTCCAAAATGTTCTTCTCCCCACGTACGTGACCAACCTGCTAGTCGGGCCAAATATTTTATCAGTCTTGAATGCCATGACACGAAAGCTTCCAATACAAAATAAATACAGCACACCTCTTCCACAAACGTCTCGACACTGGTAGAACATCTTTCCAGACTTACTTCTTTCAGCAAGAAACTACTGTCAAATCCCTTACTTGTGATATAAACGTTCAGAATACAAGCGACACTCTTCCAATAAAACATAAAGATTCTTGGCCGTAACGAAACAAACATGCCAGCATTAGTGTCATAAAGCTGGGGAGTTTCTGTAATGAGATGAGAGAGAACTTGGACAGGCCATTGTGCTACGTGAAAGCTAGAAACAACTCACGTTCACCAGTGGCAGAATAGTGCCATGTCTCTCCTTGCCGAGTTCCAATACCAACATTGAACCTTTCCTCCCACTTGTCCCCCCACTTTGTTCCCATGTCCGTCTCCGCCCACTTGTCAGTCCTACAACAATCGAACGCTTAGACTACATAGCAAGCTGTTCACTTCGACAATTACATGATTTAAAGGCTTATAGCAAATAGGATAGTTCTCATCCGACAAAACTTAACAGAAAAAAACTGGACTGTGACTGACGCGTTTGGTCAACATAAGAATCTGATGACGACACAAATTCATTCCCCTCTCGGAATCAGACTGGCATGGAGCAGGAACAGGACCCGAACCAACGGCACGCATATTTATTCCTGACGAGCTCATTCTTCATCTAAACATAATTGACTATGCCGAAAGCAAGGCCTCTATCTAGGTAACTCTACAAGAGAAGGCTTACCATTTCAGAACTGCTCCTCTGCCATCGTACTGCTCACCCCATTTTTCCCACCATCCTTGGTCGTTCAACCTGCCGTACTTATGAGCACCTTTTTCAGACCAACCTTTCGCATTGTACTTCTCCCACCTGAAAAAAATGCACTGACTGATAAGTATCCAAATAACGACACCGTTTGATAGGAGATGAGACATGTGAATGACACAAAGGGTTCACTTGCAACACGGAACTATAAACCCGACTTCTCACAAATAAATAAATCCGCTCACAGATTGATTGGTGCATTATGTGTATTTCATGAATGCGACCAAAAATATTGCAAGTCACAAGAACTCAACTACTTTGCGACATGCTAATTGTAGATGAAAATTCAAAACTAAGTCAGGAGCTTGGTTAGACTCGGTAACTAGTACTCAGCAGCTTCCCACAGTTGGTCCATAACGTTCAAACTTCGCAAGAAATATCAATGACATAAATTAGTACGAGTATAAGAGTCAAAGTTTGTCGACGGAGTATCTACTGCATATGAATATACTTGATTACTGGTTCCTCACCATTTCTCGTACCAACCAGCAGTGCCACTTCCTGACTTAGCTTGCTTTTGAGCGCTCTTCTCGATCCTCGCAAGATTGCTACTCATGAGAGCCACACAAAACAACTTTAGGGATGGAGGAAGAAACTAGTAAAATCCCGACACTGGTTATGTTCCTTAGCGTCCGCGGGGCTCCATCGGGAGTATGGACAGTTAGGCAGGACCACCGATGATAACAAGAACTTCAAGATTACTTGTAGGAGCAGGGCAAGAGTATAATGGTGCGAAGAAAGCCAATCGAAACTTCCGAATCCGGGGAACAGATGGACTTACCTCCAATCATCCTGCCGGAGAATTTCCTGCCACGTTTCCCACCAAGTATCTCCTTGAGCATTCTTTCCGGACTTCTCGGCACCTATCTTAAGCCAAACCAGAGTAAGAACTAGATACAGTACAACTTGGATCGAGATCCCTACCTCCAAATAACACGTCTGCTTTCTTACAGTTGAACAGATCGGTGATATATTGAACATGGTGTTGAGTCCGGAAAAACTGAGAATCTTGTTACATACCAAGTTCTTTATAACCAGTCCAGTCACTTTTCTCCCACCACTGCAATCAACAGTGAGCTCATGAGCATGAAGTATGACCAGTACTGAGAATGACCCACACGCTACACTTGTGCATCTGTGTGTCCAAGCAGGACGCACAGTTAATATTGGTAAAAGCTGTTTTTAGTTCAAAGACTCCAAGTTTCACAGACACTTGCTTGCATGGCAACAGCTAATACCGGAGAAGTAAATATGAAAATAAAAGACGGAGCAGAGGATTTCCACACCAGCAAAGCGGATCACCCTATCGATAGTTCAGTATACCAGTACAAGCAACCACCGCTCGGCCTCTTGAAGTGATGCGACTATCGAGAAAAACTTTGCGTCATATATTTCTAATGAAAAGACATGTGAGGACATTCACGAATTCAACTAAAGAACATATCTGAAACGATCAATGCGGGGCAGACTTATGTCAAATTTACTAGGGAAACATATGTGTGCATACAGCTTCTTTCCATTCTGAAGTTCCATCCGCATTCTTGCCACCCATAACTGTCCAGCGACAACGATAGCCATTGTCTCCAAGATCCTCCCCGCTTTCACGATACCAAGTACTGCCATCTTCATTCACCCCTGACTCACTTGTCTTCTCATTCTTCAAGTTGATGCCCCAGTCCTTCTCACTGGCTATTCCCGTGTCTACACCCCAAACGCACCAAACTCAATCACCAAAAGCGATATGAAAACAGCTTATCCTGTCAATTGCCAGAAGCAATAACAGCATTACCACAATTCGCAAGTGCAGACATCCTCTGAAGGAGTAAACTCCATTGCGTCGCCTTCTCAGAGCCCTCTACCATCAACCCATGGGAAGAAGCCTTGCTTCACCAGTATGTACTCTTCACTCAAAATTTAGTCTCTCAGCTTTGAGAACTCAATAGCAAGATTGCACTAATTACCTCTCTTAGGTGGTGTATCCCGTGAATGGGGAATGCAATTCCGAAGAGTTCGCCTGAGTGACACATCGTCAGGGTCTGTACCTCGTCTCGGCCTGGAAAACCAAACCGCAAATACAAGACATTTTAGATTTCGTCAAGAAACTGATCCAGATCTTCGGTGCTATTTGGTATCAAATTTGTGCTGCTTTTCTCGAGAATCGAGAAGGAGAAAGAGCATTCTCACGAGTGCCACATTCAGCAGCAAGTGAGTACAAATTTCTTGCAACTCTGGACACAAATTGCGTCTGCTTCCTCCGCGTTGGACAGAGTGGATCCTCCGCTTTCATATCACACGAGAAGAGTACATAAAGCATGCGCAACGTAACGCCATATACGAAGCTAAGCAAAGACAAACGTTGTTTAAGGAGGATATTCAAGATCATCTCCAATCAGTAATCAAAGCGATTTTCATGTGGATGGAATCTCTTGTCTCTCGTAATACGGGTCTCTATTCATGAGCAAGCTCGACCAGAATCGAACTGGCCACGCTTGTAAGTAAAGGCTAGACTACGGACGTACTAACGTCAACTTAATCGAAAGAAATTCACAAGTTTCAAAAGCCGCTTTTGATGCTACAATTATCCACATAACCCTTACTTCGATAGGGGAACCGTAAAGAAGGTAAGCAGTTCAAAATAGATGTTCTCGAATTCTTATCTGCAAAATTGGTCTCAGACGACACAACATTTTCCTAAATTAAAAAGGGACAACAAGGCTATAACGTTCGCACGCGAGAATGTCTTTGAGGCGAAGTTGGGTTACTATCTCAAAAACCACCTGGCAAAATAAGATATCGAAGTACCTATGTAGCGCCTCAATGTAGGGTAAATATACTTGCCTCGCGGATGTGAGAGGCTGAGGATGTACAGAGTCTGGTCTCTGAAGGGGGCGAATGTGGTTTGCACCGTGGACAGGCCCTCCTCGGTACGACCCCCTGCCCAATTCCACTTCGGAGGGCCCACCATTCCTCCTTCCCGTAAGGCCTTTAAGGACATAGCCCTCTAAAATCCATGACCAAGGCTCCTCCACAACTCGGCTGCCTAACAAGCTTCCCAAATTCCTCTTCCTGTGAGAAAAGCAAACCACCCTTCCGTCATCCTTTGTCCTCCGCTGCTGCTGCGGCAGTGATTGAGAGGAGCATGACGAATGCCTCTTATTTGGAAACAGGGATTTTCTGCCTTCTCCGGCCACCTCACCCCCCGAACACCCATTCAAAACGGAACCGCGACAACCTGTGCGACTCGAGGGAATCCCGGCGGTTTTTGAAATCCACAAACGCGCAGCACTACTCAGGGAACTTCTGCTAGCACCTTCCAGCAATGTCTTCTGCCGTGTCCGAGAACGAAGCCTGCCATTTCTAAAGGATTCAGGTATTGTGTCCTTCTCGAAACAGAGAATGTTTGCTACTGCCCAAGTAGAGCCGCTTCCGGGGCAGCGAAACCATGGGTTCAACATCTGAAGAAAGCCTTGGTGACGCAGAGCACGGAGTCACGACAGAGCCAGAAGCGCAATTGAAGAACCCCAGCCTTCCAAGTACGTCCAAAGCCATTCACTCATTCACCCCTCCTCTCTTAAGGAGGGGAGCTCAATAAAATCTGCCAAAAGAGTTCCAACCTATCACCCCGCTGCCACATTTCAGATCATACTCCTCGATATATGCAGAGTTCGTTGCCGCATCCAAGTACAACTTTTCTTTGTTTTTCTGCATTATCCAAAATAGAACATCAACGTCCACCTTAGCAGGCCTGAAGTAGAGCCCTGTAACTTCAACTGCGCAGCAAGGACATGACGGCCGTGCACCACTGATGGTCGACGAGTACACATGCCCAAGCTCGCATACCGTCCGTCGGAAAGGGATAGTTATTATGAGCCAAAAGACATTCAACAGATTTAGATAGCAAGTTCATGGAATCATATACGTTTTGAACGCAAGGTGATCACTTAAGCACTTCTCTGTACGACGGGGAGGCTCGAACCATCAGAAAACAAGACCGCCATCCCGAAGAAAGGTTCAAAAAATCGGAAGTCCAACGCGCCAACAAAAAAAAATTAATTTAAAAAAAATTGAGCGTAGCTAATTCGCCCGACAGCCATGTCATGGTAAACGGACAGCCCAAAGATTGATCAAAAACCGAAAATAACTCGAATCAGCGACAAATGTTAAGGTTAGAAAACAGTCATGACAAGATGGACACCAAACAGGAAAAGAATGCAATTGTTCTTTGCTCCATGCTGGGTACGGGCATTTTTACATCGTGGTCAAACATTGCAAGCCAGCAAATCTCGTAGCGCCGTCGCGAATGATCCCTCAGGCTGGCAGACGAGCACAATTGGATCATGCTCGTCAGTCACTCGCATCTTAGATTGTAGACACACAAATAATCCTACGCACAGCCTGAATCTCTTTTGTCAATTACACAACTTCAGCCCTCCCGACCCCGCGTGTAACTACCTTCCCTGGTCCCTCACATTCATCCGGAGACAAAATCCTCAACCTCCTGCGGCAATCACTCGACCTCACCACTCGCTGACCGCTCCCCAACGAACACCGACTCGGCCTAGCCCAAAGAGCCAAACAAAGGCCCCCAAACTTTCAATCAACCGAGCCAGCAAGTCGCACCACCACCTTCACTCACTCAGTCACAGGGTCAGTCACATCGATCAGTCCCACGTCACGTAAGTTTAGCATACGTGCGATAACTCTGGCGGACTCTGCAGCCGTTCGAGTACCAACTCATTGCGCCACGGACCAAGCTGAGCCTCGCATGACCTCTCGAGCGCCACAGGCAGCAGGAGCAGGAGGACGAGGCAGTTGAACGAGGGCGAACAGAAGCACCTGATTGGCAAAAGTTGGCATGGCAGACACAAGGCCATTATATACCTCTCCTCCACCATAGATAGCTCGAATTTCCGACAAGTCAGCCTCCTCCGCCCTGCTCCGCTTCGCGTCTCTGCTTCCACGACTCCAAACTCCCTACCTCGCTCTCGCGGGCAGCAGGAGCAGCAGAATCGCCACCATCATCATCGTTCTTTGTTTCGATTAGCCCCCTGAGCCCCCCTCCCCAGCCTCCCTCCCGCGCCGGCGTGATCCTTCCTCGGCCCGGACTCGCAGCAGCAGCAGCACCCGCACCCAAAAGCCTCTTAATTTCTTGCCCTTCCTCCGCGATCCTGCGGGGATGGATTTTTCCCTTCCAATTATTCATGGTCCGCTTCTCCTTCCCTTTGTTTATTTTCCTATCTCGCTCGCGCTCCTCTTCTTTACCCTTTCTTTGCAATTTCCTTCGTCCGCTGCCCAGAGCCCGGCCCTGGCATGCCTGCCCGAGCCTGGGCAATCTTGCATTGCGCGTCCACTTGGAGCCTGCGGGCGCTCGGATACGGGGAGAGGGCGGGCCCCACCCTCCCTCTGGGCTGCGAGAGCAGCAGCCGCGGGGATTTTCTCTATCCAGTCTGCGCGGTGCTTCGGGGTCGAGAGTTGGGGCCGTTGGATACGCGATCCGAGGGGCGGGGAGGGGCGGGGAGCGTTTCCTGTGGTGAAATGGCCGTTGGGTCCAGCGCGGGAGTTAGCGGGCGGGGTTACTTACCGGCCAGTGGAAGCGCGCCCCTAAAAGCGGGAAATATATGTCGGGCTCGACACGTGGTGCGATATGATTGCCTTGCGTGGTGCATCACTCCTATTTAGAGGTTTGTTGGACCCTGCATGTGCTGATGTCGAGTCCGGACTCCGGACTCGGTTGCACCTTTGGAGTGGATATGGTTGTTATAGTCGTTGATGACACGGTCCGTCTGAACCCCCCATCTGTACCAAAACCGGCACCGATGCCATTCTGCACAGCAGCTCTGTGTCCTCTGCCTACCATGTACATGGAACCACTCCCGAATTGCGAATTGCAATTTCTCTGTTTGATTATCTTGTGAATGAAAACGCGACGAGTGTTCCAACTGGATCACGAAACAACAGACTTCAAGGACGAAGACCACAACAAACATCATCAGTCAAAGGATGCCGGAGGTAGACCTGACTCGTAAGAATAATTATAATATTAAGTTTTGTATCTTATGTACCTTTTGTTTCGTCATCAAGCTTTGTCCTCTGTATCTGATACGTGGCGATCATGTACGCATGCAAGCGTAAAATTTTCTTATAAACAAGGAGATGCACTGAGGACAATTTTCAATTAGTTTTCTCGCAAAAAAAAAGAAGTTAAAAGGCTCTTTCTTTGGGCTGCTTTTCTCATTCATAATGCGATAAAAGGATAAATTTCACACATAATTCTCAAAAGGACACGTTACCTGCTGATTCCTAGGGTAAAAAGAGAAGAAATCTGACGACCACATACATTTTACCTTTCACAAGACTGGACATGTGTTCCGCTTTAGAGTTCATATTCTTGAGCATGAAGGATCTACTAGACAGCACAACACTTTTTTTCTATGCACTACCTTGAGGAGTTTCAAGTGAGCATATCAACAAAAAGGCTACGTATTTCTGCTATCCAAATAGAAATACAATATTATATGTTGGACCCAATTTAGTATGGGCTTTGAGATAGAGGGGGCAAAGTCGATATCAATTTGAATGGAATGCTGTCTGCGTAGACATGTGACACGTACCCACACCGAATTTGACATATTCAAGTAGTTATTCTATCCACACCTGTATGATGAGATGGGACGAGGCGTTTGCATCTCGCAAATTCAAAGCAGTTGAGTTTCAGCATGTAGTCACTTCAGCTGATGGGCGCAATTGTCAGCCGAGAATCTAATCCTTGTCCTTGAGGCTCTATAAATCCGATTCATGAAAATGTTCATGACCTCGAACTCAGTGTGGATAAGTTTTTAGCTTTTCAGAACGTCTGAATATCACTTATCCAATTTGTTGTACTATTTTTCGCTGCTTGCTTAGGTCACAAGAGGAAAAGATGGTCGATTCGGTCTATTGCTTCTCCCTCGTTTAACGGATCAGCTGATCTATTGTGGAGGTCACGCACCTCATCGCTCCTTTGCCCGTTCGTCGTTTTAAACGCAGCAGGTTTCGTTGACGTCGTCCTGCAGGTGGGAATGTGCACGTGTAATCTTCTCCTGTAAAGTCTTCCTACTCAATGGCTTGTGCTCGGATCGGCTCGTGAAATTGTGGGTATGAACCATCAAGGTAAAGGAGAACTGTGACCCATAGAAATACTTCTCCTTCAACTTAGCCCTCTATTCAAATATATGTACGAAATATTCCTGTTTCAACCACATACAGTAGATAGAGGTAGTAATGAGCATTTCCCTTATCATTCTCCTCCGAGACAAAGGAATTTTAGCTACTTACAATATATTATTTGATTTCGTGAGTCTTGATTATACTAATGTATGATGTGATGGGATATGTATGTGCATGTATGTAGAGTCATCCCTAATTAGTTAAGTGTGTGCAAGCAAAGCATATAAAGCGATTTGAACTAGTGCAATTAGTATTATTCACATTGAACTGCCATTAGGGTCGATAACACCATTATGAGACCTAGGGCTCAAGGGGTAGCGTTGTCGCATGGACAAAGCTTTACTCTGAGAACGCCTGAGCGTCTGGCTGTAGAAGAACTCTCCTCGTCCTCGTGTGAACTGACAATCACCTTCTCTTTCATCTCCTCATCTCTCCATGCCCAACTCGTTGCACCCGGTAAACTCCAGCAGAAGACGATCATTGTAACCAACGATTGAACCGTTAACTCTTAGCCAAACTTCGGAGAAAAGTACTTTGCAACAATTCATAACTCTCGGGAAAGTTTCACATGCTTTTCAATTCTAGATCTCTCGTTACAAATGTCGAACTATACCCTGTGTCACAAGGCGATATGCAGACCCTTGCACACTAAAACCACTATAAACTCCAATCCTTTGATCCAATTGCACTCAAATTTCGCAAGAAAACGACTTATCATCCAAGCTTCAACTCTGTCAAGTTTTATTGACCAATCTTATCGATAGCATGAGTTATGATCGTCGAACTAAATCTGTAACAGTCATTGCAATCCTGCAATTCAGGCGTGTACATAAATTTCAAACTACTTGCTTTTGCACTCAAAACTCAACCAATCGAGCTGAAATTTCGATCAAATCGCAAATTCGAGTTGTAAACTCTGTGTCTATCGAATCCGATCTGTCAAAGCCTTCATAGAACGCTCAGAATTCACTCAAACTCTCCCATTGGTCCAAATTTCACTCTCCCACTTCAAATCACCACACCGGAGTGTCAGCTTGCTCAATCGCCTTCATTCTTGAGCCAAAATCCTAGCTCTCCTCGTCAGCTCTCCAACCCTATCCTTCAATCCTGAAAAACTCCCTTCGAAGGCTCCCGAAACTCCTCAAAACCCCAAAGAACTTGCCCAAGTGCTCTCATTGGTCTAAATTTCCCAACCAATGAGAATGAAGAGTTCCATTTTGACCACTAGTTGGCCAAATTAGCCACAACTAACTTAGAGATTAACAACTAGCCTAAAAACACTACTTAGCCATCATATAGATAATACGAGTTATTGCTAATAAAGAGTCAAAATAACCACTCGAATCCGGTTAAGTATAAACGGAACAACAAAAGGGACCGGGGAGTTTATAACTTGAGTATAATACTCCTCGCCAAAATTCCTAACAATCAACTCCCTATGACTTGCCTTTGGTAGACAGTAGTGATGGACGAGGGGACCCATGTGTTGAAAGGCGCCACTATCGGCAAGTTTAGGTCCATAATGCTAATATCAAATCAAAACATAGACCGTTAAGTCCCAAGTCGCGCCCGTGAAAACAATTGGCGTAATGAAAGGATGCGGGGAGTTTATCACCACTTCCATAAAGCTATCTCCAAAGTGATACACTAACCATGCCCTAAAGTGATCACGATGTAGACACCGGATGCTTATCACAAACGGATTGGGCATCGGTATATCCGGAGGATCATACCGCCTCTATCCATGTCCCACGTTGGCTCCACTTCTATCGGATAAGCTCCTTAGTCAGCGACATTCTAGACCTCCCCCCTTTCCTTTCGACTCCAACCACGCTTTATATCCGATAAAGTCCAAGATGATATCCCTTGGATCCTTATCTACATCCTGGCCCTAGGATGACAATCCAACCGTGGCCTCTTAACAGCCTTACAATGAGCCGTCGGCCATCCTGACCTAAAATATCGTCAAAATATCGCCGTCATCTCAACAGATCTGAAGATGACACATGTCATCATCTTCTCATAGTAGCCGTGTCACAACACGACAGCGTTGGAATTAGAACTGCTTGGGATGCAATTTTCGAAATTGAGCATTTGATAGTGTGGATATGGTGGATAGTAACTAGTGCTGGAACCTGGAATCTTTGAATCACAAAATGGATTTAGTTTGATTGTAATCTTACATTTTCTAACATTTATGTATTTCCATACATCATTTTCCTTTTCCATATGGTTTCATAGATTGAAGTATGTGGTTCCTTACACTTGATTACTCCCCTTTTTCCAAGTGATTTCACATGTTAAGTTCCAAGAGAAACCTCATCCAAAGGAATTCTTTGAAATGTTATCTTGTTGACTGAGGTCCTTGATGCTAAATTCTCATCGTCAATACTGTATACCAAGGGCCAATCCTAACATCTAGTATTAAGAAAAGAAGAACCTTACATCGCAGAAAACCTATTAAAAAACCTGCCAATTATGAGGAAATGTACTTGTGGACGTTTTGATAATAGAAAAAATTATTATGATAAATTTGTATTAGGATCTATGTATTATGCATATGCACTACATACTCAATGCAAATCTAGATATGATTCTCTTTATTAAACACAATCCAACACTAGCTTGGCAATTTCTTCTCTATTTATTTAGATTTTCTTGCATCCTCTAAAAATTACATGAAAAGAGGCTATAACATCAACTCTACATTGCACTAGCTTTGCAGCCATGAAGACAGGATATCAGAACGATTAAACTTCGACCAATGGTGTCATTCTTCACTAGAATGTAAAACAAAATAAAATCTGGTACTGAAAGAGTCTTTTGCATTCGACTTATATATATCAATACGGTTAGATGGCTACTTGGCCTACAACAAGCGTCTTCATATTTCAAAGCCTTATCCTGCGATGTGCACCACCGCGAATATATTGCATTTCAGCAATACTGTTTGCTTTATATGCTATATTTCTAGGGAAAATTCAATTGGATCGAATATTCCTGAAATGTGAAGTGTATTTCTGTAAAATTCCTAGTTTCTGTAAGCCAGGTCGATGTAATGATAATGACGTTGAATGAGAACCCATTCAACTTAACATTGCACAAATAAATGAACTGCTTCAGAACATTCTCTGAAATTTTTTTCCCAATAATTGAAATTCATAGGGAACAGAAAATCTAGAAAAGGGAGCCTATGTGTGTGTCATATGAAATAGACATTGAAGTAACTATAGATAGATGGACAATTATATGATCAAGATCTTCATTTCTTTGAGTTCTTGTATATGAGACAACTTTACCCGTCCTTCTCAGTCATATTATCTCCTATTGTTATTGAAATGTACTTGTAGTTAAAACTTTTGAAACTGATAACATTGAATTCATGCACTATTGATGTTTATTTATTTATGTAAATTTTTTTCCCGTACTCGGAAAATATTATTTCCTCGCTTTGAAGAGGTGCGAACCGACCCTGACTGGAAGCCTCTAAAGGGGGCCCACGAGGCGGTACAGGAAGTACTAAAGATTGTATTGAAGAAGCTGGAGAAAATTTGCTTGGTTCACACGCTAGATTACCGGGCGTAAATTCTCGGCCAAGACCGCAGGGACGAATGTCAGCCGCTAGAAAGTCTGAGGCAGAGAAGGAGGGCACTGGGGACGACAGTCAGCGGACAGGAAGAAGACGGTTGGAATTACCCAGAATTCATTCCAAGCTGGTGCCGACAAGGATTGCGACACTTGACATCACGGGCAGGCTCGCGTTCACAGCCGCAATTTTGCCACGTGTGCGAGACTCCGGCACAATCCTCCTACTCTACGCCACCCGAGCCTTCCAGCAGCCAATCTTGTGGTTCGCATCTGCTTGTACCTCACTGGTGGAACATTTTCAGCCACTACGGTGTACCGATTGCTCAAAGTCAGCTGCCACGTTTCGCCAACTCAGCTCTGAGTCAGCTCAATGAATACCAGCCTCTAGTCTAATTTTTAAACTCGTCAAAGTCATTAATAACGATGTGGCAGGATGTGGCACCAAGTCATGGCCAAGGATTTTGCCTGCCTCGTGTCCTAAAAGTACCTCGAACCTCGAACCTGTACCTCGAACTGCCGCATTCATCTGCTGACGTAAATCTACTTAGCCGGACGCATGTCCTTTGCGTTTATCGGATTCTAGGGTTAGGGCTGGACACTCAAAGAGCACGGGAATTTGAAACAGTCAATCGATCGAGTGTCAGGAAAATTCGAAGCTATGGTGGAAGTAGGAACCATGAGGGAGGATACCGGAAATCAGGAGCAATTGGACAAGGAAGTATTGCTATGTCTGGATTCTGTGCATCAGCTTCTGAAACGCCGCGAAATTTTGCATCAAACTTTGCGCCAGGTTGGTCATATGTTGTTTTAGAGCCCTACGAACACACGTTTTGATTCGGTGCATTTGCTGATCCACAGCATTGTGAGGACCGGGTTTGTATTATACAATTCACTTTTTTAAGGTGTACACTAGATCTACGCGTTACACCTTTTTGGTTGAGCTGGAGCATTCATGTGTTACAGAGAGGAGATGACGACAATCTTGTACGCTTAGAGTCGCAGATCAGGAACTGGACGGTGAGATGAAGTGAAGCAAGTATGGACTGTCACTGATTAGTATTGTAGTTGAAATTGATCCGCGTAGCAATTTTTTGGGGTCATTATCACGACATTTACGCTTGGATTTACTCTGGTGGAACTGCAACTCATGAGGGAGCACGATGCTGATGAGCACCCTCGATGTGGTTTATAGGGATGGATGGAACTTACCAGTGCTCGATATATTATGGGACCCGCTCGCATCAGCTCCCCACTTTTCAGCCTCAAGCCACATGCCCCCTCGGCTGTTGTTGATGTGAGGGGAGCACATGCGGTTTCTACAGGTATGGCATTCAGTGTAATCCAGGTGTCCTACGTTTGCGAGAGCCCGGAATATACAATTGCTTAAGAGTTGAAATCCGATCTATTGGTAGTGCGACGCAATTGATCACACAATCACTTGGATACAAGATTGGAAGGACTGGTTTTGAAAGTCTGATAACTTCAATGCATCGAGATGGGAAAATTTGAATCTACAAACCACAGATCTGGTTTTTGGGGGCACCACTTTTGGAATTGAAGAGCGGGGTATGGGGGGTGGGGGGGAGAAGAACCAAACATCTAGCAAACCTTTAAACTGCCAAATTGACCAGTCACTGGATCTAATCGAATCATGAATGAAATCAAACCTGACTTTTTGTTCGAAATTGCTTGAGTCGTAGAGAAATTGCTGTTGTCACTAAGACGCTGCAACAGTTTCTTAACTGAACAGTAATCAACTACATATTTGCGACGAACGTCTAAGAATTATTTGCAAAGTAGTGAGGTTATTCTTAAGAAAGAAAATTTCACGTAGACTCAGGTCTTCTGTTGTTCGTCTTTCGGCTCATTATCAGCACGTCGTGTCTTATATTAGAGGTTGCTAATACTCAGCTGTGTCTCACGGTTCTCGAGAAGAAGACTCCTATTATGTATAGTGTACATTATACAACATCTGTCATTCTGGTCATATTCCCAGAGACCAGCAGGCTAATGTGTGAGTAATATACCTTCGTCCAACTCGAGCTTAACTCGAAGTTCGTCTGTTGGTTGCAGGGAAAGTTGATGTCTCAGAGCTTGAAGAAGAGAGTGCTCAAGTGGTGATTACAGGTCCGGTAGCTTTTCATTTGGTAAGAAACCGGGAGGAGAAAGAACAAAAGTTTTCTTTGACGAAGTTGAGTGACTTGACGATCAGTGAGAAGAAACATCCGGCACAACTCCGACGACGTCTCACTTCGACAGCAAGTGGTGGGTTCTTGTTTGTTCTGTACATTCGTCCCCAGCTGCTTACTGGTCCTTCATGCGGCTTTGCATCTCCAAAGCCGGTCCAATCCTCGCTTGATGTTTCATGTATCGGTGCTCCTACATACATTTTGCTTGGAAGCTGTGCCTAAACCCTATAGAGTGGAATTGGGAGGTGATAATTGAGGTGTAATGTTCTCATGTTGGAATTTGAGATGAAATTTTTCTTTCTAGTGCAGTGAGGGAACAAATTGGACTCGTTATGTCAAGACTCTTACCTGATTTTCAAAATAGGTAGAAATTGAACATGATGAGAGGAAGGATCGATGGGAAATCAAGAATCTGTCCGACGACTCTGCAACGGAATCTGATGATGAACTGACTCTTGCTGAGGTACAGTTCTGACCGTTACACGATGTATGGGCGTTCGTGTTTTGCCGCTTTTGGCAGTACATTCTTTCCATCAGCGATGTTTCGTTTGGGAAGGGTTCGTACTTCGCCTTTGGCAATTATTTGTTTGTGGAAATGCCCTAGGCCAGCGTGGGATAGTGTAGTTTCCCTTTCTGAGCCGTTTTGGTGAACGAACAGGGTTCGAAGGACACCACCCAACCTCTTTATTGGTTCGGAGCTCTGGTATCTCCGCACTTGCGTTCCGCACAGAGTAACTTTTCAAAAGGTAGTCCTCATTCTTTGAGTTTATTGGGCTGCAATTGTCAAACGAAAGTCTGTCGACAAATAGTTCTGTTAGCGTCATGCAAACATTAGTCTAAGTTCCTTGGGAAAGAAACGTGAGTTATGATTTGTTTTCGCTTACTCTGTGGAAGCTTGTCATATGGATGGTAACATCTGGTTCAATCACAACTGCTTATTCCATGCGTTGCTGGTTTGTCGATTACAGCTCTTGATATAGTTGTGGAGCTATTGAACGCACAAAACGAAGCTGCGCACGCACACGGTAACGTATTGAGTCTTCGAAGGGCAGCTATGGAGAATTGAGAATTGTCGTTAGTCACCAGGGAGGAGGGCGCGGTCGATACCAGCATGAAGGCTGTATTCTATACTTACAATCCCCGTATACAATAATCATTTCGAATAAGACTAGACCGTGGGGTCAGAGGCGCAAGCTGCATCTGGGTTCGAAGCCGAGGTTGCGCAAGGATATGATTATTGTTTGATCTCATAGGCGGCTAGTTCTGGGATACTGTTTAGCTTGGCCCCGACCATCAGGAGAGGAGTATTTGTTGTAAATATCATACATAAGTCACACACTATGGAAGTTTTTCATAGACTGTTCATTTTCTTGGATTATGAGCTAGGAATAACAAGCGGATCCATCATATCGTCGGAATTCTCTGACATGCATGTAATTCATTCTTTTGTTACCTTTCTCACTTACAAAGTAATTTCAAATTTGGAAGATGAAGTGCTGGAAAGAGTGGTACACCGAATCACTGACATAGAAATTACAGAAGAAGAAAATGCTCACAACCTTTTTGAATGATATGATTCCGCCGTGTGCGCAGTGTTTGGGGTTAAATTCTACATGTTAGACTGTAGCATTGATGAATATTGGGATTTCGTCTGATCCTTGATATCAGTCTTTACAAGTTATGGTAAAGGTATGGTGTGACTGGGAAATTGGATTGATCGAAAGCTATTTATTCAACTTGAAATCCAGAGTCATAAGTGGCTGACGTTTTATTAAATTTGAGGTTCGAGGATTGTTTTTTCGACCTTATTTTAGAGCTTAACACAAGTTCAATCGTTCAGTGATGAAGTCAGATGCCGGTGTTGTATTTTCCAAGTTCTTGTTTGAATTTCAAGTCCAAAGTCAACATACGAATTGTCCCGTTTCGGTTTGGCAATCAAACTACGCGTTAGTACTGTACTGCCAATACCATTCACGCAGCTAACTTTTCCCGCATGAGCCATAAGCGGATAAAACCAAGCGGTTACCAGATTGAGTAAATTTCAGAATCAAATTTGTAGGTACACAAAAAACTGGAAACTTGAATTTTCTTGGATGTCCTAGTCTCAACGAAAGGAATGAGCCTAAGAATGCTTAAAGTGGCTCCTTGTCGTATTGTGTGAAAGAAAAGATACAAACTGGGAATGTGTAAAATGTGAGATAACTGCCAAATCCTTCCCCAAATAAAATCTTGTAGAAAGTTTCTTCAACTGGAGAGTGCAAAAGAGAAAGCATATAAACTATAAGATAATTATTACCTCGTACTTCCAAGAAAATGTTATAAAATTGTTCTCAATGGGAAAGTGCAAAAGATAATACATATCTTTTGTGTTTTAACATCCCAATTTGAAAATCTCTTGAGGATGTTTGACTGTTCTAACATCTATATTTTCATCCTTAAATATATCTCAATTTGCATCTTTTAGCACATCTTCATCTTACGTAATTGAATCCCAAGTCTTTTTCAAGCCACATTGCTCCCAAGCTCTCATAGTTAGAATTAGTTTACCTCCTCTTTTTTCATACATACATAGTAGATTTTCATAAGGAATAATTCAAATCCTTCCCATCATATAATCAAGCTTAGTTCATTAGATGGATGTTCATGTTTTGAGATTTAAACTACCGACCCCATACACCTCACAAAAAAATTTTGAACTTCAAATTTCCAGGACTTGTAGATCACTACATCAACAGTAATTTAGATTGTTGGCAAATACATATGTAAGGTAGCTAATTCTCCAACCTGAGAATGAATTCTCTACTCCTATGAACACTATTATAGTCCCTTCTACAAAGAGGGAAACCCATTAATATAGCAAAAAGGATAGGAAGACCCCCATCACGTCTTATAGGGATGAAACCTATGGGATAGGATGGGGCTAGGTCCCAATAGCATCACAATGGGAAATATGTCATATTGCACCTAAGATATCCAAACTATCTAGATCAAACAATCTACATATTGATGGAGCGTCCAAAGAAGCATCACCTAACGTGATTGCATCAGCAATGGATACACATTTCCTAACATAAGCTACACAATATGATAAAGGAAGTGATACCATATCGCATAGTATGGTAGGCTCTCTCGCACTCTTTCACGAATGTGTCGAAGTCAGCATCCATAGCTCCATATAACTTCAAGGCTAGAGGAACAAAGAAGTGAACTTTCTACATACCCCTATACTTGGAGACCTTGGCTGTTGTCGCTCCACTAACCAACCATCCATCTAGGAGGATGGATAATCATCCCTCCGAAACTATATCACATGTAGGATCTGTAACACAACGTTTACAATAATAACCTAGTCCTCCTGAACCAAGTATAGGTATGTCCTAATCCAAGTCGATCGCAAGGCATATCAACATTCCCTCCATGTGAGATATTCATCCTCTCGTGCCATAGCAACTATACCGCCTCATAACCTTATGATGTGGTGACTCCAAACTGGTGTGGACAAAGGTTTTGTTGGAAGTGGAAACAATGCTGAAGGATCACAATAGAACTAACAAGGTGCAATAAGACCTTTCCAATAACAATCGGTCTAATGGCCCCCATGTTCTTCTCTTTTACAAGAAGTCGACTAACACCTAGCACATGGTTAATTAACAAAGGAATCTCCATTTTCAAAACTGATGCAACCATCTATGTCGTGCACATACATATCGCATCACAACATACATCGCTGTCACATCAAACATCACAACACATAGATCGTCATACACCAACACAAGTGTACCACAATAATCTTTTCTACTCTCAAAACGTCCACAAGGACACTCCGCTCATAACCATAGCATAAAAGAGAGATTACAGTCAAGCCAAACCCACTTTGTGCTTCAAAGACTCCAAGTTCCAACACTAGCTACTATCCACCATAGCCACACTCTCAAAGTCTCAACTTGGCCGGCCTCCAAGGAGCCCTAATTCGAACTCTACCCCTTGAGCCCTATGACCCCTAACGGCGCCTGTCGGCTAACGGGCCCCCGGTCTGTGACGCTAAGCACAACCGGCTCTAATCGGCATGATTGCTCGCATACGGCGCACCTACCTAACTAGAGATGCCACTACATAAGTCGTGATGACTATCGTGCACATACATATCGCATCACAACATACATCGTTGTCACATCAAACATCACAACACATAGATCGTCATACACCAACACACAAGTTACTGCAATCGCCCCCTAACCGGCGGTTAGGTCCCTCTAACACCGGGTAGCCATCTAGTCCATAACATGATATGCCCTTCGTGGGGCTAAGATCGAGGGCCGGGTGCTACAATGCCCCATCGTTAGTTCCTATCCGCAATCCATATCATGTAACAGTCGGACTTTGCTTGCATGCTAAACGCATCGAGGACATCTCCACCGCCCATGGGCACCGCATTGAGAGGAGGTGTCAAACATGACATATGCCATCCTCTCGAACAAGAATCACAAATCAACATACGGGTTTTGCTCCATCAATCGATCCACATAACATACATCTCAAGCATGCACGTACAACTGCTAGGCTTGGATCCATAGTACCATCAATGTTTGGAAGGTGACATGGCGCACAATTACGCACATGATCCTTCCAAATCACACCATCACAACCCTCCAATACCAAAACTCGAAGAAGGTAAAACCTCACGTACTTTCGTAGAATCGTGCGACCAAATGTAACATCCAATGTGGTCGGTGCACTCGCTACAAGTAAACGTAATCACCAACATAAAATCTGTGAATTGAAGGTCGATATCCACCTCCTCGGATGGTAGCATAACGCAAAGTATCTCTATCTTTGAGCAATAGCAAGGTTCTCAAATGCCATGGGCATGACTCTCTTTGAAGAGTTCTACCCTTTGAGAACACACCCTAACCCAAACATCGGGGTTATCCAAGTCCAAGACTTCACCTTTCTCTACGGATAGGCTGCCGGGTAAGTCCGGATCTCTACCATATAATAAAAATACGGTGAGAATGACGCTAGAGATGCTTGCCGGCTAAATCGATAATCCATGGCCAACCATGGTAGCTGGATGTCCCAGTCTCCCATATGACCTTTCTCCAAGCCAAACTTTCGCCCCCTCTCTTCATCGTCTCCCGAACAACTCTCTCTCGCTAGACCATCGGCCTCGGGATGATCTCTTGAGGTGGTACGATGATCGATCAACGCCGATCACACAAAGCCCGAAACTTCATTAAAAAACTTAGTACCTTGATCACAACACTTCTGCTTGGTGCATCAAATCGGCTAAGCAAGATCGCGACTAAGAACACATAAAATTTGTTCCCTCACTTGACTTGTCAGGCAAGGCCACCAACTCAATCCACTTGGAGAAATGTTCCACCATGACCAACACATATCGATGATGTCGTATAGTTAATGGCAAAGGTCTTGCAAAATCCAAGCTCCAACGATAACCAAGTCCCATAATCGGTAGAGGATGTAGTTGTGGTGTAGGGGCATTGAATGATTCTCGAACACGATCACATACCATACATCTCGCCACAAACTGCTGCACCTCAGTTTGCATACCTCTCCACCAATAGTGACTTTGAAGTAAGCTATATGTCCGCTTTTACTCCAAAATGACCTAACTCCTCATGAGCATGTCGACCAATCGTGCTCTCTCGAGATGGAAGTGGCACAACACGAACACCGCCATCTCCCCATACTCGAAGAAGGTGTCTACCTTCCCACCTGAACCGTCGAGCTCTTTGTAAAACTCGATCCCGCTCCTTTGCACTCAAGGTGCCCAACAAAGCACCGATACGAAGATACTCCAACACCAAAGATGTCATCATGGATGTCTCGGTTTCGATCAAACCGTCCCGAGTCTCGGCGTCCAAGGCTAATATATATCGCTCTTTGACCCAAGAGAGATATCATATAGCTCTCAAGCGCCAACATACTCAAAAGGCATATGCATGCCAACCCGGCACCATCTCCTCATCAAGTATCACCGTGCCATCGAGCCCCCTGTTTCGTCAACTTGACTTGTACATGGGTTTTCGACTTAACCCATCCGCATCACGGTTCACCACTCGCGTCTATGAATAACTGTGAAATCATATTCTTGTAGGATAAGAGCCCATCGTGCCGGCTTTCACGTAAGCATGCGATTCCATCAACCATTTCAATGGTTCATGATCAATGATGAGAGTGAAGGAGTTTCCAAACAAATAACATCTGAAATGTGCCACCGCCCAAGCAAATTTGCCAAACATTCTCCTTCATAAGAACTATATTTCGCCTCCGTTGCATTGTTGGAACGACTTGCATAAGCCACTACAAACTCCTTCCCCTCATCATCATGTTGGGTAAGCACCCCCAAACCCAACATACCCAATCGGTATGTACTTGAAACGGACGACCTCTCACGTGTCTCCTCAAAATAGAGGGCATGTCAACCTTCCCTTGAGCTCAACAAAAGCTCTCTCCCTGTTCATCTCCCCAACTCCACTCTTGATCTAGCTTTGTCGCCTTTGTCAAGGCTTTGGCAATAGTGCTAAATCCTCGCACATATCGACGATAGAAGTTTGCAAGTCCAAGGAAAGCTCGAACCCTACTCACATCTGAGGGTTGTGGAATACGCAAGATTGACTCCACCTTGGTTTGCTGAACTCCCAATCCTCCTGGATATATGGTATGACCCAAGTACTCTACCTGCTCCTGAAAGAACTTACACTTTCCAGGATGCAACTTGAGGCCATGAGCAATCAGTCGCTCAAATACCTCATGCAAATCTATCTCATGCTCCCTCACTGTAGCACTATACACTAGAATATCATCGATGTAGGCTCTAGCACAATCAAGTCCGGCTAGGATCCTATCCATCACTCTTTGGAACTCAGCAGGTGCATTCTTCAACCCAAATGGTAAGAACTTCCACTGATACAACACATCCTTGCCATGCGAATCAATTGCCCAAAAGGTTGTCTTGGCCTTATCCTCATCTCGAATCCATAACCCGATGATATCCCGCTCGTAAATCAATGTCTTGAAAACCTTTGCATGCCCAACCGCATCAAGGATCTCCTCGGTGTAGGCATAGCATATCGATCAGATTTTGTCTCTGTCGATTGATAGATCGGTAGTCACCACACATGCGTCTATCGTATAATTGCCATGTATATCCTTCTTGGACTGGCATCACCACAAAGAGAGGCATACTCTCCATATGATATCTCCACTAATCTAGCCTCAAGAAGGTCTTGACACCTACTTTGGATCAGATCTCTCTCCATATTCTTGTATCGATAGGGACGACGGAAGACCTGGTGCATCCGTTGTCAAGTCAATCCGTATGCCGGTCCCTTCAAATAGCCTAAATCCTTCATACTGAAGGCAAAACAGTTTTTGAAACTCCTCAGAAACCTCCACACCCTACGTCTTTCTTCTCCCCGTCACTTTGAGACCAATCTCAATATCCCAAATCTCCTCTCCATCGACACTAGAGATAGAAGACGTAGTATCTGGTTGCTAAATGACAACCTCTTGAGCAAAGAGCTTTTTCTGCTCTCTCATACCAGGCTCCACTATCTCGGTGTGAACAACTCTCCCGATCTTTGTAGTTGAACCTCTTGTGTTGTATCACAAAGGTCAAAAGTGGTAACCACCGCCTGCTCCACGCAAAAAACTCCAACGATACTCAAAGAAGACCCTACCTCTCCTTCTCTAACATCCCCATAAGACCAAGGATGAGATCTTGGGCACTTCTCGTCCCCAGCTTTTGCCTCCACCGTCTCGGTAGGCAAAGCGCTTACTAATGGTCTTGCAGTCATACATGTGGATCTCATGCGTCTCTGCTCAGCCAATCCAAGGCTCACAATCCATGTCAAACAGTTCAGGTCCATAGCCCCACCCAACACCCGACGTCGTGAAGCCTCGACAATGTAGGTACTACTTGTAGTACCGGTACAAAAAATCCCATAGCTCGCTCTCTCTCTTCAGCGTTGGGTTCCACCAACCGCCGCAAGCGAAATCCCATACAAGTCCGGTCCTCCCTCTCTATAAGCATGGGAAGCTGGGTAACTCAACAACGTGGGTAATGCAACTCTTGGCTGACCCACAAGGTTCTGTAAGACCCAGGGTTGTACATATAGGATAAAATGAAAGTATATCTAAATTGTGCCTAAGTTTATCTTAGTCATGACTATGTTTAGCTAGTTATGGTTAAGTTGGAGGAAAATATAGAGTAACTTTTGGTGTGGTAGATGAGAACTTCTATTTTGTTGTTTAGTATGAGTCAAGGAATATATTCCATCACATGGGTATCTTGACTTCCCTTGACTTGGACTAGTTTTCATTGGTTGGACTTGGTGAAGACCCTTAAATCTAGGGGCGAGATTGACTTGGTACACTAGAAGTCAATTAGGGAGTAGTTGGGCTTCTAGAAGATCCAAGTGGACCAATTGCATGTTGCCATGTACCCTTTTCATTGGGGTTTGTGATCTCTACCTCGTTTAAACTTGGTAAGAGGAAGTTACATGGTGATTACTTGTAGTTACTAGGGTAAGATTCTAAGTAGTATAAATAGAGAGTTGAGAAGCACCTCTCAAGTAGTTTTCAATGGAAGTTAGTTTTGGGAGAAGATAGTGTGGTGATCTTAGTTTTGGGGAGCTTGGTTCTTGGAGACGTCATGTTCGGAGTGGAGCCTTGATTCAATGAAGACTTTGATTACCAAAGTATCCCTTTCCTTTTGAGTGATATCTTACTCTTGGTGATAATGTGCATAATGGAGCTTGGACTTTGAGAGTTTGTGTAAAAGTGAGCAATAGGGTCATGGTCATAGGGTGGGACTAAGTCCTTCTAGATTCATGATGAGCTTCCAAAAAGCCATCGGAGGTAAACCTGAGTGAGAGTCAGCCCGGAGTTCACAGTACGGTTGTGGAGGTGATACATTGGTGTCACAGTGGAGTTCTCTGGAGGTTCCGGAGGAGAGACTGCTCGGGTTAGCATTGGGTGCACCCGTAGCGGAGTGCGGTACCAACCTTGGCCTTTGAGGTTCACATAAGATTTTGATTTGGTTTCAGAGAGTGACGGAGCTGAGCTTGGTGATATCTTGGAGTGTGTACCCACACCGTTGTTGTGGGACATGGACGATATCTATGGGGCCACCAAGGGTCCTAGACGATATTCAAGTACAATTGGCACTATTGAGTTGGATGACTTCATTCAAGAGTTTGACTCATGATGTGATTTACAGCGGATGCGCAACTCTACGTTGTTCAGTCCGTTTATGGCTTGGAAGGGATTATTCCAGCATTTGGAGGGTCCACCGATGGATGATTATCATGAGTTCCGGCGTGAACACCTTGAGGAGATAGAATTCTGGAGACAATATTGATCTCCAAACTACATCTCTATTACTTCGGGTACAGTGTTTGGAGGTGCGAGTTCATCCTCTGTACATGGCACTGATGATACGGTTGGAGCTAGTAGAGTTGGGAAGAGTTCATAGGTCCCAACCTTCAACCCTATTCTGGAGTTCTTTGCACGGTTGAGGAGAGACTACCAAGGGGTGAGAACCGACAAAGCTACGAGGCTTGCGGGGAGTTTCAACGGAAGACTGGGGAGAGTCTTCGAGAGGCGTATACCGAATCGTCGGTTGATCGGTGTTACCCATGGGGTGACAGAGGGCAAAGTCTGTCCAATATTGGTATGGGATATTGGATAGGGAGTTGAGACGTTAGAGTGAGAGATGCTACCTTACTACAAGAGACATCACCTCGTTGGCCATTGTGTTTTGTCTTCTTTGGCGTATTGAGCTCAACATGCAAGAAGAGAGGGGTAGTGATTTGGCCGGGTTCGGCAAGGATTCACCATCTTCATCAACGTCTTCACGTTACCAATCTACAACACAAACCCGAGTGGTTATGGTAGACATGTGGGACGATGCCGACCATCTGGACAAAGTGATGAAGGTGTAGCATCCAGACCATTACCATCCTTTTCAGGTCAACAATCAGTTGTTGGGATGGTATGTTGGACATGTGGTGGATCTCATCACAAGAAGGATTGCCTTCAAGGTCGAAGGATGGATCATGTTGGAGTAAAATCATGTGAGCATTGTCACAGACATGGTCACATGATGGATCGATGTTTTGATCTCCATCCAGAATTACGATCAACAAGAGTTGCCATGGCAGTTCCTGGAAGAGGACGAGGAGTTCAAGGTGGCAGGGGTGGTGGTAGGGGTGGTGGTAGAGGACCAGCCCCTACTCAAGTGTTAGCCCATGAGGCTAGTCATGAGGTGAACATGGCATCTCGATTGGAGCAGTTGGAGCAAGATAGCAAGTATGGCTATAGCCCAACAAAGATCAGATTCTGGAGCTGGTGCCTCTACATCATACGATGGAGATGTTGTGGAGTACATGTGCGCGGCGGCACAACCATGTGCAATTGCTGTGACTCGTAGTGCGACACATACTACTGAGTCTAGAGGAGCATATGTGGAGTTGGATCCACAAAGAGGGGAGGCTAGCCGACAAGTTAGACTTCCTCAGTCTTTCACATTGTCTGAGGCATTGAACACCTCATCCATGGCTCCTACACCACCTATTGGAGAGATGAGGGTGCAAGCGAATGTGGATGTACTTGGAGATGGAGCAAGTAGGGACCAGCCATCAACATCGTCTGAGGAAGCATCCAGCGCAATGTTGGGGGCGGCAAGGACTCTTGTTCATTCTCCTGTTTTCTCAGCCAAGGATTTATTGGCGTTGGGGGTGTTCATCATCCCACATACTACGATTGGCAGCCACACTTTTCGAAAGCAAAGAGGATGTGTTGGTTGCTTCTAGTTGTGTGAGCACTAGTAGTGTTGATCCCGGGATCAGAACAGCTACTAGTGGAACTTGGCAAGTTGTTGCCGCTGTCGCATGGACATTTCTTTGCTCTGAGAATGCCCGAGCGCCTGGCTGTAGAAGAACCCTCTAGAACCTCGTGTGAGTTGACAATCTCTTCTTCTTCTCCTCAGCACTCCACATTATAGCCGGTAAAACTTCAGCGGAAGAAGATTATGATATCTGATGATTCGACCAATAATTTTCGCTCAAACTTTACAGAAAATTGCTCCACAATCCTTACTATCACTCAAAAAAGTTTCAGATGTTTTTCTTTTCTAGATCTCTCAAAACAATTGGTGATTTATCCACTGGAGCACAAGGCGATATGCAGACCCCTCTGTACAAAACCCATCACACATCCCAATCCTTGACTTCAATTGCTTCCAGATTTTATGAGAAGGTCACTCATGGTGTCCATCATCAGCAAATCCTCATCTGGAAATGTATCATCCACTGGTTGATCTCCTTCCTCATCGTATGCTCGAGACATCAAATCAGCATTGGCATGTTTCTTACCGGCTCGATCCTCAATGATGTAATCAAACTCCGCCAGTAACAACTTCCATCTGGCTATCCTACCCTCAGCATTAGGCTTGTTGAAAATGTACTTCAAAGCCTTGTGGTCGATAACGATAGTAAACTTCCCTCCCAAAAGATAGTGTCGAAACTTCTTGAGTGAGAAGATCATAGCTAAAGCCTCCCTTTCAGTCACTGAATAGTTTCTCTCAGCCTGCACCATCTGTCTACTAGCATAAGCAATTGGATGATCATGGCTATCTTCATCTAATCGGCTTAGAGTGCATCCTATAGCAATGTTTGATGCATCCGTGTAGAGAATGAAAGGTTTATCCCAATTTGGTTTGGCTAAAATAGGAGCCGTTACCAACGCCTTCTTAAGAAGTTCGAACATGCACAAATGCCTCTCCATCCTTGAGGATTAAATCATAATCCGTCCCCTTCTTCATGTAAACCGTCAAGGCATAAGCTTTGTTGGAGAAGGAAAAGATGAACCGTCGATAGTATCCCACCATTCCAAGGAACTGCCTCAACTTGGTCAACGTCACTGGAAAAGATAAGTCGAGGATGAGTTTCACCTTTTCTGGATCCACCGATATCCCATCCTTGGAGATGATGTGCCCTAACAACAAACCTTCCTCACATCCAAAAATGCATTTTTCTGGATTGAGCGAGGCCTTGGCTTTCTCCAACCGTTGTAGAATTTTGATCAAATGATCAAAATGATCATCCTTCTTCCCGTAAACACAAAAATCATCTATGAAATCTCGCACAAATTTCCCAATAAAAGGTTCAAACACCTTGTTCATGAACCTCTGAAAAGTTCTTTGGAGCATTACATAGACCAAAGGGCATTACCCTAAAGGCAAAAGTTCCCCATGGCATGGTAAAAGTGGTTTTGAGCTAATCTTCAGGAGCAATTTGAATTTGGTTATAACCACTATAACCATCTCCAAAACTATACCATTCATGCCCTGCCACCTCATCTAGAATCTTATCTATGAAAGGTAAAGGATAGTAATCCTTCTTTGTGACAAAGATTCAACTTCTTGTAATCTACGCATACACGTAGCTTACCATTCTTCTTCTTGACTATCACAATAGGAGAAACCCATTCAGAATTCTCTACCTCATAGATGAAACCCGCATCCTTTAGCTTGTCGATCTCCTCCTTGACCACCACACAACCGTTGGTGGATTTATCCAACGTTGCTTCGTCTTTCGCGAGAGCCTTCTCCTCTAACTCAATGCGATGAGTTTCTAAGGTTACTTCCTTCAAATCCTTGTAGCTAAAGGCAAAGACATGGATATATTTTCGAAATATATCCAAGAACCTTGACTTCTCCTCCATAGTAACCTTGGGACCAAACTTGAGAGTGGAGAGCCGTCGAGTTATCTCATCTTCACTCATCTTCATCTTGTCGGGATCTTTCACCACCCCGGCCTATAGGAAGTAAATCCATTGCAAAGAAGAACTTGAACTTGAACATCATCGTCGAAGGTATCTTCAGATGATGTCTCCTCATCGGTCAACATGTTGGTGTCAACCTCTGAAAAACTGCCACTTTCTTCACTCTCGGACTCAGGTAATCACTCATAGGTCTATCCGAGTGCAGGACTGCTCCCTCCACCACTTGTGAGAGGGACCTTCACTCGATGGTTTTTTCGGCCCTATACGAAGGTAACCCTTATGCCACCGATCGGTTGTCCTCCACGGCCCTCAACCAAGGTCTTCCTAACAACAAGTCGTAGCTAGCCTCCTCAAGCACTTGAAAGGACAACAAGATTTGAACTCCCATCACGCTTACCACCACCTTGTCCACCACTCCAATGGGTCGCACCTTTTGCTTGTTGGCCATCCCAACAATGATGTTGGAAGGTCTTGAAAGCTTCATCCCCAACTTCTTCAACAAACGTTCTGACATGGCATTCACCGCGAGATCCACCATCCACTAGTACATCTAAAACATCACGTCCATTAATGCGTGCTTCAATCTTGAGCTTTGAGTGCATACCTCCGGCGGCGGCATCCACCACTCCTACTCCAACATTAAATATGGAAGCTTTCCCCTTGGATCGTCGCTTCTTGGTCCTTTTTTTGGAGCTTAGGCCTCCCCTCAACTCCTTTCTTATCGTAGGATTTAGAGCAATCAATTGGCCAACATTATATTGGCTTTTTGATTCCCCACATCCTCCACCACGTCGTATTTGAAATTTGGGTAGATGAAATGGAGAAATCATCCATTCCCAACTTCTTCCTCGGTGCTCTTGGTTGACTCACACACCACCGGATCGAGTGCTCCGGCTTGGTTGATCTTCCATTGAGATGGACTCCTCTCTGCCAAATCTTGCTCTCTTCTTCTCGTGTGCAAGAATATCAACTCGGAACTTATAGAGCTCTCTCCCTTCTCAAACGTGCACCGATGAGGAAACATATCAATAGACGCTTCTCCCTTTATCCTTCGATTGACTTGGAGCAGGGAGAATTGTTGTGTCTAACTCCATCATGTTGTCGAGGATTAGGACAATTCCGTTGGAAATGAGGGCCTCCACAACTAAAGCATGAAACTGTGAAGTTCCCTTGTGGTGGATTTCCTTTTGGAGGATAATTCCCATACCCTCTAGATCCTCCCCCTACATTCTGATTCCTCCTCTCCCATAGTTGTACTACGTTAATCTTGAGATCAGCGAGTGTTTCTGTGATAGATTTCAACTCATTGTTCTCTTGTCATTCGATGTGTTTCCTTACTATTGCACGTTTGAAAAGGGAGAGAGTTTTATGAGTTCAAGAGTAGATATTCTTGCACATGAGAAGAAAAGAGCAAGATTTGCATAGTAGTCTATCTCAAGGAGGATCAACCAAGTTGGAATACTCGATCCATAGTGTGATTCAACCGAGAGGACCAAGGAAGAAGTTGGGAATGGATGATTTCTCCATTTCATCTACCCAATTCAAAAATGACGTGGCCAATTGATTGCTCTAAATCCTACGTTGAGAAAGAAGTTGGGGAAAGGTTAAGTTCAAAAGAACTAAGAAGCAAAGATCCAAGCTAAAGCTTCCATGACGAATGTTGGATTATGAGTGGTGGATGTCATTGCCTTGGAGGTATGTACTCAAGCTTCGAAGACATCATGTTAGAACGTTTGTTGAAGAAGTTGGGGATGAAGCCTTCAAGATCATTCAACATCATTGCTGGGATGGCCAATAAGCAAAAGGTGCAACCCATTGGATTGATGGACAAGGTGGTAGTAAATGTGATGATAGTTCAAACCTTGTTATTTTTTCAAGCACTTGAGGAATCTAGCTACGATTTGTTGTTAGAAAAACCTTGGTTGAGGGTGGTGATGACTATTGATCGGTGGCACAAGGGTTATCTTCATATAGGGCTGAAGTATCATTGAGTGAAGGATCCTCCAACAAGTGGTGGAGGAGCAGTATTAGACTTGGATAGGTCTACCAGTTATTATTGGAAGTCTGAAAATGAAACAAATGGCAGTTTTTCAGAGGTTGACACTAACATGTCGACCAATGAGGAGACCTACTCTGAAGATATTTTGAATGATGAAGTTCAAGTACAAGTCCTTGCTGCAATGGATTTACCTCCTAGGCCACGGGTGGTGAAAGATCCTGACTAGACTAAGATGAGTGAAGAGGAGATTACTTGACGGCTCTCCACTCTCAAGTTTGATGTCAAGGTTATTACAAAGTAAAAGTCAAGTTTCTTGGATATATTTCGTAAATATATCTATATTTTTCCCACCAAATTTCAGATCAAACAGACAATATATGATAATCCTATAGCTTCGTTCTGATTTTAGATCCGAAAACTTTGAAACAATAATTCTTGAACTTTGATCACTTTTGTTCAAAATTTTTTACACCAATATTGATCTTAAACACCAACACGACTATAAGCATCGATCCATTTGGTCAATTTTTAGAAACGCTTTCATCTTCTAAATTTTTGATTTGGAAATCAAGCGTGTCGTGCACATACATATCACATCACAACATACATCGTTGTCACATCAAACATCACAATACATAGATCGTCATACATCAATACAAGTGTACCACAATAATCTTTTCTACTCTCAAAACGTCCACAAGGACACTCCGCTCATAACCATAGCATAAAAGAGAGATTATAGTCATGCCAAAATCCAAGTTCCCGTACTAGCTATTATCCATCATAACCACACTCTCAAAGGCTCAACTTAAAAAACTGCCCTCCAAGGAGTCCTAATTCGAACTCTATCCCTTGAACCCTATGTTCCTAACGGCGCTATCAGCCCTAATGGCAGTTCCAGTGCGATCAGTGATAACTGCACAACCGGCTCTAATTGATGTATATGCTCATGCATACGCACACCTACCTAACTAGAGATGTTGCTACATAAGTCGTGACAGTTGTCTTGCACATACATATCGCATCACAACATACATCGCTGTCACATCAAACATCACAATGCATAGATCGTCATACATCAACACAAGTATACCACAATCGTCCCTCTAACATTAGGTAGCCATCTAGTCCATAACATGATATACCCTTCATGGAGCTAAGATCATGAGGCCGGATGCTACAATGCCCCATCGTTAGTCGCCTATCTGCAATCCATACCATATAACGGTCAGACCTGCTTTCCTGCTAAACGCATCGAGTACATCTCCACCGTCCACTGGGCACCGCATTGAGAGGAGGTGTCAAACATGACATATGCCATCCTCTCGAACAAGAATCAAAAATCAACATACTGGTTGCACCACCAGCTGATCCACATAACATACATCTCAAGCCCGCACGCACAACTGTCATGCTTGGATACATAGTACCATCAATGTTTGGAAGGTGACATGACGCACAATTACACACATAATCCTTCCAAATCACACCATCACCATCCTCCAATACCAAAACTCTAGAAGGTAAAACCTCGCGTACTCCAAGACTAGCCGTAACATCCAATGTGGTCGGTGCACAAGACTACAAGTAAACGTAATCACCAACATGAAATCTACGAATTGAAGGTGGATATCTAAGTCACATATGTAAAGGTGAAATAGTTCACCTAGGATTATGCACAAATAGATCTAGTAGTATAATAGTTAGTTTATTGCACATGCCACATCATGGGAGTCATTCAATCCACCCTCCATATAATTCAAAGCTCATATTGTTTGCTTCATGTCAATAGGATTTATTAACTTTTGACATGAAACGTGGAAAAATGTATACAAGTGTAATCCACATAGATTAATACGTAGAGATGGAGATCAAAGTCTAAACATATTAATGTTTTGTTGATACATTGAAAATGGGTGGAAAAGCTTATTCAACTTGTATTTAAACGATTTGTTCAAAAAGTGATTGATAATCATTCATTAGACAAGATAGGAGGGTGTATGATGCTTCATGTAGCCTACTTAATTTACTCAATTTGAGATTTCAACTCAAGATTGTGAAGGTGTAGCGAAAAAAAGCTAAATATGAATGCAAACTTGCATTGGGAGACATCAATGTGAAATCTTATTGGTAGAAAATGGAAAGTGAAGTTTACAGTTGTGAAAATGATGGCGAACACTGGTGTGAATGTTTTCACCTATCTCCAACATTCATGATTCTTTACAATTTAGTTAAATTGCAATACCATGTTGAAGATATCACATCTCTAGACTTCAAGAACTAACAAATATTGATGGATTTCAACACCATTGTACAACAGAAAGTCATGAACAGGAATAAAGAGAATTGTTTTGCATTTAGGTTGAATAAGACTCCATATTTCAATAACATATTATCAAGAGGCTGTTATAAGTTACAAACAATTCTCCATCAATGAAGAGGTTGTAGCACAAGTGAAATGCAATGAAATTATGCTACAATCGCTCCGCATCATGTCAAACATAGACAATGTATAACCTCATCTGTTTTTCGCATCTCACTATTCACCAAATTCAAGAAATGTCCTAGTCTCGGAACAAAATTCAATTACCACCACCACAGCTCCAGATTCAAACATATTGCTATGTACTGCATCTCATCGTGATGAGTTACAACCCCCGCTGTTATAAATTCAAAATTGATACGTAAGCTCTCTCACCAAGCCCCGCGGCACCGTATATGGGATGCCTAAAATACTTCAAACAGAAAATGTCTGAATCCTCCGCTGTCCTGGCAAAGACAATGTGAGGACAAAGAGGATTGGTGTTAGAAACACATGGAATAAGAAGTAGATGGCAGACATGGAGACAAGTTACCAACAAAATGACGACCTAGACTATGAAACGTATAGTTCCAAACCAAGGATAGATACAAGTATTTCAGTGAGCACGTCGGCCTGTAGAAACTGGGGAGCAAAGGGCAGTTAGAATGGAAAGCTAGGCTGCGAAGTCGGCGAGTACATCAAACCGAATAAACCAACTGTACTGTGAGGGTGAGACCAACGACTCAAAGAAGATGACAGGTTTGTAAGATGTGAACATAAGGGCTGCTGCACTCAGCTTTGATGAAGGACTGAAGAAGATACGACTCAATAGAAACAGTGCTTCCGATACAACCCTTCTAGAGTACAGTGAGCAGCTTGAAAGTAAATCCAGGTCGACGAAACTCTAGATGACGCGACAAAGACGTCAAATGAAGCGCGTTGAAGAGTACGCCAAGACAGTGCGCTATAAGCCTGCGAACAAACTCGAAAAATCCGAAAAAATCCGAAATTTTATGATATGTACACAAAGCGGTTCTCTTTGTGAATCTCAATGAACGTATATGAGCTCAATGCTCAGTGGCTGATAAGCAGCCGAGCCTATGTTTCCTTAACTTCCAACTCAATCGCATCCAGGAAGTGTGATTTAAAAACAAAGATAGCTTCATGACTGAAACCGGACTCGAATAACTAATCTCGAGCTATATGGCAGGAAGCCAGAGGAAGCTTTCTATGAGGCTGCAAATTTTGTCTGGGTAAAAGAAGTTCTCTGCCAACCCACTGCAAAAAGGGAGATAAATACCGAAAGTAAATTTTGAGTCGGGACATGGGGAACTGTGTAACCCCGACTCAGAAGGAGGTGATAGCCATACTCGCCTGTCATAGAATTTACCGAGAAGACTTCAAGAGACACCGATGGTGGTGGAAGTGAGAACCCGAATTCTAAGTGCTTCTAAAATCAGAGATTCTGTTCTAGTGGGAGGATTCACATTAAAAGGTTTTTCTTCAGAATCCCATCCCAAGTTGTTGATAATGAGAGGACGATTGGTTCGAAGCGCGTGCTCAGTTGCCCTATCCAGGATCTTACGAAGGTGTTCCCTAGAAACGACGTTGGGAGGATTCTCAGGGCCACATTGTCCAGCTGGAGGACAGTGATCAGAAGCACCGCTGCCTCCTGTGTCTCCTCTTCCACCTTCCATGTGCACTCCTTCACCCTCAGAAAGATATCCATCGGGTACCATAAACTCATCGGAGCTGTCTTCGTCTTCATCGTTCTCGATTCGTTCTTCGTCATCGTCTTTCTCGTTCTCAAAATCTGAAAGACTTTCTCCGGGCTCTTCTTCCTCCCATTCTTCGTCACTGTCCACTTCATAGTCCAGCATCGGGTCCTGCTTGAAAGGATTCCGGGCTTTAATTAAGTCACTCTTTCTAGAATAAGTCCCATAGTAGGGAGGCCGGTGACTCTTGTCGAACTGCAGCAATTTCTTCCTCTTGGTGCGCAATTGAAGATACCTGTCAGAGTTCAGCTTCTTGGCTTCAGAAGAAGGTGTACTGGGCCAAGACTCCGGGAAACTCTCCTTCCAGTCGACATCCTCAAGAGCATCAGGCTCGGACTGAGACCGCGGTTTCTGAGGAGAGGAGTGAGTCGGACTCGAGGTCGCAGCACCTTCTGCTGCAGATGTTTTCTTCAAAGAAACATCTGGGCTGTTGTTGGCTCCTTGCAGCCGAAGCTCACGGACGACAGAAGCTTTTGGCTTACGACGAGTCCCCCATCCGGGATGTCTCACAGAAGACATCAGGCGACGAACTTTCTGCCAGCTGCTGATGTGCTGATGTTTTAGATCATCGAGATCAAAATCCTCGTTGTTTTGGAATATCATGTCCATTCTACTCACGATGTCATTCAGTTTTGGGTCTTGCACAGTTGAAGTGTGAGCTTTTCCTTCGGCTTCGCTCACGAGCGAGGGGCATTTGGCACTCGAGTCGCTACTCTCCTGACTCGCTTGCTCTTTCTGCTCCTTCTTACTAGCATGCAGAAACCGATCCATAAAACTGGCCTGCTTTTTTAATGACATTTGCCTCTTTCTCTCGGCTTCTTCTTTCTCCTTTCTCTTGTGTTCCCTCTCGGCTTCCTTCTCCAGCTTCTTTCGCTCGATCTCCTCCTTCTCTTTCCGCCTTTGTTCTCTCTCGACATCCTTTTCCAGCTTTTTCTTCTCAACTTCATCTCTCCCCTTTCGCCTGAGCTCTTTATCAGCTTTCTCGGCTTCCTCTTTCTCCCTCCGTTTCTGATCCTTCTCTTCCTCGATCCGCTGTTTTTTCAACAGCTTCTCCTGCTTCAATCTTAGCCTCTCCTCGGGATCGGACCTTCTCCTTTTCTTGCTGCTCTCTTGGGCGGCATTTGTTGAATCCGAGGCTGTGAGAGCTACTTCGGGCTGCTGGACGGAAGGTGCACTAGATTTCTTCATCTGCCATTCATGTCTTGCGGCTCGAAGGGTAGCCTCGTCATCACTCCTGCCAAGAATTTCCCTAGCCTTGAGAACAGCCACCTCGCTGTCATCGACCTGGTTCGGGGCTCTGAGTAGCTCCACTGCACTATTGAGACTGGCGACCCTTTCCATTATTCTCCTCCTCCTTCGTCTTCGTTCAGAGACTTCTTCCCTGAAGACTGGGGGAATCAGCTTCCATTCCCTCACTTCCCAGCGTCGAAGGCTGGCAGCGTTGTTGTCCTCGAGAGGATCTGCATCCGTGTTGGAGATACCAAAACACACGCGCAACCCAATTTCGAGCACAAGGGCTCTGATAGATGCTAAAGAGGCCTGATCACCTTCACTACCAAGCTTTTCAACTATCTCGTTCGCCAATACAGAATAAGGACGATTGCTGTCCTCCATGTAAGCTGCCACCTTTTTTCGCTGTATCAAATTTCCTGCACTATAAACCCCATACTTGGGTACTATTTGTAGAGTAGGCTCCTCATTGAAGAAGTCCACAAGTCTTTCAATCTCCTCCTCACAGTCCTTACAAAGAGCATCACGTGAGGGTCCCATGTAAGGGAGTTGATCGCTTGCCATCTGGTGAATCTGCACGTCAAAACAAAGAGCTGGCTCAGAACTCGCAGCAGGATTTGAATAACGAAGCGAGTTCTGAACTTTAAACCTTGCAAGCCAGATCCTTAAAGGAAGACGTAGTCGAGGCACAAATGAAGCAGTGGCGAGTTACTAATTTTCGCATCAGAAGTCAGCTTGAAATTCGGATAATTTTTGAACTGTTACCAAAGCAACATATGCTAGAGTGATAACAAAAGGTTAGTAGAACCACAAGAACTGAAGCTTCACATCTGAGGTATTCGCAGTGGGTGAAACCTCAGAAATCCACGAGCTACAAATCACAGATTGTCTTGCTTTCCACGATGTCCCAGAAAACGTTCACCCCACGTGTAGGCGGTAACATCTTTGTAGTGCGGGTACTCAGTGCCTCCAGTGACAAAGAAAAGAATTCCATCAAGTTCTATAATGCCCTGTAAACTGCTCTTGCATGGGTCATCGAACTACTGTAACGGGATGATTGTACGAAAGAATTTGGAAATTTTACCGGTCAAGATATGGGAAGCAGCAGACGAGGCCAGTGTCAACTTGATCTTACGAGGTGCATAACCGAAGCCAATTCGCTACCCTGAGTCCTGCGCACAAAACAGCTGATGCCCATCACGTTAATACCCACTTATCCGTTTCTTACAAGGCGAGCTGAAAAGTCGAAGACATCATTATCCCGTAGTCATGAGGTGATCAAGGACACGTAGGCCCAAACATGCGATATGTGAATCTGAATTCTCATTCACTGGGTTATACAATATGGCCTTGTCATCCACTTGGTGCTTTGACTGTTTCATGGACGAAGACCAGAGACTCGGGATCTTCGGCTCAGAAGATTCCCAAATGAGCATGAAGAATGTACGGCAGTGTACGATGCAACGGCCAGGACCAGATTGATCTGGCGTAAACATACAAGGACAGCAAAATTCGAAGCCTTAAAACGAACAACGCATTTAGGATATGGGGAAATAATTGCTGTCCTGGCATATTCAGACAGGATATAACTTTGGTAGGGAAGTTCGAATTTTTTCGGATACTACAGATCCAGAGAACGGGAATTCTTAGGAAGAGTGGAAACGATTTAGACTGCAGTAACATCTACAAGGTCTCGGTCTGTAAGTGCTGCACTTTGCTCGTCAAACAAGGCGGCAGGAAAACAATGCGATAACAGCTGGAGAAGAAGAGAATTGCAAGAGCAGAAGTCAAAATCTGCGATCAGAGAAGGCTCCGAACTAGCTGAGAACCCCATGAACCGGTTTGTTGTTATCCATAAAGACCAGCTAGACTACTGACGGAACAATAAGCATCTCACACGTGTCCTCATTTCAGGACTGGAAACAACAGAAACCAAAACCAAATGCGTCAACCCGCACCCATCGATCAAATTATGTGTGGCTCTATTCTTTCACCCGGGAGCACACTCAACTGAAAGCAACCACAGCACAGAAGTGCAGCCATTTGGACATTCACGAGGCCAATAAGTGAGAGATAAAGACTACAAGAGCTCCAGAGTTCAGCAGGAATTACATAGCACAGAATGGCAGTAAGAAAACTCACGGAGATCAGTCTTCGCGCACGAGGAGACTCGTGACCAAAAGTACGACAATCTGCAGAGCAAAAGGCTCCAAACAATTGATTCATATCACATCCCACTGAAAATCCCTGAAAACTAAAACGGTGCCGAGAGCGAAAATCCCGGCTCTCACAACAAAATCTCTCCTCCAGAAACGTAGACGAGGCTGCAGCGCAAGAATGTACCACGAGCAGCAGGGACTCAACCCGCTAAAAGAATTTCATCCCTCCACAAAAGCTACGGAAGTGGACTTCCCCAATCACTGCCCACCATCTCACCAAATCGACAAGGTAAAGCCAATCCAGCTGCTGCAGTTGGAAGTGTGAGGCCGTCACAAACAACTCAAAGATTTCCACACCCACACAGCCTGGGAGCGACAATCTATGCTGCCGAACGGGCCAGACAGAGGCGTCGGGAGCTGGCTCGTGCTTGGGCTAGGACACGGGGGAGGAGAGATTCGAATTCTCGCTGCCGAACAAAGTCGTGGATGGGTCGAGGAACAAGAGCGGGAATTGGAGGCAACTGATTCCCGCGCAATCTGTCCGCTAGTTCCACTTTCTCTTCGCTGAAACTCTCGTGGACCGGGAAATCCGAGTCATCCGATGAACGTCGGTCGTGGCCACGCGCTATCTCCACGGGACGTTTAGAGCGTGGTCTGGCCAGGCTTCCCGGGTTTTCTTGTTTGATGTACAATACTGTGCCTTAGTTACAAGTCAATTCCGGCACATTAGAAACTATCAAATGTAATCTTTGTCCATATTTATTCATTTCTTTATGTAATTCTGAAGTTCACATTTTCTCTTTCCATGAGCTAGCTTTTCATACGAGTGTATCATTTGGGAATACACTTACTTGCCATAGTTCTCATGTGTTTCGCTTTGCTAACTTGTGTGGCCCACAATGTTATGATACACACATTGTGGGCCAAAAAGACCACATTATGTATATCTTTGAACTTCATCTTGTATGTTTGAGAGTCAGTGTATAATATGGTTTCATTTGGGCATTACTACTCATTTCCATATTCCATAGGGATGCATGATATCAACATATGGCTTATGTATTCTTGGAGTGCCAAAAGGGTACCAAAGTCTTGGGACCCTAGTTGGTCCCAAGACTTTGTCTCACACTATCTAGACATTGCTGTAACCATCTTTAGTTAGTGAGAACTAAAGTAGAGGTTACGCAAGGAGCATATAGATGGTCTTGAGTTGACTATTAGTGGAGTATCTAAAGGTGCCACGTCAGCAATCCGTGTGCTCTTTAGGTTGTGTTTCTTGTGTGTTAGTTGGTGTGTTAGTTGGAGTACACGTCAGCAATCCGTGTGCTCATAGGGATGTCCGCCACATCATCGATCCACGAGGAATTGAGTGGATGGTGGTTGTGTAACCTCATCTTGTTTGTACCTTTTTGAGGACTATATATGGAGAAATAGAGACCATTGAGGTATCTCTCAACTTTCAGAATTTCTTGAGCTATTCGAGTGGTCTCTCCTCACTTCCCTAGTGTTACAATGGTATCATAGCGAACTTGCTTTTTCCTTGAGTGTGGACTACCCCTCTTGGAATAGCAAGATCATGATGATAACTTTAAGTTCTTGAGAGTTTTATAGAGACCGGCGGAGGTCATTGATCCGCATGTAGGGTAAGGGGAAAGGGAAAATTGTGGGGCGCAGCGGTATGGATGTGCTGAGGGAAATCCTGTACCAAACTTTCCATTTCCCAATCTATTCAACATCCATATTCGATTCATGGAGAAGGATGTTTTCAGAGTGTATCTTGTGGCAAATTGGGGTGCAGATTTTATGACTCGAGTGATGGCATCACCAATACCAATGATACTTCTGATTGTCAGTTATGGAGAAACGTGGGATTGTACCATTTACATTCTATACTGAATGTTGGATGGATTTGAATCATGAACCACCCGCACCGGTTCCGTTCAACACGTATGTAGAAATTAGAACAATTTACCGACAGAAGAGAGTATGGAGGGACTTTATTGTTAGGAATTATGGTGAAGAGTACTATAGAGCTGTAATAGGATCACCTCGGCCTTTTGTGATCCCTATTTTGAGAAATTGGATTGTTATTATACTTACATTGTATTAGTTTGAGTGGTGGAGAAGCATGGAAGCGTCAGTTTCTATGAGTGAAGTTCTGAACTCAATCATGATAGAAATGAAAGAGTTAAGAAAAGCTATTGTAGATGGACATACAAAGCAACAAGCCATGGAGGACAAGATCTCGGCATTAGAGAGTGAGAAGGTAGAGAGAGAGAGTTGGTGAGATGGAAGTGGAAACTCCGATACAAGAGACTCAACCCCAACCGCAAGCGATTGCTATTGCCAACGAAGAGGCAAATAGGAGAAGACTTCAAGAGATGGAAGATCAAGCCAATCTCTTACTTGGGATGGGAAAGTCATGTAAGGTGGAAGCCTACAAGGGCAGTAGGGCCATGGGAGTTTTGGAGGGATGGATCATGAGGATGAATATACATCTATCACATTTTCATGTTTCTGATTTTATCTGCAGGAATGTTCATGCGGTCTTACCTCATGGATAAGGCTCTTACATGGTACACTACATGGGAACGAATGCTTTCGAACGAGGTGCTTCTATTTCATGGAGTGGGATGCAAGAGGGACTTCTTCAGAACTTTCAAGCGGTGGATTCCCTTCAAACCGAGAATGAAGTTGTGGGATTTGAAGCGAAAGGAGGCATACATGAATACATTGAAGAATTTAAAGTGATCTTCAAGTATCCATTATGGATATGAGTGGAGCGAAGCCTTAGATGTCTTCAAACGAGGTCTGAAGGAGAGAGTGAAAGGAGGTGATGGTAAGTAATCCATCCACGGTGAATGAAGTAATCGCAATTGCTCAACGGTTTCGGTGCTTATGGGATCACACACGGTGAACCATCAAGCAATGTTCGAGAACCATTTGGCCCAACACCCATGGAGTTGGGAAACCTTCGACGTGAGGAAGGATATGCACCACCACGAGGACCACCGCCTAGGTATGGAGGTGATAATCGTCGATCATTTATTCCAAATTTGCGGATCTTCACGCAAATAATGGAAGCGGTTAATCGAGGAGGAATGGCGGTTCGTGACAATCGTCAATGCTATACATGTGGGAGGATAGGTCACATTGCCAAGTTACGTAGAACTCGATGAGGACCACCGGAGGAAGACCTATGTTGCGAAGGCCTTTCAACAATATGGAAGGAAGGGAGTACGACAATGAAGATGAGATCTTGCGGAAGCGAAGATCACCAGGTAAACTTGCCTCGCGGCCTTCTTTGGTTCCACTAAACGAAGAAAAGGCGGGGTTGGAAGAAGACAACGATTGGAAGCTCATGGAGGAGCAAGAAACAAGCACGATTGATTGTCACATATGGGATGATGGAAGGACACAAGGTGAGAGTCCTAATTGATCCTGGAGCAACAAAAAACTTTCTATCACGATCTGTTGCAATGAAATTAGGATTGAGTTTGATGAAGGATGTGAGTGAGGAAGTGGAGTTGCCAAATGGCCAAACCGAACCAATTGAGACATTAGCACGGAGTGTACAACTAGCCATAGGCAGGTACCAGGAAGAGATTGAATGGAGAGTAATCCGATTAGCTCGATATGATGTCATCCTAGGAATGCCGTAGATGGAGCAATACAATCCGGAGGTAGATTGGAGAAAGAAAGTAGTAAAAAGTGGTGGATGGAAGATTTACGGAGATAGAAGTAGATATCAGAATAGAAGCTTACCTCTTTTGTGATTGGTAAGACTGCCATTTCTAGAGGTGATGTATGTTTCTTGGGACTTATAAGAGATGTTGTTGGTTCTAAGGACAATCTATACATTCCGGAATCATTGAGCGATATTATTACAGAGTATCAGGATGTCTTTCCAGATGATCTACCTGCAAGGTTGCCACCTAAGAGGCGTGTAGATCACAAGATTGAGGTGATACCCGGAAGCAATCCAACGTGCAAAGCTCCATACCGTTTGGCTCCAAATGAGTTGGAGGAATGTAAAGCTCAAGTGGAGGAGATGTTGAGAAAGGGATTCATACAACCGAGCATTTCACCTTATGGAACCCCTGTGCTGTTTGTGAAGAAGAAGGACGGAAGTATGAGATTGTGCATTGACTATCGTGGGTTGAATCAACAAACAGTGAAAAACAAGTATCCATTGCCTCGAATGGATGATTTGTTTGACCAACTTCAAGGAGCGAAGTACTTCACCAAATTGGATTTGAGGAGCGGGTACAACCAGATTCGAATTGCTGATGAAGATGTTCATAAGACGACTTTTTAGGTACTAGATACGGTCACTTTGAGTATTTGGTAATACCTTTTGGTCTTACCAACGCACTATACATTCATGGGATTAATGAATGATATTTTTCGTCCTTATTTAGACAAATCTGTTATTGTCTTTTTGGATGATATTTTGGTATATAGTACAACCTTAGAAGATCATAGGCGACATTTACGAGAGGTACTCCAGGTTTTGCGAGAGAATGAGTTATATGTCAAAGCTTCAAAATGTGAATTTGGCAAATCAGAAGTAGATTATTTAGGCCATCGAGTCACAGCGGAGGGAATCCAAGTGATGAGTGAGAAGATAGAAGCCATATAGAAATGGACAGCACCAGAGGATCAAACTCAACTAAAGAGTTTTTTAGGTCTTCTGAGATTTTATCGTAGATTTGTTAAAGCTTTTGCACGCCTTGCCCAAGCCTTAACATCTATGCTAGGAAAGGGTCAAAAATGGAGATGGGGAACGGCACAAGAGTTAGCCTTTCAAGCATTGAAAGATGCTCTTTTGCATGCACCTATTCTCAAGTGGTATGATCCTAATCGACCAATCAAGTTGGCTACTGATGCATCAGGTACAACAGTGGGTGGAATTCTTCAACAAGAGTGGGAGGATGGTTGGCATCCGGTTGCCTTTTTCTCCGAAAGTTGGTGGCAGCTGAGCAAAACTATCACACAACAGAACGAGAGGAGTTAGCCATTGTTCTGGCCACGAAACATTGGAAGCATTACCTGGGAAACAAGGAGTTTGTGGTAGAAACCGACCACAAACCATTGGTGTATTTGGAAACTCAGAAAGATCTCTCCAAACGACAAATTCGATGGGCAGAATGGCGTCAATAGTTCAACATGAAGATAGTGTATGTGGAGGGCAAGAAACAACTTGCATATGCTCTCACGCGGATGCCGTGTCTCAACAACATCACGGGGTGAAAATCCAAGTTGATTGGTGGTCTCAAATGATGGCTGCAACAAAGGAGGATGAGGAGATCATGAAAGCACTTCAGGCACAGACGGCAAGGAAGGTTCGAGGTCTAGCATTTCGGGAGGCGGCGTATATGGATCCCACAAGATCCAAATTTACGCACAATGATATTGTCGGAAAGGCCACGATACGACCATTGCGGGCACGTGGGAGCTGAAAAGACTTTGGAGAGCATCCAACGAGTGTACTTTTGGCCAAGGATGCGGGAAGATGTGGAGGCATATGTTCGAAGTTGTGTCGCATGTCAACAAAATAAGGCGGGGAATCAAAAACCAGCAGGTTTATTACAACCTCTTCCCATTCCTGAACAACGATGGGAACATGTTACCATGGATCTAGTATGTGAGTTACCAAAAACCTCTTTAGGACATGATTCAGTTGTGGTCTTTGTGGATAAATTGAGTAAGATGATACACATCCGACCTACCACAAAGACAATGACGGCACCACAACTTGCTCATCTGTACCTAGATGCAGTTTTTGTGAATCACGGATTAAGCAAAGTCTTGATCACAAACAGAGGAACTCATTTTACTAGTTTGTTTTGGAAAACCTTGTTTGGTTTATTCAAAACAAAGCTAGCAATGTCTACAGCCTATCATCCTCAAACGGATGGTCAAACAGAGAGGGCCAATAGAACAATAGAGGATATGCTGCGAGCATTCACTTGGGAGGAACAACAAGAGTGGGATACTCTTATGCCTCTAGTGGAATTTGCATATAACAATTACATTAATGCATCCACAAAAAGTGTCTCCATTTTATCTCGATGTATGGTGCTCATCCTTTGATACCTTCTAGTTTGTTGGGAATTCCTAAGAGGCGGTTTTTCAACCAAAGTCGCGGCCGATCAATGATTTTGTGGAGCACATACACAAAGGACTGCATCAAGCAAAAGAGAAGTTGGCCATTGCTCAAAATCGGCAGAAGCAATATGCAGATGCTCATCGCGAGGGAGGTGAATTTTCAGGAAGGAGATCAAGTTTGGCTATCCACGACCAATTTGTCACTTGTAGGAACACCAAAATTTAACCCTCGATTCATCGGTCCTTTTGTGGTGTTGAAACGTGTTGGCGAGGTGTCTTACAAGTTAGAGCTCCGTTGCATATGAAAATACATCCCGTATTTCATGTGTCACGATTGCGAAAACATGTACCACGTCCCAAGCGGTTCACAAATCCATCAAACCCTCCTCCTTTACCTACTATGGTAGCGGATCGAGGCGGTTTGAGGTTGACCGGATTCTCAAAAACGGATTCGGGGTCATAGATACCCAAAAAGCGGAGTATTTGGTTCAATGGAAGGGATATCCATCATACGAATCAACTTGGGAGCCGGCAAAGAACTTAGTCAATGCACCTTTGATCGTTCAAGAGTTTGAACGCATGTGCAACGAGGACGTTGCATCTTAAAAGGAGGGAGATTTGTAACCATCTTTAGTTAGTGAGAACTAAAGTAGAGGTTACGCAAGGAGCAGATAGATGGTCTTGAGTTGACTACTAGTGGAGTATCTAAAGGTGCCACGTCAGCAATCCGTGTGCTCTTTAGGTTGTGTTTCTTGTGTGTTAGTTGGTGTGTTAGTTGGAGTACACGTCAGCAATCCGTGTGCTCATAGGGATGTCCGCCACGTCATCGATCCACGAGGAATTGAGTGGATGGTGGTTGTGTAACCTCATCTTGTTTGTACCTTTTTGAGGACTATATATGGAGAAAGAGAGACCATTGAGGTATCTCTCAACTTTCAGAATTTCTTGAGCTATTCGAGTGGTCTCTCCTCACTTCCCTAGTGTTACAATTGCACTTGTCAAGGATGTATTATATATATATGATTTTCCTCTAGGGGATCTACACATGATGTTGGTATACTACGTATTAGAATTGCTCGTTGATCCATCTAACTACTTCCCTCAGTTTCTCATTCACATGTATTCCTATCACGCTTGACAGCCTTTGATAGAATGTGTCTTTGGTGACATCATCAGACCATGGACCTTCCAATGTGTGAAAGGAGATTTGACACGGAGACAAATATGTTTACCGATGTCATGTGGAGAGATAGGCTTATTATTGATGGAGGAGACTACATCTATGGCATTTTTGGCTAGTTGTGCACTCTCGACACCTTTGGTATCCTTCCGATTTGTGATTGCATATAGATCCATCCTTGAAATGTATGCAAGGGATGTGGATGGGGTTATTTGCTTTACATGTAATATTATGTAATATGAGAGATGTTTTATCCATGGAGATACAACAGGAGCTTCCGTCCTTTTCCTCTTTGCCCACCGATTCCAATGTGGTCGGTGCACTCTGCTGCAAGTAAACGTAATCACCAACATGAAATCTGCGGATTGAAGGTCGATATCCACCTCCTCGGATGGTAGCATAATGCAAAGTATCTCTATGGTGAGCAATAGCCAGGTTCTCAAATGCCATGGGCATGACTTTACGGAAGAGTTATGCCCTTTGAGAACACACCCTAACCCAAACATCAGGATTATCCAAGTCCAAGACTTCACCTGACTCTCTACGGATAGCTGCAAGTAAGTCTGGATCTCTACCATATAATAAAAAATATGGTGAGAATGACGCTAGAGATGCTTGCCGGCTAAATTGATAACCCATGGCCAACCATGGTAGTTGGATGTCCTAGTCTCCCAGATGACCTTTCTTCAAGCCAAACTTTCTTAGTCGTCTCTTCACCGTCTGAACAACTCTTTTTGCTAGACCATTAGCCTCGGGATGATCTCTTGAGGTGGTATGATGATCGATCAACGCTCGATCATACAAAGCCTGAAACTCGACCAAAAACTCAGTACCTTGATCAGTAAACACTTCTGGTGTTGCACCAAATTGGCTAAGCACTATAGCTAAGAACGCATAAGTTGTTCCCTCACTTGACTTGTCGGGCAAGGCCACCAACTCAATCCACTTCGAGAAATGCTCCACCATGACCAACACATATCAATGAGTTTGCATACCTCTCCATCGATAGTGATTTTGAAGTAAGCTATATGTCCGCTTTACTCCAAAATGACCTAACTTCTCATGAGCATGTCTGATGGAAGTGGCACAACACAAACGTTACCATCTTCCCATACTCGAAGAAGGTGTCTATCTTCCCATCTGAACCGTCGAGCTCTCTGTAAAACTCGATCCCACCCCTTTGCACTCAAGGTGCCCACCAAGGCACTTGTACGAAGATATTCCAACACCAGCATGTCATCATGGATGTCTTGGTTTATCATCAAACCGTCCTTCGTCTCAGCATCCAAGGCTAACATATCTTCTCTCTAACCCAAGAGAGATATCAAATAGCTCTCAAGCGCCAACAAACTCAAAAAGGCATATGCATGTCAACCCGGCACCATCTCCTCATCAGTATCACCGTGCCATCGAGCCCCGGTTTCGTCAACTTGACTTGTACATGGGTTTCGACTTAACCCATCTGCATCACGGTTCACCACCCAAGGTCTATAAACAACCGTGAAATCATACTCCTGTAGGATAAGAACCCATCGTGCAAGCTTTCCTGTAAGCTTTTCTAATTCCATCAACCATTTCAATGGTTGATGATAAGTGATGAGAGTGAAGGAGTTTCCAACCAAATAACATCTAAAATGTGCAACCGCCCAAACAACTGTCAAACATTCTACTTCATAAGAACTATACTTCGACTCCGCTGCATTGTAGGAACGACTTGCATAAGTCACTACAAACTTCTTCCTCTCATCATCATGTTGTGTAAGCACTGCTCCCAAACCCAACATACTCCAATCAGTATGTACTTGAAACGGATGACCTCTCACATGTCTCCTCAAAATAGGGGCAGATGTCAACCTTCCCTTGAGCTCAACAAAAGCTCTCTCCTGTTCATCTCCCCAACTCCACTCTTCATCTAGCTTTGTCAGCTTTGTCAAGGCTTTGGCAATAGTGCTAAATCCTTGCACATATCGACGATAGAAGTTTGCAAGTCCAAGGAAGTCTCACACCCTACTCACATATGAGGGTTGTGGAATATGCAAGATTGCATCCACCTTGGTTTGCTGAACTCCCAATCCTCATGGGTATATGGTATGACCCAAGTACTCTACCTGCTCCTGAAAGAACTTGCACTTTCGAGGATGCAACTTGAGACCATGAGCAATCAGTCGCTTAATTACCTCCCGCAAATGTATCTCATGCTCCCTCACTGTAGCACTATACACTAGAATATCATCGATGTAGGCTCGGGCACAATCAAGTTCGGCTATGATCTTATCCATCACTCTTTGGAACTCTACAGATGCATTCTTCAACCCAAATGGTAAGAACTTCCATTGATACAACACATCCTTGCCATGCAAATCAATTTCCCAAAAGGCTGTCTTGGCTTTATCCTCATCTCAAATCTGCAATTGATGATATCCTGCTCGTAAATCCAATGTATCGAAAATCTTTGCATGACCAAATGCATCAGAGATCTCCTCAGGTGTATGCATAGCATATCGATCAGATTTTGTTTGTCGATTGATAGATAGGTAGTCACCACACATGCGTCTATCTGTATAATTACCATGTATATCCTTCTTGACTCGCATCACCACAGCAGAGGCATACTCTCCATATGATATCTCCACTAATGCAGCCTCAAAAAGGTCTTGACACCTACTTTGGATCAGATCTCTCTCCATATCACTGTATCGATAGGGACGACGGAAGACTGGTGCATATGTTGTCAAGTCAATCCATATACCATATCCCTTCAAACAGCCTAAATCCTTCATACTCAAGGCAAAACAGTTTTTGAAACTCCTCAGAAACCTCCACACCCTACGTCTTTCTTCTCATGTCACATTGGGATCAATCTTAATATTCCAAATCTCCTCTCCATCAACACTAGAGATAGAAGACATAGTATCTGGTTGCTAAATGACAACCTCTTGAGCATAAAGCTTTTTCTACTCTCTCATACCAGGCTCCACTATCTCAGTGTGAACAACTCATGTTGCTGTAGCTGTAACCTCTTGTGTTGTATCACAATGGTTTAAAGTGGTAACCACCGCTTGCTCCGTGCAAAAAAACTCCAACGATACTCGAAGAAGACCCTACCTCTCTTTCTCTAACATCCCCATAAGACCAAGGATGAGATCTTGGGCACTTTCACCCCCAGCTTTTCCCTCCACCGTCTCAATAGGCAAAGAGCTTACGAATGGTCTTGCAGTCATACATGTGGATCGCATGCGTCTCTGCTCAGCCAATCCAAGACTCACAATCCATGTCAAACAATTCAAATCCATAATCTGATTCAACACTTGACGTCGTGATGCCTCTGACAATGTAGGTACTGTTGTAGTACTGGTACAAAATTCCATAGCTCGCTCTCTCTCTTCAATGTTGTGTCAATACTCTCGGATGCCGGCCTCGCGAATAACTCCATCATTTTGAGCAGCATCAGCTTGCCAAGTTCCACTAGTAGTTGTCCTGATCCCAAGATCAACACTACTAGTGCGTACACTACTAGAAGCAACCACCACATCATCTTTACTTTCGCAAAGTGTGGTTGCCAATCGTAGTATATGGGATGATGACACCCCCAACGTGTAACCAATCTTGATTAGTCATAGTTAGTTTAGCCAAAGCGTAGAGTGGTCACTAGATCACAAAAAGACAAGATAGTGATGTGCACTATCCAAAAAGCAAAAGGGTAAATGACGAGGTGGCTACCATGCATTGGTGGATCAGATTGTGTGCTAAACATCTGTTAGGAATTGGGTAGGATAAGATAACAAAACATGCAACCTACGCATGTTAGCCATGTGGCATAGTTTGGATTTCGGACTCCTCTAGTCCTACAGTATATAAATCAAGGAGAGGTCTTGAGAAGACATCTCTTATCTTGGAAGTCATTCCGGAGTCATTGCCTTCAGTGTTACAATGGTATCAGAGCAGGCTTATTGTTCCTATGAGTGTGGATCACCCCTCTTGGAAGAATAGTCTGGGTTGGTACAATTATTTGAGAAGAGAGTGTTTGTTAGAGGCTGGCAGTGGCCATTGAACTGCAAGTAGTGGAAGGGGGTTATTGTGGGTGCAAGTTATGGATGGGGAAGATAGAATAGTACTGAGATTCCCATTTCTTGATCCTTTTCATGTCAAACTGTTATACATTGAGAGAGCAAGGTTGACTTAGTATTTGGTTTATCATTTTGGTGCCAACTTCATGGACCAAGTGATGAGATCTCGAGATCCTGTTATCTTACCTATAGTCACCTACTATGTTACTTGGGATCTCACGATTTACATTTTAGTTTAGAAATGGACCTCAATAGACCACCACCTGTGAGATTCAACACACGGTGTGAAATCTATTGTGTGTATCATCCTAAAGCTATGTTTCGGAGCCTAGTTATTAGAAACTTTGGAAAGGAGTATTACCATGAGGTGATAGCATCACCTATTCCTTTTGTGTTGCCAATCTTGAGAAATTGGAGAGTGTTCATTTTAACCCTATACTGAGAGAGAGTGGACGGAGACGAATCATGGAGGACACTTTGAGAGAAATGATTCAGGAATTTAGAGATTTGAGAAACGCATTTGAGCAAAGCCAAAGTCATGTACAAGAGTTAGTTCAAGAATTGACAGCAGTCAAAACGAGAGGAATGGAAAATGAGAGAATGAGAGAAACTCAAATGGAGATGGAGACATCACCATCCATGGTGGAGAGTGAAGAAACAGTGAGAGCCCGTGCTCTTGAAGCCCAAGCAGCGCAACGAGCAAGAGAGCTAGATCTTCAAACATCCATGATTCTGAAGATGACAAAAGCTTGTAAGATAGAACCTTACCGAGGTAGTCGAACCATGGGAGTTTTGGAAGGTTGGATTGAGAGAATGGAGTATCATCTTGCTTTGTTCAATATCAACGATCATTTTGCAGGTCTTTTTGTTCGTACTTTGTTGTTGGAGAAATCATTTACTTGGTTTCAGGGTTGGATGATGGAGATCAATGAGTCATGCCAACGGGTTACTTGGAGTGCAATGAAACGAGGTCTTCTTTAGAATTTTCAAGCAGTTGATCCCATCATCACGACACGGATGAGGTTGTGGAAACTTGAACAGAAGGGAAGTGTGGAGGAGTACATTGAGGAATTTTGATATCTTCGAATTCAGATATGAGATATGAGTGGAGCTGAAGCCCTTGATTTATTCAAGAGAGGGTTGAAGAAAAAGATTCAACAAGAGGTGATTCGGGACAATCCAAGCAACTTGAACGAGGCTATTGCTTGTGCACAACGAATGTCCAACGTCTACCACAACGGTGGAGAGGTATCAGTTCCCACGAATCAATACTATGGACCCATGCCTATGGAGTTGGGCAACATAAGGAGGAGAGAAGATTTCATTCCAAGGGGAGTGAACGCACAAGGAGGAGATCGTCGCAACCTGAATCTTCATCGAGAAGGAAATTCAAGAGGAGGAGACGGAGTGGAGGGAAGACGAGAAATGAGACAATGCTATAATTGTGGAAGATTTGGTCACATCGCCATGAATTGCCGTACCCGAGTTCTAGCAAGAGGAGCTAGACCCTCCTATCGACGAGCTCTCAACAATCTTGAAGGTGGAGACGAAGTGACCGCTCGAAACCCGGGAAACGACGAACACCAGTAACCTTGCCTCGCGGCCTTACTGGTTCGATGAAAAGGAGGAAGGGCGAGGGAAGGAAGCACAAACATGAGGTAAATGGTTTGAGAAAGAAAGAAACATGTTTGATTGTGACAGATGGCGAGATAGAAGGAGTAAAAGTGAGAGTATTGATTGACCCAGGAGCTACAGAAAATTTCCTATCTCGATCTATTGCTATAAAGTTGGGATTAGCTTTAGAGAAAGATGAGAGTGAAAAGGTAGAGTTTCCAAACGGGCAAACAGAGAGCATTGAGAGCATTCCTAGGAAAGTGGAGTTGAAGATTGGGCAATACAAGGAATCGTTGGAGTGGAGAGTAATTTGATTAGCTCGTTATGATGCTATTCTGGGTATGCCTTGGATGGAAAAATATAATCCTGAGGTAGATTGGCGAAGGAAGATAGTAAAAATCATCAGTTGGAGGATCTTTGGAGATAGACTTAGATTAGGACACAAAAACTTACCTCTCTACGTGATAGGAAGAACCGCTATCAATCACAAAGATGTATGTTTTTTGGGCCTAATAAGAGATGTAAGCGCTCCAAAAGAGCAATCTTTTATACATGAGGAGTTAACTTGTATCTTGAACGAGTTTCAAGATGTTTTTCCAGATGATTTGCCTCCAGGTTTACCACCAAGAAGGAGAGTGGATCACAAGATAGAGATCTTACCAGGAAGTTCTCCTCCTTGTAAAAGTCCCTATCGACTTGCACCAAACGAGCTGGAGGAATGCAAGGCACAATTGGAAGAGTTGTTGGAGAAGGGGTTTATCCAACCTAGTGTGTCACCATATGGAGCTCCAGTATTGTTCGTGAAGAAGAACGACGGCTCCATGCGGATGTGCATGGACTATCGTGCTCTAAATCAACAAACGGTGAAAAACAAGTATCCATTACCGCGAATGGATGACTTGTTTGATCAACTTCATGGAGCTAAGTATTTCACCAAACTTGATCTTAGAAGCGGATATAATCATATCAGAGTGGCGGATGAAGACATACAAAAGACAGCTTTTAGAACTAGATATGGTCATTTTGAGTATCTAGTTATGCCATTTGGTTTAATCAATGCCCCGCCACATTCATGGGACTGATGAATGATATTTTTCAGAAAATATCTAGATAAATCAGTGATTGTGTTTTTAGATGATATCTTCATATATAGCAAGTCCTTACAAGATCATCGAAACATCTACGAGAAAGTACTCCAAGTGTTGAGAGAAAATAAGCTATATGCTAAGATGTCAAAATGTGAGTTTGGCAAAAAGCGAAGTAGATTACCTAGGCCATAGAGTTAGTCTTTGATGGCATCCAAGTCATGAGTGGCAAAGTGGAAGCCATTCAAAATTGGACGCCCCTGCACAATCGACTCAACTACGTAGTTTCTTGGGTTTAACCGGCTTCTATAGAAGGTTTGTGGAGGCTTTTGCTCGTATTGCTCAAGCCTTAACAAGTCTCTTAGGCCAAGGGCAGAAATGGCAATGGGGTACAGCTCAAGAGATTGCATTTCAGGCTTTGAAGGATGCGTTCTTACATGCACCAATCCTTAAATGGTATGAACCAGGTAGACCAACAAAACTTGCTACGGATGCATCAGATGTGGCAGTTGGAGGAGTGTTACAACAAGAATGGAAAGATGGATGGCACCCAATTGCTTTCTTCTCATGAAAACTTTTGCCGGCGGAGCAAAATTATCATACCACAGAGAGGGAGGAGTAAGCCATTGTCTTGGCTACTAAACATTGGAAGCACTATCTCGGAGATAAGGACTTTGTGGTTGAGACATACCACAAGCCTTTGGTTTATTTAGAAACTCAAAAGGATCTCTCAAAGCGGCAGATTCGTTGGGCTGACTGGCGGCAAAAGCTTCAACATGAAGATCGTGTATGTGGAGGGGAAGAAGCAGCTTGCCGATGCATTGACACGAATGCCATGCATTAATCACATCACGGAGGTGAAGATTCACTCTGAATGGTGGGAGAACTTGAATCGCGCTACCAAGGAGGATGATGAGATTGCACAAGCCCTTCAACAGGGTCGAGCACATTTAGAACAGGGATTGGCGTTCTATAAGGGAAAGATTTGGATACCCTCAGATGTTGCTCTCCGTACAACAATGTTAGAGGAGGCACATGATTCAGCTATTGCTAGCCATGTAGGAGTGGAGAAGACCATTGAAGGCGTCCAAAGGGTATACTTTTGGACAAAACTAAGAGAGGACATCACCAGCTATGTTCGAAGTTGTGTGGCTTGTCAACAAAACAAGGCTAGCAATCATAAACCAGCAGGTCTACTACAGCCTCTACCAACACCTACTAGAAGATGGGAGCACGTCGGTATGGACATTGTATGTGAGTTACCAATGACGTCTACGGGTTATGATTCGATAGTCGTTTTTGTGGATAAATTGAGCAAGATGATCCATATTAGGCCCAACAACAAAGACATTCATCGCACCCGAACTTGCTCGAATTTATATGGATGCAGTTTTTGCTCAACATGGTTTAGCTACAGTGCTCATCACCGATAGGGGCACTCAATTTACTAGCATGTTTTGGAAAATCCTATTTGGGCTATTCAAAACAAAACTAGCCATGTCCACAGCTTATCATCCTCAAACAGATGGGCAAACTGAAAGAGCAAATAGAACTATTGAGGACATGCTTAGAGCTTTCACTTTGGAAGAGCAAGAAGGTTGGGATGCACTTTTACCCTTGATTGAGTTTGCTTATAATAACTCAATCAATGCATGCACAAAAGTCAGCCCATTCTTTTTGATGTATGGAGAACACCCTATCACACCATCTAGCTTGGTGAGTGTAGGTCACATGCAGGAACCATCAACCCAAGTGGAAGCAGTGAACGAGTTTGTGGCACGAGTCCAACGAGGAGTGCATCAGGCAAACAAAAAATTAGCCATTGCCCAGAATCGGCAAAAATAATATGATGATGCTCATCGACGACATGTGGAGTTTCAAAAAGGCGATCAGGTGTGGTTGTCTACTACCAATTAGTCATTAATAGGGGTTCGAAAGTTAAGTCCACGGTTTATTGGACCTTTCTTGATTGTCCAACGGATTGGAGAAGTTGCCTACAGGTTAGAGTTGCCAACACACATGAAAATACATCCCGTTTTTCATGTGTCTCTCTTGAGGAAGTATACCCCACGATCTCCTTCCTTTGGCAACCCACATCAACCTCCTCCTTTACCAGCCATGATTGATGGTGTAGAGGAATATGAGGTTGATAGAATCCTCAAGAAACGGACAAGAGTTCAGCGGAACCCCAAAGTGGAATATCTGGTCCAATGGAAAGGTTATCCACTTTATGAATCTACTTGGGAACCATTGTAGAGACTTTTGAGTCTTCTTGCAACGAGGACGTTGCGACTTAAATGGGAGGAGTTTTGTAACCAATCTTGGTTAGTCATAGTTAGTTTAGCCAAAGCGTAGAGTGGTCACTAGATCACAAAAAGACAAGATAGTGATGTGCACTATCCAAAAAGCAAAAGGGTAAATGACGAGGTGGCTACCATGCATTGGTGGATCAGATTGTGTGCTAAACGTCTGTTAGGAATTGGGTAGGATAAGATAACAAAACATGCAACCTACGCATGTTAGCCATGTGGCATAGTTTGGATTTCGGACTCCTCTAGTCCTACAGTATATAAATCAAGGAGAGGTCTTGAGAAGACATCTCTTATCTTGGAAGTCATTCCGGAGTCATTGCCTTCAGTGTTACACAACGCCAATAAATTCTTGGCTGAGAAAACAGGAGAATGAACAAGAATCTTTGCCGCCCCCAACATTGCGCTAGATGTTATCTAAGACGATGTTGATAGCTGGTTCCTACTTGCTCCATCTCCAAGTACATCCACATTGGCTTGCACCCTCATCTCACCAATAGGTTGTCTAGGAGCCATGGATGAGGTGTTCAATGCCTCTGACAATGTGAAAGACTAAGGAAGTCTAACCTGTCGGCTAGCCTCCCCTCTTTGTGGATCCAACTCCACTGACACTCCTCTAGACTCAATAGTATGTGTTGCACTACGAGTCACATCAACTGCACATGGTTGTGCCGATGCGCACATGTACTCCACAACATCAGCTCCAGAATCTGATCTTTGTTGGGCTATAGCCATACTTGCTATCTTCTGTTCCAACTGCTCCAATCGAGATGCCATGTTCACCTCATGACTAGCCTCATGGGCTAACATTTGGGTAGGGGTTGGTCCTCTACCACCACCACGAACTCCTTGTCCTCTTCCAACGACTGCCATGATAACTGTTGTTTTTTCTATGTCTTATAGTGTCTAAAATTTTCATTTAAGCTACACTTTATTGACATCTCTTCAAGAAATGATGTTTTCATAACGTGGGTTAACCACCGTTTGACTCTCATCAACACTGTCAATATTTTGAGTCATGATTCAAAATGAAAACTTGATGTTTTTTTCCTCCAAATCTTTCATTTTTTTAAATTGAATGATTATTTGATTTCATTTTAAAATAAAAAAATTTCTCTTATATTTCATTAATCATATTGTCTAAAATCTTTATAAATATTTAACTTATTTTTTATATACTTCTTTTTGATTTGTGAAAAATCAACATTTCAAGCTTTGTAAGATGTGATTCAAATATTATTAACAATCAATAATCCTAAAAAATCTCAAAAAAAATTTAAAAAATTAAAATCATATTATTCTAATTTACTATAATTAATTAAATTTATATTAATTATAGTTGTCAAATATACGCATAAAAAAATTGACTAGAGAAAAAATTCCTAAAAATCAAAGTAGGATTAAAAATTAGATTTAGACATAATTCAAGAAAAAATCAAACGATCAAATTTTATTCAAAAAATTTTATTTCACAATATGCTTATGAAATAAATAAAAGGAAAAAAAATTGAAAAATATAATAACTCAAAAATTAAGATATTTTTTATTGTTATTTTGTTATCATGAAAGAGACTTGACATTTTGACATATCTCAAAGAACTATTTGACTATATTATTATATTATGTGTTGTAAAAAATTTCAATAATCTTAAAAAATGAGATATAAACGTTTTCAAATATGTGTATTAATGTGAAAAATGAATGAAATTTCCATGTTAAAATCATGTCACTTTTATTTATTATCATTCACCAAACATCTATTTATTGTAATTGTCAAAGAGAATCACTAAAAAAAATCATAAATAATAAATTAAAAGGAGTTGACATCTTATTAACTGCATGAGTAACTACGTTGTAATATGTGATGACGGAGAGCTTAGTTCACATGGTCTCGTCCCCTTTGAGGTTTGCGATATGAGGAGGGTATGCAGATTACAATAAGAAAGAGAGTAGAAAAGGGTACTATATTTTCTTGCATATTTTGTGGCCACATTTTACCAAACATGGAGAGCAAATAGTCCATTCTCTTCGTCTTTCAATTTGGATTCCATTGTTACCTAAATTGAAGACTATGGAGAATGATATAGTGAGATATGAGTATTTTTGTTTTTTTAGGGTTTTGAGTGATTTTTCTTCAATTAGACATATGGGTCAGGTTTTTTTTGTTCCCATCTCTTCCTTTTCCTACATTGGTTCTATTGGAACCTAGTTGGAAAATTATGGAGATCTAAATAAAAAGTTATGAGTGTTTTTAGATTTTAGGGTTTTCATAGTTAGCATTTTTCGACGTGAGATGGGGTGTTAGGGGGTTGTGGTTATGCAGGTGGGAGGAGATACATGATGGAGTGTTGGATTTCTTTATCGTTCTCTTTGTGCTATCTATAGCTTCACTTTCCCTCATGGGGCCGCCAAAAGCGGTGCGTGATACATCATGTCCGGTGTGTCATTGTCTCTTTACCTCGCAAGGGGTAAAGACCCACGTGGGAAAGATGCACAAAGATTATGATTGGACTACTTGGGATGCACATGTGAGGAGGACAGTCACATCGACATTGGTATTTGTCACTTCGGGGAATACGTAGGCTACATCGACTCCTTTGTTGAGCATTCTGTATATACCGATCTGGTCGTGGAAGTGGTTAGCTTCCCATGCAAGTTCGATTCTAGGGCTTTTAGAGACTAGGTTTCCATATCCACGTTTATTCCATAGGCTTCCTCGTGCACTCCATGACGAGGCTAGACGTGACTTTCGCTTACCGCTCGATCGGTTGGCTCGCGATCCTATGGACGAGTTAGCGTGGTTTTTGTTTTTTATTACTTCCACGATGATATCTACGTTATACTAGAGGGGAATTTGCTGGACATATGGAGGTGGCAGCTAGATTTTGGAGATTCCGTGCAAGGGATTGGGCTACATTGTAGGAGTCTGTTCGGGCCACACAAGTTAGGAGTCGGGTTCAATCACATGATCCTTTTGATTCGGCGCGATTGCGACGGTGTAGGATCTTGGGGCAAGCCATGGAGTATAGCACGGCTGCACGGGCCCTTCATCCTTTGTCCATGGCTAATCCTACTGAGCATACGATTTCCTCTTTATGCTTTCTACATCCATCCATGGACGAGGATATATCATTAGAGGTCTTGGAGTATCAGCCAGAGGAGCCATTATGTCTTGATAGATCATTATTTGTCCATTCTCTATGCACATCCCCACGCTTATCCTAAGGGGGTTTGTCATGAATGGTATATGAGCATCTTCGAGATTACTTTCAGGCGGAGGATCCCTCTAGTGGTTTCACGGAGTTGTTCCAAGTGGTTGCATTAGTTGCGAGAGGGGAGATTCCGTTGTCAGTTAGTCAGGTTCTGGGTGCTAGTCGGCTTCTCGCAATTGAGAAGGACATTGGGGGCATCAGAACGATTGTTATTGGAGAGGTCTTATTGCGATTAGTCAGTCGTACCATTATCTTGCAGCATTGCTCACACTTCCAGGAGCATCTTTGTCCACATCAGTTTAGAGTCGCCATACCATGAGGCTCTGAGGCGGTATTGTTGGGCATTAGAGCACTTCTAGATATCCATCCGGATTGGATTGTCTTGTAGGTGGACGTTGAGAATGCTTTTAACAGCTTCTCGTATGCATCCATTTTTAGAGAGTTTAGAGTGGCTGATGGACCCCTATCAAGCCTCATTCTTTTTGTACGGTTTTTCTACGGTTCAAATTCTTCTCTTCTTTATCAGCATGGCTTTTTCGAGGAAGGAGTCACCGTTCTACATCCCGCCGCTGGCACTCGACATGGAGATCCTTTGGGAGGACCCTATTTGCCTTGGCTCATTATAGAGCCCTTTTGTCTATTGCTTTGGCCGTGCCCGGTTGTGTGTTCCCCTCCTTAGCGGATGATACACACATTGTGGGCTATGTAGACAACATTAGGCAAGCCTTTGATTACTTGACTACCAAGCTTCATCTTGTAGGCTTGAGAGTCAAGGTGTCAAAGTGTAGGGCTTGGTCTCCTTTGGGCATTCCGCCTCATCTCCAGCTTCCAGTAGGATGTATGACATAGACATACGGTTTACGTATTCTATGAGTGTCAGTAGGGTCTGAGGATTTTGTTTCACACTACCTTGACGTTGCACTTGCCGAGGATGTTTTGCATGTAGACGACCTTCCTCTACTAGGGGATCCACAAGTGACGTTTGGTATATTGTCATCTAGTATTGTTCGTCGACCCATCTACCTTCTTTGCATGGTTCCTCCTTCACATACATTCATATCACGTTTGGCAACCTTTGATAGGAGGATCATGGGCGTCTTTGGTGACATCATCGTACCATGGACATTCGAGTGTATAACAGGAGATTTGGCAAGGAGATAGATATCTTTGCCAATTTTGTATGGAGAAGCATGCTTATTATCGATGGAGGAGACGGCACCTACGACATTCTTGGCGAGTTGGACGCTCGTTGTACCTTTTTTATCTTCTCGATTTGTGATCGCATATAGACCTATCTTGGAGATATATACAATAGACATGGATATTTGATCATTTCCCTTACATGTATTATTACGACATATGAGAAATGCTTTACCACGGAAGATACGATATGAATTCCCGTCTTTTTTCTCTTTGGTTACTAATTGGACTAGAGGTCTACAGTCTATCTTGATGGACCGACAGTTTCATGAGGCTTTACATTCACTCTTAGTGGATCCGGCCATTCCTCGTACTACTAGAGCTCGTCTACGCTCTTGCTCGGGCAAGGGTGCAGGCTCGTGGATCTTGGCTCGACCATGCATCAGGGCTTTCCAACTCACGCTAGCTAGTTTCTCCACAGCGATGAGATTCCGTCTTGATTTGGTCCATCCATCTACATCTTCATTACTCACATATGAGTGTGGTATCACTTTAGATGCAGCAAGTGTTCATATGACTTGTTGTCCATTCGGAGGGCAGAGGATAGCTACCCATGATGCCATTAGGGATGTGGTGTTTGCTATGGTGCGAGAGGGTGGATACCTCACATGGAGAGAGCGTTGATATGCCTTGCGAATGACTAGGGTTAGGGCAGACCTGTACTTTGGTTTGGGAGGACCAGGCCACTGTGGCAAATGTGGTGGTTACCGATCCTACTAGAGACACAGTTTCAGAGGGGGTGATCACCCATCCTCCAGGATGGACGACGAGTGTAGCGGCAATAGCCAAGGTCTCAAAGTATAGAGGTATGCAGAGAGATCACCTCTTTGTTCCTTTAGCTTTGGAGTTATATGGAGCTATGGACATCGACTTTGACATGTTCGTGAGGGAATGCGCGAGAGCCTACCATACTAGACGGCATGGGGTATTACTTTCTTTAGCTTACTGTATAGCCTATCTTAGGCAACGTGTTTCCATTGCTCTACAGAGAGCACTAGCTAGTGCAATCCATAGGAGAGCAATCACATTAGCTGATGCTTCTTCAGATGCTCTTGTTGTTTGTAGACCGTTTGACCTAGATAGTGCGGATATTTTAGGTGTTGTAGGATATATTTCCCAGTGTGATACTATTGGGACCTAGCCTCATGTTACCGGTTTGGTTCCATCCTTGTACGTTTTGATGGGGTCTTCCCATCCCTTTTGTTATTATACTTTGTCCTTTTTTGCTATATTACTTGATCTATGTGAATGAATCTTTAGGTGTAATGTGTAACCATGATGGGATATAAATTTATGATATGATGTAAGAATTATTTATTTAATATATAATTTTATTAAATATAATGATAATAATTTTTAAATTATTTATTTATATATTTATTAAATAAAAATTGTCAATATTATGAAATATTGCTTTTTAATAATTTTATTTTCATGTGAATATTATTTATCTTCTCTTAAACTTTTCATAATCTATAGATGATTATTCTAATATATGCAATACATATCATAAATCATTGTACCCATGATATAGATTAACTAACAATAATATAGATATGATAGATTATGATTTTAAAATGAAATCATGATTTAGATTTTAATTTGGCATATACAAATTCATTTTTTGTCTATAAAACTATATTTTTATTTTCTTTGTGAATTTAGATAGTGTGCATCTTAGTTGTTTGGAATATTTACTTTTCTTCAAATAAATTATTCCATACAAATAATAACTCTTTATTTTTTATTTGTAAATTAAAATTTATAAAAAATTCGAAATTTCATTTATCCTCCGAAGAATTATTGTATAAAACTAATCATTCTTCATGATTTGTTAAAATCTTATATTTAAAAATAATTTTGGGTGCCTCTTCATTTGTTAATGCAATTTTTTGAACCTCTATCCACTACATATATATTAATTGTTATCAATAACATTTTCACGTGCATGAATTTTCTTTATCATAATCAGAATGAAATTTAATATTTTTTTTAAAAAAAAGGCTGTGATAATTTGAATTTATTCTAAAAATCTTGTTCATCTATAACATATAAAATAATTTTCTGAAATTGTAAAACTGAAAAAAAAAACAAATAAATCATATATATATATATATATATGATTTTTCAAATTATAATGAAATATCATACATGTTACAAAAGGATAGAAATTGAAATCAACAATAAAATTGGAAATATTCAATTTTAACATGAGGATTTTACGGATTTTTTGATTTGTAGAATCCTTCCTGTTTCTTAACGTGATTTCTTCATATTCCTTGTATTGAAATTTCCATTTCTTAACTTGTTATATTTTGTATGAATGTTTCAATTTATTTTAAATAGCACCAACTAAAATATGACACCAATGTATCAGAAAAATAAAAGTGTAGGACATTACACTAGAGCTAGTGCTCATTAGTGTCTGAGCTAATACACCTGGAGGAGTTAGATTCACATGGAGAATAGATGACAGTTTGTGCCACACCGTGCCTTGCATTCCCCTATCAAGAATGTTACGGAAACTTACAGAATTGTTTCCAGGAAACCAACAGTTATAGCAGAGAATTAGATGCTCGCAAGTCCAAATCTTCATTTCTTATTTGTTCTAGTGATACAATATGAGAGTCAAACATTTGCCCATGAGAAGAGCGTTTAGACTTTCCTAAGGGAAGAAGACCTCATTCTTGTAATGTCGTCCCAAACCCTCTTCCTGTAAGTATGAAAGTGTTTCCTTGGGTTCAGGATCTGGGTACATATTCAGAAAGTCCCGATTTTCCCGAACATTAACATGGAATAGCTTTTAACAGCCCCAATAAGACATATAGAGAGAACCTTGCCTGGGATCAGGTTTTTAGACAGGGAATCAGCCGGTGGACACATAATTGGAGAATAACAGGAATGCTGCTCACAAATGATGCATGAATTACTCCTTCATGGTCAGAGTCTGAGGTAGTTCTAGTCTGCGGCATACGAAAATGATGGATTTTGAAGTCCTTCGGTACATATTGCCTTTTTCTGGGCTATGGATAGTTGTATAGAAGTGAAATGGCATAAGCTTATGGTGAAAGCTTCTCCCTGTGACACGAAGTAATGAGGGGAGTAGCCGACCCTGATGTTCGAATCCAAAAGTTGATCCTTACATTGATATAAACATCAGGTTTATATCACTTCCATGTATAGAGCTGCTTTAGATCAAGATTTGATTCACTCGAATGCAGGTGAGAGGTAAGCAGATAATCTTGCACCAAATTTCATTTTAAAGGCATGCGATGCTGCGACAAAAAAGCACAGTTCAGATCATAAAGAGGACAGGCTGACAATTCAACTCAGGCTGAAAACCTCACGCGATTTTTCAATAAATATGTTACAGAGGCGACTCGATTCCGAGTCGTGGACGAGACAAAACATTAATTAGTCGACAAGCTATCAACTTCAACTAAGGACTTCCTCCTTTCCTTCCCACCATTGCGGAGTGCTGATTGTTTACTAATTAAAAGTCCGACTAGTTGAGCTCTGCGTAGCTTTCTCTTAGGAGGAGCCATCATAGCCTGCATGGAGCATTATCTAAAGTCAAGAAGTCCCACTCTATGTATCTATCTAAGTCGGTATATTGTACATTTGTACATCGCAGTCCTCCGAACTATATCTCTGGAGCTGGAACTGCAAAGCTTTTGGGATTGATTGTAATGCTCTTGGTGCAGTTGTCGGTTTTGTAGATCCCTATGAGACGGTCCGCCAGCTCAAACATATTGTTCCTTAAGCTGTGACAACCAGGACTATCATCAGATATTTGGTACCTGACCAAAGCATTGTATGATATAACTTGTGCTATGTTTGTAGTCAAACGAGACAACTGTGACATGATGTCAGCGGAATCAATAAGACGGTCGTAAACTTGCGGAACAAAGAAGTTAGGTTTTCTGCTATAAGCGTCTCAAACCTTAATGAAGTAAGGAATACCACTGAACGCAAAAATTTACGTCATATAGAGTCATTCTTAATTCTTACTCTAAACTGAGCAGATTTGCTTTCAAGAGCAAGAGAAAAGATAGAGAAACTACTGACCTGATGATGATAAACTGGGCATTCTTCGTACGATCCTTGATGTAATGACCGACAATTGAAACGTTTTTGAAATCTAAATACAAGGAAAGAGATTTTGAGAGATATATAAATATCTCCATACCTAGTAATATCAAAGGGCGGGTTGAGAATCTAAGCTGATACACTCATTTGACCAGGAGCTATCCGTCAAAGAACTTATATTGAGTATGACCTTGGTTACTATGAACATATGGAGACCAGCGACATGAAGACCCGAGGAAACAACATAATGAGAGTCAAACTGAACAACTTACCCAGCGCAGCATCAATTTCGTCCATGACGTAAAGCGGTGTAGGCTTGTAGTGATGTAAGGCGAAAACCAAAGCAAGAGAACTCAAAGTCTGCAACCAAGTATCTTCCTTACATCACTTTCCGCACACAGCTCAAAAACACGCATTTTCCAAGATTCAGCGTAACGTCAACATGTATATGCAAAATATGCAAATGGCATATGTGTGGCTTTTGACTGATGACCAGGTTACTAACCTTCTCACCGCCTGACAAATTGGCAATATTTTTCCAGCTCTTTTTCGGTGGCCGAACACTAAATACAACTCCTTCCGCAAAGGGATCCAGCGAATCCACCAGCTCTAATTCGGCGTCTCCTCCTAATGTAATCATCTGTAAGCAGAAAAAATAAGTCATCAACTGCATACTTTCACATCTGGGCGTTATGCATTAGACCTCAAAGCCATTGACAAGTCTCATGTCCTAGGCCAGAAGACAGTCTGAAGAGAACGCTGAACTTATAGCAGGACAGGCCTAGGTAGCGAAGAACGTATCCATTAAAAGGGTCAAAACCAATCACCAAATTATCAGATATCAATGAAACATCAAAAAGTCTTGTGGAAAGATGCAAATGTTGGTAATCACCATACCTGATACATCTCCTTCAGCTTTAGCGATATCGCATTAAAACCAGCCATGAAGTCATCCAGCCTACGGGAGACAGTCCAAGAAAGGTGATGTGAATTGCTTGTGGCTTTATGCAATAAGCCGTGCGGGTCTCTAAAAAAGTAGATACTATCAACTGACATGTACCCTAACCTGAAGTTTCAACCAGTTTGAACGACCTATGGAAAGTCTAATTGTGAATAAGGTTAAACCGTCGTCAAGAAAAGACCACTGGGGAGCGAGTATACATGACGTTTGAATTACATACCTTTTCTTTCGGAGGTCATCATACAATCTTTTAATCTCATCACGCTCTTCTGTGACCGCATTAAGCTCAAGTACGCGTTCATCATACTGAGCTGCCTTAAGTCGGTACCTTCAATCAAATGGTGCGAAGTTTCAGGCTCGATGCCTCTATGTTGCTAGTACTGACAACGTGCATTCAAATGAGAGCATAACTAAACAGACGTTGAAGTGAAACTCAATTTTGAGACTCTGGTAGAAAATTGTGGAACTAAATGATCAGCTTACTCTGCAATAGCATCCAGACTAGGAGTCATCTCCTTGAGCTGGGCTTCAAGTATTACAACGTTCTGATTTGCACGCTGAAGACTGCATGCTTCTGGCTGCTCTAAGGCCGCAGTCACCATTTCTTCCTCAACTTGTTCTTTCCTCATTCTGTCCATAAAAGCAACCCAGTAAATAACAATTACCTGTATGAGATGTATTAGAAGCAAAATACAAAAACAATTCAAAACGACAAGCATCTCAAGAGCTGCTTTTCCTTCAGCTTCGAAGACAGACACTATAAGATATTCAGAACACGCACTGTTCGACATGTTTCTGGAGCTGCGTGCTTAGTTCTTTGACTCGGCGAGCCAGATCCTTTGTTCTCCTCCCCTTATCATTAGCGGACCTCTTTATATCACTCAACTTTGCCACAATGTCTACCTGCAAAACGAAATTTGTGATGAGTTCGAAGGAATATTCAAACAAAGACATAAAGTGAACAACCTTTGAAAAGAACTTTGACTAAAGTGTACACACATGTAAATAGCTCTACAGTGCTGCATGTCAACTTATTGCTAAACTCGTGACCAGGGCCAGTTACCTCTGCGGTTCGAAGATCATTTATGACCCTTTGAACCTCTTTGTGGGCTTTCTTCACAACGTCCAGCTCCTCACACTTTTTCCTAAAAGCCTGGCAGAAAGAAAACAACATTAAAGATATAGCTCGGATGACACTATTTTGCTCATACATAGGTATCTCCTATTTTAGTGGATTCGAAGGCAATCCAAACCAATTCGTCTTCAATCGATTCGCCTGGCTGGCCGTGTACCCAGTCTGCTTTAACCCATGCCGTCATTTGCGACAACTATGTTCTCCTTCACCCATAAAAACTCGGGAGCCGTTACCTCCTGCTTTTTTGAAAACTCTTCTTGCAGTGCAAAGGCTTTACTCTCTATATCTTTAAACTCCGCTGTCTTCTGCTCTTTCTCTTCAAGACTCTTATTTTTCTCAACGTTGGTCGTCTCAATAGCCTTCTCCAGCGTCTTGATAGTCTTACTGCTTGTGGAAATTTGAACCTTTTTCTTGTTGATTGCAGTCGATTTTTTATCGATATCCTGCGGAAAACAGGAAATTAGTGAGCATCCAACTCCAACCACTTGACTGACTTGAGTCCAACATCCCGGGTATTGGGATTGACGAGTCTTGTATCCGTAGAACAATACCTTTTGAAGTTTCTCAACCACTGCCTTCTGCTGTTGGACCTTCCCACCACCCGCGAACTCTAGTCTCTCTTGCAAATCCTTTGCCTGCATCTCAACAAAAATTTGATAAATAAGGAGGATAGAAACACATTGCCTACCTAACAGCTTTCAAATGAGAAGGAGAAGGAGACAAATACATGACAACTCAGACCATGTACCTTCTCCCGTAGTGATTTCGAGTTACGTTCGATTGTAGCTAGTTTTGCTTGCTCCCGTTCAACAGTCTCATCAAGTTCTCTAATTCTTTGTAATTCCTCCTTCTTTGGTTCCGCTGACTTCTTCAAAGCACCCAGCTGGTCAGATGTCTCTTTTTGTTGAATCGTCATTGCTTCCACCTACCAACACCACCAGGTTTGGAGACCTATGAGTACTAAGATGGTATAAATAGCTTGATCATGAGTACCTGCTCATATAAAAAATACTGCTCACTATGAATGAGAAGCTTGTCTTGAGCATTGGAACGAATGAGATCTGAAAAAAATGTTCAGAGCATTTCAGTACAGAGCATAGTACAAAGCAATAAATCAGATCCAGAAAATTATTTTCACTTATTCCTTCTAATGTTGATGACCTCACCTCCATGCGAGTCTTGGCAATTTCCAGCTCCAGCTTTCCCACTGCCTTGCCTGCTGCTTGGTACTGTGAGACGGCGACGCCTATCCGTTCCCGAATAACAGCTAGCTGCTCTGTTAAGCGAGTTAGCTCAGATTCAGCAGCTTGTAAAGCCTCTCCTGATCCGCTAGCATCTCTGATCTTGGTACCCATCCTTCCTCCTCTGGGCTTTCCTCCACCTCCCGACATAGTACCAGATTTCTCAAACATCGCCCCATCCAGGGTCACAACACGAGCAAATTGGCGATCTGGACCATACGCAATCTTTGTCCCCTGAAGTAGATGTACACTATATTGAGAAGTGAAGTCCAAATCAACATTTCTATGAATTGGATTCCTAATCAGCAGAAGAGAATGGAAGTTCAGTAACCAATCTCACATGACCGTTACGGCACCAGGCTAGAGCACAGTCTCATCATTGGAAATTCTGTACCTGATCGAGGTCTTTCGCCACAACTGTGTTACCAAGTGCATAAAAAAATGCAACACGCAACTTTTCATCTCGCACTTTGACCAGATCGAACAATCGAGGAACTCCTTCTGGCGTCTGTACTCGTTGATTCATAGCCTGAATAAGATCCTTTTGTTTCTCCTGTCAACATCATAATGTCTTTTACTAATAATGCTGTAGTCTGTTTCCGAAGTGGCCATGCATGATCGGTTATATACTCATCATCAAGTGCTTTTCATGGCCTACTGATATTATATACTCAAGCGGCTCTGCAGAATTAAAGCCCCTAGAATAGAAATGTTGACCTCGACAGGTATTCAGTCTCATCAGAAGCAGAAAAATTAGTTTCTTGACATGCTACTAATAAAAGACTGAAATATATACAAACAAAAAAAGTTATTCACATCCATACAAGTTTTCAATTTGCCTTATACAGTATGATGATTTCGTTTTTTAGGAAAGTCTCAGCACAGACAAAAGAAGTGCACCAAGAGCTTTGCAAGGTGTACATGGAGCTAAGAACTGAGATTATAAAAAACATTAGTATTGAAAGTAAGATGATGTCATGCTAAAGAAGTTTTATACAGATTCCCGTTACCGGAAACATGGAATTGGCATTAGCAGAGTGTAAAAGATGCACTATTGGCCTCAGGTTTTTATTTTCTTTCTCTTTTTCTTTCTTAATTTCCAATTTGAACCACATTCGTCATTGGCAATCCATGTACAAGCTCTCATACTCAAATAGACTAGTTCTATGCCTAGCTTTCCTGGTTGGTTGGACAATAATCAATATTGGTAATAGAACAAGACCCACAGACTTGTGCACAAATCAAATTGCTGATTTTGACTGACCAGTATCAAAAATGTAGCCACACCAAGCCCCTTCGAGCGCAGAAGTTCAACGCAAGCTTGAGCAGCAGTAGTGGTTTCGACAACGATGTAATCCAGTCCTCCACAAGCAGTTGAGATCGCGACGTCAAACTTAGCTGCATACGTGTAGCAGAGACAAGTGAGCTGCGTCCGGGACAAAATCAGATCTACTGATGACATGATAATACGCCACTGCTAGGTGTCTCTGACACCTCTTAACTGGTTAATTTTATTTATAAAAGAAAACTTCCAAGACTTTGATGTTATTTATTAATTCTTACCATCGATAGCACCAAGATCTCCCAGTCTTCCATAAATCCCGTCGATCGATTTCAACTCTTTGGCTTTCATAACTGCCTGCAACACTACTCCTTGACTTTTCTCAGAGTCTAGGGATGTGCGTATCTCGTTCACTCGTTGTCTTACTCCTTGTTCTTGGGTGGCAAGCTTTTCTTCCTCTTTCAGCAGTCTCTGTTATAAAGAGGTTACTATGTCATCCTTCATAAACAACAGCTAAGTAAAAAAAAGTATCCTTGGATTCTTGAAAAAATAAGCTATTAATATTTGGATAGTCCCCACACAAATAACATCCCAAAACGTAACGGTCCGAACTTACCTGCTCTTCGTCACGACCACTGATGACGAGCAGACTATTCTTTTGAAGAGCAGAAGTCATATTAGCCAATTCCTTCTCTTTTTCTATCAGCGCCTGTTTGATAGCCTGTATACTGTTACAAGCTCGCTCATATGCTTGTTTACTTGTCAAGTGCTGAGTAATAAGATGCCCACGAGTGGAATGTAAGATCTATGTGGCAAATCAATTTTAAAGTTTCATATCAAAAGGTCATATAAACAGGCAGAATACAACAGAGATATGGTTGAGAAGCTCAGGAAGCTCACCTTTTCGTTAAAAAGCTTGCTCTCTGAACTTGCTGTGCCAATTTTACCTTGGCACTCAATGATTTGCTTCTCCCATGGTTCAAGCTCAACTCGAACAGCATCGAGTTGTACCCTGTATTGTTCAACCTCACCTGCACATTGGAATTTAAACAGAACCATCTTTTAGTTAGATATATGGACCTTTTTGCCTTCTTGAAAGAAAGAGCGCAGCCTTCATAATTAATCGGCATGAAAAATGACATAAGACGATTAACAACACTAAGTTCCATAACTTCACCTTTCGCATTCTCCCTTATTTCTTCCAGTGTATTTTCCTCTTCGGCGAGCTTCTGTGTCAGCTTAACAACCTCCTCCTCTAGCTTCGGGATACTGGTAGTCGATTCTTTGGTCTCTCGTTCCACCTCTTCAATTTTGGCTGCGTCCTGATGGCGAGAAATAAATTTTTCTATGTTTAGGAGAAACAATTCAGCACTGAAACAGTTCATATCTATTAGCCAGACCTGACAGAAGTGAAGAGTAATCTTTGATTAATTGAGTCAATGATAACAATAATTTGTTTGGTACAGGCCACCGTCTCCGGTGACTGCGAGTAGATCTTACCTTGACAAGCTTCTCCTCCAACTTCTTGAGCTTCTGCTTCAGATGTTTCAAATCTTCGCGATATTTTAAGTCTTGCCTTTCAAAAGTCTTGAACTTTTCTTCGCATGCTTTCAATTCCGTCTCCACCTCCTATTGGCACACGGAACGTCTACGCTTAATAGCTTGATGGGCAAATCCTTGCATAGATCAGTTCATCATACAGATTTGACGGTCAGTGTTGACAAACAGCCACATGTTTAGAGATTATTAAGCGCAGAAATCCGAACAAAGCATTCTTATATCATTGTCTTTCAAAAGATGATTCCTACAAACGTACGTCTCGTTGTTTCATCTGTTGATTAAGGTGAGCTTCTGATTCGCCCATCTCTTTGCTGTGAATTTCAAGCTTTTCCCTGCATTCACCAAGAAGGTGTGAAAAGATTATACAATACTGGTTCATGTAGATGAGACGAAGAAAATCTCATAGAGATGTTTTATGACAAGTGAAATACGTGTATCTGCCTACTTTTATGCTACAGAGCAATACCTTTCCTTTTTGTGATTCTCTTCAAGTTCAGTGACACGTTCTTTCAGTTTCAATAAATCTGCACTGGCTTCCTCACTAGCCATTTCCGCAGCTCTTCGTTGCCACTTCATAAGTTCCGCCTCCTTCAACATGTACGCTTCTGCCTGGTCTTTCGCACCCTGAACCATCCCTTACATGAAGAAGACTTCAGTTGCCAAAGAATGAGATCGAAAGTGCTAGTACTGGACTCTACTGAAACCAAGATTATGGTGACCAAAAAATGTGTACCTGCAGGCCGTCCTTCTCCTTTTCTGACAGCTTCACCCGTTGAACAACACTAACACGTTTTTCGTTCAACTCCTCCAACCTGAATAGTGCCAAATTTATTCATGTAAATTAAATAACTCACAGCTGTAGATAATGACAAAAGAGAACTCCTTATCAATTCACGAGGAACTTGATTGCATACAATATACGCAGAATACGCTCAAGATATTCAAAGAGCATCTCTTCATTTTACAAACTTCTATGGATCAGGGTAAACTTACGTCTTGTGTGCTTCCTCTATCTTCTCCACGTACACATTGGAGCCTATGATGTCTTCGAGATATTCAAGAAATCCTTCATCGTGGGGATTTTGAGCTTTTGGTTTCATCAAAGAAATTTGCTCAACCTCGCCCTAACAGTAGGCAAGAGCACAAGAACAACTAAATAGTCTGGTGAGGTTAATCTCTCCAAAACCAAAAGTTGAACCATGATGAGAAAATAAGTTTCGCGGGCTCAAGGGAAGTGAGCAGTGGCATACCTGCAGTATGAGAAATCTATTGTTATCCAGATCTACGCCTTTCGCTCGTAACTTTTTCCCGACTTCAGTAAATGTACTTGCACGTTCATTGATATAGTATTTGGAGGAATTATCGCGGAATGCAACCCTCGTGATGGTGAAGTCAGTTCCTGGAACTGACTGGTATGTCTCATCATCCTGTCAAAGCAAGAATAAATAAATCCATGAGACTCTTTCTTTAAAATTGCAGAAGAGAAGCAAAATTCTGAAAGATCTTGTTGCAAGCTTACATGAAATCAAAAGAGGAATAAGATACGACGAAGTTTTCAACACAACTCACCAGATCGACTATCTCTTGAAAGTGCACAGAAACTCGAGCTTTGTCAAGATTTTGATGGTTGCTTGAATTGTGAATGAGCTCCGAAACCTTGTTCAAACGCATCTGTAAATTTAGAGAGCTAGTGAGAATCAACTTGACCGGAAAATATTTTTTTCTGATGAAGAAAAATTACTCCTAGTCTAAGCATCATAAAAGGCCAAGTCTGTGCAGGTAATGGGTTCCAGAAGTAGAGCTTGCCTGCTTAGCACGCTTTCCAAATACGAACAGCATGGCGTCTATGACATTACTTTTGCCACTTCCATTCGGACCAACAACTGCAGAAAAACACTGCAGGTGACAAAAAATACAGCAGAACTCTATTCAGGATCAAAATAGCAGAGAAGGTTTTTTTGCCATAAAGATTCATATGATTGTGTCTTTCTGTCACTATGTTTCAAGTGTTTCATGATAACAATAATCCTCCTCTCTTCAGCTCGAACACTTGTCACGACTACTGTCAATACGGCATATTTAATGCGACTGTTGAGAATTTAGATTATCATCAAGCTCCTTCTGAACTGCAATACGATCTACTTTCCATATTCCAATTCTTCTGGTGCACACAACCATCGAGAAGCAGTTCCAGTCAGTGAAACAACTGAGCCAAAGCAGCACTCACCTTGTGAAAAGGACCGACTCGTTGCTCGCCAGCATACGACTTGAAATTCTCCATCACCATTTCTGTAATAAATAGTCGAGGCTTCCCCCTAGTGGCGGTAGTAGTAGAAGGAGGAGTCTCCATAGCGTCCGGGACGGCCATTGAAAGAGCTCAAATCCAGATCATTACATGAGTATCCAACACTCAAAAAAAATTAAACCCTGAGGATGCTCGTCCGAGAAAAACTTCGCAAACAAGCACAACAGTGCGAGACATGCCAAGGAAGAAACCAGGAGAGAAAGCTGAAGAAACTCAGAGGCACAAGACAGAGGGCACTCCCACAAACACTTCCAATCTCGCAACCTGCTATAGAAAAGTTTTCAAATTTCGGGTCAAGCAGACCACGACAGTCCCAAGAGGAAAGGCAGGCGCACCGAGGGAGCTTGATCACGATCCCATCAAAGCTCCACAATCCTGCAACAGAATTCAGGAACTCGAAAAGAATCCTAGTCGAACAGGGACAGGGAATTTCTGACAGAATCAATTTCCACTCCGTCAACCGGGTGCGGCAGCACGGTCCTTCACTGTCCGAACTCCGTAGGACATCAATCAGAACTCCCAACAGAGTGGAACCGAGTTGTCAAATTCCGGAATGGCGAATGTTTTGCCGAGCGAAGTGTCTGTCAGGCTTTGCGGAGGGCGGGAAAAGTTTGAAACCTTGACTCACTCGGTGCAACCGCAGACGACGCTTTTCAGTCGTGGTCGTGGTAACGACGTACGGGCTTTGGACAGCCGGAGAGTACGAAGTCGGACTCCTTGTCGAAATCCGAAGACCAAGTCTCGCCCTCTTTCCACAAGCATCATAAAATCGGCCTCTCTCGTCACACCAGCCGGTATCCGGTCATTCGTTTCTCGGTTTCCCGCAGAGGTTTTGATGAGAGATTCGTCTGATAAGAAAAAGCTTCCGAGATTCGCTTCCAACTCGCCATGTTGACCGGTCCTTAGCGATATTCCGTTCTGTGGAAGGAATGAAAGATGGGTCACTCCTGAAAGAAATCTATTTGCTGCAAGATTTCAGCCCGCACACGATATTGGGAAGAAGGACCGAAGGCCGGAAATGGCTGGTCCGCACACGATACCCGAACACGCTCCTCGCGCACTCCATGCCGTCGGGCCTTCGGGTTCGGCATGTCTGCCCATACATGTCTTTCCTGTTCAAAGGAACTTCGCTGCGATTTCTCGTCTCTGAAAGAGAGAAAAAATTCTTAGGCAGTGCAGAGTATGAGTGAAGTTAAATGTTTCTCACTTACCCTTTGAAATTTCGTAGCTGCTTGGACCGTGGGAACAAATTTGTCTGATCGAACAAATTTTAGACAAGGGGGAGGCGGTCAACTATGTACATACACCATTCAAATGTTTTAACCAGAATTCTTTACACGAATATGATCCAAGCATTAGATTCGTGTTACATCAACTTGAGTGCAATTTTTTTGATTGAAAGCAGCAACAACATACACTTATTTCTTAACTTCAGTCTAAATATGGGTCTCTTACCTTATGTTCGAGATTGTGTATATATTAAGATATATTTTCATCCGCGTGTTAAACTGATGAGAAAAAATTGAAAGGATGTGCTTCATCCTCTCATTCATTCTTTACCGGAATAATATATTCCGCTAATTAAAAGTTTCTTTTTTAAGAATGTAATATCTACTAAACTTTTTTCTCAAACATGCAAAATACATCTTATACTCAGGTAATTTGAGTTCATATCACATAAAAGATGAAATAATAAGAAATTCTAGCATGAATATGTTAGGTAACACGGCATGGACAGCTCTTTAATGAGTCATACGGATGGAAGTGGCTCTTCCTTGAATTCCAATTGCAACCGATGGACACAAAAAACTTAGCACACAAAATAACAATATCATGACGAAGTTTATAACATGTATGAGAGGTGTGCAGAACCGTCAATCTAAGGAGGTTCAAGATGTCGCTTGGTAATACTCATATAATTGACATGTAAGCCTGTTTGGTTAAGGAGTTCTATAATAATCTTCCAATACTTTTGTTGAGATAGGGGAAGATTTTTTAAAAATTTAATCTTAATTGTGTGAATAGTTGCTCTTTCATGAGTCTTAAATTCCTCGAGATTTTCAATTAAATCTTACTTGATTTCTCAAACGTGAGTTGAGTTAGTTTTGTTGTTAATGGCATGTAGTGAAAGTAAAAAAATATGAATTTTATAAAAGTGAATTTTTTGCGATAACTTTTTTATTAGAATAATGGTATGTTGGAGTCTAATAAGGAATGTGCATCTTTTGATATGGAATCATGAACAAAACAATAGCCAATTTTAATTATTATTTTTATGTGTATGATTATTTTGAATGTCATATTTATCAAATGGATGAGAAATAATGAACATGATAAGGTGAAAGAAAATCTGGATTCTTTTATGATTTATTACAAAAAATTTGCAACATGTTTTATCAATAAAAAACTTTGTGTTTTTATATGTCATTTTGTGTCTTCTTATTCATAAGATTAGTTTCTCTTCGAAATATAAAACTTTCATATTTTGATGTATTTGTTCCATATTATTATAGTTAGTCAACCTTAGTCATATTTATTTTGGTGATTTATAAAGTTTGGAATCTTAAACAACTTCATGGTTGCTATATCTTTTTTGAATTTTGGTATTTGAAGTTTAACACATACCTTCCTCATAATTCAAACAATCTCAAAGTTTTCACAATGAAATTGCATTTTTGTTTCTTGTTCAAATTGTGACATGATTGCAGAGTTGAAAATGATGTGAAAAATTTGTTAGACTTATAGATAGAACTAGCATAGATTAAAATATGATGATTTTTACACGTAAATTGGTGTAAGTTATGAGTTTCATATCTATCGTGAATTAGTATCCCTACTAAGGATTGAAAAACAGAAAATATACACCTCTACTATTACATCTTATAGCAATCAGTCAAATCATATCTATGTAATAGGCAAAGGTTGAGTTATATGGTTCCAAGTAAAGATATGCATACACATTGCTTCAAAAATCACACTCAACATTAGTATGAACAAAAATTATTTGTTGGATGAGGTAAAGAAATCTATGATGCAACCAACGGTGGTATAGGCAATAGAATTGGTGGAAAAGGATCAACATTTGGTACAAAAATGACTTTGATAAATAAAGAGGCAACAAAAGTCATTGGATCAAGAAATGCATGAAGAAATAATTGATAATATGAACATGAGAAAGAATGTTTAAAGGAAAATATAAAAGATGTGGATGACAATTTATTGATACATAGAAAAAAGATTCATTTTAATGATGATACATATGCTCAACATAATACATTATGATAACAATTTTGATTGATACATAGATTCATTAGCTTAAATCACATGACAATAAACAAATAGGGCTTCAACTCCATATCATCAATATAGACTATTGCAATGGAGATTCCTACAAAGATACTTATTGGAGATGACACCCAACATCTCATTACATATATGAAGGACAAACTAGTTAACACACTTACACTACTATAGCCACCAAACATCATATGATTCTTCAAATGTAGCAACAACAAGCGTTGTCACATATCTATAACATAGTCTAGTTGAACTTGCATTGTAAATTCAATTTGGATAATGTCAAGTAATGCATACTTATCCAACATAAGGAATTATGCATCATAATATAACAATACTTGTAGTAATCAATAAATCTTTCTTGAAAATCCAACCAAACAGAAGATATCAATCAAGTTATCCAACATCATTACTCTTGATAATATCTTGATATGTTCATATGTCCATCTTGTTGGTACTCCATCAGTGTAGCAACAATAGCTTTTTAAGTTTCATTAGTGGCAGTATTGATCTCAAGATCAACAATGGTAGTGATGTAAGTATCATAAGAAACCACCATATCGTCTTTGCTTTTGCAAAGTGTGATTGTCAATCGTAATACATTAGATGATGACAGCCCAAGGCCAATAAATCTTAGTTGAGAAAACATAATAACAAACAAGAGTATGTTTTGCTCCTATAAAGGACTAGATGATACCTTGATTATATGAACGGTTGGATCCTACTTGCTTCATCTCCAAGTATATCAACAATAATTTCCACCCTCATCTCTCAAAAAAATAATATATGAGTTAAGGATGAGATATTCAATGACTACGATGATATGAAAGAATGAGGAATTCTAATTTGTTGGATAAACTCTTCCTCTTTGTGGATCCAATTCCAATGATAGTTTACTAGGCTCAATAATATATATTGACTTAAGAGTCAAAACAACAATTGCACATGGTAATACTATTGCACACATAAACTGAACAACATCTCCATCATATGAAATAAAAACACCAACTTCAAAATCTAATCTTTGTTATGATATACTCATGCTTGTTATTTTTTGCTCCAACTACAATGTTGGTACAACTATTAGTCTCATAGACTACCAGTGAACCAAGGTCTAGTCCCCTATCATCACCATGTCAACTTGAACTCCTTGTACTCTTCCATGAATCATCATGATAATTCTTGTTGATCACAATTTCATATAAAAATAAAACATTGATCAATCATATGACCATGTTTGTCACAATGTTCACATGATTTTGTTCCAATAGACTCTTTATATTTGAAGTCAATCTCTCTTGTGATATAAACCATCATATCTCTAACACATCATTTCAACAACTGCATGTTGACCTAAAAATGATGGCAATAGTCTCGATCCGACAACTTCATCATTTGGTCATGATGGTCAAGACTGTTCCACATGTTTATTAAAAGTAGTCCATGTTTGTGTTGTAAACTAGTTGATAAAGATGATGGATGCTTGCTAAACCTAGCAGTCACCACTCTTTGCTCTTGCATTTTAAGCTCAATATACTCAACAAGATAAAATACAATGGCTAACATAGTTGATGTACTAAGGTAAAATTTCTCATTTTACGTGTCATCTTCCTTTCCAATATCTCATTTCAATATTGAACAACTTGTGACTTTGTCACCCCATAGGTTACATTAATCAATCATCATTTTTGAGTATACGTCTTTTGGAGGTTCTTCTAATCTTCCATTGAAACTCATGTAAGCTTTTCGGCTTATTACTACTTACCTCTTGGTAATCTCTCGTCAACCAGGAAAGGAACTCCAAAAAATGTTAAAAATTTGAACTTTTGGATTTTTATCAACTCAACTAGCCCTAACTGCATTATATGTGATATGGAAAGAAGGTAAACTATTGTTATCAATTTTGGTTAGATATAATTAGTTTAGACAAATCTTTGATTGATCAATAGATCACTAACCAAAAAAATTATGGTGTGCATGATCCAAAATGCAAAAGGTAAACTTTGGCTTGTATGGATATATGATGAGGTGGCTACCATGCATTGGTGGATTAGATAAGGTGGTGGATGTCCTTAAGGAATTAATTATGATAAGATAACAAAACATGAGACCTATGCATGTTAGCCATGTGACATAAATTGGATTTAGTACTCTTTATAGTCGTAAAGTAAGAATATAAAACAAGGAGAGGTTTTGAAAAAAAATCTCATCTTTGAAAACTATTACAAAATTATTAAGCTTAATGTTTCAATGAGGTCCTATTTTAGTGCACCTTCCCTATGCAGTCCATGGTAAAAGGGCCTTTGGGCTCTTGAAAGAAGGACCAAGCATAAGACTTATCACTTTTTGACATTTTTACAAATCTATGTCTATGCATAACGTTTGAGTCACATCTCCACATGAAACAAACAAACTAGTGGCTAGAGTCCATTATTGTTTATAAATATCAAGGCTATGAAACTAGAGCAAGCTTCTTGTTCCAATGAGTGTGGATCACCTTTCTTGGAAGAGTAATCTTGGTTGGTACTATAATTTGAGGAGAGAGTATTTAAGCTAAAAGTAGTGAGAGGATGTTATTTTGGGTGCAGGTTTTTAATAGATGAGATAAAATAATATCAAGATTCAAATTTCTTAATCCTTTTCATCACAAACTATTATATATTGAGAAAGCAAGATTGAACAATTTTTAATTTACCATTTTGGTGCTAACTTCATGGACCAAATGATGGGATGTCAAGATCCAATTATCTAATCTATAATCATCTACAATGTTACTTGGAATATCACAATCTATATTTTAGTTAAAAGATGCACATCAATAGATCATCACTTGTGAGATTCAACACACTATGTGAAATCTATTGTGTGTATCATTCTAAAGTTATGTTTTAAAGCTTAGTTGTTAGAAATTTTATAAATGAATATTACCAAAAGGTGATAACATCACTTATTTCATTTGTGTTGCATGTCTTCAAGAATTGAAGGTTGTTCGTCTTAACTTGAGAAAGAGTGGATAGAGACGAATCATGAAGGATACTTTGAGAGAAATGATTCAATAGTTAAGAGATTTAAAAAATACATTTGAACAAAAACAAGCTCAAGTACAAATACTAGCTCAAGAATTGACATCAGTCAAATCAAGAGGAATGAAAAATGAGAGAATGAGAAAAATCCATATGGAGATAGAGACATTGCCATCAATGGTAGAGAGTGAAATAATAGTGAGAGCTTGAGCTCTTGAAGTCCATGTGGCACAACAAGCAAATATATCCTGCTTGTTGTGTTGCTTTGCTGCTTGTCACGAGTTAAATCAAGATTTGAAACTTTTCATAATGTTTATCAGAATCTAAGAAACATATGGGTTTAAATTTTTGTGAGAGAAAACTTTTCTAGAGAAAGTTAAGATAACTTAAGTGTATGGGATATAAAGGGGAAAAAACTGCTTTACTTTTCAGATTTGTTTTTTCCTTATTAGTAGTCATTCAAATCAAATTCTTGCATGAATGTTTAGCACACTGAGTATGACTTGAAACTCATTAGAAAATGGGAGATCAAGCTCTTTGAAGGATATGATTGTCTAAGATATCTCAAGGGATGAACGTGATTGTTTCAGCGAATTTGAACACAAGAGAGTTTAGAGTGGAGTTTGAACGAATACACTGAAAATTTCATTAAGAGCAAAATGTGAGAGTTGTTTCTATTGTGGAGAGGAGATTGAGAAAGAGAATAAACTTGGGATAGCTAAATCTTCATCTAGGATCATTATCTCCCCATGAATCCATTAGTGGAACATATTGTGACAATTGTGGAGTGATAAGACTTTCCATAGAACTTGAGTGTAGTAGTGTGAAAGCTTTGCTAGAGTCACTAGTGGAGGTCTTTGAGAATTAATTGAATGGAGATATCAACAAGTTTAAATCTCTAGATGGCTCAAGTTTCAACTAAAGATGGAGATCATTTTCATAATAATTAAAAAGATGTCTATGAGGGTAAGACTCATCGTGTGTTTAAGAGAAGACATAGCCAAGGCAATGTTAGACCAACCAATACCATTCTTTTTACCATTGATGAATTTTAGAATGATTACAATGTTTGTATTCTATTATGGAGTTCCATATAAAGTTTCAATAACAACAACAAAGATCTTTAGACATCCATGATACTTAAGATGACAAAAATTATAAGATAGAACCTTATCAAGGAATTCGGACCATGGAAATCTTGGAAGGATAAATTGAGAGAATGGAGTATCACATTGCTTTGTTCAACATCCAAGCTCACATTGCATGTCTTTTTGTTCATACTTTCTTGTTGGAGAAAGATTCTACTTGGTTTCAATGTTGGGTGATTGAGCTCAATGAGTCGGCCAAGTTACTTGGAGTGCAATGAAATAAGAACTTTTTCAAAATCTTTCAAGCAGTGAATCTTATAATCACTGCACGGATGGGGTTGTGGAAACTGGAGTAGAAATGCAATATGGATGAGTTTATAGAGGAATTTTGAGATCTTTGAATTCATATAGTAGATATGAGTATTGCTAAAGCCCTTGATATATTCAAGAGACAATTGAAGAAAAGGATTTAACATGAGATGATTCATTACAATCCAAGCAACTGGAGTGAGACTATTGCTTGTGCAAAATAAATAGTCAACGTCTACCACAATAATGGAAAGATATATGTCTCCACAAATCAATAGTATGGACCAATGCATATGACTTTGGGCAACATAAGAAGGAGAGAAGATTTCATTCCAAGAGAATTGAATGCTCAAAGATGAAAATATCATAACATGAATATGCATATATATTGGATCCTTATCAAGAAACATATTCAAGAGGAGGAGGGGGATTGGAGGGAAGACGAGAAATGAGGCAATGCTACAATTGTGAAAGATTTGGTCATATTGCTATAAGTTGTCGAACTTGAGTATCAACAAGTAGAGCTAGACCACCCCATCAACGTTCCTTCAACAATCTTGAGGTGGAGATGAAGTGATTGATGACAATTCAAAAAATAATGAACACCAATAACCTTGAATTGCGTCCTTACTAGTTTGATGCAACAACATGAAGTAAATGGTTTGATAAAGAAGAAAACATGTTTGATTATGAAAGATGGCAAGATAGAAGGAGTAAAAATGATAGTGTTGATTGACCCATGAGCTTTGAAAAACTTCATATCTAAATCTCTAGCTATAAAGTTGGGATTAGATTTAGACAAAGGTGAAATGAGTAAGTAGAATTGCCAAACATGCAAATGAAGAGCATTGAAAGCATTCTTAGTGAAGTAGAATTTAAGATTGGACAATACAATGAATCGTTGGAGTGTACAATAATTTGATTAATTTGTTATGATGTTATTTTGGATATGTTTTGGATGGAAAAATATAATCATGATGTGGATTGGCTAAGGAAGTTAGTGAAAACTATTAATTAGAGTATCTTATGAGAAATACTTAGACCAAAATAAAAATTAACCTCTATATGTGATAGAAATAATAATTATTAATCACAAAAATATGTACAGAGATGTACCAACTTCAAAAGAGCAATCTTTTATACTTGAGGAGTTAACTTATGTCTTGAATGAATTTTAAGATATTTTTTCCAGATGATTTTCCTTAAAATCTACCATCAATAAGGAGAGTAGATCATAAGATATAGATCTTACAAAGAGTTTCCGTTCATTGTAAAAGTCCATATCGACTTGCACCAAATGAACCCAATGAATGCAATGCACAACTAAGAGATTTGTTGTAGAAATGATTTATCCAATCTAGTATCAGCATATGGAACTCTAATGTTGTTTATAAAGAAGAAGGACGGTTCCAAGCTGATGTGCATCGACTATCGTACCTTGTAAAACCCAAGGTTGTACATATAGAATAAAATGTGATTATATCTAAAGTGTGACTAAGTTTATCTTAATCATGATTATGTTTAACTAGTTATGGTTAAGTTTGAGAAAAATATAGAGTAGCTCTTGAGATAATAGGGTGGAGGATAAGAACAACTTTTTTGTTGTTTAGCGGAAATCAAGGATATTTGACTTCAACTGGAATTTCATTGGTTTGATTTGGAGAGGATACTTAAATCTATGGACGAGATTGACTTGGAACACCAAAATCAATTGAAAGGTAGTTGGGTTTCTAGAAGTTCATAGTGGAATAATTGTATACTTTTTTTTTGAATTTTTATTTCTACCTTGACCTCTTAAGCTTTGTTTTGGATGAAGTCTTGTTTCGGGGAAGACTTGTTTTGAAGTAATTTGATCATCAATAAAGGATCTATCTTTTGAGTGATATTTAAGTTTTGTGAGAGTTGTCACAAGATCGGAGCTAGTGGTGTATGCAACATTGACAAAAAAAAAAAGACAACAAATATGTGAACTTAATCATGAATTTGACCTAGCGTTGTCAATGATTGTTATACACCATGAGAACTTTAGAGTCATTTGCATGATAATATCATCGATACTTATAAATGGAGACCCTTTCTCTTAGTGAAAAAACATTTTTGGATTTTCAAGTTGACTGTTGGTATTTAGTTCGTGTATGAGGATTTGTATGTGCAAAATTATATTTGTATAGGTAAGAAGAATATGACAATTGTATTTTCGATCTCTAGAGTCTTAAAGAAGATCAAACTCAAATATCCCCTTCCGATCTTGTTTGTTTGTCACTTAATTTTCTTGAATCTAAAATGACATAGTGTAAACAATTATAATGTCAATGATACATTATACCAAGGCATCACACTATGCTAACACAAAGGTAACATGAAATGTAAGATCATAAAAAATAACCACCTTGTATATAAGTTTGCAAGTCTTGTTCACTAAAGACAAAACATGGATAGTCTAACTAGTACACAAATCCAACCTCATTATTGACATCATTTATGAGTACTAACCTTCCACATAACAAAACATCAACACAAACAAACATAATGCATAAACAAGATATCAAATGGAAACATATCAATCATATGAAATATAAATAAAAATATTTCATCGCAAAAATATCCATCAAAGTAGTAAAACCAACCCAAGCCGGATTGATATAGCCTTATGAGAATATTTAAAACACTTAAACTTAGTTCCAAAAGTTTTCTACTATCCATATTGATAATTCAATATAGGTAATTTGGGGCGTTAGTGTAAGGTATAGTCTTAAGTTATGATTTTTTAATTATTTATCTAACATAATTTTAATATTTTTGCAAATGTGCAGTGTTTGCAAAATTTCTATGGAATTAAAAAAATCTTTTACTTTAATTTTGGATCCCTAATGTCAAAATTTTTCAATTTTCATATTGCGTATGCTCGTATGATGTCTCTAGCCTTTAAAAAAAATACTTTACATCTTTTTTAATTTCATCAAATTTTGGATCAAACATACATTCTATGATTATCTGATAGTTTGTTACTCCTATTTTTGAGATGAAAACTTTGGAAAATCAAACGTTGAATTTCGAGCACTTTTGTCCTAAATCTTTTTTGGCCAATTTTGGTTCTTGAAATTAGGATAACTATAAGCATTGACACACTTGCATAATTTTTAACAGTTCTTATGTTCCCAAATTTCTGATTCGGATTTAAAACACTAAAACAAAAAATATCAAATTTTGAAATCAATCACATCCACTTTGAATCAATTTTAATTCTAAATTACCACCACAATCTTCACTTCATCAACAATCTACAACAAAAAAATCAAAGCTAAGATTTGTAACATTCAAGCTATGAATATGAGATGGCTTTCATGATGAAGATGTCTTCTCAAGACCTCTCGTTGTTATATATACTATAAAACTAGAATAGTTTGAAATCCAAACTATAACACATGGCTAATATGTGTATGTAGTATGCTTTACTATCTTATCCTAATCAATTCTTAAAAGATATCTAGCATCCAATCCAATCCATCAATGCATGGTAGCCACCTCGTCATTTATCCATACAAACAAAAATTTACTTTTTGTCTTTTTGGATCATGCATATCACTATCTTCTCCTTTAGTGATCAAGTGACCAATCTAAGATTTAGTTAAACTAACTATAGCTAACCAAAATTACAAACCTTTGCCATTAAGACACAACATTTGAGTTGCGAGAAGACTCAAAAGTCTCTACACGTATCTTGGCATTTGTAAAATTTGTTAAAGATTCCCAAATAGCTTCATAAAATGGGTAACCTTTCCATTCGACCACATATTCCACTTTTGTATTCTGCTGACCTCTAGTCTATTTCTTGAGGATAATTTCTACCTCATATTCATTTACGTCATCAATCATCGCAAGTAAAGGAGATGGTCGATGTGGGTTATCAAAGGAAGAAGATGATGGAATGTATTTCTGTAAGAAAGACACATGAAAAACATGATGTATTTTTATGTGTGTCGCAAAATCTAACTTGTGAAAAATTGCTTTAATCCGTTGGAAGATTGGGAAAGGTTCGATAAATTATGGACTTAACTTTCCAACCTTTATTAATGCCTGATTGGTCATAGACAACCACATCAAATCTCCTTTTTGAAACTTCACATGTCATTAATGAATATCGACATATAATTTTTTCCTATTATATGCAATGGCTATTTTTTGCTTTGCTTGATGCACTCCTCGGTGGACTCGTACCACAAACTCTTTCACATCTTTGACTAGGTTTGATGATTTTTGCATGTGATCCACTCTCACCAAACTTGACGATGTGATAGGATATTTTCCATACATAGAAGGAAAGGTATGACTTTTGTGGATGCATTGATTGAGTTATTATAAGCAAACTTAGTCAAGATAAAAGCACATCCCACCCTTCTTACTCCCCCAAAGTGAAAGCTCTATGCATGTATTCAAGAGTTCTATTTGTTCTTTTAGTTTGTCTATCTTTTTGAGGATAAAAAGTTGTGTACATGGCTAGTTTTGTTTTGAATAGCTCGAATAAGGATTTCCAAAATATATTTGTAAACTAAGTATCCAAATTAGTGATAAGAATGATCGTTAAATCATGTTGAGGAAAAACATCATCCATATAAATGCAAAGAAGTTATGGTATAGTTAGTCTTTGTTGTGGGTCTTACATGTACCACCTCTCTCAGTTTATCTACAAATTGATTATCGAATCATATCTAGTAGACGTTATTGGTAACTCACATACAATGTTCAAATTGACGTGCTCCCATCTTCTTATTCGTAATGGTAGAGGTTGTAATAGACCTGCTCATTTCTGATTATTAACCTTGTTCTGTTGACATGTCATACATCTTCGTATATAGTTGGTGATGTCTTCTCTTAGTCTTGATCAAAAGTATACCCTCAAGATGACTTCAATGATCTTCTCCACTCCAACATGGCGAACAATAGTTGAATCATGTGCTTATGTTAACAATATTGTACAGAGAATAACATCTAAGGGTATACAAATCTTTTCCTTATAGAATACCAATTCCCATTCGAAATGTGCTTAACCCTACTTAAGGGCTTGTGAAATCTCCTCATCCTCCTAAGTAACTCGGTTTTGATTGTCCCACTATTCCGAATGAATTTTCACCTTGGAGATGTGATTAATGCCAAACATATGTGTCAATGCATCAACAAGTTGTTTCTTCCCCTCCACATACACGATCTTTATATTGAAATGTTGTTGTCATTCAACCCAACAAATCTATTGCTTTGAGAGATTCTTCTAAGTTTCTAATTAAACCAAAGACTTATGATATGCCTCAACCAAAAACTCTTTATCTATGAGATAATGCTTTCAATGTTTATTATGCAACACAATGGCTAACTTTTCTATTTGGGTGGTATGATAATTTTACTTTTCAAGCAAAAGCTTATGTGAGAAGTTGACAATTGGGTGTCATCCATCTTCTCATTCCTTGTTGTAACACTCCTCCAAGTGCCACACCTAAAGCATCCATAGCAAGTTTTGTTGGTTTATCTAGAACATACCATTTAAGAATTGGTGAATGTAAGAGTGCATACTTCAAAGTATGAAATAAAATCTCTTGAGTTGTACCCCATTGCAATTTCTGATCTTGGCCTAAGATATTTATTAAAGCTTGAGCAATACAAGTGAAAGCTTCAACAAACCGTTTATAGAAGTCGGTTAAACAAAAAATAATTTGTAATTGAGTTTGATTCTCTTGAGCATTCTAGTTTTGAATGACTTCCACTTTGTTACTCATGAATTGGATGCCCTTTCCACTAACTCTATGGCATAAATAATCTACTATTTTTTTTATCAAAGTCACATTTTGACATTTTAACATTTTAACATACATCTTATTTTCTCTCAACATTTGGAATACTTCTCATTGATATTTTTGATAATCTTATAAGGACTTGCTTTATATCAAGATATCATCTAAAAATACAATCATCGATTTAGCTAGATACTTACAAAAAAATCATTCATTAGTACCATGAATGTGGTAGGGGCATTGGTTAAATGAGATAATTAAATATTCAAAGTGTTCATATCTAGTTGTAAAAATTATCTTCTATATATCTTCAGCACTAAATCTGATTGTACCCGCTTCTAATATCAAGTGTGTAATACTAAGCTACATGAAGTTGATGAAACAAGTCAATCATTTGCGATAATTAATACTTATTTTTCACCGTTTGTTGATTTATTGATTTAAAACACGATAGTCGATGCACATCTACATGGAGGCATCTTTCTTCTTCACAAAAAACACAAGACCTCCATATGACCTTTCTCCAACAACTTTTCCAATTTTGCATTGCATAAGTCTATCTCCAAAGATCCTCCAACTAATAGTTTTTGTTATCTTTCTTTGCTAGTCCACATTATGGTTATATTTTTCCATCCAATGCATACCCAAAATAACATCATATTGAGTTAATAAAATTAGTTTCCACTCAAACGATTCCTTGCATTGTCCTATCTTGAACTTTTTTTCTCTAACGATGCTTTCAATGCTCTCCGCTTGCCCGGTTGGCATTCCTCTTCTTCATTCTCATCACTCTCTAAAACTAATCTCACCTTTATAGCAATACATTTGGATATGAAGTTTTCTATAGCTCTTCAATCAATCAACATTTTTTTTTATTATTATTTATATCTCGCCGTCCATCACAATCAAACATATTTTCCCTTCTTTTTCAAACCGTGTCTTTATAATGGCAGTTTTCATCCCTAATATAGGTATACATATGAATACATACGTAAAGTCAAAAAAGTGTTATGTGTTGAATCTTATTAGTGGTGGTCTATTGATGTTCATCTCTAAACTAAAATATAGATTATGAGATTCCAAGTAACATCGTAGGTGACTAAAGGTAAGATACTTGGATCTAGAGATCTCATTATTTGGTCCATGAAGTTAACACCAAATGGTAAACTAACTATTGAGTAAATCTTGCCTTTTCAATATATAATAGTTTGACATGAAAAATATTAAGAAATAATGATATTATTTTATCTCATCCATCCATAACATGCACCCATAATAACTCTCTTTCATTACTTGTAACTCAATGGTCATTATCAACCTCGAACAAACACTATCTCCTCATCATTGTAATATTGAAGTTAATGACTTTGTAATAGCTTTCAAAGATGAGATATCTTCTCAAAAACTCTCCTTATTTTATATACTTACTTTATGATTAAAAAGAGTCATAAATTCAATCTATGTCACATGGCTAACATGAGTAGATCGCATGCTTTGTTATTTTATCCTAATTAATTCCTAAAAGACATCTAGCATATTATCTATTGCACCAATATATGGTAATCACCTCGTCTTGAATCCATATAAGCCAAAGTTTATCTTTTGTATTTTGGATCATGCACACCACTATTTTTTTGTTTAGTGATCTAGTGGCCAATCTAAGAGTTAGCTAAACTAACTATAACTAACCAAGATTGGTTAGACCATCAATCAAAACTCATAAAAACATCTTTAACACTCAAAAAATTCATAATTATCGATCCCGATGGCATATTTAGTACAAATGATACTAACTGCATTAACAAATTTAACTAATATATCATGCTTGCGTGCACTTAGGAGTACCGCTACAAAAGTGATGATATAATACATTTTGATTTAGTTTTAATGTTATGATTTAGACTTTCGAATGGTGGTGATTTTCATGGTGGTATTAGAATCCATGTGATTTTCAACACATGGTATCTAGTCCATCATTTTTTCTTATCAAAAGCAAATCATATGAATTTGATTGTTAACAATTTTGATGATAAACATTACTCTCCAATAATAAATTTTTCGATTCCATTTATAATTCTTTTTAAACTTAGTAGATTTTGACTCTATATTAATAATCTATTATATTATTTATATTATAGCTTAGTATTTTTTTTAGCTTAGCACTAAAGTTCTAAGTAAGTATAATATTATTTTGGCCATATTAAAGGTCAAACAAATATCATTTTTCATTCTCATTAGTCATGAAGTTTGGACCAATGGGGGTACTTTGGAAAAGTTGTTCAAGGTTTTGATGAGTTTTGGAAACCATCCTAGATATCATTTGCAGATTTGGGAAAAGGGTTGGAAAACTCATGATGAAAGCTACGAGATGGAATCAAATTCGATTAAATTGATCGAGTATCATATGATGATTTGAAGTTGGAGAGTGAAATTCAAACCATAGAAAGTATTCAGAGATTCTAATAGATCAAATTGTATTACCATATAGTTTACAACTAGAACTTGTATTAAGATTGAAATCTCAACTCCATTTGAGTAGTTTTGAGTGTAAAACAATAGCTTGAAATTTGTTTATACAGTTAGAGTTGCAAGATTATACATATTGTTATAAAGTTAGTACATTGATTTTAACTTTTGTAATCAAAAACTTTTTATCAGTTTAAGTTTTTTAATCAAATCTTTGATGATAAGAAATTTGTTTGTAACATTTAAAAATAATAAAAGTAAAAGATTAGAATTTATGATGGTTTTAGTACATATGGATCTACATATTGCTACGTGATATACTATATATTTAAAAAATTGATTTGGTTTCATCCTTATATGCTTTGATGGGGTCTTCACATCCCTTTTGTTATTTTATTTTGTCCCGTTGTATATTTATAAAATTGTTTCGAGAGATGTGGGAGTAAAAAACTACAATAATTTTGTTTGAAAGCACCAAAAGATTGTAACTCAATCACATATGAAATTTTGACAAAAGTTAATGATCCAATTGCAAGATATAATCAATTTCTTATGGGGATTTTGATTGGCTGCAATCAAGTCGAATGTGAATTGGTGAGGCATAAAAAAAGAAAATTGCAACTCACATGAGGGTTCTTTTACAACCAAACGTTCATGCATTCTCAAAATGAAGCAAAGTACTTGTGACAATACTATATATATTTAATAGACTTCAATAATTTTAAATTTTTAATAATCATGATAATTTATTTTTTTACAAATGTACAATAGTTTTAATTTTGATGGGATTTTTAAGATATTTGAATCAAATTTTTTACTACTAAATAAATGAACTTCGCAATAATTATAATGTTATTTTTTAAGCTTGATGTCCCTATCTCTTACGCAAACTTCTTTACATCTTCTATAATTGCTTCAAATTTCAAATCAAACGGACATTGTATGATAATTCTACAATTATTAAACAATGTACTTTTTTATTCCAAAATTTTTAAACAAAAATTTTTAAACTCTAGTCGTCTTTTTAAAAAAAATTCTTTTAATATTAATAATCTTAAACACTAACATTATTATAAATGTTGATTCATTTGATAAGATTCTAATTGAGTTTTCAACTTCAAAATTTTTCATTAAAAAATCAAGCATCAAATTCACACAAAAGTAACTTCAAAATTGATCACATAAACTTCAAATTACTTTTATTTCTAAATTGACTCCACCCCTTCACACAATCCACGTTCTCTAAACTCAATAACAACTTCCAATAAAATACAATCAATCAAAACTCATCAAAACACTTTCCATGTTCCAAAAATTTACAATTTTCACCACAAAATCAAATAAGAAGTTTCAAATTAATCTTTTTTATTCTTAAAAATATTTACAAGGAAACTTTGCTTAACATATAAGATTTTTTATAGTATAGACAAACTCATTTCAAAGGATTTAGGTTTCTACACTAGCTAATATCCATCATAGTATCACTTTCCAAAGCTCAATTTCAAAATTATCCTTGTAAAAGACGTAATTCAAATTCTATCTCTTGAATCATATGTCATCAAATTGTGTTATTAGCTCTTGGTCTAAAACAAACAACTCTACTTGATGTATCAGCTCATGCTTGCGCACACATGTCTAATTGTGAATGCCCTACATAAGTCGTGATAAAAATCTTATTATTAAATCAAATTTATATTACATTGATCAAAGTTTTGTAAAACATCATCAGTCAAAATATTGAGATTTGTGTTCAAGATTAAACATTAAACTTTGTATCACTTAAAATATAGATAAATAATAGTTCATACATATCTCATCATTTGGTTCGATGATGAACATTTTTCACTTCTGAAAATACATGAAAATCAAAGTAATGATTAATGATTTATTCATCTTTAGTATTATAAATAAAAAATACATATTTTTTTCAGTTCACAAACAAGTGTTCTTATACCATGGAGTCAAAGTGGATTTGATTCCACCATGATGATTTTCTTAAAGCAATAATGCCATTATGTTAATACTATTAAAAATATATTCAAATCTATTTTTTTAATTAATAGTGAACATAATAATTAATTAATTAATCAAATACATCTCCTGTAAAAAATGAATATTTTATATATTATCAAAAAATTATTTCCACCATTGATGCAAAATCTATCCTTATTCATTTAACTCACACAAAATATAATCCTCAAAATTCCAAAATCGTTTTTGCTTTTGAAATATATATTATGCATAAATCTGATATATATATATATATGATATTAAAGGATAAAAAATATATTTTAAATAAATATAATCAATGAAATATTTATAAAAATTATTATTTTAATTTGAAATTTGATTATATATCAAAGTTTCAAAAATTATAGAGTTATGTTATATAATCAGATGATAATAGTCTTGAATTTCATTAAATTAAAAATTTTAAATTTCAAAAAATCATATAAATAATTCATAATTATTATTTTAAATTATTAATTAATTAATTAATTAATATATATAAACAAAAATTCAATATAAATTAAGTTAGATTATATTAAAAATTTGAAATAAATTTAAATAACTTACATAGATGAAATATAAGTTTTATATGTAAAAAATGAAGTATCACATTAACTGAAATATAAAAAAATATGGAAAATACCTCTGCAATTATAATCAGGGATATTATATTTAAAATATAATGAAATAATTTACACATTTCAAAAATTGTTGATGTGAAATATTAATCCAATCTTCTTAAACACATAGATCAATCATAAAATTTATATTGTATTGAAAAAATAATTGAATGTCATATATTTTTTTAAACTATTAAATTAATTTGTTTGAAAATTTTTAATTTCATGATCTTAAATTCATCATAAATATTAAAACAAAATAATAAAAGTATAAATATCTAAAATTATTTTTAAATGAATTAAAAATTCAAGTAATTATTTTTAATTTTTAATTTTTTTCTCGTTTTTATTTTATTTTGCATTTTCTTGCACTCTTGTGTGCATTGACTAGCATTTCAAGTAGTGTTCATATTTTTTAATAATCTCATATAATTGAATGTAACCTGCTTACTAACCAAATTTATTGTGAATATTTTTAAAATTTTATTTTAACTTTTAAACGTAGCAAAAAAATCAAAAAAGTGTAAAATATTTGTCCAGAAATTACGATTTATAATGCTTTTAAATAAATATTCTAAATTTCAATACTGATTAAAATATCATATATTAATTATTTAATTAATATATGATATTTTAATAACTATGTCTTTAAGAATTATATTCAAATAAATATATAAATTATTATAAAGAAATAAAATAATTTTTTAAACATGTGTCGTTATTAAATCAAATATGAACTTTAAACGTTAAATATTGAATTTTATAAATAAATATTATTATTAATTTATATCATTATTTGAATAAAATAAAATAAAATGATGAAGAAATAATTCTAAGACTGTGATGAAGATTGTAAAAAAAATTAGTTTGAAATTTTGTAAAAAACAAAAATCTTAGCTCAAATTCAATACTTTATCATCATTTTGAACTTTTCAAAACAATTTAGAAGACTTTAAAAAATTTGGTGCTATTTAAAAAAATTCCAAAAATCAGTTTAAATTGCAAAGAAAAAAATATGTTACTTTTAATCTATCCAAAATTATTAAGATATAATTCTGTAATATGGTTAAATTTTTTTGTTTTGATAGAAAATATTTTTACTTAATCAGATTTTTTGCTGAATTTAAATTTTCAGATTTTTTGTTCCTTGTCGAATATTTTTTTAACTCATGTAACAAAATTATGGAGATTTTTAGAGATTTAATTTATGATTTAATCTAAAATCTTGATTTTATATTTCATTACAGAATTTATGGTTAAACCTTTTTGTTGATTATTTATTATTACATATGACTCAAATTATGTTCCTTTTATATCTTTTTTTGTTATTTTTAAAATAAAAAATGTTAACATGTTTTTGTTCATAATCATAATCTTGTTAAAAAAATATTTTATTTATTGAAATGAAATATTTTTATGATGTATAAATTATTTGATATTTCAAATTTGATGATACAATATTTTTTCTTTTGAATTATATTAAATATTTTTTATAAAATAAAATTATTTTTAATTTTAATTTTAATTTTTAATTATTATAAAATTGAGTATTTTTATTTTTATTTGTAATAATTGTTTTAGTCAATTTTTTTAAAATATTAAATATTTAAAGAATCATCTTGGACATTAGACAATATTGTTAAAGAATGATACTATTTCGTATATTTCTTCTAGTTTTATTTGTATTAGACTTGTAACTCTTTCTTGTTTATTCAATTGATGTTATTGAAGAGATTATTTCAACATTTGGAGTATCCCACAATGCACAATTATCATAAGTTATTGCATTGAAAGCTTGAGTTAACATATTATAATAGAGTTCATTGAGTGTGAAAATAATAATGATTTCTAAACTATATCTTCATTATTTTTATATAATATTCGGTACGTCACGTGCAACATTTCAACTTATCACATATGATAAAGTTGAATAAATTGAGTTGGAAAGAGTTCACAATGAGTTTCAAAAGTCAATTATTTTATATGATTTTTTGCAAGGTTGAGTATTCATTGATATAATATAAGAAGAATCTCATCCTATGTACTACATCATCAAATCAACAACATTGCATGGGATGCTATTTTAAACAATATTGATGGTTAAACCATCAATATTATTTAAAATAGCATGTGAATTGGATGAAGTATTCTATGTCTATGACAATGTGGAAGATTGACAAAGTTTGACTTGCCAACCAACCTTCTTTCTTTGTGTATCCAACTCATTTACGTTATGTAAAACTCATGGTTATAACTACATAATAAAATATGATCATAGCTAAAATATGGCTTAATCCAAATTTTTATAAGTCATGATTATGTTAAGCTAGTTATGCTTAAGTTGAAGAAATATATATGATAGCACTTGATGTAATAGAATGGATGATGAGAACAACTTTTAAGTGGGAATCACGTGTCATATTCCATGACATGGTTCTTTTAAGTTTCATTGATTTAGACTAATATTGCATTGGGTTGACTTTGTGATGACCCTTAAATTTAAGGTATGATTGAATTCTTTTGTTTGAAGAAAATGGAGCAGGATGTTTTCCTCATGCAACACTAAGGGAAAAAGAATGACTAGGGGTGAGATTGATTTTGTATACCAAAGTCAATACAAGGGTAGTTGAGCTTCTAAACCCTAAACTGGACCAATTACATGTTGTCGTATAATCATTTCTATTGGAAGTTATGATATCTATCTTGATTAAATTTGATAATACAAAATTATATTATAATTTTTTTTAATTAATATAGTAAAATTGTAAGTAGAATAAATAGAGATATTGAAAATCACATCTTCAACCTTGTTTTGGAAAAGCAATTTGAACATCAATGAAATATCCATACATTTTTTAGTGATATTTGAGTCTTTGTGATATTGATTGGTTATGAGAATTGTAACAAGAGTATGGAGTTTGGAATTTGAGAGTTTGTGTAAGAGAGAGCATTAGAGTTATGATCAACAAGGAGAGAAATATCATTCTAGATTCATGAAGAGCTTCCAAAAAGCTATCAGATATGAACTTGAGTAAAAGTTAGTTCAAAGTTCACATGTTTTGTTATGTTGTCGAAAATTCAATGTACAAGGAGTAAAAATATTTCAAATCCAATTTTTTGCCCATGATGAAGCAACAATGAGATTTCATTTAAAGAGTACAGTGGAAGAATAGCGAGTTGAGACCATGGTATAAAGTATTATATCATTTTTGTACATGGTAATATTATATGATAGCTTGGAGGTCATTTTGTATGTTTTGTTTACTTAAGTGTTGTTTGAGAGGAGTTGAAAGGGATATAGTGCATTTTGAGACAACAAACTTCATTTTATGAAGTTTTCCAAAATTTTTATTGATTTTAGATTATTACTTGGGATATTTTTTTCACTTGAAATTACAATGAGATCACATTTACATCAAAAGTTATGACGGTTAGAATGTGTTAATGTTATGAATGGATTTGAAATATAGTTCTCGTGAAAACATGTACAAAGCTCATCATTTCGTGCATGAGCGCAATCATGATTTGCGGCAAAGAATCTTGTTTGTTTTGCTATTTTGTTGGCTAAGGATTTATTGGTGTTGAAGATGTCATCATACCTAAATATTTTTTTAATATATATGATTCATTTTAGCAAAATTTAAATATTGTTAAATATTTTTAATTTATAGCTTAATTTGAATATATTTTTGCATGAACATACATTTTTGTCTGTTTGTTGATATTTTATTTTATTTTCTATATTTTAACTGTTAAATAATATTGTTTATATTTCAGTTCAAATAATTTATTCTAATATTTTTATTCATTTATACACAATTGTTTTTATTAATTATTTTAATATTTTTTATAATATTAATTAAAAATATTAAAAATTTAATTCAACCAGCTCTTGTATGTTTTTGAAAATCTTTATATTATATTTGCAATGAGCATGTGTTATTCTGTGTTCTTTATTCCAAAAATTAAATAACTTTATGCCTATATGAAATTGTATTGATGCATTAGTATGTATAAAACATGTATAAGTATGTACAAGTGTGCCATGTTTTGATAGTCATTTTTTTCAATTCTGTAATGAGATGAAATCTTTGGGATTGTTTTGTAGATTGTATAAAATATTATGTTTGTGCACAACAAGAGAACTATAAAGTTTTCGGATATGGCATGATTTGATGAAATTTCTTTCATCAAATCATGCCATTGATTGCACAATGATGATAATCCAAATAAGAAACACAAAGATAAATACATAAATATATGACGAGTATAAATTTGTATATGAAACGTATAACATCCATGTTATTAAGTTTTACTCGAGCGTATTTGCTTTTTGGTTTAGTTCGAAAGTGTTAGATTCAAATAATTTAGAAACCCTTCAAATCAAATAGATGAGAAATATTTTACAATATATTTCGACTGTTATCATTATATGAAAAATTAATTATGGAAACAGCAATAAATTAGGATTATAATAAAATATGATAGACCTAGATAAAGTAACATAAATGCAATTATATCTCTTCCTAAAATTCTGTAAAAGTAAGATTGTTGCGAAAATATGACTAAATTGCAATTATTTCGGAAACTGAAAACTTTGGATGTCGAAGTCATAGCAAAATTATATTTATCGAAACATACTTTATGCATTTAACGGAATCCAGATACCAGCTACCGAAATTGCTTATGATGAGCTTTATGAGAAAATTTTACTTGATGCAGTAATAATTTTAAAGATTCGATGGTAGGAAAATTCTTTGTAAACCAAATTTTTTTTGCGTGAGTCCGTGAAAGAAACGATGGATTATATATTCGGTTACTCGTTGAGGAAGAAATTATAGAAAAGCATATCGCTTTTCGAGGGAATGGCGGTCAGAGACCTGGGGACGCCAATGTCGATCCGGCATGTTAGGACTATCTCCGGCTCTTAACGAACTACAGTCCCTGACATGCACAATACTCAAAGAACAGACAGCGAGAATGAAGCACCGGGGTTACCAAATGTAGAAGGGAAAAGCGTTTTACAAATTTGGTCTCACTCGACGTTAAACATTGACACTATTCTGCTGTATGGATGTCAACAGAATGACGACTTGCTTCGACCTCCTAACGCGACTGGTGTCGCCATTGACGACTTGAATCTCGTGACTAACTGCCCAGCCACTTTCCAAAGCGAGAAGGAAGATTGTATTTTATTTCGTGGACTCTCTCTCCGAGCACAAGGTCCAATTCCATCGTTAACTGAAACCTCAAATATAAAACGCATGGATATTACAGTAGTAGATCTCGTGCTCGATACTCCAATAACTAATCCTGGGAGAGAGGAATATATTTCTTACGAGCACATGAATACATCGTCCTGAAAGGTGCAGCGAATCAATGTTAATACGGAGAAACCAATAGTTTGTTAAAGTGACCGAGTACACGTTGGCAGTTGAATGACAAGTGTTACCTGCTGTTCTCCAGTTGTCGGCCAACATGTTCTCAAACAGATGTTTTAGTGCAAATGACGCTGTGAAACCTATGGCGGCAACCTTGGTCTTTTTCTCAATGTTGACTCACGTTGCTTTTCCTCTTTTGCCGGAAAGGGTGAGGCCACCTCGCGGGCCCTTTCTTGCATAGAGTGTCGGACTAGGATTCGTCCCCACCATGCTTTCACTCGAAGATAAGCCAATGGAAGTACACAAGCCTTGGACTTGGACTCTTTCTCGCATGTCCTCCTAAATTGGAACACTTCAACTCCACTAATTTTATTGCGATGCGGGCCATTTGGAGACTTGCAAAATTATTGCCAGGGCTTAGATTGATACTCTGTACGTCGAGTGAATGTATTTCGTACGTCGAGTGGCAATCAAGACTTAAAAAAGTGCGGTGAAAGACTTTCAACTAAATGGTACTCAATGGATAAGAAAAGAAGATAACCTCCATCGTCGAGAGCAAGGCAAGTTCATTTCTTCGTGGCATACAAGGTAACTCAGATCTGACCCGACCAATAAGTGTGGAAGAACATTCAGTTTTAGACCGAAACTATACCTAACTATAGACAATTGAATTCAGCTGACACAAAATGTTCATATTTGATATTTCAGTTAGAATCTTTCGCGACAACGTTATGAGATACCTTGCTCTCGTTCATATTCGAGTTTTCATATTCGAATAATATATACTTAAACTATTTGTCATCCACATAAGAAAGGGTTAATGATTATAATATTGATAATCTTATAAACTGGGTTACGAATCTTCTTTTATTTCCACATTGTCAACATCTCAAGGTGACATCTCTATTCATGAAACGTCTTCAAAGGCAGGAACTAATATACATATCTAATTCTAAAATCAGTTATCAGATTCCATTGCGCTTGCAAATTGTTTACCGCAATCATGGAACACATGATCTACGCTTAACCATCGTGACAAACCTGCCCAAAAGTTCGTTCACTGTCCTCAAACTTTTTGGAACGAAACGCAGTCTATCACCGGATAAAGACGACTTCTTACCCTTCTCAATACGACTATATCTACGAAAATCTAAGTAGCGTAGATTTCATACGTAAATATGAGGTGCCGTACTTGAGAAAAGCTTGCCGAATGCAGTTGCACTGTTTGGGCGCCCGCCACGCACTGCCTCAGTTAACGGACCGCGCCTACAGGAATGCCGCCAGATTGGAGTAGGTAGCGGAGGTTTGCCGCGGAAGGGAGCGGGGGCAGAAAGATCCGACAGCATCAGGGTGGATCTTCCGAGGACAGAGGAAAAGCTGCACCAGTCTTCACTAGATCTGCGTCCAACTGCTGGCCATACGCAACATTTGGAACAGAGAATGGTCGAATTCTGGGAGATTGTTGTGAGGCGCATGCGAACCCAATTGGACGTACGAGGATGAAATCGTTGACCGTCTCGGAACTCTTTCGATAATTTGCGGAAAATATGGTTCCACTTGTTCCCTGGGATGTCGGTGCAGCTTCCAGGGGCTCCTGAGGAGGCAGGGGTGGCTGGAATTGGAGCGTTGGCTCGCAGACGAGGCTTGCATTGTCTGGGGAGTCTGTTGAAGTGTGGATTGTCACCCATGTCGGGGGACGAGATTCAGCGGTTTCGAGCAGTTCTGTTTTTTCTGGGACTCGATCAGTCGACCACCGGGCGTGCTGCTTGTTCGTGGAGCTTGTTCGTTTTCTTCACCGCGGTTGTGCCTGCAATTGATACGTTGTGGTCGTCTTGTGAGACTTGTGATGAGGAGCGAAGGCATCCATTTCACCGACTGGTTGAATACGCGGAATCTGCCTTTGCAGCTGTTGCCTTTCTGTGTCTCTCGACGATCATTCAACAGTTCGGGCTGCGGAAGGTTCTGCTACTGGACAGAATTGACGAGTATTCGGTAGAAGTTCGCCGCAGCTATGGAGTCGAGCTGAATGTGCGTACCACCCCCTCCATCACGGTCTTGCAAAAGTAGACTCGCGTTTGCAGATGGATTATTTTATTTTGGTCATGGATAAAACCGTAAAACAAGTATTTCTGAAAGTTCCCGCAGTTTTATCACTACAACTCGAATTGTGGTGATATAAACACAAATACAGTTATTTCAAGGAGTGTTGAGAGCTATGCTCTTGTCATTATTGGTAAAGAAGGGAGTCAAAGTCAACTCTGAACTGCTTTCAGTAAAATTGAGGTATAAGGTGACTAGTTTTCTTCGTATTTTTGCAGAACTCGTTCAAGTTGCTGTTGTGGATTCTCCTCCCCTGTTTTGTTGTGGAGCTAGTACACAAAATTTGGTTGTTCGGCTACATTTATGTAGAGTTTCCTTTCCACATGAGAGATCCTCTCTTTAATGTCTTTATGTGTGCTGGGAATGTGCTAGCATGGCTGTACAAGTCGACGGTGTTTCTTTTTGTATGTGTACTCTTCAGACTATTGTGTTCACTACAACTACTCCGACTGCGAGAGTACATCAAGCTTGTGGAAGGAACAACTGACGTGCTTGTTATTCTTCAAGAGCACTTGAGAATACGGGAACAGCTGTCAATAATTAGCCATAGATTCAGAGTGTTCTTGGTCCTATCAATTTTCTTGATTACCTTCAGCCAACTCTATTCCCTCTTGGTAATTTCTGATTCACAAGACACCCTTTATTTCATGAGCGCGGGTGATTTACTGGTAAGAGGGCACATTCTTACCATGCCCTCCTGTTTTGAGATAATTATTGACTTGCGTTCATTTGTGTTGGTTTGATGGTCTTGTTTTAGATACTTGTGGAGTCTGAATCTCAGGACTCATTTATTTATGGAAGGCTAGTTTGCATGAATTGTTAAGAAGTTCCAGTTAAATTGCAAGTTGTTATAATCATCTGACTAGGGCAGGGCATCTTTGTGGCAGGTGTGCTCCGCGGTCCAGTTAAGCGGGTTTGTGATCTGTCTATATGGAGCAGTGAAAATTACTCATAGAGCACAAGAGCTCAACTCAGTTGTAACTCAGTGGCATGCAGTAGTTACCTGCAATTACAAGCCTTCGACGTACTCAGCTGAGCCTGTACAGACACTCAACGGAGGAAGCAGTGATCTGGAAGCACCTCTGATTACATCAAGTAGACCTGCACAGAACCCTATGAGCATCGAGGAGTTCTACAAACGGGAATCATTGGGTATGCACTACACTTCTGAAAACACATTACGTTCATACATATTGTGGTATCTCTAGTCGTGGTGATCTTGGGGCATGCATGCCTCCAGCTATAAACAGATATTATCTCAAAGGATTTGGCTTCGTTGTCAATGCAAATCGTTCTTATCAAGTCGCTCTCAACTTTTTTATAATCAGCTCATCGTGGGTTGTGCAGTAAACTACCTGCAGCATTCAAAATCAGGCATTTCGCTCTTTGGTTATACTTTGGACCGTGGCTTCCTCTATGCTGTGTTTGGAATTGAGTTGACGCTTACGACTTTCATACTTGGAGAGACATTGCTACACGAGTAGTTGCACTGCCAGTCAGCGAACGTCCATCAGCCCTGCTCAAAAAATGCTCGAAGATCGATGTCAACAACTTTGCAGAAGTGGTGCACTTGGCAGGTTGGTATAAAAGCACCAAAGTCGGTTGCACCTTAAGGTTAGGGTGCAAGGGTATATGTAATCAATCTTCAGCTGCGCATCCTCATCCTTATTGAATGTAAAATACCTGTAAAGATCTAGATACAATTAGAGAGCAGGATATGAATCACCTAGATAGTCAATCAGAGTAACTTGTTCGACAAAGAACCATACTTGAGGTCAGCTGAGTTCACACCCTTTATGTTTGGGCTGGTTCTGGTTATCCAAGGCTTCAGTTTGGCCCGTTATATTCTCAGCTTGGAAAACTTCTGTCCTTGACTGCTAGAGTGATGTTTAGGTAATTTTTACCTCTCAAAATAGATTCATACCTAGAGCCCTGCAAGTAGGGAAGGAGAAATTCTCCTCAAGTTAGAGTAGAAGGAAGGAAAGGGACCTAGAACTACTTAGGCGGCGAACCTACCGAACGTTTTGAAGGATCAAAGAGCGAAATGCCTTGGCAGTGTGTTGAATCTGGAGAGGCTATGGCATTTCAACTAGAGACACGAAAGGCCCTGTATTTTTTCCCAGAATCAGTTATTCTCCCCGCATGCTAAAAGGGGATGACTTTAATCTACAGATTTTGAGTTGATTGAAGGCAAAAGTCTGAACACTACTTCCTTCTTTCACTGGCCTGATTGTATGCCTTCAGGTTCAATTGGCTCTCATGAAATGATGGAAAAAAATATTGTGATCAGTAGTGGGGCTTCGGTGTTACCATTCATTTCCAGAATGTGAGGCTAGAAGGGCTGATGTTAGTGTTCATGTCAGATTGGTTGTTGGTTTGTTCTAAATGGGTCTCACGTGTAGTACAATGTTCTCATATTAGTTTACTGTGTGTGGTTCTGGTGCCCTTGTATGTTGATCCCTTGCGGTTGCTCATATAATATGTACTCTATGTCACCGGTTAAATTAAGTATGGTTACGTCTATAAAGACATGGTCTGGGTTTATTGCTAGTCATGAAAAAATGGACGTCGGGAAGGATTAAGTTTTATATTGGATTAGGTTGTTTACGTTTTGGATTGATTGTGTTTGGAGGGGTGGCGACCTCCTTACGTTCCACCATCCTGGAGACTGCGGACCTGATCCTCCATCTTGAGATGCGTGAATAATTGTTGCGCAGTGGGTTTGTTTTCTTCCATGCGCCTTTCTGCTCCATGTTTTTTCTTTACATATATAAATACATCTATTTGTAACATATTTAAAATATATTTATTTATATATACACACACACGTATTGTGCCTTCCGGTACACACTTTGAGAATTACTTCTGTATAAACGTTTCTTGATGTTTACATAGTATGTGAAGTAAAATGGTTGTGAAATGTGAAGAACAAGAATAGTAGACACAAAGAATCAATGCTAACTGTAAAAGTGGAGGTGGTAAAATGGATGCAGAAAAGTGTCGAACATACATATCATTAAGGATAAGTGTGATATCCTAAAATTCGTTATGTGACTCTCTTTGAAATCAAGATTGTGTATAAAATTGCTGTGTGAAAAAATTATACATCAATACGTTTGCCACAGTGATAAAAAAATATTTAAAAAAAATAAAAAAATTGCGAAAATAGTTAGTATTAAGTAATTTTTAAAATTGATGTGAGTATATGTATAAAAGATATGCAAGAAGTGAATAATTATCCATATACATTTCTACACATTTACAAATTATTAAGATAAAACATCATAAATGAAATTAATGGTCAAAGTGTCCTTGGTATAATGCACACTATATATGATTGATGTCCTGTTAGTTACAAGCAAGAACACGAAAATATAATACATACGTTCAAATGTGATTTATGAATATATATTGTTCTGACAGGGCTAGTGGATTTTGTGTACTTATCTAATTTGTGTTTAAGAGTATATTTGATAGTTATGTGCTGAATATTTGAATTTATAATTTATAAATTTTTAAATTATAATTTTTATTTAATTTATATGTAATATGGCATTTAGAAAATATTAAAATATTTTTTGTAGTTTATTAATCTATATAATTATTTTCATATATAGCAATAATTGATCTATCATTGATTGAAGTTCAAAATTTTATGTATCAAATCATTTATATTTAATATTAATCAATATATTTATATAATTATTTTTAAGTTATAAATTTTAAATTTTTTAAGTGTATGAACAAATTAAACCTATCATGTTACAAAATAAAATTTCAAAAAATTAAAATTATTTGGATTTTTTTGAATTGTTTGAAAATTTTTAATTAAAAATTATTTTAAAATTATCCATAAAAATTTTAAAATTGGAAAAAAATTAATAGTTTATTTTTAATCTATTTTTTTAACAAATATTAATCACATTCATTAAACTTATTACAAAAGCTAAAAATTGTTCCATCATGAATTATTGAATCATAAAATTCATTGAATTTAAAAATCATAAATAAAATAATTATAGTGAAAAACTAAGATGCATTTTTTTTTCAATAAACTGTAAGGTTAATCCTAAGTATAAAAATAAATAACTGATTCTTAAAAAATCTAGTTCAAATTTTTGAATATATGTTATTTTTCATTTTTAAATTTTCAAATATCATTAATATATTTTTTTAAAATTAAAAAATAGTAAAATAGAAAAAAAATACTTAGCATAAAAAAACACATCAATAGTTACTAAGTTTAAAATTAGAGAGAATTGATTTATCAACACCAACAAAATAACAACAAGATTGATGTCATGACTTATGTAACGACATCTCTAGCTAGGTAGGTGCGCGTGTGCATGAGTAGATACAGTAGTTAGAGCTGATTGTGTAGTTACTTTCGGTCCTAACGGCAATCGAACTGCTGTTAGGGCCGACAACGTCATTAGGAGACATAGGGCTCAAGGGGTAGAGTTCAAATTAGCGCTCTTTGAAAGGCAATTTTTGAAGTTGAGACTTTGAGAGTGTGTCTATGGTGGAGAGTAGCTAGTGCAGGAACCTGGAGTCTTTGAAGCACAAAATGGATTTGGCTTCACTGTAATCTCTTTTTATGCTATGGTTATGAGCAGAGTGTCCTTGTGGACATTTTGAGAGTAGAAAAGATTACTTCGAAAACTCAAATTGGACTATGTCATGAGAACTGTGAGTTTTTGGAGAGTTGAAGGTGTTTTGATGAATTTTGATCGATGATAGCTTCGATCTATTTGCTGTAAACTGCACAAGGCTTTGATGTAGTGAAGGCCGTGGTGGTGATCTAGAAGTCAAGTCGATTCAAAGTTTGATGTCATCGATTTCAAATTTTTGTATTATCTATTTTAGTGATAAATCCGAATCTAGAATTTTTGAGGACGGAAGTGCTGTTGAAAATTGACATAGTGGGTTGATGCTTATATTATCTTGGGGCTTAAAATCAAGATTGGTCAAAAAAGATTTCGGACAGAAGTGCTCAAAGTCCAAGAGTTGGTGTTTTGAAGTTTGCAGGTCAAAAATAGGAATGACAAGCTATCAGATTATCATATAGTGTCCGTTTGATCTGAAATTTGGTGGGGTGATAGAAGATGTAAAGTACCTCGCGCAAAGATAGAGATATCAAACACAAGATTGGCAGTGTCAAGATTGTAAAATTTTGACATTTAGGGGTTTGAAATTGGAGTTGAAGGTTTTCAAAGTCTCACATAAGTTTCAAACAGTGTTCATTTGGGAAAAAAAGTAATTTGCATAAGGTAGCAAATTGAAAAAGGCTAGCTTAAGAAAATGACATATGTAGCTAGGTTACAAGTGTTAGATTATCGATCTGAAGATCAGAAGGCCTTCAAAACTCAATTTTAGTGTTTTTAAATGCACTCGTGAGGCTATGTCAGTCCGGGTTGGGTTGGTTTGACCCCTTTGATGGATGTTTTTGGGATGGAATATTGTTATTTATGCTTCTTGTGATTGATATACCTCCATCTTGACTTCTTGTTTGTGCACCATATTTCTTTGTGTTGGTGCTTTGTTGTTTGGAGTGTTAATACTCATGTGTGCTGTCGATAGTGAGGTTGGATTTGCGCACTAGTCAGACTATCCATGTTTCTCCCCAGTGAGACATGACTTATGGACATGTAGACTGGATGAGTGCATGTGGTGATGGCAGGTTTCATGTTGCCTTTGTGTTAGCACCTTGTGGTACCTCGGGTACCTTATGTTAAGGTTTATGGTTCCAATTGGGGACTTGTTCTTGTACGGTTGAGGAGTTGATACATTGGTGTCATAGTGGGAGGTTTCGGAGGAGAGACTACTCGGGTTAGTATTGGATGCACCCGTAGCGGGATGTGATATCAACCTTAGTATTTGAGGTTCATAGAAGACTATGATTTGGTTTCAGAGAGTGACGGAGCTGAGCTTGGTGATACCTTGGAGTGTATATCCACACCGTTGTTGTGAAACATGTATGATATCTATGGAGCCACCAAGGGTCCTAGACAATATTCGAGGAGATCCTACCAAGGGGTGAGAACTAACAAACTACGAGGCTTATAGGAGTTTCAACGGAAGACTAAGGAGAGTCTTTGAGAAGCGTATACTTGAATGCATCGATTGATGAGTTTTACTCATGGGTTGCAAGAGACACAAGCTGTCCAATATTGGTATGGGATATTGAACATAGAGTTGAGACGTTGAGTGAGAGATGCTACCTTACTACATGAGACATCATCTATGTTGGCCATTGTGTTTTGTCTTGCTGAGCGTATTGAGCTCAACATGCAAGAAGAGAGGGTGATGACTATTGGGTTCAACAAGAATTCACCAACTTTGTCAACTTCTTCACGTTACCCGTCTACAACACAAACCCAAAGTGGTTATGATAGACATGTGAGATAGTCTCGACCATCCGGACACAATGGTGAAGGTGCCGCATTGAGACCATTGCCATCCTTTATAGCTCAACAATCAGTTGGTGGGATGGTCTGTTGGACATGTGATGGACCTCATCACAAGAAGGATTGCCTTCAAGGTCAAAGGATGGATCTTGTTGGATCAAAATCATGTGAGCATTGTCACAAACATGATCACATGATGGATCGATGTTTTGATCTCCATACCAAATTACGATCAACAAGAGTTGCCATGTTAGTCCTTGGAAGAGGAAGAGGAGTTCAAGGTGGTAAGGGTGGTGTAGAGGACTAGCCCCTAGTCAAGCGTTAGCCCATGAGACTAGTCATGATGTGAACAACTATAGTAGTTGGATCAGAAGATAGCAAGTATGGCTATAGCCCAACAAAGATCAGATTCTGGAGCAAGTGCCTCTACATCATATGATGGAGATGTTATAGAGTACACGTGTGTAGCGGCACAACCATGTGCAATTGTTGTGACTTGTAGTGCAACACATACTACTGAGTCTAGAGGAGCGTCCGTGGAGTTGGATCCACAAAGAAGGGAGGCTAGCCGACAAGTTAGACTTCCTCAATAATTCACATTGTCTGAGGCATTGAATACCTCATCCATGGCTCCTAGATGACTTACTAGAGAGATGAAGGTGCAATCCAATGTTGATGTATTTGAAAATGGAGCAAGTATGTACCATCCATCAACATCGTCTGAGGTAGCATCCATCACAATGTTGGGGGCAGCAAATACTCTTGTTCATTCTGATATTTTATCGGCCAAGGATTTATTGGCTTTGGGAGTGTCATCATCCCATGTACTACGATTGATAGCCAAAGCAAATAGCAAAGAGGATGTGCTGGTTGCTTCTAGTAATGATATCACTAGTAGTGTTGATGTTCTAGTATGAAACTTGGCAAGCTACTGCTACTCGAATGATGGAGTTACCAATGAGGCCGACATACAAGTGTACCAGCGTGTCACCAAGGGCAGTGATGTTGGATAACAAGAGTGTTGTCTTCTGTTTGGTCGAACCTTCAGGAAAAGTTTATCAACCTCAACAAGTGTTGTTGGATTCTAGTGCACAATCCCTTATGTTGGGTAAGGATGCACTGCTTGGTCTTGGTTTGCAAAAGACCGATGTGGAGAGATGTACATTTTAGATTCAGACATCTCTTGGAGGTTCTAGTGATGCCCCGGCAGCATAAATCACCCGGATGGAGTTGACTATGCAAATGTAACCAGATCATGTCACAAATAGCTTTACAACGTGAGCACGTTATGTAGTTACACTTGCAGAGTCCTGTGATATTTTGGTGGGTGTGGCAATGTTATATCCGATGGGGTTTAGCATTGATTATTGGGAGGAGACAACCTCTTATCGGCCAAGTTGGCAATTTGGTGAGGGCAGAGTGAGTTAATTACATGTACCATTCATTACCGGTTCTAGCCCTTTACCAAATGGAGGTTTGACATATGTTGCAGCCTTTGATACTTGTGTTACTTGGCCTGATGATTTGTTGGAGGGCAACATGGATGCACATGATAGTCCTTGTCTGGAGGATATGACTATCATGCCAAGCCTTAATGGAGTAATATCATCCATGTTGGATGGATTACTAGGTACTTCATGTATGCAACTATGACAGATGGCATATCAGCTCATACATTAGGCTTGGAGTGAATCTTTTGCTACGGACATGGAGTAGACGAAGAAAGTTATTCCCACTTCCACTATGTTGTCACCTTTAGATACAAGGCCTATTGCTTGGCAATATCCAGAGGAGGATATATGTGTGTTAGATCTATTTGGAGGGATTAGCACAAGTTTGACTGTTGTTTTATAGTATGGCATATGAATACATCGATACTTGTATGTAGAGCAAGATGAGATTGCAAGGCGTGTGTCATTACGCCATGTGTCATAGTTGGTGCAACGATACCCAAATCTTCTACCATTGTTCACGGTTCTAGGATATTAGTAGGTCTTGCCATCATATATTTTGTTGTTGGGGGCACATGACCTTGCTCGGCATGACACCATACATTTGGTTATTGCTAGATGGCCATGTTAAGGACACACATGTGCTGGTAATGATCATGGGCTAGAGGATTCACGTTCTTGCATGTTTTGGGAGATGTTATGTGTGTTACGATCTCTCTAGTCACAACAGACATATTCACTAACATACATTTTGGAGAATGTTTCCTTGTTGGGTGATCCACGTGCACGAGTGATAATGAATGCACATTAGATGCGGTCATGGATTGGACCAGTGATATTGCTGAATGCAGCAAGAGTATGATCTCGTGCACATCGTCTACGTCTATGGTGGACAAACCTTCTTCTAAGGGAGGTTTTATTACGAGCATATGACGGAGTGGAGAGGCCTCACATCTCAGTGGAGAGTATTTTGGATGTGGATAGACACTCCCAAGCAGTGATCTATGCTGACCGTCACCCATGGCAGTGATGAACCTTGTGGGTCAACCAAAAGCTGCATTACCCACGTTGTTGAGTTATCCAACTTCTCATACCTATAGAGAGGGAGGACTTGGACTTGTATGGGATTCTCGCTTGCAACGGTTGGTGGAACCCAACGCTAAAGAGAAAAGCGAGCTATGGGATTTTGTGCTGGTACTACAACAATACCTACATTGTTACATGCATCACAATGTCAAGTGTTGGGTTAGGCTATGAACTTAAACTATTTGACATGGATTGTGAGCCTCGGATTGGCTCAGTAGAGACGCATGCAGTCCACATGTGTGATTGGAAGACCATTGGTAAGTTCTTTGCCTGTCGAGATGATGGAGGTAAAAGCTCAAAGCGAGAAGTGCCCAAGATCTCATCCTTGGTCTTAGAGGGATGTTAGAGAAGGAGAGTTAGAGTTTGCTTCAATTATGGTTGGAGTTTTTTGTGTGGAGCAAACGGTGGTTATCACTATAGATCTTTGTGATACAACACAAGAGGTTACATCTAGAGCAGTAGGAATTGTTCATATAAAAAATTAAACATATGAATTTCATTAATTTTTTTTTAAAAATATTTTAATTATTGATTTAATATTTTTTTTATCTTTACAACATTTATTATATCTTTAATAGATAATTAAATAATAATATCAAACATCTAATACATTTTTTTTCAAAATAAATATCACTTTAAAATTCAATATTCAATAATAATATTTTATCTATTCAATTCTTTGAGCATTCTTGAACTTATTGCAATTCATCTTTGGCGGCTCCATATGCAACAAAGAAAGAAATGGACGAACAAAAATTATTCCTAGGAATACACCAATATCATCATTTCTAACTGGAAAAAACATTATCCCACTTTAAAGATGAAGATGATAACTATATCAAATATACATTTTTATTATATTTTTATATAGATTTTCATTATTACTATGAAATTAATATGCTTTTGTATAATTTTTAAAAAAATGAAAAAAATTTATTTGAAAATTAAATAAAATTTTTGAAAAGGATATTTTAGAAGAAAATATATTGAGATAAATCAAATCTATAAAAAATAAGTAAATTTCAATAAAGATATGAACACATAATAGATTCAAAGGTACATCAAAGATTGTGAAGTAATTTATGTAAGACTTCTTTGATGTAAAATCAATTTATAAAAAATTGATGTTCATATTTTTTCAAGTTTCTTTAAAATGGAAATTGTAATAAAAAAAGAACATGAGTAAAATTTTATGTTTTTGAGATATTTTTTCGTTTTTTTAAACTAATAAAAGTAAATTTATTGTAAAAAAAAAACTCTTTTGATTGATTTTAAGAACTGAATTTATACTCTGTTGAACCATATACGACCCATTCTTGGACTCCAAAAAGGAGCTCATTATCTTTTCTTAAAATTTAATAGGGTTCCTGAGTTCATTATCTATAATTATTTATTTCAAGGTGTTAGAACTGTGTTATTTACTGCAGTAGCAAATGAGGTTGATAGGAAGGTAGCTCATCAACTGCGATGGAGTATTTTCGTCTCACCTTCACCAGTAAAAGACAAAGGCAAAACTCCCGTGCCTACCAAATCATCGAAAGGTTGATCTTGATTACCTCGTACCTGACAGTCGCGCACAACGGTCAGGGTGGCATATAGCGCATGAGCTTTACCAACACAACCACCGGGGATGTGACGAATCAATGAATGCGTAATTTCAGCTTGCAACATTTCCTTCAGCCATTTGAAGAAGGTACTATTTACCCACCAATTGTACCAACCTTGCTCATGCCTACTGCTCTCGGTACCTGTTATCAACAGGAAAGTGAATTATTGAGCTTTTCGTTCTCAAGGCAAATTCCTCCTTTTGGAAGTTCCACATTCCCAATGAATTCAATGGCGTGCACTCTGTGGGCAATGTGCATTGCTAATTTGGTCGTTGTGCCTTTGTTACAGCAGACGGAAGTGGGTGGCAATTTGGTAGTAGAACACACTCATATTATTGGACTCATCCTTTCGTTACTCATTGTCACACTCAGACTGTCCCTCACAAATCAGGAAATTCTTCATTCTTACAGCGGCTAGGACAATGAAATCAATATTTAAAACTGCAGGACAAGCCTCGGGCATAGATTTCATGTACGATGTAGTTTACACTTGAATAAAATCAAGGGAATAACACTCTCGTATATATTTTTTATCAAGGTTCTATTATACAAACTACAGACGGGAGACTATGGGACATGGCTCATGCATACATCTGGTGCATATATTTCGGTGGGTAAGAAGAGTTTGTATCGTAGCTGCCCGCACCATTCCCTCGAAGCAGGAACTATAAATAGATATCGTGTAGATTTTGAAAGGTCGAAAACATCTAAAACCGCCTGTAGGAGGCTCTGGCTGCATAGTCAGCCAAGAACTTTGCTGCCTGCGCATGCTGAGTCTGATCGAGAATAGCTGTGCTCGTGGAGGCGGCGCGCATGAACACGTTGCCAGACGCGATCTTTGAGTTCAGGTCCTTGTGAGCGCGGGAAGAAGCTCTCCACGATGGATCCTGATCTTCCTGAGGAGCGTCGAGACACTGCTCCCGCAGCTGCAGGTGCGAAGGTATCGACGTCGAGTAGAGGTAAGTCCTGGATGGTAGAGGATTGAGTTCACATTTGGACAGGATGTTTCTGTCATGGGTTCCAATTGAGTTCCTATAGTGAAGCAAGGCTTCATGACGCTTTGCTTATGATCATGTAATGATGAGCACGATTTGGTGAGTTCTTCTTCATTTGCTTTGGTTGTCACCAGTTGAAGTTCGAAACATCCCGCAAGCTTTCGATGAGGAAGATCTTATGTGGTATTTCGATACGAAATTCGAAGCAGATTGCGTCTCTGTATGTCGGATTTATCGGAATCATGGATCAGGATTATCCAAAGGCGTGGGAAATGTTCTTTTTAAAGACGTTCATGTGGCAAGAGAAGCTGTGCGATTGTCCGAGGCAGGTCTCCTCGAATTGTACGATCGGAAGCTGGACCTGAAGTTTCTCGCTGAACGAAACCGAACGACACACAAGGCAGACAGCAGACTCAAACTGCAAGACTGTGTAATTCATATTGGTTCTATGAAAGCTGAAGAGAACATGGTGTCATATGCCCAATTTCAGAGTCCTTTGGATTTGGAGGTTGATAAAGAAAGGCAAACAGTTTCTTTGTATTTCAGTTCTCGGAAGAAACAAAACCAGTTCAAAATGGAGTTTCGAGCCCATGACAGCTTTAGACTTCGAGTCCTACATGATGACAGATCGCATAATAAAGAGTTGAGGGGGTTTCTGATCCAGGTGCGTTTCTTTGATCATTACATCGAATTACAGAGTCTGATCAGATAAGCTTATGCGATTTTGTTTCTACGTCCTAGATCATGACCACATGCACATAATCACACATGTTATATTTTCCCATGTCAGTACTCTATTACCATCTCTCGGACTCAGGTCTCTTAAGCTGTCTGCGCGTGAAGATGTCAGTATGCATAGTTCAAGCTTTGGATCCAGGTGATAATCTCGATGAGACTAACTAGTTTTCTCTTGGGCAGATAAAGCAGATTCCACCGTATTTGTTCTATCGAAGAAAAGAATCAGATGTTACAGGAGATAAGTACGCGGAAATGTTGAGTCAGGTTCTCGTGACTAAGAAGGACTCAAACTGCGACTTGGACTCATCTGACTGGAGTCGCACTACAGACTTTACTGGAAAATTTCTGATCGGCCAAGCGTTTGCTTACATGGTGGATATCAATGGTCTTGACAAGAGGCAGGAAGCTAGACTCATAGAAATTTTAAATTTGAGGGAGAATTTAGAGCATGAGAGAACCTTTCTGGTCGAAAGAGGAATCCCATATGCAATTTCACAGGAAGTTGTGCCTATAATTCGGTCAGAAAAACTACAGAAATATCCAATTCATCTAGATTTGACTTTCAAGCTCAACTATCTCATACAGCATGGGAAGCTCAACGCTACAACTTTTGACGAAGAATGTGTGAAACTCGTGATCCGCGGCTCCGAGGGTCACGTAAGAACTGCCCTACAAACTATCTCCCAGCTTCCTCCTGAGCATGACGTTCTTAATTCCAGAACACTCTTGATGTCAGCTTTGGAGCAGGCCAAACTACAGTTTCCGAATCCACCAGATTTAACACCACCAGGTCAAGGCAGAGCGTGGATCTATCGCCTCCTGATTACTCCCACCAAAGCTTACTGTATGGAACCAGAGGTTGAATCGTCTAACAGAGTGATAAGGCTTTATGAGAAACATGCGGAGAACTTTCTCAGGGTAAATTTTGTCGATGAGGATCTATGCCCTCTGAATGGTACTTCACTTGTTTCAGCACTAAACACAAGTTATAGCCCGTTATACAGAAGGATTCAGAAAGTATTAAAAGAGGGCTTCACTATTGGAAATAAGCGCTATGAGTTCCTGGCGTTTTCTGCAAGTCAACTAAGGGACGGTCAGCTTTGGATGTTTGCAGAAGTGATGTTGAATGGAAAACCCCAAATTACGGCAGACATTCTACGAGCTGATATGGGAGATTTTTCGCAGATTCGCAACGTGGCAAAATGTGCAGCTCGTATGGGCCAATGTTTCTCTTCGTCCAGAAAGACATTGACAGTGCTCCCACTGCAGTTGAAGAAGATTCAAGATATTTTTGTCACTACTGGTGACGTCAAATATTGCTTCTCAGATGGAATTGGGAAGATTTCTGTAGATTTCGCTCGGAAAGTAGCAGCTACGTGCGGATGTGAACCTGGAAAAGTACCCTCAGCTTTTCAGATTCGTTACGGAGGATACAAGGGAGTGGTGGCAATCGACCCATCTGCATCCAACTCGTTCAACTTGTACCTGAGACCCAGTATGCGGAAGTTTGGTTCCGCTCACTTTGGTTTGGAGGTTCTAGAGTGGACTCACCTTCTGCCTTGCTATTTAAATCGCCAGGCTATCAGCCTATTGTCTACCCTCGGTGTCAAGGATAAGGTCTTTATGGATCTGCAGGATCAGATGGTTTTGAAGTGGTGCAAAGCTGTGAATGATGAAACCCTTGCCACGAAGCTGCTTTTGGAAACCGTGTCCAATTCAATGGCTCTAAAACTGCTGAACTGTGGATTTACATTCGAATGTGAGCCCCTCCTACGAAGACTGATGCTAGCCTACATGCACGCTCAATTAAATGATATCAGAACCAGAGCGAGAATCTTTGTCCCTGAAGGAAGAATGCTAATGGGCTGTCTTGATGAGACGGGCATTCTGGAATATGGACAAGCTTTTGTAAAGATTTCTTCTAATGCTGAGGAGATGAAGTCTAATACAGTAAGCACCGTCAGAGTAATCCAAGGAGAGATCATTGTTCTGAAAAATCCTTGTCTACATCCGGGTGATGTAAGGGTCCTGCAATGTGTCAATGTACCTCAACTACAACACATGGTAGACTGCATCGTCTTCCCTCGACGTGGGCCAAGGTAATCAAGCATATCAAGTCCTAACCAAAAGAGGATTAATTTCACTTATTAAATTAATCCTGTAGGAGGTCAGTCTTATACTTATCTTTAATAATAATATACTTCCGTTGCTGTGGATATGCATGTGTTTTTTTGTGTACTGAAGGCCGCATCCAAACGAATGCTCGGGGAGTGATCTGGACGGTGACATGTATCTGGTGAGTTGGAACCATTCTTTGCTGCCAACCGAAGTAGAGGCTCCAATGAACTATGAATCACCGGCAGCTGTAGTCTTGAATCGCGGAGTGACAATTGAGGTACTTGTTCTATCCAAATTATTTCCTTTATTGCATCGTCTTTATACAAGGAAATCACCTAGGAATTCACCAGAGTAGACTTTTCCTTTGTAACCACGAGGGAAGAGTTGTATTTTTGTTTTAGCATAATAATGAATTACTAATGGGATTGTATACATACAATCCCATTGCGAATAAATCCAGAGCAGAAATTTTAAAATTCACTGATAATTCACGAGGATCCAAGCGGATTTTGGTGGCAAATTGCAGTGAAGACATAGCAAAACATAATGCACCCAGAGCTTGGTCCCTTTCTGGTATCTGAGAGGTTTTCTCTGTATAATGCCCTACTCTCGTCTGGTTTGGATCTTGAACGGTTGATAAGAAGAGAAGTAAACAGAGGAGGATATTTTAGCATGAAGCTGCAGACTGAGCAGAATCTGCCAACGACAAATCCATCCGAGAACTTTCCCCGGCAACATAGACTAACGGTTACCGTAGCCTAATCGTCGACGAAAATTAGCGCTATCACAAAATCTTCTCCCCGGCAATCGCAAGTTCTTATGCATCTACTCATGCAACCGAAATTATGTCTTGTTTACGAAAACAAGATAAACACCGGCTATGTTGTTGACAGGATCCTAGACATTTATTCAGTTCTACCCAATTTCAGTCTATCTGTAACAGGAACAGCTGTAAGAAACCGTGTTATTATCTGCTTCCCGCTTTATAAAACGCCTCCTCTCGCCATTCTTTATTTGCCTGTTGGCTGAAGGTCGTGCAGGAAGGTGTTCGGTTGTCAGACCTCTCACCCTGTAACATGAACTACTGTAGGTCGTACTGCTTGTGATGAGAGAAACATATGGATTCCATTTCGCTGGAATGAGGAATCATGCGGAGATTGAGAAAATTCAGAGCTATGAAGGCTGTCTGCTGACCCCAAATATCACGTTATTGGAGAGATATGAGCCGATCTTATTACGTGTGTTCCTCCACATCACAATTTTAAACTTCATGTAGATTACTAACCTCCAGCCAAGAAACGAAATGAACAAAAAAAGACTAGAAGTCTCTGTACATTGTGAGCATAGAATTGCATTGATGTATGATTCGCACATATTTGGTATGTTAAACAATTGCATAGAATAATTATAATGCAAGTAATAAGCCATAATTTGAGAATTATGTATACGCCCTTCTGTTTGTAAACCTCTGAATATGATGAATATTACTTCATATGTGTAAAAAATGCATACGCCTAAGAGACAGAAGAAAGGATTTATTATGCATGACAAGATGGAAACTCCCACCCCTGGAGGCCTCACGTACTTGCAGAAGCTGAAAAGAGAGATCGACCTTGTTCCTAAAAAGCCAGGAAAAGTATTAGCTCGGACGAGCTAATAGCATGCTAATCTTATTGAAGTACTTTCATGTAAGAGACCGGATATGCTAAACTTGATTGAGTATGTGGACATTAATGGTGGTAAGTCCTCTGGCCTGATTTCTAGTAATGATGATAACAAAAAGGAAAAGAAATGACAAGCAGCTTGTGAATGTCTGGATTTGGAGATAAAACTGTCAAACTCAACAGCCGTGGGCCAAGATTGTATAGTCTGACTGTCTTTCGTGGTCACATATGTCGCAGGACATCCAGAAATTTTTTGTGGACTACATGGTGAACGATAATCTGGGATTCATTTCGAATGCACATGTCGTTCACTGCGACAGGGAGCCTGAAAAAGCTCGGAGTCCAAAATGTCTGGAGCTAGCACAGCTAGCCTCCATGGCCGTGGACTTCCCCAAGACAGGGGTTCCGGCGATAATACCGTGGTATCTCCGCCCTAGAGAGTACCCAGACTTCATGGAGAAAGAGCATAAGGCAACGTATGTCTCTAACGGTGTACTGGGGAAGTTGTATCGTGCTACAAAGGACTTCCCTAAACCTGCAGACGAAAACTCCCTTGAATCTATGCGGCTGACTGAGAATTCTGACCCTGTAAGTTTTTGCGACCCAGATTTAGTGATTAGAGGACATGGACACTTCCTTGAGCAGGCCCTGAGTTTGAAATGTAGGTACGATGCGAAGCTGATGAAACTCATGAATCAGTATGGGATCAAAGATGAAGTGGAAATTCTAGGAGGTCACATTGTCTCCCTATCCACTCTCTACAAGCGGCGCCAGATGGAAGTTGTACCGAAGATTTTACTGGCCTTCGAAAGGCTGCGAAAGGAGGCTAGATTTTGGTTTCATCAATTCAAAGAATGGAAGAATCTGGGACTCGACAAGTATGTCTGGGTTTCCGCTTGGTACGTGGCCACTTATCACAGCGAGTATTACGGCCGGCACAAGTTGCAGTATTCAGAAGTGACGAATTTGAAGGTTTATTTGATCAGTTTCCCATGGACTCTCTCCGACATGCTCTGTAGAATTAAGGCGAAGGGACCTACCACGGTTGAGCCATGCAAAGGCTCGACTCATCATCCGACACGCCCTGATCCTGCTCTCGCATTCAATCTATCAGCTATATCGGATGAATCTGCATCTGAGATTTCGGACACAGCTCACAGACCTATCTCTACTATTAATTTTCGGAAGAGAAAAGCCAGTGGCTCAGAAGGACTTGTGCTGTCTTCTGCACTTTCCCAGAAATTTGAAATTGCTGAAAAACGACAACGTCTCGGCGAAACGGGTGGGGAGGTAGATGATGAGATAGAGATCGACTGATTTAATATATATATGCGCAGTGTATGTATAAAGTGGTCACAGAACGCTTCAGCGGCTCAGCGCGGATGGAAACTTTTTACTTGTAAAACTGATCTTCACTACGCTGCTAGATGATTTTGTAGTAGTGTTCAGAGGCATTCTGGAACAACGGCTGATCTGAATAACCTCATCACGTCCTCGTGGATGATTTGATGGAAATACCCATCAAAAGTATACAATCCAGGCATCGTATGTTGTTTTACTGCCGCTTACATAAAATTTCTTTATTAAAGAATTGGAGTATCTACAAATTTACAAAACGCAGCTGAAAGTGACAAGGTTGACCAAAAGCACCTCGGCCCTTTTGTTCATGTTTCTTGGTCTAACAATGTTTAAAGAATTTCATTGCATACTTCAACACCGATATGAAATGACGTACTGATCAATAACGTTGACGAGTTCTGGAGAGAAAAACTCTTGTAAGCTGACTTTTTGCTGACTTGTCATATAATGGCTTACGGCATCAGTCTCGGAAGCGAAGATTTCTCGAGTTGTAAGTTCATTTTGTAGCTGACTGGGGCAGTTGAAAAGATTACGGAACTATTCGCGTCGGACCTTCAAACGGTGAAAAGAAAGATTTCTCTTGCGCTTCTGTTCAGTTTACCGAACGGCTTGATTTAGCTGCCTCACTCTGCTCTCGCGAGCCTTGGCCCTCTTGGCAGCCCCAATGCTGTGAGCAGCTGCTTCTTTCTGCATTCGGCGTTCTGCACAGAATCCATAACCGACTCCATCATGACAGGAAAGTGTCACTGAGCCCATTCCAGTGCAACTAATTACCACATCGCAGATAATAGCAACAATTCGAGTACATTTCTCAAGAAAAAGTCACGGGTCCCTCAATCCAAACAGGAGACTGCAACAGCAGACATTACCTGTGGCAGCGACTTTCTTGTGCTTCATGGCCTCTTTCGCAGCCTGGCGGCGCATGGGATGAACGGGGTGAGTGGCAGTAAAAAGGCCGAGCTTCATGGACGCCCCCCAATGCGACATCTTCTCCTGCATCCTGGCTCTCGCGACCGCCCAGCGCTCTCCGCTCTTAGCCCGCCATTCCACCATCCGCAACGACGGCTCCTTCATCTTATTCCTCACTAACGCCCTGGTCCCGCTCGGCCTATTCTTCTTCACCTTCTTCCCATTGCTGCCCGTCGCCGTACTCCCATTCGACGGCATTCTGAATCACGCTCGGAATCAAAAGTCCAAACCTCTCGACGCAGCGGTCTCGACGGAACGAACACACCGAATCCCCCTGGAAATACGCAGCAACGTTCACTCTCCGCGCGTAAACCTCCTCGAAGCTCTCAGCAGACAAGTGAATAATTCGTTAAGACTAAGATCGCAATTCAGATCAAAAAGTTGGAACTCAACGTTGGAGCTCGCGGAACTCAGAGATCAAATTGAAAGTCTTGGACGTGGGAGAAATAGAGACAAATGTGAGTCACGGGGTGTAATGGTCTGATTTCCGCATAGACAGGACATATATACGCTCGCCAGGACAAGTCTGACCGGGGTCAGACTTAACCGGAGGTTGCCACGTATAAGATTTGGTCGCTATGACGTGGTTGGAACGGATACCGAAAAGGCCTCCTTGGCAGGAGCGTATTGGAGCACAATTTTAGGAAGTAATGTCCAAGAAGTTTTGCTTGTAACGGGCCGCCACGACACCAAGTTTCAAAGTACTTTGGAGTAATGATTTTCTGCTTTCAGGTTTCTGGGAAGAGTCCTGAACTTGCAACGAATGTCGAAGACCTGCTCTGATTAGGCCCCAGAGCTTTTCTCTTGTACGACAGCGACGAAGCGCGTTGCTTAGCTCGCGTACCAGACTGACTGAATTTTGGATGGAATAGGTTTGCTTGTGGTCGTTTGTTCTCATTTCATAATAATTATTTATTACTCTACATCTTGTAGACGGTGGGTTTTGCTTGCTGTATGTCTTCATTAACTGCTGCGTACAACGAAACAACAGCAGGAATGATTGCAAGTGGACTGTGACCGGTAACCACTGTAATCAGATTCCGTATTGTCACAAGGAGCTACTGCACTCTGGCTACAGGTAAATGGCCCGTAATGTCGAATAATATTGAACCACCTCCATGGAATGATGAACTTAAGTTAAGGCCGTTAAGATTCCCACTATATACAGTTTGATTCATTTGTACTGTTACATTCTCATAAAAGAACCTGATTGCCACTCGATTTCCCAAAGATGTATTCGTTGTGATTGAGGGTATCAACTAGTTGGCTAGTCTTTGTCTCATAGCATAGCATAACCATGGAACTCATCTTCTCTGAGATTATGCAAAGTTGTCACATTTTCGGAGACGGCCTTCAGCTGTATGAGGATGATGATGCTTAGCACATGCAGGATCCTTCTTTGTGGAGATAAAGAGACCTAGGGTCAGATTGCAGAACATAAAGTTCCAACTTTTAACCTCTATCCTGGTCTTCCCAATAAATAGACTGACGTCACACAGGACCGACTCTAAAGTTCGGTAAAAATTGCCCATGTCTAGCTTGTGAGTATATGACGTGTACTCAGTGAACAAACGAGTATACACACTACTTCAGGTACCATGTACTGTAGGCTGGATATTGAAAACAGTTGGGGGAATAGTTAGTTCGTAAACTAACAGCACGCTCGTTGGTCCACTCGCACTTTTTGCATAGTGTAGAGGGAAGACGACCACGTTTATTGTTTTCTCGATTCCATCGAGCAAAATGTGCAAGGGCAATCTTTCGAAACATTCAAGGGGTGCTCTTTAAGATATTTATTGACAGGGGAAGTCGTGACCACACATGTGCTGTGCATGATACTACAAGGCAGAGTGCACATAACTTTCTTTTTCTGCTCTAATGAATTCTGCAATTAATAAATAACTGAAAAGAAAGTATTTTCTCATGACAGTGGTACAGTTGCAAACCATTTGTTGGATCTAATGTCGGGTCGCACAAAAATTTGAGCGTGGAACGTTACTTCCATAAACTTTTTAAATGTGTACAGAAAGCAGAGAGGAAGAGAGGGCAGAAGCTGTCTTGCGAGCTGTTTGCTAGTACAGTTCGCAAAATGCATCCATGTGTTACTCCATATTATATGTAGGTGTTGACTAGAATCCTCTCGACCCACGTGAGGTCTGAGGAAGATGACACATGTATAAACCTAGATCAAATCGACTTCTGAATGTGGAATGCATCAGTAAGGTCACTGTCGATCAAGCTCGATCCACTTGACACTAGTGAAACATGAACCTAAACCGACTGCATCTACTGGATCACAAGAAAGCAATCGATGTCAAACGAAAATCTTTTGTCACATGAATAATTTGTATCAGTGCTCGGGTCCTGAGAGGACAGTACCAGCCGTTTATTTCGAATTAGTCTCAACTCGAAATAGTCATATTCACATCCAATACAGGCGGCGAAGTAATCGAGGATATTCACTCCAACTCCAACTGCTAAACTGTGTTGATAGACATATCCATCTAAAGAAAACAATGTGTTTTAAACAATTTTATCTTTTTAAATTCTATATCCGTATGCCCTCTGCTTTTCTTAAACCGCCCTGAAGGAAGTATCGCCGTCACTACCAGAATCTGAGCTCTTCAATCTGTCCGACTTTTTGGTGCATAAGCTCCTAATTGCTGTTACATGAAATTGTAGCGAGGAACAGATACTTCTACCGCTAATGAACGTTGTGTGGTGAGCTTTGAGAGACGGTTATTCACAAGTGTGAAGCTAGTCCTTTGCATCCTGATTAAGCGAGTAGATCAGAAGATAATATTAATATGCACCTTTCAGGATTTTAGGTTGCATGAGGGTGGACGGCTTCGTCCAGCTGTTTCACTCGAGCTTCACGTGCTTTGGCGCGTTTAGCAGCCGCAATGCTGCGAACTGCTCCCTCCTTTTGTACTCTCCTTTCTGTAAAACAGAAAATATCGAAAGAAAACAAAATGATCAGCTTAATATGAGAGAGAAGTATTAGATACAGCAGATCTGGTAGTTTCAGATGTTCACGGGGTGGGGTGAATTCACTCCGAATCCGCCGCGTTGAAGAACGTACAGGCCTGTAACGAGGGACTACTGATCCTTATCAGGCATTCATTAAGCATCCTAATGTACGTTCTTGCTTATGAGCAGAGAAGGTGCTGGAGACGGGATCGTAATAACTACTCGGAATCACGATATCATTCACATCATGCATGAAGGTGAAATCTCTGAAACTATGAGAGAGACGTACCGGTGGCAGCCTGTTTCTTGTGCACCATGAGCTCCTTGGCAGCTTGACGGCGCATGGGATGGACAGGGTGCGTAGCAGTGAAGCAGCCGAGGCTCATACTGGCACCCCAGTGAGAGAACTTCTCAGAGATCTTCGCACGAATGATTCCCCATCGCTCGTTGCTTCTGGTACGCATCTCAACCATCTTCATTCCTGGCTCCTTCATCTTGTTGTGCACAAGGGCCGATGTTCCACTTTTCTTTTTCCGTCCGAACCTGCGGCCGGTGGTCTTGGTGGCAGGCGTAGTCGCAGTGTATCCATTGGCAGCCATTGCGGATATCGACAAATTAATGCACGAACGTCCTTCTTCTTCTGCCTCCTCCGCAGGAAAACTTGCTCTCACACTTCTCCTGAATATACTCCTTGTTGGAGCCGCTGACTTGGAACGAGGCTGGTGTCAGGTCAATTCAGACAATAACGCTGTGCTCAATCAACACTTCGGTTCGAGATTTGAGCTGAGATGAATCCGTTGTTGGATCTGATCCGAGATCGGGGGCTTTAGATGCAGGTGCTGCTTTTGCTGAAGGAAGTATGCAACATGGTGATATATATAGTCCCCTCATTTCAAACCTATATTTACTAGGAGGTAAATCCTCTGGATGAAAATGAAATATCTACGGATAAATATTAGATCCACGGTTCAGATAAATCAATAGTCTCGACTCGCTTGACGGGTATAACTGAGACAGGGTTTTGTTTTTGATGAGTCATAATTATACGGGTTGAACGTCTGAAAGCTTGACAGGTGTCATGTCCCGATAAGTATGCAGTATGAGAATGCAATGGAACTCCCTGTCTGAACTCTGGGAGTGTTCTGGTTGAGACACGTGTCTTTTTCTATTTTACGCTACTGCAAAATGTCACGATGCTAGCAACAATTACGCCGCATATTTACAGAATTGTGTTCAGTAGAAATGTTACAAGAACTAATTCGGTGCATGAGTTAAAATGTAAATCAGTGGATTAAATGTTCATATAATTTAAATTATCTATTAAATGTACGTCCAATGAAAGGATAAAAATTTCGTTCCTGAGCACTTGTTCTTTTCGTTCTTTACATGGTCTGAACTGCTTATACGTAGATTCATTCACTTGGATTCAGTAAGCATGTCATGATTGCATTTTACATTTCCATGTGATCAATCGTGTGTTCCAATCATTTCAGTCCAATGAAATCTCTAATAGAATTCATAGTTATATGAATGTAGATATTCAATACAGTTTGATATATTCTATTTTCTGAATATGAATATAGATAGTACACAAAGATGTTCTATAATACACATGAATGAAATCTAACTCAAACAAGAAAGTTATATTTTTATGTTTGAATAGAATCTTCAACATTACAAAGTAATTTTGAGCCAAAAGCTTAAAATGGTCTCTGACACGGTATGCAGCGAAATGATTGTCAGATTTGTGATATGTGAATGGAATTCTTCACCGCAAGTGCTACTCCTGTAGATATTGCTCTTGATACCATCATTTCCTGTTTCCGTTGAAAGTAATTTGGGAACAACTTTCACATGCAGTATGTTCCTCATCATGGATTGACCACATTTTTGTCTTTGAAGACGTTTCCTTACCACTTCAATCTTCAGATAAACTATTGCCTTACGTGTTCCGCCACATCATATTCCATCGTACAACAGTGCCGATAGTCATTACACGTGTCAACTTTAGATGAATCCAAAGAACCAATCCACTTGTTCAATGTGCATCGATTTACAGTCACCACCAAAACAACTCCTAAAGCACTCCATTCCAAGAACTGAAAATCCAACAACCAACTCATCCAGGAATCCTAGATTCACATTCTGTAACTCGCAAGTACGAGGTCCTATTGGATCGACAGCAAAATGCCCATATTTAGACCCCCATGACGGCTGCAGATATGGCTGCACAACTCATATCCTGGAGTCCCTGCAGTGGTTCTAGTCAATCTCAATGACTGTCGACTCAATGAAGATTGTACCTTTGGTCAATTGTAACATGACTTTGGATGTCATCCTTCGTTTGATGCATGACATCAAGGATGACATCCAAAGGACTATAGAGGTGAGAGATTTCCTTCGTGAAACATATGAATTTCGAAATGCCACAATGTAGGAAAATTTGCTTTCCAGTTGGAATCAAACTATAATAACATAAATAAATAAATACTTAGGTATGACTCTTGCCACAACTGTACAACTTGAAATCTATTTTGAGTATAGCTTAGTGATAGTTACCTTTGGTACCATTTGTGATAGTGTTTATACTGATGTCTATGACTTGTGTATAATGCACCATCTTCGTAGATTATATTTGACATTTCGTTTTCAGTTGTATTTTGCCTAGATTTGTTCGGGAAACAAACATGGATCTTAATTACTTCGAATCCTATCCGGCCCGACACAGTTGTCAAGTTGGCCACGACAAGTCTGCTTCTGAATGTTCTGATTCCCCGAGTTACTGTATTGTGCAGTGGAAATATGATATTAATTACACACGCATGATTTCAATGGATCGGTGAGATGATGACCGTCTCACGTGAAATGCATTATGTCATAAATGCATTACAGATGCTATTTATTGAACCGATATCTAGAACATTGTAGGCTCTTTCTTCTGGTTTGTACAGTCGTACTGATATGACACCGCAAAGCAGAACAGTTTCGTGATTGGATTTCCACGTATCAGCATAAAACCGACAGAAAATGTACGTTAATCTATGCCTACAAGAAATGCGAATTTCCGTAGACTGTCAGAATATCAAATTGTTCCATGTTGTGCTTGATATGAGAATCAGTAAGACATAGACGGTCTATCTTGTGCAACCTATTTTACAGCGTCAGAATCATCTGACATAGGATCACCAACCAAAATTGATTTCTTACAATTTCCATAGGACATGACTATGACTAGACCTGGATGACAAGAGACGAGATTTTTGATTCGTGGGCATAAACGACTCTCGATAACTCATTTAAGTCCACTTCTACATCTCGCCCAAAAATCAACACGGTACACTACATACCAATGCATATATTAAGTAAAGAAGATTCACAATTCATTTCAAAAATGGTATGAAACCAACCAAACATACGGGAAAAGAATATCATGCTTTGATAAAAATTATGTAGTAAACTTCAGAAACACAGTTTGCTTTACAATTCTATGTCTGCAACATGCCAAGTAATGTCCCGCATAAATCCTCAACTCATGTTTGAACACAAAACTCAACTCATGTTTGAACACAAAACTCGGTAACTGCCCCATCAGATAAGAAAAATGTGCCACCTTGTGTATCATGCATCTATTTAGATTGGAGCCGGAACTGCCATAAAATTGAGGTGTTAACAACTTAAAGTTTCGTTTCTTGATGTGCCAACAAATACTGTTGCGCTATGTGTGAGAAAGACTGGACTCTAACTTGGTGAAACATTGGAGCGACCTATGATCACAACTTACCGTCCTTCAACTCAGGATGTCCAATTCTCCGACTGTGACAGCACTAATCCCACATCACGAACTTCTCTGCTAACTGATGGGTGTTTCCAGAGGCTACATTCTCTCTACTTGGGACCTGTTCCATGCTAAAAGGCACCTACAGTTGACCTCACTGGACCAAAAACTTTTGCCCACCCCAAATTGTCTGCCCGATCCTTTTACTTTCTCCTCGCGTGAAAATGTTACGTCTCGGATGTCAATAATCCCAAAAATAATGCTCTGGTCTTCATCCAATCAACAGCTAAATCAAATGCGACTTTCCCATTTTGAGGACATCATAACGTTGCCGTGCAACGTCTAAGCAATTATACAAAACCTCTGTGACACATCATTCTAGCCAACTTGCATTGGAGCCGGACCTTGCTCTGTCGGCTGAGTCTCCGGTGTGGTTCTGAAGGTGTCAACTTCTGGCGATTTACCCAAAAAGTTGTTCCCCGCATTTTGGTAAGAATCGGTCTCTGTGTTCGCAAGAATAGGCGTGTTGGAGAAAGGATTTTGTGTCTGGATTGCATTTGGGTTCGACGTATGAACTTGAGTCCCATTTATGGCCGCAGGAGCTTCGGCGGGCACTGCTACTGGAACCTGAGTACACATTTGAGGACCTGCTTGTGTTGGAGTTTCTGGTCCCGTCGGTAGTTCAGAATCTTGAGCTGGATTCATCGGTTGTTCGGCATTGAGAGAGTTGTCTTGATCACGCGTCGGCGGAGACATTTCTGAAACAGTCTTATCAATCGTAGACTGCATCATGTTCTGAAGAGTCTCGTTCGCTTCGACCGCGAACTGCCTGGCAGCGCTTTGAAAAGCATCAAGACCTTGACCGCAAGAATTCTGTCCTTCTGAAACCTTGGCGCCGTTTGTGGACTGGCTCGAGTGATGTGCAGAAGAAGCTTTCGGCTCCGAGGATTGACGGAGCGAGGTTTCTATAGTGCTCTGCAAAAGTCCTTGCAAGGCTTCTTGCGAAGATTCAACCGACAATTTTTGTTGTTTACTCGCTCGCTCGGCAACCTCTTCGACTTCGTGCAACGCTGCAGCTTTCGCTGCTTCGTGTTCGGCGTGTATCTCTTCCACAGCTTCCTTTGCGGCCGCTAGCGCTTGAATTTGCTTCTCAGCGGCCAACTTCGCGGCCTACATTTTAAAAACGGATGATCTTATTGGGAACGTTAAAACAAAGCTCAATACGATTAAACTACAGGAACCAGAACCGGTGAATACATAATGAGGTGAATCACGCTTTAGTAAGTGCAACAATCACATCATCTATGAAATACTGGCTTCAGCGGTTTCCCTCAAAGAGTACAGAAGAGAATACACAATTTTAACGTCACCCACCGAAGTCCTGAACTTGACGCATGCTCAGGAGGATACAGAACGCTTTGACAAATAGAAACTCACCCGCTGAGCAGCTTCTTGAGCCTCCGCGGCCTCTATGGCAAGTCTTCGAGCTCGCAATTGGGCGGACTCAGGAGATTTTGAAGCTCCTCCTTGTGCTGAGGCAGAGTCACCCTGCTCTTGGGAGCTTGAGTCGTATAACTTTGCGTCTTGAGGCTCCTGTCACATTCGTCAGTGTTAGCGGGAGTTTCAAATGTCCAGAATGACAAGCTAAACTGCTCTTCAAAGAAATCTACTACAACATGAAAAGAATAATTAGGCTGTGGAGAATCAACGACATGCAGTGAGTGCTACCGGGGTAGTTTCTGCGTTATAAATGCGAAAGCTGCAGGACAAACCAGACTTAGCCACAATAGATACAGACGTGAATTTGAGACGGAGCTCACGGAAGGAAGTGACCTATGCATGAAAGTAGGAACACTTACACCAAAAATCAACAAAGAAAGCGAATGGCTCGCGTACTTTTCCATTAGACACGACACGACAAAGTCGGCATTCAATACTGTCATCGGAGACCGCAAACGAAACCTCAAAATCAATTACCAAAACTACTCACTTGCATATCCGCTTCTGGCTGCGACGCCTCCACCTGTTTCTCATTCTCTCCGGCAGTTTGAGGCTCCTCGTTCTTTCGGGGCTCTTCCGCCGATGCTGACTCCTGCGATGCTGAAATCTGGTAACATTGAATCTGCACAGCAGGCTCGGCCGGCTCATTCTCCAGCTGCAATGCCGTAGGACCCGACTGCTCTTGCTTGTTCTCTGCCTCCGATGCCGTCTGGCTCTGTGGTTCGACTTGAGCGCTGGCCATTGTACACTTTTCTAGCGACTTAATACGAGGATAGTTAAATTAAATTCAAATCCCTTCCTATGTATCTTTCGTCGCGCACCGCGGTGTCAAAGGCATGTGCCCTCGTTCTCGCCGCAAGGCCCAAACTCTATCATGAACCCGAGGAACTAACTAGGCGCAATCCTCCACCTCCGAGCTCGGCAGTCAAACCCTGAACCCTCCCCAGAGTAGTCCTCCCCTCCGAGCACCCGCACCCAGTCGGGTAAAGCTCGCGAGTGTCCTTTCCCTGCCCTACCGTCTGCTGCCGTGCACAGCTCTAGGCGAGCGAGCGAGCCTCGCCTGTTTCGTGGGCCTTTGCGTATTGCAAATTCCAAACAATGGCAATGACGAGCACCTACTTTCTCGGTCCGTGCAGCGAGAAATTGCGTCTGCTGCTGGGAGAGGTAAGAAAAAGATTTTGTAACTGGGGCGGCGGAATCTCTCTTGCATTGAGGGCCACCGCATTTATCAATTCCCAGTTGTACTCCAAAGACGATCGGTGAGATTCGGCGCCACACTGGCAGAGGGTGTGCCCACGCATCGCAGTCGCTAGCCCGGCTGACGCCAGGTGAACGCGCCGAGGACTGTACGTCCATCTCCGCTCAATGCCAGTCACCTCACTCAGCAAATATCATCAACGGACGCTTCCATTCCTTTATTACGTTCCTCCGTGCTGTACGCCACCTGCGTCGCTCCTCTCTTCGCTCGCTTCCTTTCCTTCGTCCATTGTGCACGTACTAAAAGTGTTTTCGTTCCTCGCTCTTGTGCGTAGTTTGGGTCGTGGTCAAAAGTTTTAATTTATTATAAATTTATGATAAGATATTTTATAATATTTATGTTAATAAATATTACTAATATTTAAATTATAGATTCGATTAAATATATATCTAAACTTTTCATTAAATTATATAATAATAATTTATTGCCTATTTAATTAATAATTTTTTTAATAAATTGTAATTATTGAAAAAAAATATTTAGTATAATTCATCTTGTCTTTACATGAAAAATATAATTTCTATATTTTGTAGTTGATTCATATGTGTGGGTATTTAATTTCACATTTAGACATATATATATTTTTAATCTAATAAATATATAGAATTATGGATATACAACAAATATCATAAAATCTTTTTTACAAAATATACTCATGTCAAATCATATGAAGAGATTACAAAAACCATATATACCATGTTCTACAAATGTATATATGTGAATCATTAATTTTATTTTGCAAATGATTTTATTGTAATATATACATGTTTATTATTTCTTTAACAAAAAATGCACATTACAATAAATATAATTGAATAACGTTATAAAAATTTTAGCATTTCACCAATTTGAATCCACATATGTTCAACATAAATATTGGATATTTTAATATTATATAAATAATATATTATTTTATTGCATATAGATTGAATAGAGTTCACAATTCAAAAAAAAAATAAAGTTTTAACATATTTTATGAAAAATTATCTTTCAAATATTTTTTAAATATCATAACGTTTGCTTTTTAAGTACAAATTTTAATAAAAAATAACATGTTGTGCAATCAATACAGAAAAATATTCACATAATCTGTACACATGAAATTTTTTTATCACACTTTAAAAATAATTTCATGTGTGAACAAGTTACATGTTACACATGTACAAACAAGACAATAATAATTTCTCACAAATATACAAATGTAACAAATGAAGTGTGTAGTATCAAATATGTTCAAGAGTGCACAAAGTTTGCAACATCTATATGCATCTGCACTTCTTTAAATTTTACTTGTGAATGTATTCAAGATGGAATTTATAATTAAGAAATAATCAGTTTCACACAAGTTTGTAGAATCGTATAAAAATTTAAAATGAATACTGGAAATCATAATAGAAACTTTCACCGTCCAACCGCTAGTGACCTCTCATAGTGGTTACTTGTAATTATGGTACAGACTTTTATTTCCACTTGAAACCATTATCAACTAACTGTATCATTTCAGTGGAATACGTCCAAAACTCATGGATACGTATGCAATTTGTGCTGAGAGGAGAGCATCAGAGGGCAATTTTAACGCTCAATTTTGTGTTTCACGAAGCTACGCGTTTTTGGACGTTATACACTATTCATTATGTTACGGGTACAGCGTAGTTGGTATGTCTGTCCGTGGTCCGCGCTGGACTGAGTGCCGTTAGTGTTCGTACCAACAACCCACGGTCCCGCTGCTTTAAGTCCGTCTTTTCTTGACCGATTTCCTCAATGAGTATATATCATATCCTGCGGTCCCATCAAATAAATTATGGCTCCCATCCGATCCAGAGTAAATGTTTGTCCACGCGGGCATACGGCCTGTTATTTGCATAAATCATCGTGCTTTATGACACAAATCTGCTTAACCAATACCCTGCTGTCCACCTTGATCGACACCTTCCGAACGTTGATCTGACGGTTCAGTGTCAGAGTTTTCCAAACAGGATCATGTGACCAGCGTTAATACGTTTCTTGTGATTCGGAATCTGTCAGCCAATCATGGCACTTAAGTCCAGAATCTCGGCACGTGTTGGTACGTAATTGAGCCAAGTTTGCGTGCTGCGTAGGGGAGCTCTTTCTTAGATTGCCTAGTTGGCAACGGGGTCTGGCACTTTTCGCCCGAGGTCCCAAGGTACTGGAGTCTAGGATCTTGACATCTGCGCCAGAAACTTCAGTCCCGAAAGAGACGGTCGTTGTTTGGCCAGAACCATAAATTCGCAGTTCGAGAGGGTTTAGCATGCCAAATTCAGCAATTATGGAATCTGTACCACAGCAATCGCCGGTCGTCCTCGAAAGACTTGAAAGACCAGGCACGTTCCGTCGAGCCTGTTAAAATACTTCGAAATAGAATAAGTTCTTGTAAGATCAATCCCTTTAGAAAGGTCGATTTGTTCTGGGCTTAAGGGATCGGAGAAGTTACTGCGGGAAGATTGTTTTGTAGAGTGACATGCATTGTCCCCAAGATTTAAAATAACAAATGCTTATGGCATTAAATGTTCTTAACAAAACAAAAATGTTGCACGTTGCACCGGCTTGTGAGTTCAGAAGAACGTAAATACCAACCCGCATAAATACATAGACAGCAAGCAGTTGTATTACGCAAAATAGTTGGGAAGGAGGCCAACATGGCCTCCTTCCCAACTATGGAGGTCATATGCAAGACAGGTCTATGACATTATACCACGTACGATCTATATAATCCTGGCACTCGTTGATAGACGTCATAGATATACTGGTAAGGCACACTCATGATTAAACTCTTCAAGATAGAATACTCCAATTTACAAGCATGTTGTACTTGAATTTAGCTTGTATCCTCATGACAGTCACTATCAATATAATTGACTGATGTAATGGCACACATGACTTAACTGGATGACAAGAATATCGTTTCCGCTGCTAGCACTCATGACAGTCCACATTCTGGTTGAATCTGAAACCCCGCGAGGATGTGTTTCCAATCCTAGTCGGCCAAACGATCCTAGGCTTAAAAAATTCTTTTCAGATTTAAGTGATGAGTTAACAAAACATTCACCTAATTTCATACCACCAGATCACAAACTTGACGTGGAAATCTACCTGAGCTGGCTTTCACATTCTGAAGAATAGTCAAAATTAGAAAATTGTCCCGTTTGGATTTAGATCCACAAACACACTAGTATTAATCAATTATAAACATAAGTACAAAGGCCTTGAAAAGATTATCCCAAATATTAATAAATTAAAAATGAATGAAAAATTTAAATAATACCAATCAAATTAATATTTTTAAAAATAATTTTATCTCGTTCATAACTTCAACTAGGGTTGATGATTCATGCATGTGACTCACTCTAGCCAAATTAGATGGTGAAAGATATGTTCTCCATACATAAGGAAGAAAGTGTTCACTTTGATTGAGTTATTGTAAACAAACTCAATCAAAAGTAAAACCACATCCAATCTTCTTGCTTTTTCAGAGTGAAAGCTCTAAGCATGTATTCAATAATTTTATTTGTACTTTCGGTTTGTTTATCTATTTGAGGATGATAAATCATGGACATGGCTAGTTTTGTTTTGAATAACCCAAACAAGGTTATCTAGAATATGCTAGTAAACTAAGATGTGATGAAATTTGTATCTAAACCATGTTGAAAAAAATAGAATCCATATAAATGCAAGCAAGTTATGGAGTAATAATTGGTTTCTTATTACTAGCCTTTTTTTGTTGAGGCGTCATGCAACAACATACATAGCTGGTGATATTTTCTCTTAGTCTTGGCCAAAAGTATACCCTTTGAATGCCTTCAATAGTCTTCTCCACCCCTACATGACCATGAATAATTAAATCATGTGACATTGTTAAAACTGTTGTATGTAAAGTAACATTTGATGGTATCCAAATTTTTTTTTTATAGAAAATCAATCCTCGTTCCAACTTTGCTTAACCCTTCAATCTTTTCATCCTCCTTGGTAGCTCGATTCATGATCTTCCACCATTTCAAATGAATTTTCATCTAAGTGATGTGATTAATACATGATATATGTGTCAATGCATCAACAAGTTGCTTCTTGCCCTTCACATACACGATCTTCATATTGAAATGTTGTCATTATTTGACCCAACGATTCTAATGCTTTGAGAGATACTTTTGAGTTTCTAAATAAACCAAAGGATTGTGATTCGTTATTGCATGAACATTATTTCAGTTTAAGAATGCCTAAGCGTCTAGCTGTAGAAGAACTCTTCTAGCCCTCGTGTGAGTTGATACTCTCTCCTTCTCCTCATCACCACTCTACATTTGAATTCATTACAAAATTATAGTTTTCAACAATGAGACCGTTAATTCTCGCCCAAACTTCATAAATAATTGCCGTACAATCTTTTTGTACTCTCGAGAAATTTTCATATGTTTTTCTATTCTAGATCTCTCGTCACAACTATCGGATTTTACACTATATCACAAGATAATATGCAGATCCTTGTGTACTAAGACCATCACAAATCTCAATCCTTCATTGTTATTACTGCCATGGATGATCTATCAACATAGACCACTCCCTAGGAGTGTCTATCCACATCCAAAATACTCTCCACTATGAGATGTGAGGGCCTCTCCACTCCATCATATGCTCGCAATAAAACCTCTCTTGGAAGATGGTTTTTCCACCATAGACGTGAATGGTTTGCACGAGATCCTACTCTCGTTACATCCATCAATACCGCTGGTCCAATCCATGACCGCACGTTATGTGCACTCGTCATCATCCATGCATGTGCATCGCCCAACAAGGGAACATTCTACAAAATATATGCAAGAGAATAGGTTTGCTATGACTGGAGAGAACGTAACACACATAACATCTCCCAAAATATGCCAAAATATGAATCATGTAGCCCATGACCATTATCAGCATGTGTGTGTCCCTAACATGGCTATCCAACAATAACCAAATGTATGGTGCCATATCGAGCAAGGTCTTGCGCCCTCAGTAATAAAATATCTGACGGCAAGGATTGATGATATCCTTAAACTGCCAACATTGGTAGAAGATCTGGGTATCTCCACACCAACTGTGCCACATGGCGTAATGCTACGTGTCTTGCAATCTCATCTTGCTCCATATACAAGGTTCGATGTACTCGTATGCCAGACTGCAAAACAGCAGCCAAACCTATGCTAATCCTTGCAAACAGATCCAACACACATATACCTTCCTCTGGATACTGCCAATCAATAGACGTTGTATCTAAAGGTGACAACATAGTGGGAGTGGGAATAACTTCCTTTATCTCCTCACTCTCATGAGCAAAAGACTTACTCCAAGCCTAATGTATGAGTTGATTAGCTGTTGTAGCTGCATACATGAAGTACCTACTGACCCATCCAACATGGATGACACTACTTCACTAAGACTTGGCATGATAGCCACATCCTCTCGACCATGACTATCATGAGCATCCATGTTATCCTCCAACAAATCACCATGCATAGTAACACAAAAACTGAAGGCTGCAACATACGTCAAACCTCCACTTGATAAAGGCCTAGAACCGGTAATAAATTGTATAGGTAATCGACTCACTCTGCCCTTGTTAGATTGCAAATCTGGCCAATAAGAGGTTGTCTCCTCCCAATAATCAATGATAAACCCCATCGGGTATAACACTACCGCACCCAGCAATACATCATAGGACTCTGCAAGTGTAACCACAGCATGTGCTTTCGCGTTGTAGAGCTATCCGTGACATGATCCGGTTGTACTTGGACAGTCAACCCCACCCGAGTGATGTATGGTGACAGGGCATCACTAGAATCTCCAAGAGATGTCTGAATCTGGAAGGACATCTCTCCACATCGGTCTTTCGCAAACCAAGACCAAGTAGTGCATCCTTATCCAACATAAGGGGTTGTGCACCAGAATCCAACAACACGCGTTGAGGTCAATAAATCTTTCATGAAGGTCCGACCAAACAGAATACACCACTTATGTTATCCAACATCACCGCACTTGGTGACACCTTGGTACGCTCGTATGTCAGCCTTTCATTCGAGCGGCAACAGCTTGCCAAGTTCCACTAGTTGTTGTCCTGATCCTAGAATCAACACTACTAGAAGCAACCAACACATCTTCTTTGCTTTTGCAAAGTGTGGTTGCCAATCGTAGTACATAGGATGATGACACCCCCAAACGCCAATAAATCCTTGGCTGAGAAAACAAGAGAATGAACAAGAGTCTTTTCCGCCCCCAACATTGCGCTGGATGCTACCTCAAACGATGTTGATGGCTGGTCCCTACTTGCTCCATCTCCAAGTACATCTACATTGGCTTGCACCTTCATCTCTCCAATAGGTTGTCTAGGAGCCATGGATGAGGTGTTCAATGACTCAAACAATGTGAAAGACTGATGAAGTCTAACCTGTCGGCTAGCCTCTCTTCTTTGTGGATCCAACTCCACGGATGCTCAGTAGTATGTGTTGCACTACGAGTCACAACAACTGCACATGGTTGTGCCGTTGCGCACATAAACTCCACAACATCTCCATCATATGATGTAGAGTCACAAGCTCCAGAATCTGATCTTTGTTGGGCTATAGCCATACTTGCTATCTTCTGCTCCAACTGCTCCAGTCGAGATGCCATATTCACCTCATACCTAGCCTCATGGGCTAACATTTGAATAGGGGCTAGTCCTCTACCACCACCGCTACCACCTTGAACTCCTTGTCCTCTTCCAGGGACTGCCATGACAACTCTTGTTGATCGTAATTTTGGATGGAGATCAAAACATCGATCCATCATGTGACCATGTCTGTGACAATGCTCACATGATTTTGATCCAATAGGATCAATCCTTCGACCTTGAAGGCAATCCTTCTTGTGATGAGGTCCACCACATGTCCAACACACCATCCCAACAACTGATTATTGACTTGAAAAGGATGGCAATGGTCTGGATGTTGCACCTTCACCACTCTGTCCGGATGGTCGAGACTGTCCCACATGCCTACCATAATCACTCCGGGTTTGAGTTGTAGATTGGTAACGTGAAGAAGTTGATGAAGATGGTGAATCTTTGCTGAACCCATCAGTCACCACCCTCTCTTCTTGCATGTTGAGCTCAATACGCTCAACAAGATAAAACACAATGACCAACGTAGGTGATGTCTCCTGTAGTAAGGTAGCATCTCTCACTGTACGTCTCAACTCCCTATCCAATATCCCATATCAATATTGGACAGCGTGTGCCTCTGTCACCCCATGGGTAACACTGATCAATCGACGCATTCGGGTATACGCCTCTCAAAGACTCTCCCTAGTCTTCCGTTGAAACTCATGCAAGCCTTGTAGCTTGTCAGTTCTCACCCCTTGGTAGTCTCTCCTCAACTGTGTGAAGAACTCCAGAATAGGGTTAAAGGTTGGGACCTTTGAACTCTTCCCAACTCTACTAGCTCCAACCGTATCATAAGTGTCACGTACAGAGGATGAACTCGCACATCCAAACACTGTACCCGAAGTAATAGAGATGTAGTTTGGAGACAAATATTGTCTCCAGAACTCTATCTCCTCAAGGTGTTTATGCCGGAACTCATGATAATCATCCATCGATGGACCCTCCAAATGCTAGAATAATCCCTTCCAAGCCATAAACGGAATGATCAACATAGAGTTGCACATGCACTGTAAATCACACCATGAGTCAAACTCCTAGATGAAGTCATCCAACTCAATAGTGCCAACTGTACCCGAATATCTTATGGGACTCTTGGTGGCCCTATAGATATCGTCCATGTTCCACAACAATGGTGTGGATACACACTCCAAGATATCACCAAGCTCAGCTCCGTCACTCTCTAAAACCAAATCAGAGTCTTCTGTGAACCTCAAAGGCCAAGGTTGGTACCGTACTCTGCTACGGGTGCACTCAATATTAACTTGAGCAATCTCTCCTCCGGAACCTCCAGAGAACTCCACTGTGACACTAATGTATCACCTCCGCAACCGTACAAAAACATGTCCCCAACTGGAACCAGAAACAACAACTGGAAGCAGAAACCACAACAAAAGGTACTCGAGGCACCACAAGGTGCTAACACAAGGGCAACCTTTAACCTGCCATCACCACATGCACTCACCCAGTCTACAGGTCCGCAATTCCTGTCTCACTAGGGAGAAACATGGATAGTCTCGCTGATCCGCAAATCCAGCCTCACCATCGGCAGCACAGAGGAGCTCCAACACTCCAAACAACAAAGCACCAACACAAACAAACGTGGTGCACAAATAGAAAGCAAAGATGGAGGTATATCAATCACAAGAAACATAAAGAACAATACTTCATCTCAAAAACATCCATCAAGGGGGTCAAACCAACCTAACCCGAACTGACATAGCCTTAGAAGGGCATTTAAAAACACAAAAACTTGATTTTGGAGGTCTTTTGCTCTCCAAATCGATAATCTGACACTAGTAATCTGACAGTTTAAAGCATTGCCTTCAACTAGCTTTTTTCAATTTGCTAGCTAACGCAATTTTTTTTTGTGCAAACGACACCGTTTGAAAATTCTGCGGGACTCTAAAAATCTTCAACTTTGATTTCAGACCCCTAAAAATCAAAATTTTGCAATTCTGACACTGTCATCCTTGGGCATGGCATTTCTAACCATGCGCAAGAAACTTTTCATCTTCTATCAGCTCATCAAATTTTAGATCAAACAGACACTATATGATAATATGATAGCTTGCTGCTTGTATTTTTGGCCCGAAAACTTCAAAACACCAGATCTTCGACTTTGAGCACTTCTGTCTGAAATATTTTTCAGCCAAAAGTGCCCCAAGACAACTATAAGCATCGACCCACTTCGTCAATTTCTAGCAGCGCTTCCGCCCTCAAAAATTCTTGATTCAGATTTACACTAAAACAGAAAATATAGAAATTCAAAATTCATCACATCTACTTCAAATCGACTCTACTTCTAGATCACCATCACGGGCTGCACTCTATCAACATCCTGCACACTCAACAGCCAACAGATCGAAGCTACCATCGATCCAAACTTGCCAAAACTCCTTCAGTGCTCCAAGAACTCACAACTCTCACCACATAATCCAATTTGAGTTTTCGAAGTAATCTTTTCTACTCTCAAAACGTCCACAAGGACACTCCGCTCATAACCATAGCATAAAAGAGAGATTACAGTCAAGCCAAACCCACTTTGTGCTTCAAAGATTCCATGTTCCCGCACTAGCTACTATCCATCATAGCCACACTCTCAAAGTCTCAACTTCAAAAACTATACTCCAATGAGCCCTAATTCAAACTCTACCCCTTGAGCCCTGAGACCCTAACGGCGATGTCGGCCCTAACGGCAGTTCCAGTGCAACAGCGCTAACTGCACAACCGGCTCTAACTGTTGTATCTGCTCCTGCATACGCGCACCTACCTAACTAGAGATGTCGCTACATAAGTCGTGACAACATGAAGCTAGTATAGAAGATCCAAACACAAGAAGAAAATAGTGACCCTCCATATTTTGATTCTCCCAAACCATCCACAATTGACTCTTGCCATCATTTGGCATTTGACACATCATAAAATTCAATGTTATGAGATAAACTATCACAAAAGAGTCGTTATAAATCTCATGATATTATAAACTCACAACATGAGAACTCATGAAGGTTTCTCCACCTGGAAGAACTCATGTTGTCGCATGGACATTTCTTTGCTCTGAGAACGCCCGAGCACCTGGCTGTAGAAGAACCCTCTAGAACCTCGTGTGAGTCGACAATTTCTTCTTCTTCTCCTCAGCACTCCACATTCGAGTTCGTTATAACCCGGTAAAACTTCAGCAGAAGAAGATTATGATAGCCAATGATTTGACCAATAACTCTCACTTAAACTTTATAGAAAATTTTTTCACAACCCTTTCAATCTCTCAGAAAAGTTTCAGAAATTTTTCTCCACTAGATCTCTAAGAACAATTGTTGATTTGCACACTGTATCACAAGGCGATATGCAGACCCATGTGTACAAAACCCATCACACATCCCAATCCTTGACTCCAATTGCTCCCAGATTTTATGAGAAGATCATTCATCATTAGAACTTGAATTGTGCAAAGTTTTATTGACATAACTTTCTAATATCAAAAGATATGATCTCTGTACTAACTTCGTGACAGTCAGTGCAATCTTGCAACTCTAATTGTATACACAAACTTCAAGCTATCACTCCGTACTCAAAACTCATCCAATTGAGTCAAAACTTCAATCAAAATCCAAGCCTGAGTCGTAAACTGTATCTCAGTTGACTCAGATCTCCCAAAACTCTTGTAAGATTCTCAGAAACACTCCAAATACACTCAAAGGTCTAAATTTCTCACTCTTACTTTGAATCACCACTTCAGAGTGACAAATCCTTCAAATCCATCCATTCTTAAGCCCTTGTCGTAGCTCGTCCCGTCAGCTCTCCAACCCAATCCTCAGATCTCCAAATGTCCCCCTAGAAGGTCTCCAAAACTCCTCAAAACCTCGAAGAAGTTGCCCAAGTGCCCTCATTGGTCAAAACTCCTAGACCAATGGGAATGGAGAATGCTATTTTGACCTCTAGTGTGGCCAAATTAGCTCCATTTTAACTTAGAGCTTTACAACTTTTCTAAACACACTACTTAGCCATGTTATACACAATACGAGTTGCCACTAATAAAGAGTCAAAATGATAACTCGAAACCGGCTAAGTATGAACGGAACTACAAATAGAACCGGGGAGTTTATAACTTGTGAATAATACTCTTCACCAAAGTTCCTAACAAACAACTCCCTGTGGCTTGTTTTTGGTAAGCAATAGTGATGGATTAAAACCCATGTGTTGAAAGCCACCACTATTGGTAAGTTCAGATTCATAGCGCCCAAACTAAATCAAAACGTATATTGTTACGTCCCCAAATCGCTACTGGGAAAACAACTGGAAGAATAATCGGGTCTGGAGAGTTTATCACTTGTTGCAAAAAGTTATCTCCAAAATGATACACTAACCACGCCTGAAAGTGATCACGATGAAGACACCGGATGTTGATCACAAATGGATTGGGCATCGGTACATCTGGAGGATCATGTTGTCATCTATCCATGTCCTACGTCGGCTCCACTTCGATCAGATAAGCTCCTTAGTCAGCAAAGTGATGTGTCTAGCTCTCTCCCATACCCTTTCCATCATGATTGCGCTTTATATCTGATAAGGTCCAAGATAATATCTCTTGGAGCCTTTTCAACATCCTGACCCTACAAAGTTGATCCAACGGTGGGCTCTTAACAGCCTTACAGTGCGCCGTAGATTATCCTAACCTAAAGTATCGCTGTCATGACAACAACTATGAAGATGACACATGTCATCATCTTCTCATAGTAGCCGCGGCACAACACGACAACGTCATGTTCACCACTTATGTTGCATAAACATTACTTTGCTCTAGCAACGGCTGAGTGCCTGGCTATAGCTGAATTTTTCTGACCCTTCCGTGAGCTGCTTTTCTCTCTTTCTCCTCCTCACCAATCCTTATTTGAGTCTAATGCAACCAGTAAAACTTCCGCATAAGAAGATTGTGGTATTCAAAAATTGGACCGTTAATTCTTACTCAAACTTCACACATTTTTTCTTTATAACCTCATTGTGGTCTTAGAAAATTTCCTAATATTTGTCTTCTCCACATCTCTTGAAATAATTCTCTAATCATACAATGTATCACAAGGCGATATGCAAAAATCTGTGTACTAAAACTATCACATATTCCAATCCTTTATTTCAATTGCTTTCAAACTTGAGGAGAAAAATTTGATCATCTAAGCTTCAATTTTATAAAGGTTTATTCATGAAAATTTTAGATAACAAAAGTTATAATCAATGTATTATTTTGTGACAATCAATGCAATCTTGCAACTCTAACTGTATACACAAACTTCAAGCTATCAATATATATTCAAAACTCATCCAATTGAGTTGAAGTTTCAATCCAAACACAATCTAAGTTATAAAATATATGTTTTTTAATCAAATCTATTGAAAGGCACATAGATTTATCATAATAGTCTCAAATACACTCCACGATCTGAATTTCACTCTCCAATTTCCAATCATCAGAATAGATTGACAACCCATTTAATTCCATCCATCTCAAGCCCACCTAGTAGCTCTTGTCATTAGCTTTCCAAATGTCTTTCTCAAATCTTCAAATGGTTCTCAGAAATGATTCCAAAACTACTCAAAATCTCAAAAGATGTCACCTAACTGACCCTATTGGTCCAAACTAAAAAAAAAAAATCAAAAATGAAAATAAAATAGAACTCAAAATTGGCTAAGTATCAACATAACTACAAACAAAACTGGGAAGTTTATAATTTGAGACTAATATTCCTTGCCAAAATTCATAACAATGAATTTTTTATGACTTGATTTAGGTAAATAATAGTAATGGATTGGAACTCACATGTTAAAAGCCACCACTGCTTGCAAGTTTATATCCATAACACTCAAACTAGATCAAAATGTATAGTGTTAGGTCTCAAATCATGCCGTAAAAAATAATTGGAAGAATAATCAAGTATGAAGAGTTCATCACTTGTTGCACAAAGTTTTCTCCAAAGTGATATACTAACCAAATCCAAAAGTGATCACGATGAAGACACCCGATGTTGATCACAAATGGATTAGGCATCGGTACATCTAGAATATCATGTTGTCTTCTATATATGTACCACGTAAGCTCTCTTTGATTAGATAAGCTCCTTAATCAACAAAGCGATGTTCTAGATCTTTTACTTCCACTTTGTACCCTAACCACACTTTATCTTTAATAAGGTCCAAGATAATATCTCTAGGAGCCTTATCAATATCATCAACCTACAAAGTCGATCAAATCATGGGCTCTTTACAGCCTTACAATGAGCCGTCGGTTATCATGACCTAAAGTATCCTTGTTATAATAATTGCTCTCAAGATGGTACATCTCATCATCTTCTCATGGTAGCAGCGTCACAATAGAACATCGTAGATAACTATAAGTAAGATAATCGGATCTCTAAATCTCATCATTTGATCTATGAAATTGAGACCAAAATGATAGACTAAATATTGAATCAATCTTGCTCTCTATATATATAATAGTTTGAGATGAAAATGATTAACAATCTAGGTACTATTATATCTTCGCAATCCATAACCTACCCCCAAATAATCCCCTTTCACTTCTTGTAGTTCAATGGCCACTGATAGCCTCTAACAAACACTCTCTCTTCAAATGATAGTACCAACCAAGATCAATCTTCTAAGAGGGATGAGCCACACTCATAGGAACAATAAGCCTGTTTTGATACCATTGTAACATAGAAAACAATAACCTTGTAATGGATTTCAAAGGTGAGATGATTTCTCAAGACTTCTCCCTGCTTTATATATTGTAGTACTAGGAAGTATAGAATGACTCTTTTGCTTACTTAACTTGATCATTGATCATGTATACATGATGTACAACCAACAAGTCATCATGCATCACTCTCTTTAGAGGGTAAATGATGTTGTTTGATCTTCTTGTTGCATCTAAAGTGTTAAAACTTGCATGTTGTGATCAATTATTCTAGACTTGTTAAACATATTCACTATGTAAATTAAACATGACTTGCATCTTATCAAAAACATTATCTATGGTAGAATCCAAAACTTGTATAAATCTTACATTAGAGTTATTATATGAACTACTATTATGTACAACATCTTTCTCTAAATGATGGATGAAGGCAATATCTACTTTTATAAGTGATGAATTATTCTTAAATTCATCACAAACATCTAACCTAATAAATATCTGTCTATTAAAAATATCCTAATTTTTTTTAATCAATAATAAAAATAAAAATAAAAAATTTAATACTTTATTATATAAATTTTTTCTGTCCTCATCAAGAATTTGCATCTAATGAATACAAAAAAAAATTGTGAGAAATAAAAGATCATTTTTTTACCTATAAATAACTCAATATTTGTCTTGTTAAAGACAAGTGTAATTTGAATCTTATTCATCAGCTATACAATATATTTAACCATTTTTTTCCAACATGATTTGGTCATATTATTTATACCGAATATTATTTAATCAAATTATACAATGTGTCAATTCTTCCTTTGGATGAATACTTGCATATCACATCATACAACAAATACTTCATGCAATGATAGAAAACATAATAACTTCATGTAAAATCAAAACATGTAATTTTTGCAACTTGATGATGATTTTTTTAACAATGAATTTTAAGACCCAATGTTGTACATATATGATGAAATATGAGCATATCTAAATTGTGACTAAGTTTATCTTAGTCATAACTATGTTTAGCTAGTTATTGTTTAGTTGGAGAAAAATATAGAGTAGTTCTTGATGAGAACAACTATTTTGTTATTTAGTAGGAATCAAGAAACAGATTCCATCACATGGGTATCTTGACTTTCCTCGACTTGGACTAGTTTTCATTGGTTGGACTTGGTGAATACCTTTAAATCTAGGGGCGAGATTGACTTGGTACAGTAAAGTCAATTGGAGGGTAGTTGGGTTTCTTGAAGATCCATGTGGACTAATTGCATGTTGTCATGTACACTTTTCATTGGGATTTGTGATCTCTACCTAGATTAAATTTGGTAAGAGAAGGTTATATGGTGATTACTTATAGTTACTAAGATAAGATTCTAAGTAGTATAAATAGAGAGGTTGAGAAGTACCTCTCAAGTTAGTTTTGTGATCTTAGTTTCGGAGAGACCTTGTTTTGGGAAGTTTGGTTTTGAGAAGTCATGTTAAGGTTGGAGCCTTGATTCAATGAAGACTTTTGATCATCAAAGTATCCCTTCCTTTTGAGTGATATCTTACTCTTTGTGAGAATTTGCATCGTGGAGTTTAGAATTTGAGAGTTTGTGTGAGAGTGTGCATTAGGGTCATGGTTCTAGGATGGAAACAAATCCTTTTAGATTCATGATGAGCTTCCAAAAAGTCATCGGAGGTAAACCTGAGTGAGAGTCAGCCCAGAGGTCACAGAACTAAGTAAATTGAAATGCGTATATTGGATAAAATTTCTCATGAAATACCTAAGTGAATTTCACTACACATGATCATGTTGTGATTCATTTGCTCAAATTCACCACAATATTTATATATGTCATCATGGATGAAGATGAAGATGTCTATAGTCCCAAACCAATATAGGAGGTTTACACATAAAGAAACATGTATAATTAGGTAAATCTTTTCATTTAATGTGTTTTTTTGTCACTTGAATGTAATCTATTTGTTGTCTCTTTTTCTATAAACATTCACAAAATTAAAAACTTTACACTTTGCACAGTTTTTTCAATATTGAAATGTGATCTAAACCTTATCATGCATTTGACGTACAACAAATGTTAGCAAGAAAAAAAAAATTACTTGGGTATGTGAAGTACAAGTCAACATGTTTGAAAAATCTGTTCAGAGCATGCAACAACATTAATTATTTAAAAAAAATTATATATATAGATATTAAAATCAATAAATACACATGATTCAATAAATATAAGTATTTTCTTATAATTAATATTAATTCATTAATACAATAATAATTAATATTAAAATTAATTAAAATTATAAAAATTAATTAAGTATTTTTTTTATAAATATAATATTAAGAATCACTTTGATTATTTTCACAGCAATCAGCTTAAGTATTAATTTACAAGAAAGTCAGAGCTTTTGAGATCAAGCTAGATGTTGTTGCTCAAATCTATATGATTTATAAGTTGAAAAATATTTTATGGACGTAAATTTTATATTTGTGGATAAAATAAAAATTTTACGTTTATTATTTGTGGTCAATTTTTTTCATGTTTATTTTTAAATTTCTTTCTATAATAAATTTTTATTTAGTTTATTTTTTAATTAATCAACTCACAATCAAAACAATCATATTTAAAATCTAAGCATTTTTATTAAAAAACTATTATTTAAACTTCAGTTCATGTTAGTGTGAAACTGTTTTTTAACTGAAAATATTTAAATAATTTATTTTTTCAAACTCATATATGAATTACTATTTTTTAATTTGATTAAAATCAATATGATATTTTTATAATATATTTTTTAAGTTATAAGATCAATTTAGAAATAATATTTGTCATTTTCTATTTGAAATTATCTTTGCATGACGAATTTTTTTTAATGCTTTAGAGGGGTATATTGAAATATTTCATATTGTTAAATAAATTTGAATCAATAAATATGTTTAAAATAATTTTTTTTAAATAAAAAATATTTCAATATTGAAATTTATTAAAAGTAAAAGTTTTTCATTATATATTTTTTAAACATCAACATGTAACATGTGCAAAGAATCTAAATTTTTTGCTTATGATCTTATCTTCTTGAGTTTTATATATATATATATAAAATCTATTTAATATTTAATTAAGTTTGTATAACAAGTATGTAAGATAAATTTGATGATTTTATTTTTTAAATAAAGAATTATCTAAGTAACTATATCATCTTTTTTTGTTGAAGCATAGACTTGAGATTGCAACATGGATGTTGAGATAATTGAAATATTTTCTTTTAATATTATTTTTTATACTGAAAGAAAGAATTTTTTATTTAAAAAAATAGAATATTTTTATGTCTTATTATAGATTTAGTATTTTTTATACAAAACTTTTTATTCAATATAATCTATTATAAATTTAACAATCAAAAATTTCAAAAAAATAATTTTCATTTTTTTATTAAAATATATAATTTAAACTTTGATTTTAATCTAATATATTTCTTCGAATTTTTATATTTTAAAAATAATATCATTTTAGTTTTAATTAACATTTGATAGAAGTTTCAATAGAATAACATTAATATAAATATACAGTTTTAAAGAAGCCTACTCGACTTCTCCGGGCAGACCACCACCTGTGACACCAGTAGTAGAGCAGACTCTTATATCTTGGTGGTCGCTTCCTGCTCTTGTCATCGAAGGCTGAACACTCCCTATGTGGCTTGGTAGGCTCTCTCACGTATTTGCGAAAGATCAAAAAGAAGAAAGCGCGCAATGCATGTGATTCGTCTGTTGAGACTGTTCGACTGAGATTTTGTGGACTCGAGTTAAAAGATGGAAACTTGAGGAGAAAACATTGTTACAGTAGACATTTATCACCTGCCCCTCTCTGTGATTCTGGCTGCATTTTGGAGTGTGCATCTTCTACTATTGCCTCGTCATGTTGAAACAAATGTAGCACATGGCCTTCTGTTGCACCTTTCCGGAAGCAAGTGACTCCACATTTGCCAAGAGATTGCCGGTCTCTAGGTTTCAAACTAATCAGTCCTTTATTGAGAAGCCTTGGACTCAGATCTGTAGACGTCTCAAGAATAACAATGCTTGTAACTTTTCCTCTTTCACCAGAATTCAAATTCCGCACAGCCTTGTGCCACACAATTAGGACTACAGTCACAATATATCCTGACGTATAATTGATTAGGAAACGTTCGTCAAGCTGATTCACTTTACTATTAGCTCGACCGTACAACAATTCATATAGCGACTGATGATTATTGAGTGGATGTAAACTTTCCTGCGTGATATTGTTTCTCATTTCGATAAATTCATCATACCTCTGAGATAGGACCTTTCAATCAGAAGAAACTGACGATCACCAGCTAGTAGAAGGCGGAGGAATGCTCACCTCAGATCCGCAGCTTCAACACCATCGACTGAAGAGAATATGCACAGATGATCGATGATTGTTTACTCGAGGTGTGCAACCTGCTGCCTGGAATTGCCTGAACTCATGACCATAAATGCGATTCCATAGAGCAAAGTTTCTCCGCATACCACAGCGTTCTTTTCGCAAGGCGGGAATTGCAGTGTACACTGAAGCGTCGGGCAATATCTGAGGCCTTCATCATCAAGTTTGCATCTGTCGGTGATCAAACGAAACTTTCAGCGCGTTCCTCGCATGTCAATGTGGCAAGATGTGATTAATTTACTTTGTATCCCTAATTACCACGTAAATCATACAGTTTAACGATAAAACTGTATGATTTTTCCAGGTTGAGGTTTAATGATAAAACTTCAACTCGGAAAATAGCATATATTTTTTTTCTAGCGTATTTTCTTACAATAAAAATGAGCAAAGATATTTAAATAAGCAAAGATGTATTAAAAAATTTCGATAGATGTATATTTATTAATAAAATTGCATAATATTTATATAAAAATTTTATAATTACATTGTAAATTTAATATTTATTAATTATTTGAAATTTTATTTAAATATTAATTTTATGAGAATTTCATTTAATTTGATATATATTTTATAATTAATTTAAATTTAAATTATTTTTCTTTTTATATTTATTTTAAAATTATTCACATCACATACTTTAATAATAATCATCATGATCATAAAAACCCAAATTATATATATATAAAACTTTTATCATGATTATCCCAATAAAAAAATTACCACAAGATATATGATTTTACTCTTTGCCCATGAACCCTTGCTTGGCTTGTTGTACAGTCTGTTGAAATCTGAAAATAAAATAACTTAAAAAATTTCTATTATCTAAAATTTTGAAGTTAGTATGAAATTTAGTAAAAAAAGAAAGTTGTTATAGGTTTAGGATTTTGTTTTTAACTATCATCGTTTATATCAGCAAGATCAATCATAGTTGCATTTGCTAAACGACATCAAATATGATGAAAGTAAGATGTCACAATTTACATCTTTACCGCGATGACCACCCAATTAAAAAAGATACTACATTATCCTCGTTTTTCCAATTGGTTGTTTCCTTTCCTTATTTTATTTATTATTATTATTTTTTAACTAAAGGGATGAGAAGACCCCATCAATTACATGTGGTGATTAACCTGTTACAATCAGATCTTTGATCGCTGGAGCAGCGGAATCTATCTTGCTTCTTGTGAAGTGGTTATTAAATATTTTTGAAAAGCTTTTCATTCTTGACTTTATCATACGATCAAGACTGAAGGTAATTGGTTATGATTGTGATTCTTGTTGTTGGGTTCTGGGTCCCAACTACTTGCTGTACAGAAGAAACATTTCCATGATGTTTCAACATATGCGTACTTCAGTAGAGTCAAAGAATTTTGAAAGTCTGAAAACTGATATTAAGAATATTACATGAGCTAACATATTAACCATGCTATGATGTGATGATACTATGACATAGTGCAACGAAGGGAAGTGGAAGATATGCACAAAGAGAGACAACACCTCACAGACTGTGGAAGCTGCACGAAAGTTGATTGTATCTATGACATAGTTATAAACTCAAATTCCTGTACCGTCTTTGATTGTATTCTGGCATCGGCGAACGTTTCATTCTTGCAAAATTTTAGAGTAAAATCTGTCGGTCATCTACTGCACTATGATCGATAACAAAAATACTGCAGTTCATGATATACAATAAAAATCTCTTTTTTTAAATGAATGTGCTCTCCATTTTTTACGAAGAAATCTAAGGTATAATATCCATGTGTTTTATTAGATAAGAATCCGATATATTCCATCACAACTCTATAGGTTTCATGTTTGGGAAAATTGTGAAAAGCACATCTTTTGGAAAAAGTTTCGAGGCGTTTGCTTGTTGTAGCGGATTGAGTTATCAAGACAGCCTCCATAAAACGTCGGGAGGCCACGAATGTACATGTCGAGGAGTTGTCCACTGCAAGGTCGCAAGACAAAGCTGGATTCGCAATGACAAAGCCAAGGCATGATTGCAACTGCACTCTTAGGCATCGCGAAGAGCCGGCATCTTCGCTTTTCAGTCTCCTTAGACTTAAGCGTAGGAGTCAGGCTGTCTCTTTGGCCTTTGGTTTTTGAAGGGAGGGATCAAGTCGATCAATATTTCCTACGCCTGTTCATATTTCAAGAGTCAAGGTCTCTTTTGCATTTCAGAAAAAGCCTGTTCCGTTTTGCTGTACTGCTTTTGAGCTTTCAGTGCAGTGTTTTCTATTTCTTGAAAAGTCCTACCTCTGCCTTGGACTTTTTCGTTTCAAAAGAAGCAACTGCCGATATTGGTGCACTTTGACTGTATCATACCTCCAGGTTTTTACCTAGCCTTCATTTCCTTATTGGAAACAGAAGCGTGTACGGTTTACATGTACGTATACAATCCGCTTGATGGATTTCGTTTACTTGCAAGTGTTTTGTGTGATCTCTGGTGACGTGAGATGATACAGTACATCTGACATCGTACAGCTCATGGCGAGGCACCATCTGACATTTATCTCGATAATATATTTCGTACAATCTCATGTGTAGCCAACTTTTATCTCACGTGCTAGGCAAATCTAGGTGCGTAATGTTTTTCGATTGATGTCGTACTCATGCTGCAGGCCGAAGAGATACAAAATTGTTCTCAAAATGCTAGACGTGTGGTTTTCGTCCCATTCTTATGCATCTGACTAGATTTAGGAACGTGAAGTGTTCCTGGTCTCGAATACAGGGATAAAGGATGACTGCACCCCAATACGTTTGTCTCTAGCAGAGTAAACATAGTGACGTGGACAGGTGCTTGAATTTATCAGCTTGACAGTGCGTGCTTCCGGATGCTTGAAACTTGGATGCTTGTCAGCTGCGGTAACTTCGTCCAGTTTTCCAGCTGCATTCTTTGGAATTACCTTTGGAGTCTGGACTCTAGACACCCCTCCGCTGAACTAAGAACTTGTCCAACTAACACTTGACATGGGTTTAGAATGTCTTCAGCGCTCCTACACGGCCTGCATGGCAAATACAAAACATACAGACAAATACCACCCCGATGTCGCCTCCTTCCTTTCTGTCCTCTGCAAATTTATATTATTCCCCACTTGAAGTCATGTGTACCTGGGCATGATTGAGGCAAATCGCTTAGGTTTCAACGGAACGCGTTCAACGATTGATGTTGATTTTTTCTCATGTACAATTCAATGATCTAGACCCCACCTGGGAAAAGGGGTTGCTCCTGTGCCGACGTGACTATTATAAAATTAGCTTGCTCGACTTGTTTTGTACTAGGTGCATATAGTGGAGGAATGTCTTATGGTCCTCGATCCTTGTGAAGTATCGCAGATGACAGAGAAAGCAGCACATTATTAGGAGTAGTTCATGGTTATAGTGTCACAAACCCACCTGCGCAAACCATGTCACACACCTACCTGTCCCACACTGCAAATCCACCACCCAATTTTTTGGATACTCATATTTCATGGGTCACAACATATATCTTCCTACTTTTTCCCCTCAAGGTATTTAAACCTTGAGCGGAAACCCTTGGCACACATCACAATTTTTAGGTTTTTTCACTCGCTTTCACATAAAAAAAGCTACATACACTGGAAAAAGAAAGAAGAGGAGTAAAGGACCGGGAATCTTCTTGACCTAAAAGCCGGTCGATCAGAGATTGGGGAAGCCTTGGACTAGGTGAGGGGAGGCAGGGTGGCGACTAGAAGAGCGAGAGAATCCAATGGAAGGTCACATCCTCGGGCAATTATGGATAATCTGAGTCTTCAAAAAACAATTTGAGATGAGATATATTTTTGGAGAGTATTTTTGTTTGTAGCTAAGGAAGTTTGTTTGTCTGAGTTATGATAGGTATTTGGAGAGGAGAAAGTGTGTTACATATAGTGTATTTTTTTAAGTTCGCGATACTACAGTTAGGATATGCTTATTAACTTTGCCCTCATTCAGTTGCACCACAATCCTGCTATTTGGGATATATATATTTAGAACGCTCCATTCTATGCCTTCCCTAGTATTCTCACCTTTACAATCAGGTGACGTGTGTTTTGTGAAATATCTCTTCCTCAAACGATGGATCTGACATTGTAGGAAAACATGAACATATGTCTAACACGAAGGAGAAGCTATGGCAAGGGCACGTTTATCGAAAGTAGATTAAAACAAAAGCATGAAACGGTGGAGGGAGAAGTGGTAGTCGTCAGATTGTGCTCCCTTAGGAGTACAATCTGATTGTTCTCCTAAGGGACCACAAACTTTTACTTTCGTGAAGGGGAAAGTGTCAAAAAAATTCAATGTTGAGACACTGAATTCTTTTGACACTTTTCCCTTCTCCTCTAGTGCTGCTTATAGTTGGACCTGCTTCTGTACGTGCATACCTGTTCCTTGAAAATCTCATCTCCAGATTTTCATGGTCGGTCCTTCAATAGGATTGCAAAGCTTCTTCATTTCAAATTAGAAATCCGGTACATGAGGCCAAATTTAGGATACCAAAAACGAATGAATTAAAAAAAAAACGAACTTTTTGGACTCTTTGTCGTCATTCATTACTTCCTTCTATGTTGCTGCACACGTATCGAATATTCGAAGACTAGTAATTCACACACTCATAAGCTAATATAAACAAAGACTGTACGAATGTTGTATCTCAAATGATTAAGAAAATTAAACCTCAGTTGAATCCAAAATTTATTGATTTCCAAACTTGATGTTGGAACATGTTTGAAGGTGTTTATTATGCGTACTTAAGTGATACAAACAATATTACAAGCAAAGATTGTTCCAAAGAAGTAAAGAGTTATACTCAAAAAGTGTCATCCCGTGGATCGCCAACGGGAGTTAATGAGAACCAATGTTCTTGAAGGTAGTAATTTTCATAATCGATTTTGCTTATTCACAATTTCTATCTAACAAAGTTTTCTTCAGGATCATCGGAATTGTTGCTAAACTCTAGAACAGATTCTGATCCACTCAACCCGCTACAATATTTTCTTAACAAAGAATATGGATACCTGGTCCATTTAAAGGATAACAATGCCATCGAAGCAAAAGGAGAAACAAAAGAGTGACAGAAAGAGAAAGGGTGAGGCATGAAATAAGAAGGGCGATGAAAACTCTCGTGTACTCAGGTACAAAGCCAAAGCAGGCTAGAAAAGACAGAAAAACTACGCTAGATTGATTGCTCGGCCAACTCAGCAATGACATGTATTCTAGACATTTTAGATTCCTGGGCAGTAGTTTCATACTTTTATGATTTATGCCTTGAAGCAAGGGGAGTTTTAAGCGTTGTTGCAGGCGAACTCACTCACCGGAACACGTCATGACACCATACTTGTGCCTTAGTCAGTCTCTCGCTGCCTTCTCACACATAATGAATTATTGCATTGTGTTGACATCACGATTCCTCATAAATCAATTCCATATGTGGTTTACAAGTGGGGAGAGGGGAGAGTATACAGTAGTTAGGAGGACTCGAGTAGTTTTCAACAATTGTGAGGTTATATTTTACCTAAAGTTGAGAATGAATGGATAATTCTATTCTATTTTTAATTTTGGTTTCATTGATATCTTAATTTAAAATTATGGAGGATTGTATAAAGTTATATTAATGATTTTATTATTTTTAAAATTTATTGTGATTTTTCTCAAATTTGACATAAGCGTTAAATTTTTTTATTCAAATATTTTTCTTTTCTTGACTTGGTTCTATTGGAAACTATTTGGAAAATTATCAAGATCAAAATAGAAAGTTATGAATACTTTTAGATTTTAGGGTTTTGATAGTTATCATTGTTTCATATGAGGTCGGGTTAGGGGATTGTGATTTTGCAAATAGAGGAGATAAATGATTAAGTATCATGTGTCACTATTGTTTTGTTTGTACTAGCTATGGCTTCACTTCCCCTCATGGAGCCACCTAGAGCGTTGTGTGATACATCGTGTCATGTGTGTTATCGACTCTTTACCTCGTAATGGGTAAAGATTCATTTGAGAAAGATGCACAAAGATTATGATTGTTCAATCATTATCTTTAGAGTGTGTATGTGAGGCGGAAAATCACATCGAGATCTATCATTTTGGGGATCACACATGCTACAATCCCTTTGTTGATCATTACAGGTATACCTATTGGATCATGAGAGTGGTTAACATAATAATCAGGTTCTATTTCGAGGCTTTTCGAGACTAGGTTTCCATATGTATGCTTATTCCATAGGCTCCTTTGTGCGTTTCATGACGAGACTAGACATACTTTTTGTTTATCGCTCAATAGGTTGGCACATGATCTCATGAATAAGTTAATATGATTTTTATTTCTCCCTACTTCTATGATGGTGTCAATATTATACTAGGGGTCCTCGACATATGAAGATGATCATTAGATTTCAGAGATTTTGGGCAAGAGATTGGTCTACATTGCAAGAGGAGTCGATTAAAGTTGTATAAGTTAGTAGTTAGATTTAGCCACGTGATATTTCAGATTTTGCTCGACTACAACGGTATAAGATCTTGGCGCAGGCTAAAGAATAGAGTTGCACGAGCCCTACATCCTTTGTTTATGGCTAGTCATACCGAGGAGACTATTTTCTCTTTATACCTTTTACATATATCCATAGACAAAGAGATATCATTAGAGGTCTTGGAGTATTAGCTAGAGGAGCCATTATGTCTTGATAAATTATTTTTTGTCTTTGTTTATGCATAACCCCACGTCTATCATGAGAGGGTTTGTTAGGGATGGTTTATAAACATCTTAGAGATTATTTTCATGCAAATGATACCTCTAGTGATTTCACGGAGTTGTTCTAGGTGGCTACATCAATTGCAAGAGGAGAGATTCTATTGCTAATTAACCATGTGGTAGGTGCTAGTCAGCTTCTTGCAATGGAGAAGTACACGAGGGGCATTAGATTGATTGCTATTGGGGAGGTCTTATTACACCTTGTTAGCTATAAATTGGTCATTCAACATCGATACCACTTCCAACAATATTTTTTTCCACACCAATTTGGAGTTATCACATTATGAGGTTGTGAGGCGGTATCGTTGGGCATTAGAGCACTCCTAGATATCCATCCAAACTGATTTGTTTTGTAGATGGATGTTGTGAATGCTTTTAATACCATCCATTTTTAAAAAGCTTAAAGAGTCTTGTGAACCTTTGTTGAGATTCATTCCTTTCGTATGATTTTTCTACTATTCAACTTCTTCTCTCGTCTATCAGCATGGTTTTTCACAGCTCGAGCTACCTACCTCTGTTCCTGAAAGAAACTCGATGACAAATTCCAACTGCAAAGGATCGCTCTCCTTTTCAATGGTTTATGCGGACCTATTTTAGATTTGCAGGCCTGGCTTCGATCGCTCCGTCATATTTCAATCAGGACAAATCAATGGCTCTACTACTACATTCTCCGGCCGCGACAGAAGATGTGCTCTATGTTGTCGTGCCTGCATATGATTCTGTCGTTTCTCCTAGCCTCGACCCACCAGCGGCGGCCAAGAGTCTTGTGCCCGCCCATTCAGTTCCAACACATGTGCATATGCTTCACACTCTGATGCTGCACTCACTTAACTCTTACAGTCTAAACTCCGAATTTTGCATTTGGAGTGAAATGACAACCGTTATGATTAAAGAGCTCTTCCGTTTAGTGTTTTGGTAATAAGAGGTTATGTGTTCCCTTCTTATCGAAATATTGTGGGCCATATATATCAAATTAAACAAATCTTTGACTATTTGACTACTAAGCTTCATTTTGTAGGCTTGAGAGTCAAGGTGTCAAAGTGTAGGGCATGATTTTCTTTGAGCATTCTTCATGACATCCAATTTTTGGAGGGATGTATGACATTGATAGAAGACTTACACATTCTTGGAGTGTCAATAGGATGTGAGTACTTTGTCTCATGCTACTTAGACACATCACTTGCTAAGGGCATATTTCATGTAGATGATATTTCTTTACTAAGGGATCTGCATGTGACGTTTGGTATATTCTTCTCTAATATTGCTGGTCAATCCACCTACCAACTTTTTACAATAACTCCTTCACATGTATTTCTATCATGCTTGACAACCTTTGATAAAAGAATCATGGGCGTTTTTGGTGACATCATAGGATCACATACCTTCGAGATTATGATAAGAGATTTGGCATGGAGATGTGATTCCAAAGTGATCTTCTCCAGTCGAAACAATTGTGAGAATTGTCTCTCAAACTCCCTTACAAGCTCAGTTGCATGGGACATGGAGTGGGCCTTTCGACCCACTCCATGAATGACTTCTTAGTGACTCTTAGTCTTCCAAGAAGTATTTATCCCTCAAGGCACGGGAATATATTTCCCAACCCTCACCAAATTGTTCCTGTAGAGATTTCACATGGCCTCTGATCTAAGGCACTCTAGCAAGATGGAACATCACTATCTCTCTCTTTCAGTTACACGGTGTCGCATGGACAAAGCTTTACTCTGAGAACGCCTGAGCGTCTGGCTGTAGAAGAACTCTCCTCGTCCTCGTGTGAACTGACAATCACCCTCTCTTTCATCTCCTCATCTCTCCATGCCCAACTCAAGGTAACCCGGTAAATTCTAGCGGAAGAGGATCGTTGTAACCAACGATTGAACCGTTAACTCTTAGCCAAACTTCGCAGAAAAGTACTTTGCAACCATTCATAACTCTCAGGAAAGTTTCACATGCTCTTCAATTCTAGATCTCTCATTACAAATGTCGAACTATACCCTGTGTCACAAGGCGATATGCAGACCCTTGCGCACTAAAACCACTATAAACTCCAATCCTTTGATCCAATTGCACTCAAATTTCGCAAGAAAACGACTTATCATCCAAGCTTCAACTCTGTCAAGTTTTATTGACCAATCGTATCGATAGCATGAGTTATGATTGTCGAACTAAATCTGTAATAGTCTGTGCAATCCTGCAATTCAGACTGTGTACATAAACTTCAAACTACTGCTTTGCACTCAAAACTCAACCAATCGAGCTGAAATTTCAATCAAATCGCAAATTCGAGTTGTAAACTCTGTGTCTATCAAATGCGATCTGTCAAAGCCTTCATAGAACACTCAGAATTCACTCAAACTCTCCCATCGGTCCAAATTTCACTCTCCCACTTCAAATCACCACACCGGAGTGTCAACTTGCTCAATTGCCTTCATTCTTGAGCCAAAATCCTAGCTCTCCTTGTCAGGTCTCCAACCATATCCTTCAATCCTGAAAAACTCCCTTCGAAGGCTCCCGAAACTCCTCAAAACCCCAAAGAACTTGCCCAAGTGCTCTCATTGGTCTAAATTTCCCAACCAATGAGAATGAAGAGTTCCATTTTGACCTCTAGTGGGCCAAATTAGCCACAACTAACTTAGAGCTTAACAACTAGCCTAAAAACACTACTTAGCCATCATATAGGTAATACGAGTTGTTGCTAATAAAGAGTCAAAATAACCACTTTAAACCCGGTTAAGTATAAACGGAACAACAAAAAGGGACTGGGAGTTTATAACTTGAGTATAATACTCCTCGCCAAAATTCCTAACAATCAACTCCCTATGACTTGCCTTTGGTAGACAAGTAGTGATGGACAGGGACCCATGTGTTGAAAGGCGCCACTATCGGCAAGTTTAGGTCCATAATGCTAATATCAAATCAAAACATAGACGGTTAAGTCCCAAGTCGCGCCCAGTAGGAAACAATTGGCGTAATGAAAGGATATGGGGAGTTTATCACCACTTCCATAAAGCTATCTCCAAAGTGATACACTAACCATGCCCTAAAGTGATCACGATGTAGACACGGATGCTTATCACAAACGGATTGGGCATCGGTATATCCGGAGGATCATACCGCCTCTATCCATGTCCCACGTTGGCTCCACTTCTATCGGATAAGCTCCTTAGTCAGCGACGTTCTAGACCTCCCCCCTTTCCTTTCGACTCCAACCACGCTTTATATCCGATAAGGTCCAAGATGATATCCCTTGGATCCTTATCTACATCCTGGCCCTAGGATGACAATCCAACCGTGGCCTCTTAACAGCCTTACAATGAGCCACGCGGCCATCCCGACCTAAAATATGGCCAAAATATCGCCGTCATCTCAACAGCTCTGAAGATGACACATGTCATCATCTTCTCATAGTAGCCGTGTCACAACACGACAATGGTTCAACTCCATTTCTCTAACGTAATACCTCAAGTACTTTGAGACATCCCTACCATCAAACTGATCCATCTTCTTCACCATAGCTTGCAGCGCCCTTGTGGCTAAATTCTCCCTTTGATCCTGCAATTGTTGTTGTTGAAGAAAGAGTGTGAACGCTTGAAATATCTCTGATGTTGTCGGATCAAGCTGCACCTTAGGTAACTCGCCGACTCTACTCGACCTCTCCCCATTCATTGTAATCTTCCTTGTGACCCCGAACAATCACTTAGCTTGTTGCTGATATAACGTTGTCTTGATTGTTGATCCCACCAATCCCCCAAGTAACCAACCTTATGCGTCTATCTTAACTGATCTAAATCTAGATCCTCTTAGTAAGTGCCTAATGGATCGGGTGACCTAACCTGCCATCACCTCAAGCATTCTTGGGAGAGTTGGCCATCACTTCCAACTTCTCACAAGAGAAATACGCAACACGAACTAGAGTGGTAACCGGTGATCAAGTCTGGAGCACTCTTATAGAATCAGGTGCCCACACAAATTCAGCATGACACACACACAAGAAGCCAGTATGGAGGGGATCCAAACACATGAAGCAAACAACAATCCTCCATACTTAAATTATCCCAACCCACCCACGACTAACTCTTGCCATCAATTGGCATTTGACATATCATAAGTTTCAACGTTCTGCGCTATGCCAACACTATAGAGTCCTTACAATATGATTTTTGACTAATTTTATATCTCAAGTCCAAACAAAACTTTAACTTGCACCCTAATATATCAAGGGCAACCCACAATCAGAGCTTGCAATCTACACCTTACTCTAAACTTGAAACAATCAACCATAAACCGAAACTCATGAAACTGTAAACTCGCAACAAGAGAATTCATGAAAGTTCCTCCACCTCATAGATTTCACGTCGAATTCACCACTTATGTCACATGGATATTGCTTTGCTCTAAGAACGCCTAAATGCATGGATGTAGAAGAACCGTCCTGAACCTCATGTGAGTTGACAATCTTTTTTTCTCCTCCTCAGCACTCCACATTTGTAACACTGAAGCAATGACTCCGGAATGACTTCCAAGATGAGAGATGGTCTTCTCAAGACCTCTCCTTGCTTTATATCTTTGTGGGGACTAGAGGAGTCCGAAATCCAAACTATGTCACATGGCTAACATGCATAGGTTGCATGTTTTGTTATCTTATCCTAACGAATTCCTAATGGACGCCTAAAGACACAATCCGATCCACCAATGCATGGTAGCCACCTCTTCATTTACCCTTTTACTTTTTGGATAGTGCACACCACTATCTTGTCTTTTTGTGATCTAGTGACCACTCTACGCTTTGGCTAAACTAACTATGACTAACCAAGATTGGTTACAAACCTCCCCCCATTTAAGTCGCAACGTCCTCGTTGCAAGAAGACTCAAAAGTCTCTACAAATATCTTGGCATTTGTAAGATTTGCCAATGGTTCCCAAGTAGCTCCATAAAGTGGATGACCTTTCCATTGGACTAGATATTCCACTTTGGTGTTCACGCCCTCTTGTCCGTTTCTTGAGGATTCTCTCAACCTCATATTCCTCTACACCATCAATCATGGGTTTGGTAAAGGAGGAGGTTGATGTGGGTTGCCAAAGGAAGGAGATCGTGGGGTATACTTCCTCAAGAGAGACACATGAAAAATGGGATGTATTTTCATGTGTGTTGGCAACTCTAACTTGTAGGCAACTTCTCCAATCCGTTGGACAATTAAGAAAGGTCCAATAAACCGTGGACTGAACTTTCGGACCCCTATTAATGACAAATTGGTAGTAGACAACCACACCTGATCGCCTTTTTGAAACTCCACATGTCGTCGATGAGCATTAGCATATTGTTTTTGCCGATTTTGGACAATGGCTAATTTGTGCTTTGCCCAGTGTACTCCTCGTTGGACTCGCCACAAACTCGTTCAACGCTTCAACTTAGGTTGATGGTTCCTCGCATGTGACCTACACTCACCAAGCTAGATGGTGTGATAGGTGTTCTCCATACATCAAGAAGAAAGGGCTGACTTTTTTGTGGATGCATTGATTGAGTTATTATAAGCAAACTCAATCAAGGGTAAAAGTGCATCCCAACCGTCTTGCTCTTCCAAAGTGAAAGCTCTAAGCATGTCCTCAATAGTCCTATTTGCTCTTTTCGGTTTGCCCATCCGCTTGAGGATGATAAGCTGTGGACATGGCTAGTTTTGTTTTGAATAGCCCAAATAGGGTTTTCCAAAACATGCTAGTAAATTGAGTGCCCCTATCGGTGATGAGCACTCTAGCTAAGCCATGTTGAGCAAAAACTGCATCCATATAAATTCGAGCAAGTTCCGGTGCAGTAACTATCTTTGTTGTGGGCCTAATATGGATCATCTTGCTCAATTTATCCACAAAAACGACTATTGAATCATAACCCGTAGACGTCATTGGTAACTCACATACAATGTCCATACTGACGTGCTCCCATCTTCTAGTCGGTGTTGGTAGAGGTTGTAGTAGACCTGGCTGGGTTTCGATTGCTAGCCTTATTTTGTTGACAAGCCACACAACTTCGAACATAGCTGGTGATGTCCTCTCTTAGTTTTGGCCAAAAGTATACCCTTTGGACGCCTTCAATGGTCTTCTCCACTCCTACATGGCCCATAAAAAGCTGAATCATGTGCCTCCTCTAACACTGTTGTACGAAGGGCAACATCTGAGGGTATCCAGATCTTTCCCTTGTAGAACGCCAATCCCCGTTCCAAATGTGCTCGACCCTGCTGAAGGGCTTGTGCAATCTCCTCATCCTCCTTGGTAGCTCGATTCAGGTTCTCCCACCATTCAGAGTGAATCTTCACCTCCGTGATGTGATTAATGCATGGCATTCGTGTCAATGCATCGGCAAGCTGCTTCTTCCCCTCCACATACACGATCTTCATGTTGAAACGATGTCGCCATTCAGCCCAACGAATCTGCCGCTTGGAGAGGTCCTTTTGAGTTTCTAAATAAACCAAAGGCTTGTGGTCTGTCTCAACCACAAACTCCTTATCTCCGAGATAGTGCTTCCAATGTTTAGTAGCCAAGACAATGGCTAACTCCTCCCTTTCTGTGGTATGATAATTTTGCTCCGCCGGAAAAAGTTTCCGTGAAAAGAAAGCAATTGGGTGCCATCCATCTTTCCACTCGTGTTGTAACACTCCTCCAATTGCCACACCTGATGCATCCGTAACAAGTTTTGTTGGTCTACCAGGTTCATACCATTTAAGGATTGGTGCATGTAAGAGCGCATCTTTCAAAGCCTCAAATGCAATCTCTTGAGCTGTACCCCATTGCCATTTCTGCCCTTGGCCTAAGAGACTTGTTAAAGCTTGAGCAATACGAGCAAAAGCTTCCACAAACCTTCTATAAAATCGGTTAAACCCAAGAAACTACGCAGTTGAGTCTGATTCTCCGGGGCAATCCAATTTTGAATGGCTTCCACTTTGTCACTCATGACTTGGATGCCATCAGAGCTAACTCTATGGCCTAAGTAATCTACTTCGTTTTTGCCAAACTCACATTTTGACATCTTAGCATAGAGCTTATTTTCTCTCAACACTTGGAGTACTTATCGTAGATGTTTTTGATGATCTTGTAAGGACTTGCTATATATCAAGATATCATCTAAAAACACAATCACTGATTTATCTAGATATTTACTTAAAAATATCATTCATCGATCCCATGAATGTGGCGGGGGCATTGGTTAAACCAAATGGCATAACTAGATACTCAAAATGACCATATCTAGTTCTAAAAGTCGCTTTTGTATGTCTTCATCCGCCACTCACGATCTGATTGTATCCGCTTCTAAGATCAAGTTTGGTGAAATACTTAGCTCCATGAAGTTGATCAAACAAGTCATCCATTTGCGGTAATGGATACTTGTTTTTCACCGTTGTTGATTTAGAGCACGATAGTCCATGCACATCCGCATGGAGCCGTCCTTCTTCTTCAACAACAATCGGAGCTCCATATGGTGACACACTAGGTTGGATAAACCCTTTCTCCAACAACTCTTCCAATTGTGCCTTGCATTCCTCCAAATTGCTTGGTTGCAAGTCGATAGGGACTTTTACAAGGAGGTGAACTTCCCGGTAAGATCTCTATCTTGTGATCCACTCTCCTTCTTGGTGGTAAACCTGGAGGCAAATCATCTGGAAAAACATCTTGAAACTCGCGTTCAAGATACAAGTTAACTCCTCATGTATAAAAGATTGCTCTTTTGGGAGCGCTTACATCTCTTATTAGGCCCAAAAACATACATCTTTGTGACCGATAAGCGGTTCTTCCTATCACATAGAGAGGTAAGTTTTTGTGTCCCGATCTAAGTCTATCTCCAAAGATCCTCCAACTCATAGTTTTTACTATCTTCCTTCGCCAATCTACCGAGGATTATATTTTTCCATCCAAGGCATACCCAAAATAGCATCATAGCGAGCTAATCGAATTACTCTCCACTCCAACGATTCCTTGTATTGCCCAATCTTCAACTCCACTTTCCTAGGAATGCTCTCAATGCTCTCTGTTTTGCCCGCTTGGCAACTCTACCTTTTAACTCTCATCTTTCTCTAAAGCTAATCCCAACTTTATAGCAATAGATCGAGATAGGAAATTTTCTGTAGCTCCTGGATCAATCAATACTCTCACTTTTACTCCTTCTATCTCGCCATCCGTCACAATCAAACATGTTTGCTTCTTTCTCAAACCATTTACCTCATGATTGTGCTTCCTTCCCTCGCCCTTCCTCCTTTTCATCAAACCAAGAAGGCCGCGAGGCAAGGTTCTTGGTGCTTCGTTTCCCGGGTTTCCATCGGTCACTTCGTCTCCACCTTCAAGATTGTTGAGGGCTCGTCGATAGGGGGCCTAGCTCCTCTTGCCGAACTCGGTGCGGCAATTCATGGCAATGTGACCAAATCTTCCACAATTATAGCACCGCCTCATTTCTCGTCTTCCCTCCACTCCGTCTCCTCCTCTTGAATTTGCTTCTCGATGAGGATTCGAGTTGCGACGATCTCCTCCTTGTTTGCGTTCACTCCCTTGGAATGAAATCTTCTCTCATCCTTATGTTGCCCAACTCCATAGGCATGGGTCCATAGTATTGATTTGAGGGAATCGATACCTCTCCACCGTTGTGATAAACGTTGGACATTCGTTGTGCACAAGCAATAGCCTCGTTCAAGTTGCTTGGATTGTCCCGAATCACCTCCCCTGAATCTTTTTCTTCAATCCTCTCTTGAATAAATCAAGGGCTTCGGCTCCACTCATATCTCGTATCTGAATTCAAGATCTCGAAACTCCTCAATGTACTCCTCCACACTTCCCTTCTGCTCAAGTTTCCACAACCTCATCCGTGCCGTGATGATGGGATCAACTCGCTTGAAAATTATGAAGAAGACCTCGCTTCATTGCACTCCAAGTAACTTTGTTGGCCCGACTCATTGAGCTCCATCATCCAACCATGAAACCAAGTAGATGCTTTCTCCAACAACAAAGTACGAACAAAAAGACCTGCAATGTGATCATTGATATTGAACAAAGCAAGATGATACTCCATTCTCTCAATCCAACCTTCCAAAACTCCCATGGTTCGACTACTGCCGGTAAGGTTCTATCTTACAAGCTTTTGTCATCTTCGTAATCATGGATGTCCGAAGATCTAGCTCTCTTGCTCGTTGTCTTTGCTTGGGCTTCAAGAGCACGGGCTCTCACTGTTTCTTCACTTTCCACCATGGATGGTGACGTCTCCATCTCCATTGGATTTTCTCTCATTCTCTCATTTTTCATTCCTCTCGCTTTTGATTTGCTTTGTTAATTTTGAGCTAACTCTTGTACTTGAGTCGACTTTGCTCAAATACGTTTCTCAAATCTCTCAACTCCCGAATCATTTCTCTCAAAGTGTCCTCCATGATTCGCCTCCGTCCACTCTCTCTCGGTTATAGGGTTAAGATGAACACTTTCCAATTTCTCAAGATTGGCAACACAAAAGGAATAGGTGATGCTATCACCTCATGGTAATACTCCTCTCCAAAGTTTCTAATAACTAGGCTCCGAAACATAGATTTAGGATGATACACACAATAGATTTCACACCGTGTGTTGAATCTCACCGGTGGTGGTCTATTGAGGTCCATCTCTAAACTAAAATGTAAATCGTGAGATCCCAAGTAACATCGTAGGTGACTATAGGTAAGATAACAGGATCTCGAGATCTCATCACTTGGTCCATGAAGTTGGCACCAAAATGATAAACCAAATAATTGAGTCAACCTTGCTCTCTCAATGTATAACAGTTTGACATGAAAAGGATTAAGAAATGGGAATCTCGGTACTATTCTATCTCCTCCATCCATAACCTGCACCCACAATAACCCCCTTCCACTACTTGCAGCTCAATGGCCACTTTTAGGTATCTAACAAACACTCTCTCTCCTCAAATAATTGTACCAACCTGCACTATTCTTCCAAGAGGGGTACTCCATACTCATAGGAACAATAAACTCAAGCCTCGATACCATTGTAACACCGAAGCAATGACTCGAATGACTTCCAAGATGAGAGATGGTCTTCTCAAGACCTCTCCTTGCTTTATATACTGTAGGAGTAGAGGAGTCCGAAATCCAAACTATGCCACATGGCTAACATGCATAGGTTGCATGTTTTGTTATCTTATCCTAACCAATTCCTAACATACGTCTAGCACACAATCTGATCCACCAATGCATGGTAGCCACCTTGTCATTTACCCTTTTACTTTTTGGATAGTGCACACCACTATCTTGTCTTTTTGTGATCTAGTGACCACTCTACGCTTTGGCTAAACTAACTATGACTAACCAAGATTGGTTACAACATTCGAGTTCATTACAACCGGTAAAACTTCAACTGAAGAAGATTATGATATCCAATAATTGGACCTATAACTTTCACCTAGACTTCACAAAAATTGCTCTACAACCTTTTTGTTTTCTTGGAAAAGTTTCATATGTTTTTCTCTTCTAGATCTGTCAAAATAATTGTCGAGTTACACACTATATCACAAGGCAATATGCAGACCTTTATGTACTAAAACCATCACACATCCCAATTCTTGACTCCAATTGCTCTCAAATTTCATGAGAAGGTTACTTATTATCCAAACTTCAACTGTAAAAAGTTTGATTGATGAAACTTTTTGATAGCAAAAGATATGATTGATGTACTAACTTCATGACAGTCAATACAATCTTGCAACTCTGACTATGTACACAAACTTCAAGCTATCACTCCGTACTCAAAATTGAGTCGAAATATCCAATTGAGTCAAAATTTCAATCCAAGCACAAGCATGAGTTGTAAACTATATCTCAATTGAATCAGATCTTTCAAAACCTTCGTAGGATTCTCAAAAACACCCCAAATACACTCTAAGGTCTAAATTTCTCTTTTTATCTTTGAATCACCCTATCAGAGTACCAAACCCCTCAATTGCATCCATTCTTAAGCCCATGTTGTAGCTCCTTAAATCTTCAAATGTTCTATTGGAACGCTTCCAAAACTCCTCAAAACCTCGAAGAACTTGCCCAATTGCCATCATTGGCCCAAACTCCAAGACCAATGAGAATAAAGAGTGTCATTTTGACCTCTAGTGTGGCCAAATTAACTTAGAGTTTTACAATTATCCTAAACACACTACTTACCCATCATCTACACAATATGAGTTGCCACTAATAAAGAGTCAAAATGACAACTCAAAACTGGCTAAGTATGAACGGAACTGGAGAGTTTGTAACTTGAGAATAATACTCCTCGCCAAAATTCATTACAATCAACTCCATATGGCTTGTTTTCGGTAAACAATAATGATGGCTTGGAAGACACGTGTTGAAAGCCACCACTTCTTGTAAGTTCAGATCCATAGCGCCCAAACTAAATCAAAACGTATACTGTTTGGTCCCAAATCACACCGTAGGAAACAACTAGAAGAATAATTGGATATGGAGAGTTTATCACTTGTTGCATAAAGTTATCTCCAAAGTGATATACTAACCACACCCGAAAGTGATCACGATGAAGACACCGGATGTTGATCACAAATGGATTGGGCATTGGTATATTTGGAGCATCATATTTTCCTCTATCCATGTCCTACGTTGGTTCCACTTCGATCAGATAAGCTCCTTAGTCAGCAAAGTGATGTTCTAGATCTCTCCCATACCCTTGCCACCCTGACCGCTCTTTATATCTGATAAGGTCCAAGATAATATCTCTTGTAGCCTTTTCAACATCATGGCCCTACAAAGTCAATCCAACAATGAGCTCTTAACAGCCTTACAATGCGCTGTCGGTTATCATAACCTAAAGTATCGTTGTCATGACAATAGCTCTGAAGATGACACATGTCATCATCTTCTCATAGTAGCCGCGTCACAACATGACAACGGATGATACACACATTGTGGATCCTATAGACAACATTAGACATGCCTTTATTACTTGACTACCGAGCTTCATCTTGTAGGCTTGAGAGTCAAGGTGTCAAAGTGTATGGCTTGATCTCCTTTGGGCATTCCGCCTCATCTGTAGCTTCCAGAGGGATGTATTACTTCGACATACGGTTTATGTATTCTAGGAGTGCCAGTACAGTCTGAGGATTTTGTTTTACGCTACCTAGACGTTGCACTTGCCAAGGATATTTTGCATGTAGATGACCTTCCTCTACTAGGGGATCCGCATGTGGCGTTTGGTATACTATGATCTAGAATTGCTCGTCGACCCATCTACCTTCTTCGGACAGTTCCTCCTTCATCTACATTCATATCACGTTTGATAGCCTTTGATAGGAGGATCATGGGTGTCTTTGGTGACATCATCAGACAAGGGACATTCGAGTGTGTGGCAGGAGATTTGGCAAGGAGACTGTAACCAATCTTGGTTAGTCATAGTTAGTTTAGCCAAAGCGTAGAGTGGTCACTAGATCACAAAAAGACAAGATAGTGATGTGCACAATCCAAAAAGTAAAAGGGTAAATGACGAGGTGGCTACCATGCGCTGGTGGATCAGAGGGTGTGCTAGACGTCTGTTAGGAATTGGGTAGAATAAGATAACAAAACATGCAACCTACACATGTTAGCCATGTGGCATAGTTTGGATTTCGGACTCCTCTAGTTCTACAGTATATAAATCAAGGAGAGGTCTTGAGAAGACATCTCTTATCTTGGAAGTCATTCCGGAGTCATTGCCTTCAGTGTTACAGAGACATACATCTTTGCCAATTTTGTGTGGAGGGGGAGGCTTATTATCGATGGAGGAGACGACATCTACGACATTTTTGGCGAGTTGGATGTTCATTGCACCTTTGTTATCTTCTCGATTTTTGATTGCACATAGACCTATATTGGAGATATATGAGAGGGACGTGGATATATGATCATTTCCCTTACAAGGATTATTGCAACATACAAGAGATGTTTTACCACGGTGTCATATGGATATTTCTTTGCTATGAGAACGTCTGAGCGCCTGGCTGTAGAAGAACCCTCTTGAACCTCGTGTGAGTTGACAATCTCTTCTTCTTCTCCTTAGCACTCCACATTCGAGTTCATTACAACCGGTAAAACTTCAGCGTGAGAAGATTATGATATCCAATGATATGACCAATAACTCTCGCTTAAACTTCAGAGAAAATTGTTCCATAACCCTTTCAATCTGTCTGAAAAGTTCATATGTTTCTCTCCTCTAGATCTCTCAAAACAATTGTCGATTTACACACTGTATCACAAGGTGATATGCGGACCCATGTGTACTAAAACCATCACACATCCCAATCCTTGATTCCAATTGCTCTCAAATTTCATGAGAAGGTCACTTATCATCCGACTTCAACTATGAAAAGTTTTATTGATAAAACTTTCAGATATCAAAAGATATGATCGATGTACTAACTTCGTGATAGTCAGCGCAATCCTGCAACTCTAATTGTATACATAAACTTCAACCTATCACTCCGTACTCAAAACTCGTCCAATTGAGTCGAGATTTCAATCCCAACACAAACCCGAGTCGTAAATATATCTCAGTTGACTCAGATCTCTCAAAACCCTTGTAAGATTCTCAGAAGTATCCCAAATACACTCAAAGGTCTAAATTTCTCTCTCTTTCTTTAAATCGCCATTTCAGAGTGACAAACCCTTCAAATCCATCCATTCTTAAGCCCACGTCGTAGCTCGTCCCATCAGCTCTCCAACCTTATCTTCAAATCTCCGAATGTCTCCATGGAAAGTCTCCAAAACCCCTCAAAACCTCGAAGAAGTTGCCCTAGTGCCCTCATTGGCCAAAACTCCTAGACCAATGAGAATGGAGAGTGTTATTTTGACCTCTAGTGTGGCCAAATTAGCTCCACTTTAACTTAGAGCTTTACAACTATCCTAAACACACTACTTAGACATCCTATACATAATATGAGTTGTGACTAATAAAAGTTAGAATGACAACTCGAAACCGGCTAAGTATATCCGAAAGTGGTCACGATGAAGACCGGATGTTGATCACAAATGGATTGGCCATGGTACATCTGGAGGATCATGTTGTCCTCTATCCATGTCCTACATCGACTCCACTTGGATCAGATAAGCTCCTTAGTCAGCAAGGTGATGTGTCTAGATCTCTCCCATACTCTTTCCATCCCGACTGTGTTTTATATCTCATAAGATCCAAGATAATATCTCTTGGAGCCTTTTCAACATCCAAGCCCTACAAAGTTGATCCAACGGTGGATTTTTAACAGCCTTACAATGCCGTTGGTTATTCTAACCTAAAGTATCACCGTCATGACAATAGCTTTGAAGATGACACATGTCATCATCTTCTCCTAGTAGCCGCGTCACAACACGACAACGGGAGGTACGACATGAGTTTTCATCTTTTTGCTCTTTGGTTACCGATTAAACTAGGGATCTACAGTCTATCTTGATGGATCGACAGTTTCAAGAGGCTTTACATTCACTCTTAGTGGATTCGGCCATTCCTCGTACTACTAGAGTTCGTCTATGCTCTTGCTCGGGCAAACATGCAGGCTCGTGGATCTTGGCTCGACCATGCATCAGGGCTTTCCGACTCGCACCATCTACTTTTTCCACAACGATGAGATTCTGTCGTGGCTTGGTCCATCCATCTACATCTTTATTACTCACATGTGAGTGTGGTATCACTTTAGATGTTGCAGGTGTTCATATGAGTCGTTGTTCATTCGGAGGGCAGAGGATAGCTACCCATGATGCCATTAGGGATATGGTGTTTGCTATGTCACGAGAGGGTGGATACCTCACATGGAGAGAGCGTTGGTATGCCTTGCAGTCGACTAGGGTTAGGGCAGACCTGTACTTGGTTCAGGAGGACCAGGTCATTGTGGCGGATGTGATGGTTATCGATCCTACTAGAGACACAGTTTCAGAGGGGGTGATCACGCATCCTCTAGGATGGACGACGAGTGGAGCGGCAACATCCAAGGTCTCCAAGTATAGAGGTATGCAAAGAGATCACCTCTTTGTTCCTCTAGCTTTGGAGTTATATGGAGCTATGGACACCAACTTCGACATGTTCATGAGGGAGTACGCGAGAGCCTACCATACTATGCGTATCACTCTCTTTAGCTTAATGTATAGCATCTTTTAGTCAACGTGTTTCCATTGCTCTACAAAGAGCACTTGCTGGTGCAATCCATAGGAGAGAGATCATGTTAGGTGATGCTATAGGGGCCTAGCCCCTTGTTACCCACTTGGTTCCATCCTTGTAAGGTTTGATGAGGTATTCCCATCACTTTTGTTATTATGCTTTGACCTTCTTTTGGACTATGCAATATGGTTTTCATTTTCTTTAACTTATTGTGTACCCTATTTTAGACTTCACTCTATTATGGATTGCATCACTAGGTGATGCAATCCATAGTTATATAGCCCTTTTAAGTATATAGAACATTTTACCTAGATATTCAGTATATTTTAAGAGATTGGACATATTTTCCATTGTGATGGGATTGGGGACTAGCCACATCGTACCAGTTTCGTTTCATCAATGTACTAATTGATGGGGTCTTCCCTCTTTATGCTATATTACTTGATTCTCCGGTAAAAAAAGTAAAAATCTTACACGTTTCATGCGATGACAAGAAAGGATGGGCTGAGGAATTGGTGCATATTAAGGAGAGCTTGAGGATAAAGAGCAGAAGCCAGAGCTGAGGAGGAGAACTCCGGCATGATGTACGAGCTCACAGTTAAGTCCGACCAAAAACCTAAAATAGCGGTCCCAGCGGGGAACTAGCATACAAACACATAGACCGCGCTTCTAGGTAAGACAGCCGCATTTGCGGCATACCTCAAGCTCTCGACACGTGTCTCTTTCCATGCACTTTCACACGTGGATGCAACATCCAGGCCTGCATCCATTTGGTAATCCCCATGTCATCGACTGGTAACGACACGTACAGGCGCCCCACATTATCCATCCACCCTCCCCAGACCATGTTCATACCGGTAGCACCACCAAGTCTCATCCGTCGGATCCAAAATCCAACGGGAATAATCCGTGAAGAACCTTATCTAATGGCGGTTAACCTTTAGATGCGAACGGGAGCTGAAGTGGTAGGTGTAGCGCGGCTATCCTTGAGAAAGTCAGGAGCTGCGGACATAGTAGAGCTCGCCGTTCCTTTGACCTTCACAGTCAGCTTCACGGTTCGACGGGGCTCGCGGTTGCGATGGCGAATTGCAGCATCTCAGAGTCCGGGGAGTGCGAGAGGCACGAGACGAGTATAACTTTTCTGCTGTCGGAGGAAATTCGGTGGCCTTTCACACAATTGTAAATTACAACTGTGTGCCCTGCCTTGCTTTGGTGTGGTTTGGTTTGATTCGGTTGGCTTAGGCTCCGTTACGTTCTGCTTCCTTCGCCTCGCTTTGCTTCTGGAGTTAAAGACCGATTCTTTCACGTGCGAGACCGTTTGGCACGTTCAGGTCTGTGGTCACCGAGTGTTAGGATTTATACCCCCGTGCTCGCCCGCACGGCGGGTGGTAATAATTGTGGGGGAGTTTGATATTGGCTGGACCTGTCTGGCCCGGTGTTTATGTCGGTCTTCTTCGTTGGGACTGCAGTTGTCGGATTTGAGTAGAAGAGTGCCGAGCGAGTTGCGAAGTGCTGATTCGTTCTTACATTCTCTCTTTCAGGAGTTTTACAGTTCTGTTTCCGGTTTGTGCTTGTACAAGCTTGTGATTGAAGCGAGTGAGTCATCGGGGTACATGCAGACAATCCCTCTACGCTTCTCGGTTTCTTTTCGCGTCCAGTTGTAGCTCGATGCGTGAAACGTGAAGAGCACTTGTGCCTTGCTGGGTATTGGAATTCACCCTTTGCTTTGTCCCACAACAGAGCTGGTCACCGACAAACTTCATTTAAGTGGATGATAGCATCGGAATTAGAAGGTGTTCTTCATCAGATTGAGCTTCGGTTGACAGCGCGGATTTTGGACGGGAGGAAGGCTGGTTTGTTGTGGCTTGAGAAGGAGATCCGTTACGTGAAGCCGGGAGCGGAGAGCGGAGACATGCTGTTGATGGCGGTTGTCGCAGCTATGGTTCAGGAGTATTGCATAATGATGCGGAGAATTCTAGGCCAAGTAGTGCGCGACGCACCGTTCCCCAGAAATGTGAGGCAAATTATGTTGCGAAGACTCGATGAATATTCCGTGTTCGCCTACATGTGATTTCGATCAAGGTGAGCCAGCCACTGCTCGTCGCTTTCATGCCCGGGAATCCTGTCATTCCCGCTGCGTCCCAGCTGTCTCGAAGTATCGCCTTCATGCATCAAATGTTAGTCGGTAGCCTGGCCTTCCTCAGAGTTTGCCCAGCGACGAAATTCTCATTTACACTTACACTGGCAGGTACGGTAGTACAGCTCTAGCTTTCGGCGAGAAAAATGTCGGACCGGAAAATGTCGGATCAACCCCAGCAGAGGCAAAATTCGGAACAGGAGCGGGACCATTCTCAGTCTCAGAACACCTCGCAGGAGAAGCCCTCAACCACGCCACAAGAGACGAGGAGGCCTCCCAGTACGCAAGATGAGGTATTGTTTGCTGCCAGTGAGCACCAGATGACCAGCAAGAACTCGATTTGTGAAGGCAATTGCAGTTGGCAGACCTTCGAACGAATGTCTTTTTGTTTTCTGGGTGATTGCGCTAGGCTCGCAAGGAATCGAATGCCATGGGAATTGGTTTTAAACGCTGTCCACATCTTGAGCGAGGTTTTTGGTGTGGGCAGGCAGCAGATGCAGCGAGGCAGGCGTTGGAGGCCCAGCAAGATGCTCAGGAGGCCGTGAAGAGAGCCTACGCGAAGCAGCTCGTCGCTCAGGAGAAAGCCCAGCAGGTGGCTCAACAGCTCGTGGCGCAGAACGAAACGGCCAACCAGGTGGCCGTCATGGCTGCAAAGCAGGCTGCCGAAGAAGCTGCCAAAGGGCAGAAAGGTTTGTCGGAGCAGCGATTTAATCAACATATGATCGCCCAGGAAGCCGCCAAAAGTGCGCTGGCTGCTGTCTGGCCTGGACAGCAGCAACCTCCACTGTCTCATGATCATGAAACGCGGACGGGATTCCCTCGGAGCAGTTCGCCAGGTAAACCCATGCTCAGGACTAGACAGCAATCTCTCCCATCATGAACGATGTTGGATTCGTAACTCCAAACGGAAGTGATCTCGAATTCATTTGTTGTTCATTCAAGGGTGGGATGGGCGACATGTTGTGCCTGTTCCGACCTCCTCCAATTATGATTCCTTCTCTTTCCTGCAGCTGGCAGTGCGCAACAAGGCTTCGGTGGGACGCCTCCAGACATGCGCTATCAAGCCGCGACTGCTCAAGGAATGGTGCTACAGGCTGCGAACAATGCTGCGGCCGAAGCGCAGGCTCAGATGACCGGAGCCCAACAACTTGCCGCCGTTGCCCAAAATCCTTCCGCCCAGCAGGTGATAACAATCCTCGGTCGCTCCTGATTGCTGCTTTGAAACTTACTCCGAAATTGTGCGACGTGGTCGGTTGATGAACAAGACTTTTGGGACAGGATGCTCGATAGTAACACATGTCCTTGCTGCACTTTGCAGGAAGCAGCTGCGCAGGCGGTCATTGCGCAGCAGAAGATGGAAGTCGCCCAGAAAATGGCACTGGCTTCACAGTCCCCTGAATCAGCTCTGCAAGCCGCCGCTGCCGTGTCAAGTAATCAACCTAATCCGTCGATGCATCTTGGATGAAGTCGGAACGCGTCCGAACACGACACGCGTGCCCGCATCCTCTCTTCCACTCGCTAATAGGGAAGAAATGTATGGAAGATGCAACACTGCCAACAATTATGAATGATGATGAATATATAGATAGAGCTGTAAGTGCGTGTAATCGGCAATCGGTGCAGGAGTATAAGTAGTGGGTAACAAAGAGTCACACCAACTCCCAAATCGCCAGATGCTTCGATTTCGATCGATAATACTGTGAGCGAGCGTTTTGATGGTCAGCACGAACTTTCAGTGGGGGTGGGCTCTCCCAAGTGTGGGAAGAGTCTGTTTCGGTTGAAACCGGGATCGTTTGAAATGCTGGCAGGCCGGCATTGTCATGGATTGATTATGAGTCCGGTTACCTGTAGTCATGCAGTGCATGCCTGGAAGCTGTCAGTTTCAGATTGCGTGACATCAAATCTGCTGCACGTGGAAGCGAATATCTGCAGAAAGTTGTACACAATTGTTTGCAAACGCCACATCAGGAGATGTAAACAATGGTGTAGGGGAATTTGGCCGAACGCGGACGGGTTGAACGAGCGTGGGCAACAGTGAGTGACTGCCGATGCAGGTATGGGACCCAAGGGACGAAAAGCTCGGGGGGTTCGAAAAGCAGGCGTGCAGAGGCGAATGTTCGATTTTCGAGTGCAGGTTGTCACGGATACATGGGAATCTTTCGAGTCCAGGGAAGGCTTATGATAATATGAAGTGCAGATGGATGGACGATGTGCAACCGAATCATAGCTCGGAGGTGACGACGACGGAGGGTAGTGTTCCCGATGGAACTGTACAAAATTTACAGAAGTGAACACGGTGGAGAAATGAAGATACATACTAATCAGATTGTAGTCTACAACCTCTGGACAGAACTGAAGATCGGCAAGTACTCCGTGACGATGGGAGGTTCGAAAACGAGTTCGAGTCAGGCCGGTCATTTTCGAGAGTCGCTTGCAGAATTTGAAATGGTTGAAGAACTGAAGGGGAAATTACTACTGCATGTTGACGCAGTCAACTAGAAGCTGGTGTACGAACGCGGGTGTAAAGCGTAATCTTGAGGATCAGCGGACAACGTGTAAAACATCATGAAAGGTATATTACAGGTGTACAGCAAGAGGGAAATCAGCAATCACAGGAGCCGGAGAAGACTACTTCCTCGAAAGTAGAGGTGGAACGTTCATTAAGACACAGGAAGAAAGGATGATAGATTATCAGTCGACAATGCCGGTTACATTACACCAGTCGGGACGAGATAGATGAATGTGAGAAGAAACAGCTGGAGATGATGAGAAAAAATATCTCCATCAAGCTAAATCACAACCACCATCCCCAACGCGTTCATGTACAATTCCCAGCCTACAAACTAATAGCAGAGTCTGCAACGATTTAGCCATCCGTGTGAACTGAGAGGAAATTCATGTCCCGACCATTTTCTGCGCCATGAGTATAAATTGAACTTATGTACAAGTCCTCGGCTAGTATTAGCTGGAAAGTTCTATTGTTTTACTACTCGTCAATCCTGTACTTTTTTTTTAAGAAGTCACGAATTCTCCGCACATTTTTTCTTTCTTAATTCCAACTTCTCTTAACCCTCCGTCGTCTACTGTTAACTCAGAGTGCGTGAGTGAGCATCTCAACTTTACAAATAGCAAAACTGCATCAACTGTCGACTGTTGAGTAACATCATCTTGGACATAGGTAGACAGAAATTATGTAAACGTTTGTCAACTGACCCTACAAGTAGAACAAGTTTGTAGGGAGGCATAATGGAATAATTGTCAACCACTTGTAAAAGCTCACTGTTCGGATATCTTCTGTTGTACTGGCAGTCTGGAACACAAAGTCCCAGAATAATCTGGAACTGCCGAGGGAATACAATGAATCATAAGGGATAAGTCCAGATTGAATGGATGATATGGATGATTCAATATGTGGCAGAATGTCTTAGTCGGATATTGATCCACAGTAACCCTTCAAGCACCCAAGAGTGAATCTCAATTTAGGGTTCATGATTCGGTGACCCTTCGCGCTTGAAACTCCACTAGACAGAATGATGGTGAATACGTCCAGGAAAGAGGTGGACCAGATTACTTGGGATTCTTAATCTACCATATCTTCACTTTTTACTCTCCACATCATCTCCTCTACAATAGCAAATACTTTAGCATGCACGATCTGTCCACAAACAACGTTTTTTCAATCACGATGGTTACCGATCCTACTAGAGACACAGTTTCAGAGGGGGTGATCACCCATCCTCCAGGATGGGCGGCGAGTGGAGCAGCAACAGCCAAGGTCTCCAAGTATAGAGGTATGCAGAGAGGTCACCTCTTTGTTCCTCTAGCTTTGGAGTTATATGGAGCTATGGACACCGACTTCGACATGTTTGTGAGGGAGTGCACGAGAGCCTACCATACTAGGCGACATGGGGTATCACTCTCTTTAGCTTACTGTGTAGCCTATTTTAGGCAACGTGTTTCCATTGCTCTACAGAGAGCACTAGCTGGGGCAATCTTGGGATGCTCATGTTGTTTGTAGACCTTTTGACTTGGATAGTTCATATATCCTAGGTGAGGTAGGACATATTTCCTATTGGGGCCTAGCCCCATGTTACCTTTGGTTCCTTCCTTGTACGATTTGATGGGGTCTTCCCATCTTTTTTTTTTTTTTTTTTCAATCCGCCTATGGACTTGTCTCGTTAAAAGAAGAGAAACTTGCTTTCACCTAAGCATAGAGCAACTGACCTCTCCCTGTATTTTCTCGGACGGCCCAGTTTTCTTCTTCGTTGGTTCCCCTAGACAAGAGCAGAGCATGACATAAAGTACAGCAGGCAGATTAACAAGGTTATGTAACCATGCTTTGTATGACATAGATAGAACAAGAAGGAAAATCTCAACACGTTGCAATAGGAGTGTTAAAACTTCACTTTGAGTAAGGCCAGCCAGCGCTTGGCGCAACTCCATAGAAGATGAGAATGACAAGGCCGGTCCAGGACTGACTTTCTGTGAGTCAACTACTGTAACACGACATGCAAGCAAACACTTTAAGCCATTACAAGGCCAAACTATAACAGGCACAAGGACAAACTTTTGGTGTTTCCATCTGTTCGGGGGAATGGACGAACCAATGGAATGTTAATGTTCATGTTCTGATTCATCCTGATGCGCTGGCTCACTTGAATCTTGCCCAGGCCAAGCAGCACTTGTCCCTGCAGCATGTCTATCCTCTTTCTTTAACCTGTTCCTTTCTTAAAACCCTCAGAATTCGGATAATTGTCACCGGATATGGACGGGTGAATGGCTTCCAGTCAGTGTATGTATATTGGAAAAATTTATTGTAATTCAAAAATATTATATCTAGTTAATACTAGATCTAAAAGTAATTCTCAAATACAGATAATGATGTTGATTTTTTTTTCAAAGTTATATAAAGTACATCTAATTAAAAAAAAATTAAAGTATTAAATATCTATATGAAAGATTGTAACCTTTTAAATCATATTTCTCTCAGAAATATTATTAATTTATTAATATTAGATATTAAATTATATAATTATGTGTTAAATAAAATCTTGTAATCTAATCTTACATGTATGTTTTATGAAATCTATTTTATATTATCAAATATCTAAAAACACACATAATGCATATATTTTATTTTATAATTAAAATTGTAATTTATATTTTACTAGGGCAAATTATTCATTTTTATTTATGAATTTTCATATTAGATAAATGAATATTGATTTTTTTTTCAAGTGAAATATCTTGTATATATCAATTATTTTTTGAATAACATTGAATTATTTCATCAATTATTTATTCAGGAAAAAATAATTGCATTGTGTCACATAAGATAATGTTTAATCTAAATAATAAACATATTTAATACTAAATAATCATGTTTTATCAATTTGAAATGAATATCCACAAATTTGATACAAAGATTTTTTGAGATTCAATTTCAAGATATTGAATGGTTAAAAATGAATCCATTTCTTATTCTTCAATCCAAAGATTAATTGTACTTTATATCTACAAAAAAATTTGATGATATCAACATTTACAATCAATCATTCTAAATTGATAATATCAAATATTATTGTAAATTGATATCTATCAAATTAAAAATTTACAAAAAATATTGATATCTATCAAATGATGCAAAAATAATATGATTGTAAAGATTACAATGTTTTAAATTTTAATTCATATATTAATTATTGAATTTATTTTTTAACAAATGCTAAATTTATATAAAATTAATATATATTATAACTTAATTTTATTCAAGGTTTTTAAAATATTAGATTATATTGTATTCTAAACATGTATTTACAATGATAATTTTAAAGTTTATACTGTTTATATATAAATTTTCAATAAATACATATTTTAGAAAGTCAAATAAATTTTTGTTTAAAAAAATTTCCATACATATTAATATATTTGTTATAATTATATTCAATATCATCATTTATCATATAAAAATAATTTTTTATAAAATCACACATAATATCAAGATTGTATATGAATATCTTTAAATGCAAATAATAAATGTTAAATATATTATATTTTATATAGTATTGTGATGATTTTATATATTCATGATATGATGATGAATTTAACAATCAAAGTTTATTTTTTCAAAAAATAGAAAATTTAAATTTAATATTCATTATCATTAGTGATATTATTTCACATGTTAAAATTGTATTTTATATTTTGAATAATATATTTATATGTTAAAGTAACTTATAATTTAAATATAATAATTTCATATTTAAGTAAACATAAATATATTTTTTAATAAAAATAACATGAATGAAATTCACATTGAAAAAGTAAATTTATTTTCAATTAGGAAAAATATTTTTATTATAAAATTTAATTCGTAGCATAATATATCTCTAATTTTCAATGGTAATAATATAAAAAAAATTATTTAAAATTCATTAGATAACAAATTTTTTTTAAAAAAAAATTTAAAGATGTGTTGTAATGACGGTGAAAAAATTTACATTAAATCCCAACTAATTGATGTTACACGTGTAATACAATTAATTTTTTAAAAAATTAAATAAAATAACGATTCAAATATATTATTAAATTTTAGATAGACACATATCTTATCTTTATAATTTAGATAATTATATGTTAATGACTTATAAAAATAAAAAACTATATTTTTTTACCAATAAATACATTCTGATACGGAGTTATATTCTTAGGTTTATATTAATCTTATTATTTAGGTTAACAAGATTTATGACAATTGATAATCCATATAAATAGATATTCCGCTAGTTGTACACATTAATTTCTTGACGTTCAGCCAGGTGAATAGTCTTCATTTAGGATTTTCATGGTGGAAACGGACAGGATTGCAAATGACAGTTACATCGCATTAATTAGCTGAAGATCAGCTGGAATCCTGGTTGTACGTTACCAAGATCGAACGACCCACCTATGTGGCCGGTCTGGGGACTCCAAAACTTTTAGAAGGCCTTGCATGCAAACGATAAATGAAACTGTAGATGAGGTGGTATTTGGTGAACATGCAAAACGTAATGTAGTGTAGTTGCTCTTCTAAAGATTTCCCATCCCGTAATTTCTCTGAGTCCACCGGAAGTACATATCTCCAATGCTTCCAAGGTAGGACGCATGACTTGCAGTAACAAAAGTTGTCGATACAGAAAGTTTTTGTATCTGATGTATGTGAGGTAAAAATTGTACGCGAAGCGAAATCCTTAAATAGTACCTGTGCATACTACTTTTCTAAACCTTCACACTCACCTTTCTCACAGATTACAACCTAGCGAACATGTTCTTGATTCCGTTCAAAGATTTGCAAACGCCGATTCCGAATGCTTTCGAGATAGGCTGGACAGATGCCTTTCGAAACTTAAGAGACGCTATCTAGACTTCTAGTTACTGAACGCCTGAAATTGGTTCAAATTAGGATACTCCAAGTTACCTACGCCTTCTTTCGCTTCTACAGTCTAATCGTCTTTCTCTGCTGTCCTGTCGACCGTCCATGTGCACTGAAGTAATCTTGGTACATTGCAAGGAAATTCTGCCATGAACAACGTCGTAGAATGCACGCTGAGGTGCAGATAGACATATTGGTTAAGTCTGCTAAGACTCCTTGCGACGCCTTGTTCACTGGATAAAAAATACTTCGATCTGCGATTTGAGTTGAAGGCATTTGTTCCCAGTAGATCAAGTTCAAATTTTTGTGTCAGATGTGAGTATAATTCCCACGCCTGGGGGTAGAAGTTGGAGTTCAGGTCAAAACGTACAGACATCGGATTGCAGGTAGATACGCAAGCACCATAACGTGGGAGCTACATGGTACATGAACGCTAGGTTTTGTTCACGGACGAGAGCTTAGTTCGCTCGAGACCTCAAGAAGATACACCTGCAAACCCCATCAGAGAAATTCGCATGCTATCATTCACCCAGTAACCCAGACAGGTCAAATACTAGATTTGTTGTAAGAAACAATTCTTCTTCTGACTCGCCCCGGCAAGAAGAGATATTGAGGGTAAAGATGGCACTCGCAATCGCTACTATTGCATGGAGAAAGGTCCATGAATCAATGATTCCAAAGTTGGTATGGATGTGGTATGCTGGTCTTCGACTGAAGGTAAAAGAACTACAACTACTAAACTAACTCCCGACATTGAAGACGAGGGGATAAAAAGGGGAGTATAGGCTGTAACACTCAATACTTGCGAACCTATGAGACACTGATAGCCCAGTGATAATTAGTGGATCTAGCAGGTATGTGGTCAGGCTGTGTCGTTATCTACATGGCTCAAAAATCATTCAGCTTGTTGATCTAAAAATACCATAGGCAGTGGCTGGAGCAAAACAGCCCAGTCATACATTTTCAATAAAGTTCCTAGCTATCCATAAGCAAGTAAGATGACATTCACTTATAAGATCCTTGCGGCTCGGTTTGAGTTGTCTTAACTCATCTTCAAGATCTTATTTTACCTACCCTACATACAGACCCTCCCGATGAAGAAGAAAAAAGAAGGATAATATATCTGCCACTAGAGATCTTCACGGACAAACAGAACTGTACACAAGGCAACTCAGATCTTCTTGGCCATCTGCTTACGTCTCGCTTTGTGTTGTCCAACTCGCATCCTTGAATTCATACCTCCAGTCTCGCCGAAAACAAAGGGTGTTCCGGTGAAAGCCTCCACAACGACATTTCTGAGTTGAACGCCCTGAATGACACCATCTTCTCCGGTTTTCAACATAACCGCGTTTTCGGGCTTGGATTTTTCTCTTAGTTCCGTAGACAAAGGTGACAATTCTTCAAGACGAGGACTACGTTTCTGGGTAGGAATGATATCACTACCATGAGGAACCTCGCTCCCAAGCTTCACCAAAGCCCCTGCCGACGCTGACACTTTCTCTGGGCAGATTGTGGATCTAGCATCTACCTTCCGCTTTTGATCACCATCCCGGTTGGCAACTGTGAATTTTAGACCAAGGTGACCATCAAGCTGCCGCGAAGCGCCACCACCTTTGGAAAGAAGCTCAATTCCTTCTTTCCAAGATCTAAATGCTCTATCCAAAGCATGCCATTCTGATTCACATCTACAGGTTTCTCCGGCTTCGTTGCTGCGACGGCAACTCTCTTTGACGACATCAAGTTTCGACTCTCGAGGTTGCGCAGTGTGACGAGTTTCCGTAATTACACCATATCTAGACAGGGAATGCAAAACTTTAGCTGATCCCGTGTCGGTCTTTCCTAGACCTTCAGAAACTGGGCTCCAGACGATACGCCATCTCCCATTCGGCAGAAGACACACCTGAGGCATGTTCTCTGGAAGAACCTCCAATATCCTGCACTCCATGACAAAATTCATCACCCACAAAGATTCATCGTTCAGTTTTTGGTCTTAACTAGGAAGAATTCCCTCCTGCACTCCAGGATTTCTTTTACAGTGTGGAGGCAGGTACCACCTAAGGGCGTCCAAGCACAATGAAAACTCTCTCTCTATTAACATGTTTATATCTATGTGAAGGGTCGCGTCCACATAAGCTTACTAGATCTATAAACAGTAGTAACCTAACGGAGGAGCTCAAAATTGGATATGTAATGTTTTTGTCAAGACTGCACGTAAGAATTACATACCTCAGTAACACTCTGTCCACAATTATCTGCGGCCAGGTTGCATCTGAACCGCAAATTGGGCAACACCATGTCGTTTCCATTTTCTGCTTCTTGCGCAGGTGAGTAGCATTGCACCTGGAAGTCTCATCCTTAGCTCGAACCTAAAGTACACATGACAGTCAATGTGAGGACAACAGCCCAATGTATAAGGTATTGCAATCCCTTTCCACCCTTAATCCTTGGCTATGTCGAAGGGGAATTATGAGGTGGACAATAAACTGTACTGATTAGAGATTAAATTTTCTAGCATGAAGAAAGTAGACCCCGCGCCTTCACTGATTGGTGTTTCCCAATAAGTAGTGAAAGGTTGGGAAGAACGAGTAGGATGGGATGAAGACTTAGGCGGAAGAGAGAGGTAGGAATGTTTGAAAGTGAAGAAGGTCTCCCTTGCCCAAGTATTTCTCCCAAAACATGTGGTTCGTTCGGAGCTTCCCAGGTGTCGACCAAGAAACACTTCAGTAGCTCATACACGCGTACAGTTTGTTGGCCCAAAGAAGCAGTATCTCAAAGAAGCAGCAGCATTAGGCTCAGGATCCAGGTTTAGAAAATTTTGAATATTTTCCTGTTCCACATGCGGGCCGAGGTTGTGAATATATTCAAGTCTCATTCCGAAAGTGCTGCATGTCACCAGATTATGCAGTGTGGATTCGTCATATATACCACATTGTGTGCAACCATCGGGGTAGTTCCCTTTGGCTCTACTTGAGGTTAGGCGGGATAACTCCCAACCGATACTTTAACGTCGGCCTTTTGAGTAGGCACTGAAGGCCCCAAAGTTATCCTTTGAAAACCACGGGCTCAGAGTACATCTTCAACAGGAATAAGCAGAAATAGGAGAAATAACGCTCACCTCCAAATATGCTTGAAGGTCAAAACTTGCACGATGACTGCAACTCCGTCCTCGGGCGGGTACCTATTTATCCAGAAAGAGAAACACGTCTCACAATCAGTTACATATCTACGGCTATAAAGCATTCATGCCAGCCACATACACTCGGAAAACATATCTATTCATACGTGAGCTTGAAGATACAGAGAAGAGGACAATCACCATACCTTAACGCGGCTTCCAGAAAGCGGACAGACCAATGACACTGCAGTTCCAACAGACACACAACCTAGAGTGTCAGTTTCAGAAATCAAATGATCCAGCTTTCACAACTGCTCCATTTAAATGTAAAATTCACTTACTTGCGTTCAGGCTAAGAGTAAAAGGCTTCGTTGTTAGCAAACGGTAAAGCTGTCAATTAGTAACAACACACCTAAATCATGAAATCCCAAAACTTACCAATAGTTCCAGAACCTCCAGATACGTCGCCAGAAACTCTGCCTTCTTGACACTTGGACCGAGGTGTGAAAAGCTTCTCTCGTAAAGCACGTTTCACCTACAAACGATTGGTACCACGCGCAACAATCAGGACCCAACAATTGGTTGGCCACACCTTCCCCTAAGTGAACGGAATACAAGTTTCGCATGGTAACGCAACGTGGTACTTCTTGATAACTCGTTAAGCCCAACTACGAGAATTACAAGGAAAACAAAAAAATTACCAGAGCTGGTACGCCTTCGTTCTGCACAAGGGTGTTACTTAATTTTTCATCTCTGGCGTCGCTCTGAGACTGAGGCTTAGGCGCCTCTTCTGATGGAAAACGAGGTGCGTGCAACAGGCCTCCGCCACTCGCTTGCTGTTTTTTTGGTTTTACTCCAGAGCTCTGCAGCAGAAGGTCTACAGATCAGCAATAGTCTAAGAGTCGGCTGGTTCAAAGTGAAGGGTTTGAAGCGAAGTCATTACCTCATGCTTTCCGCTCGAAGTAGCTGACTGCAGTTCTTTTTTTTGGAGCAAGCTCGCAATCTTCAGGCGAAGCTTCCGACATTCATCCATCTTTTCCTCCAAAATCTCCCACTGAAGTGGTGAGAAGCACGCTTGACTTTTCTCCAATGCCTTCAAGAAAATATCTACGCATCTGCATAACTGCAAACGCAAATACAATTGCTGATCAAAATCTCCAATCCCGGTGTCTCGCTAAACGAAAGGCCAAAATCTGAACTATTACAACCAAATTTCAGCTGAAATGGGAGGTACCACTACATCCGCCAACCAAGGTGATAAACAATGTTGTTCGGCGATATATCACAAACCTCTGGATCAGGAGACCGAGTCCAGGACTCGCGAACGAGACTACGACATATTACTGGAAGCACAGCACCACACATGGTGAACAAGAGGTGCTGCAGAGGTCGGGGATGAGGTCTAGCCTTCCTCAGCATCTTGAGTAACCAAGCGACCCATCTGGCAGCCAGCTCTCTGGTACCCGCTTCCCATCTGCCATGGACAGCAAAACTACATGTGCGTGTCACTTACTGAATATAAAGGATATGCCGGTTCAGAAATGAACGTCTCACAATCGTGACAGAGAATACTCTATCCGCTATAATAGATAACTGGGGTAGTAACCATAAGCCCCAAACATGGTGTTTAACAATCGCGACTGCTTGCTACGCTAGCTACTTCACCATAGCTACACTTGAAAGGTGTAAGCTAATCAAGAACCAGAGGGCATCGCATGTAAATATGACTGAAAGACATAGGAGCCCCACATACACGGATCAGTGTAAAGCCTGAAAGTTAGCAGTTTCATGGCCCGTCAACAAAGCTGGAGACTGCTATTTGACTCCGCGGTTCGGCAAAAGTATGGGGACCGTAATGAACTAGTGATAGCATGTGAATGCACACTTGGCTCATGGCTCCTACGAGCTGCTACTATAGAAGTCAAACAGTTACATGTGAGGCTGCCAAGTTCCACAATCAATCGCGTCACGTGATTACACAGAAAACGTAGAATACTTTGGTGAGAACCAGATGAAATATGCTGATATGAAATAAATAATGACATCTCCTTCCCTACATAAGGACAACTGCAAGCATCTACCCGTTCAAGCAATTAGCTTAAGGTGCGTCACAGTCATAGAAAACAGTCCGTGAAATCCAATGCTTGACTTTCGACAATAGCGTCCTCGATGGCATCTGAATTCGAATCTTATTCTGTAGAGATAACGGGTTCTCATCAATGAACATCGCGGAGCACAACCAAAACAACTGATCCAAAACGACTTACTTGTGAAGGATGGCGAGCTGCGCGAGACCAATTTTGAGATTCTGCTCCATGCGATCCCAACGCTCGAAATGACAAGACATTGCTTGGGACCTGGCAGATCCACTGGACTCGTACTCCGCATCTCCATCCTTCCTGCCTTCCCCCACTCTTCTTCTGTGCAATGGTTCTCTTTTGGATGAGCTCCTTTTCTGCTGAGACCTAGCTTGCCTCCTGGTCAAGGGGGTTATGACTTCGTTCAAGGTCGCCAGTTCATCTCCCCAGGCCGCGAAAGGTATCCTTTTCTTCCTGGACGTCCGACTCAGGCTTTCGAATGATCCTCCCAGAAAGCTCTTGCCATGGCTACCAGCGGGAGATGTTTCCTGACTGACCCGTTTACTGCCTGAACTGCCCGACGTTCTTTTGCTACCCCAGAAGATCCATCCCTCCAATTCTCCCTCAAAATAATCGTCCGGGGCAAACCTCCGAGAGCGTTCCTCGGAACCTAGAACTTTTCCTGATCGAGAAACTATGTAGAGCACAGCCCCTTTGTCGTGAGAAGTGGACATGGACACGTAGTCCTATTCCCTCCCCAGTTTCAATATATATAGTTCGCGTCTGCCAACACATCGACTCCTGCTACAGATGCACGAACAACAAAGACCTTATCTTAAGCTTCTTTCTGCTTGATCGCTCTCAGAAACAAAGGCCGACGCATCCTGGCAACCTCTTCCAGACGAGCTCTGTACCGCTTCTCCGCCTGTGTACTAATTTTCAACTGGTGACCTCCCATGGAATACTTCCCAAGCTAGACACCAATCAGGGGAATTCTTTTACGGTCAACTAAGCGCCGGGACGCGAATAATTAAAACGCTTGCTTCCACAAGAAACTAATCGACTTTTCACTGCATCCCCCACCTCAACTCCTCCTCGGGCTGTCCGACGCAATGGTTATCCATCTAAATCAGAACTTCAAAGTATCAATGTATCAGACCTTTCATCATAAAGCTATCGTCCAACCACCTCCTCGCCGGGCCCCTAAATCGCTCTCAATTGCCAGCAAAGTACACAACCCTCGAGAAATCCTCGCAAATGCTTCACCACCATGCTCGTCTCCACAGACCACTAAAAATTCGACCACTCAAACCTCTCCATCGCACCTCCCAGCCACATTCGAGCGAGCTGCAATCACGTCCGCGCTCCGCGTCCTCCTCAGTTCGTCGCTCGCATCAACACAGCGTTGGGTCTTCACGTAGACAAAATCCAGCGAAAGAATGTGCGCCACGAAGGAGTCAGGACATGACAAGTACAACGACGACGGGGTACGACGCAAAAGGAGTGATCAGACTGGAGCCCGAGAGCAGGAGAGCGCCCGAGGTACGCTCAAAACCAGCCATTCTAAAGCGAGCAATCTGCTCGTGGAAGCGCGGAGATGGTCGCTCAACGACACCAACGGAGAAAAGATTTCTTTCAGGAGGAACGACAGCCAGGAGGAGCGTCCTGTTCTTCTCGCGGGCGCTCTGGCACGCCATTGGCTGATCTCGGTGATTGGCTGGTCGCCCTGACTCCGCTAGCCCGCTGGCCTGATGCAAAGCGTCGATATATTCGCCTTTGCGGGATCCGCTCCAACCAACCACGATCCTTTATCCCACGAAGTCCTACAGTTTCCCTTCTTACAATCGGTCCCTCGCAAGAGATGACCGGCCCGTACCATCCTGGCTGACGCCAGCGGCATGTGCCACGTTCCCATCTCTCCACTTTGAATCCGACGACGGCCGTCAACACTGCAGTGGCCTTCTCGACCGGCTGCGACCGGTTCCGCCTCACAAATATCTAGCTCAGCGCGTCAGGCTATCGGATCTTATCTAGTCGGAACCACGCTAGTCGTCTCCTTGTCCTGAATTCAATTTCCGGTCTTCGGCAGAACACTACATTAATGTTCGAGGCCTGTGACCTTGGAGGCCCGCCCGGCCTACGCTATTGCCTTGTAACTTAAAGGACCCGCTACCAATAGCCCGACTTGTGGAAAGATGTACGGTACCTACCAGCCTTACTAGAGTTAGCTGCTGTGGTTTGCGACTCTTGCCCTCCATCCCGCAGTCAAAATTATTCCTGTTTTCCAACCCGTGAAACCTATTTTGGGCATGGTTGAGAATTCCATGTGATTAAACATTTAGGTTTCAAGCATTCCTCCTCTCTTATCAAGGCTGGTTAATTCGTTTATATTGTACTTCTATATATGTTCTTTGTATCTTTCTCTATTCTGTATATTCTCATTTCCATGTAGGCATGACATTACAAAAAAAGTGAGACTCATGCAATAACAAATGCAATTAAAGGCCTTCGACAGCTTTACAAAACAACAAAGCCCAAGGCAACCCCGCCCGAGCGCGAAACGAAATGGACAGAGCTAATCTCTCTTCCTTTCTTATCAGGAGAAAGTCAATCTTTCGCCATCTCTAAGTACGCTGTAATCTCCTATGCATGCATGCAAGTCATTAGTACGGGTGACTATTAAGGGTCAGAACAAGCATTACCAATCAAAGATTTCTTACTCTAAATATGATAGAATACGCACGTGGTAAGACTATAGAAATATGTTGTCTAAAGTATTGTGAACAAAATATGCATGAATTTCAGAATTAAGTCAATATCAAAGGTATTATAAAATTTCGGAACATAATCCTAAACTATGGCACACCACTTTCAATGTTCAATCTTAATAATTATGACCGCATGTATTTCATATAGAAATAATGTTTCACTATTCATTCATTCATTCGTCGTGCGTGCTATTCTAGACCAGACTACCTTAGGACATGATGAATGGCTTTGTGTTTTGCTCACCGCTCATAAAAGCAGGACAGAGTATAATAACAAAAGGGATGGGAATACCCTTACACTGGGAAATAGGTAATACAGAACCTAAGATATCTGAACTATCTATCAAAAAGTTTACAAATAACAGAGTATCCAAAGAAGCATCACCTGGTGTCGAAGTTGAACATCGCTGAGACTGGAATTCGTAGGCAGACAATGTTTATTGAAGCAGGGTTAAAACATGTGCGTTACAAGAGAGATGGGAAGCAGTGGCCTGTAGGAGATCAGCTTGCAACGGTTCCATCCGGACACATGCTGAAGATGCCACCGGCCTACAGCGGTACAGCATGTTACCCCGGCCCGTCACCGGTAAAAGTATCCTGACGTGCGAGTCGACATAACTACCACGGTCCTAGACTTGCCAGATCTCGATAAGCACCGCGTACTCGACGGCTATCGCGACGGTCTAACTGCGCAGTCCACATGAAAAGCGCACACGACCGTCGGAGCCCATATGCAGAAAGGCGTATCTAAGGACCGGAAGCAGCTCCGGTTAGGGCAGAGAGAATGGGAAAGAGCGAAATCGGTGGTGTTGGCGGTCCGGAAGGAAATCCGACAGTCCGACAGGGTACGGTAGAATGGGAGGCCGTCATGCAAGCCCATCTCCCACGTGTGTGGGATATTTACTCCTATTGCTGCTGAACGGTGCGGAAGTTTTTCTTCATCTTTTTCATTCTCAGTCTTTTTACAATTTTTTACACTGTCTCTTGATTCGCAGCAACCTCAAGTTTTATATTGGTCTTCGTCAGCTCGGATAGTGTGCCTTGCTTTGATTTGTCGAAGCAGGCTGGATAAAAACTCAGACAGGAAAAACTCCTTGTTTGTGATTTGGAGTACTCGACTTTTTCTTTTTTTTTTCCTTGAAAGAGTTACTGTCTTTTCGAGAATTCCTGTCCTGTCAATCTGAGCCTCGGCAGCATCCCAGATCATCCAGATAAGGGGCAAAAGATAAAACACAAGAATGGGACGTATTTCATAGAAATCGGGAAAGGAAATTTCCAATTAAATCATTACATTTAGATCTCTTCTATTGAATGAAGCACGTGAGGTAAATCACTTCTGATTCGCTTGATGCGTGATTTCGTATGTAAATGTAGATTAGTGAACAGAAATTCAACTTCTTAACTTTGAAAAGTCACGGATTGTTCCACATGCAGGTTAAATACCGTATCACTTTTTCATATTTCCCCCTCGTTCAACCACATCCACTCATCACGTTCAATGAATTTTGCATTCAGACTTTATAAGGTTTCAACACTAGATGTTGAGGACGCTGAGAAGGCATATAAACACGTCCGAGATCAAGTTGAAAACATAATCAAATACCATGTAAGGGAGTTCAATCTGTTCTGGAAGTTTGTTACATATTTTTCACAATAACGATTTTGAAAAATAGTATTGCTTTTCAAACAAAGCATTGGTCGTCACATTTATTCCATTATCAAATATAAATTATTTTTTCATTTACATGTTAAAATTATTAAGTCTCTAATAAAATTTTTAAATTACATTTTTTTTAGTTTCTTGTATGGATAAGTTTTTTAATTATATGTAAAAAAATTTGATAAATATAAAAAATAATAATAAATTCAATGAAATAAATTATATTTTTTAAATATCATATCATGTATTTATTTTTTGATATAAATTATTTTGCAGAAAATATATAAATATAAAAATCAAATTGCAATTTCAATCATAATTATAATAAATAATTGATTGTAAAATTTTAAAATTATTTATGTATTTAAATAATTTAAAATGATGATTTTTCTTCACAATAAATTTTTAATAAAAATAAAAATACAATTATTTTAAAATAAAATCATATTTTATATGATATGATTGCGAATTTTTTATATTATTTAAATTATAAAATTAATATTTGCTTAAAACATGTATCAATCGATTTTTAAAATTTTAGGGTATTTTTTTATTATTGAATTTAGAATATAAATTATATTTTATAAAAAGAATTTGAAATTTTGTATATTATTTGGAAAATATTTTTATGTCAAATATTTTTAAAAAAATTTTAAGTTGGTTTTGAAAAGGATACATTGAATAAATTTCATGATCAGTAAAATGATATTTGATGAAAAAATATAATCTTGATAAAACTTAAAATGTAATAAATATTTTAATCAAATATTCTAATGATTTGAATTTAGGATAATATTTTTCTAATTCAATTTATGTTATATTTATGATGTATGTATATAATATAATTTTTTTTTTTAATTATATATTTTTTATTAGATTATAGGTTAAAAAAATATTGAAAATCTTATTTGAATCTATGTGATTCAACATCTAACATTTATGATGTTGGATGTACATAATATTTTACAAAATTTTATGAAGAATAAATTTTTATCACAATTTAAACTAATGGATAAGCAACATATATTTTAATTTTATGAGTCATGTGTAAGTTGAGCAGAATTGATTAAGAAAATCTTAAATTTCATAAATTATTTTAAAAACCTTAAATTCAATAATTTTTCTGATAATTACTTTTCTCATATTTTAAAAATATGATATATATATATATGAACTAGGATTGTATAATATATGTTAACAAAAGTTAGAGTATGTTAAAGACTATAAATATGAAGATCTAATCATGTATTGGAAGATGTTAGCATGGTACAAAAGTACGATAATTTTTTTAGCAAAGTAAGTATGTAGTTGGTGTCATGACATATGTTAAAATCAAATTTACTTTTATGTATGACAAGATTATTGAATTTTTTTTCTACTTAGACCTCAAATATTATGGACCAAACATACAAATTAAAAAATGTTTGATTTAGTTACTTTTTTTTATCATAGCTACTTGAACTAAAAATTCTTACTACTAAGTAATATATTTTCAATATTGATTATAAGTCCAATCAATTGATTTTTTATCCAACATGTCCCTGTCCTTCATGTTCATCTACATGTTTTTTTTCTCTACATGAATGTGAACTTTCATCATTGTTAGTGATATAGTTTTTTCAGCAAAATTGTAAATCTATTATTTTATTTTGTTAATTTTCCACCAATCAACATAAAATTTGTGAACATTGAATTCCTTCAATTAATTATAATCATTAATAAAAGACTTGATGTCATTCATGATGAGAGACATGAGATCATTGGTGTATTATATAAGATGAAACAATTTCTATGCATTTCATCTTTCCTCATTTTGATTGAATAAAGATGTTTCAACTCTATGTTTCTTCATTTCAACTTATTTTGGTTTGAAAATTGTGATGGTGAACTGTTCCCAAACTCCTAGCATGTCTATAAGTGTCATCATGTTATAAAATTTAAAAGTAGTTGTTTTCCTTGAGAAGGTTGAATCACATTATATAGGAATCCATGTTGGAACAAGTTGGACTAAGAAGATTAGAATTAGTAAATCAAGATGACTAGAATTACATTTGCTACATATGTCCAATTTATGGGCTTAAATAACCTAAAACAAAAACAAAACGATTGAGCGAAAAATATGTTGATATTTAAAATTCAAAATATTGTATTTAATGCATGTTGAGCTAAGCATTCTTGTTATTATGAAAAAGCTATTCCGGCCTCTCAAAAGTTATTTACTTCTATCTAAACTCTAAAAGTCATTAACAAAATATACTAATTGACATATGTCTAGTAAATAAACTTGTCAATTCTAATGTGGTTACATGAACCTACTTTCCATGTTATTTTATAATTATAAGCTAAATAGTCAAGGTGTTATTCTTTTGTGTTCAAAATTAAGTATTCGGATTAAGTCTATGTTACGAGTGTTGACATCAACTCTTATCCACTTCATTCTTTCTTACATGCTGCTGAAGATAGTATTTCAGTTTTGGCTAGAGAGGACAAACTTGCTTTTGAAAGATGTAGCACTACGGAGCAACAAAATTACGTACATCTCTTATGGAGTTGCACCATGCAATATCTTTTATATCCATTTTGCGGCACCACAATAATCTTATAAGTATGAAAGTATGCATTCGATCTTATTTAGACAAAGTAGAATGGCTATGGTCGATTGCTAGATCAACATTCATTATAGTGAGGATTTCAATTTGGTTTGATTTGTCTTAACAAAGCATATGAGAAGGGTATATTTATCAAGGAAAAACAGTTGATGATGATGATGACTCTTTGCTTAATCAAGTAGTTATCACTCTTTACTCTCTCACTCCATGGATAACAATCATCAACAATTGTCATAACATATTTGCATTTATTGTATAAAAATCATGTAGAAAACACATAAAAAAAGATTTTTGAGATTCTATTATGCTTAAACCTTTATAATCTCAAAGGGATTTGATAATATAAGGGACAAAAGGAGTTGACTTAAAAATTCCTAACATCAGAAGAAAAGAAAAGTGAGCATTTTATATCTCAAAGTTACAAAAACATCTAAAGAAAAATAGGGACTTTCTATGAGAATTTCAACAATTAGGAGATATTAGTGGAGAACTTTTGAAAAGAAGAGAGAGTTTGGGCAAAATTTTGTATTTTTGAGATCTATATGAATTGGTTATGGGGTCCTAAAGTTTACAAGTGGGAGAGTGAATTGGAAAGAACACATGTACCATCATATTCAAAAGATTGACTTGTTCAATAAAATTATTCATTGAACTAGTCAATCTTGTAATAACTAGTTAATTATTCCAAGATGAGAGATGTCTTCACTAACATCTCTCATCTTGGAAGTCATTCCATAGTCATTGACTTCAATGTTACAAGAGGAGACAGACTGAATGGTTTCATACAACTCGTTAGCAGGATTCATATGAATGACTTCCTACAACTCGTTAGCAAGATTCATATAACAGTACGAAGATTGGTACACATACAAAGGTTGGTACATATGAAGTTGAACTTTTATATAGAGTTTGCTAAATATGACATTATCTTGAAGAATTTCATAAGAATTTATCAATGGATGAAAACATATTATACTTAAGAGATGTCAAGATAACAAGTATTTAAAAACTGTAACAACGTTACAAGGACCTTATTTTGCAAACAGAAATTTCATTGATTTGGCTAAAATTTGTTACACCATTTGTTTTTAAGTGAAGGAGTTATTGTGTCAAGTTTCATGAAGATTCAAGCAGTGGGAGTGAATTTACAACATATAGTATTTATCCGCATGATGCAAAAGTGATGACAATAGTAGTTTTTAAACACAAAGCATTTCACAATCCTTCACGGCTCAGATAATGGAAAAACTTTATGAATAACAATAATTATTTAAAATCTATAAATGAGTGGAATTGTAATGTATTATATCAAACCAATGTAAAATTAAAACCAATTAAGTGAAATCAAGATTGATGATTGAAGATAGTTTTATAACCAAGTTTGAATAGTTGTAACTTTTGATCAAAAAATTGAACCATTATAAAAAAGTGGAAAAAATACTTTTAATAATATTATTTGTAAGTAAGAAGAGTATTGTATCAATCTTATTTATAGATTAGCTTTTGAGCGATGTGAAAGCTTGTTGAAATCTGTTTGATAGTAATCAATGAGATTCTTTGGAGCTACTTTATTTATCTAATAAATCATTTTGCCATGATTTATTGGTTTAGATTTCACAATATTGATGTAGAGGATGATTATTGATGGTAGAAAGTGTCATCTTGGTAATCAATTTGATATGTTTTGTGTGGTAGGTGACAATGCAAAAAAACAAAAATCCTAAATAAATTAGGATATGGACTCTTTAGAGATATTCAAACTTGAAATTTACAAAAATTACTTTTTAAAATTTGAACATGAAGAAAATCTTGCATAAACTGTCTTTTTTTTCAACAACCATTTCTCATCAAAATAATTTTTTTAGAGAAAATCCATTTAAGAGGTTTTTACAGGAAAATTGAGGTTCATCTCCTTCTTACTTGAATGAGATGAACCTCAATCAGATCTCTCCTTGTAGTTTTAATTTGTTATGTGAAATCGTGATAGTTTCTAGAGCTAAATCTATTTATCGAGATTTGCTTATGAGAAGCTTTGAACAAGTGTTGTATAGAAAAATATTAGCATTAGATATGCCTTTTGTAGCTCCTTTTATTATTTAAAGGAATAAGATTGCAGTGATAATCTTCTTTTGATTTCGTTTGGTTACATCATAGTCAAAATGTTCACCCTTTCTCGACCAAAAAAATTCTTACCATTATATCGTCACATTCAAATATATACCTCTCGGTAGCTTTCACTAGTGTTTTGCTTGAACTCCTATAAGACTAATGCTTGAACACATGTATGGTTATCTCCCCTCAACTTTCAAATATTTTAGATTAGATGAAAGGTTGAAATATTTGTTCAACTCTTTCAAATTTTAAATGTGGGAGCTATGACCAGGAGCGAAGGTGAATTTTTCCCACTAAATACTGTATCATTAGTTCAATCTCCTCAAATCTCAAATTTTGTAAGCTATTCATGCCAAAACTCATGATACTTATATAATTATCATCGTGTCCTTTACATGTTTGGAATAATGTGTGGATGCATCACGAGCATGATATTTGTTTGGATTCCATGAGATATTGACACATGATACTTTTAGAAAATTTTTTTTTGCATGACATGATTAATATTTTGATTTAACCATGACACAAGAGAGTGATCACATTGTGTGAAAGAACGATGATACAATCTTGACTCAAGTACCGTTGTTCCAGCCAATCTATAATTTTCAATGAGAAATAAGATTTTGGATGCAAATTTGATGGTCACAAAAAGACTTAGTTCATGATGGTATAAAATATCTAGCTAGAGTGACTGTGGAGATTAACGCTATTGCTAAGATCTGGATTATTGTGATTTACATGAAGGTCACAATTTTATTTTTTTTTGGTTTAGAGGTGCAAGGAGGGTCATGACATGGATTTTTATATTTTGATATAAATAAATATATATATAAAAATATATAATCACAATAATAGATAAGAAGCACACGTATCCATGTATTCATTATTTTAGGACTGGAGTTAGTATATCATTACCTGGATCATTAGCCTGGTTATTGTAAAAAAAATTGCTTGGATAGAAAATGACTGGTTAGTTTTCTCTACTATCATTGAACGCTTGATTTATATTCAGGAGATTAGATGTGAGTTAATGATTAGCTCTCTGTATTTTTCTTCTAAGGGGCGCTACTTTTTGTTTGGCCTATTTATTGTACCCTTGACTGATGACTTTTCCATCGCGTTAGTTGTTTCATGTGTCTCGGAGTTATAAACAACAAAATAAAATGAAATCAGAGAACAGCTTTTCCATTTTGCTATTTTTTCAAGTGTTTTTGTAACAATCATCATTTGCAAGAGGATGGTGTCTTTTTTTTAAAAAGTTTTCTTTAATTCTTTTAATAAGACTCCACAAGCACGCAAAGTACTCTCATAAAGATGCAATTTTAATGACAGAAATATATTCATATGAGTCAAAGTCTACATTTCAGTAAAATTTGGATGGAATTTCATCACGTTCATGCATGTGCCAGGTGTTCAGGAGCTAAAAGGTCTGTCACTTGTATTTTTCCAAAAGACCTCATTATTGCACGTTGTCAACCTTGGCCTCGGCCTCAGCAGAAAGGACAGTCCGATCACCTTGGGACTGGATAGGGATCTACTCGCCGAAAAAGATAATGCATTGTGAAGAAGCCAAAACGAAGTATGACAAGACTGAAATTCTATCCCCAACTCTGAAACATCTCGAGGATGACAGACTATGCAACTGCTATCAATAGTCTTGCCTTTGGTGGTAGAAGAATGCCGAGCATCGAATTGAGTCTCCATGTTTTTTGTTTCGCGCACACTGTGATATCATGCTTCTACGAGACTATTTCACGCACGTCAGTCAGCCAACTACGATTATGACGAAATTTAGGAATTTTTGTTACACGAATCTTGATGTCAGATTCCCAGAAGCTGAGGTTAAGTTGTGCTGGACCGTTTCTCTCGACAACTATATCGTTCTGCACAGTCGCTTTGGTCGGCTCTGGAGCGGGCACACATCAAATGTTCCATCAAGACTAAATCAAAGAAAAGTTCAGCACATGCAGAAAAGTATATTTTATTCGAAACTCGTGATTTTCTCCTTTAGAACTCCTTAGAGTTAATCACTGTCCGCAACAGGGAGGTCAGCTACATAAACGACAATGTCTTTCCATTGTGGCAACTTGACGCTGTGTATCGTCTTTAGTTATATATTACTGAATAGAATTCTGAATCTGCCTGGGTCCAAAATCTCTTCAAATTATCAGCCGGTACTTCCCTTCGTAATCAGCTGGAAGTCTTCTAGTGATTGAAATCAGATTGCCCAGGAGTTAGTCTCATGGAAGATCTGTTCTATATTATTATTTTTTACTTTCAAAGGGCTACGAACTCTCGCTTGTAACAATCTCGGTGTGTGTGGATGCGTGGGTTGACCCACGAAGTGAACTGACAGCTTCTATCTCAGATGAGTAGAGCACGGTGTAAATTTGATTAAGCATTGCAGCTAGGAAAAAGATACAGCGAGTCAAACATGATCTTTGAAAGTCCCATTTTACAAAATATATATCATGATCAATTCAACTTCTTCATACTGCTCATTTCGGGAGAGCTAATCGTCATTGTCAAAGTTCGATTTGAAATTTTAACTTAATTCTGGTTGAGGTTTCCTTCAACGAAAGCCGAAAAATACTTCATGGCTGCCAGAATTGCTAAAAAATACACATTACCAAGAGTCCAGAAGGAATCAGATCCTACAGACTTATTCAAGAATGATGCTTATCTCGAAGACTGGTTGGCTCTGGAAGAATTACAAAGTTTGCATTCGGGTCTGGTTCACGATGCTGATTAGAACTCCTGATGCATAGGTGCCTTCCAATTGTGTTGGAGAATCACCATCAAATACGAAATCTCATGATCATCCTCGTTACCTGCTGTTTGATCAAAGAAAGGTGTCCAGATGTCATTGATCGCATGCATATCTGCCACAAACGATTTTCAAGATATCTCGCAGCCTGACTCAATAGATATCGATGTTTATTCTTACAAGAAGTTACTCATACATTTAGCCATATTGCATATCCTCTATATTCTCCACAATTCCTATAACACAAGGCAGTTCTCGGGTGCCAGCACATGTGCTCTTTATTCCAGAGGAATAAAACACTTTCGTGCGCTTTCAATAAATATTCGTGCACACTTTGACGGTATGATCCATGTGTAAAGCGCTTTACAATTATGTTGGTTTGCTGCACTCCCTAGAAATTTCAAGTGAGTACTTGCAGTTTCAGTACTTTAGTGGTAGGTTTCAGTCCGTAAAAGAATGAAAGTATACTTTCGTAAGAAACGGTGCACAGATTCGAGCTGTGAATCATTTGGAACTTGCCATGAACCTGACCACCTTGTATGAGCTGAAAGCGACAAATCGATTCACAACATCGATTGCACAACATTGTCACAATCGCATCACAACAAAGGTTATTGTGATGCTCCAGATGACATCGTTGGACACTGTCAGAAGTGCATTCTTGGACTAGCTGAAAAGCTTCTACATTAACACCAGACCTACGAGGTACGAGCACTGTATGGGACATTGAGCCCACAAATCTCTCTCTCTCTCTCTCTCTCTATGGACGAATAATGATTGGAAGTGCTCCTACCGACTAGAATCACTTGTTTCTAGTTGTTCTCCTGTACTAGCCAGTTTTGACTTCGCTTGCAAATGAATAGAAGAGACCACTAGTAACTCAATCCACTAACAATAAAAAACTGCTTGGTTTGATGAAAGCACAGTCTTTCCTCCAGCCGTATGGATCGACAGTGAGGATGCTGCCCATCTTGATAATGGCCACACCAAACTCAAACAAGAAAGATGTGGGATCTCGAACTGCTTTAATGGCATATTCGACGCCCAAAGGATCACTCAGGATGGCAACATCGGACTCCATAAGCCCTCTGTGGGTTAGAATATCCAAGTAGTAAGTGGAGTCAAAAGTGCCGTTGGTGGTGTCCAAAGCCATGAAATCCAGAAATGCGTCTGGAGGGCATTGAGTCTTGAGAAATCTGGCAAATGCTGGATCCATGGATGAATCTGTGATATTCAAGCCCTGAAAGTCGTACAGACGCTCATGGAAAGCTCCCCAGTGAAGTCGTCCGATGGAGTATCCACCTGCGGACAGCACCAACAGAATCTTAGAGGCCATGAACGTTGTCAAATACAGTTCACGGATTGAAATATTTCATATGAACTTCCTTCAATCATCATATATCAATGACTCGTGCAGAGCCATCATGAAATCGGAACAGATGATGGGCGCCGTACCTCAAAGGATGATCATGTCTTTGGTATCGAGTCCGACTTTGGCCAAGGTTTGGATAAACTTGGTGAAATTATCTCTCTGTTAAGGTAGGCTGCCGTTGACTTCATATGCAATGGAGGCAGCCCCATCGACCCGCCCCAGAAATACTGGCCAGCTCATGCCACCAACCTTTAAATATGAGCTATTGAAAGAGCAATATTGGCAATTCTTCTCAATAAATAGAGTACATAAAATTAGGTTTCGAATTCTTTTGTATATTATTTCTTCTTAGTCACTCTATTTGCATATATTTACCTTTTGAAAATCAGTGTGTGAATGTGATCCATATCGATTCTAGATGATGTCTCTACCACACTAGGTAATATGGACTCTCTTGCACTTGCCATAGCTTGCCCACACTCAATCTAATCCTCATGTAGATTTTGAGCAATGCCCTTGAGTTAACATTTCACACCTTGAACCAAACTCTAATTCCGGTAGATCTTTATCACCACCCCCACATCTCAAGAATCCAATAGCTCACAAATGTAATCAGTACATGAGGCAAGATGTATTCTCTAATGTGATTGTTTGACTCAATGAACTTCAATATATACAACTTTGAGAATGTACACACAAATTTGAAACCCTAAATCATAATGGCTAGTGACTCATCGGACACAAAGCTAACACTAAAAAATAATCCTAAAGTAAATTATTATTTAGTTTCTGTAACTAACCATCAATCCAATTTACATTTTACAGCTATGGTCTGACTCTAAGATATGTATGAAAAGTACATATCTAACTTTCTCCTCAAACAAGTGTCGCATGGACAGTTCCTCCTCCTTAGAATGAAGATTCATTACCATTTTCACTTTGTATATATCTCAACATCTTCTTCATGCTCTTAAATAGATAACCCTCATAACTCATATCAGAACTACACTCCAAGTATAACTAGTATATCTCACTTTTTCATTATTACTCTCAACACTCATGTTGCTGAAATCACTCTTTTCATCATACGAAGAAACTTCCTAAACCACGTTCGCTTTCTCCTTCTTCTTCATTACTCTCTTGTGCTCATGAGGTTTGTGATTAGTCTTGGAAGTAGTAGTACCGATTCTCTTTTTTCACTCACGTGCATCACTTCCAAGATCTGAGTACTCATTGTGAATGAATGGGATTAGTGTGGGCTCTGTATTGCAGTTCTGGACAGCACAAGCTAACGTTTATAATATATATATACATTTTTACTTTTCCTGGGATTATGGAAAGGTTACACTTACCCGGACGAAGGAATCATGAAAGTGTAAACGCATAAGAGATGCAGCCAACCCTCGATTAGCTTCAACAAATGCATCCACCTTCTTCTGAACGATGGATGCTGCTTGAGGACAAGTTGAATCGTAGAAATCAGTTGTCACCTGCAATTGGGCGGTGGACACAGTTTCTGTTATTCCTATCACCAGCACTGCGGTGAGGATCCATTTTGGTGAACTTGATGCCATTGTGTACACCACCAATACCTGTCAGAACTCTTTTGTTCTATTTTGTAAGGAACTCAGACCCAGCCTAAGGTGGCAAAATTGGGATTCGAATCGAACCCGGTCTACCTTCTGCATACAATTCAAGTCCACATGAATCTGACAATAAAAGACAAGCGAGCCTAAGCTTCAAAGCACATGATGGAGTTTCTAGGCTAGATATTTTTCTAAAATGATAAGCAGTAGTTCAGTTGATACATCTTAGAGGAAGCAGATGTTAAACTTACTTGCCAGGGTTGAGGTTGAAGCTCAGTGCTGAGCTTCTGCAAGTTGCTTAACATCATGTCCATCAGCTCCATTTATACTTCACAATTCATAAGACGTTAAATTATTAAAACAGTGGCTCTAGTTTCATACATAGGGTCCTCAGGAATCTAGATATGAATTTGATGTACATTAATTTACGAACGATAAATTTGAAATCCTCCTGAACAAGGATACATATGCGATCATGAGGATCGTGTCAGGATCCTTCTCCAGAGGGAAGGCATAGCTTCCGGAGCTTTATTGAACCATATTTTGAAACAAGTTCATGTTAAACATGAAAATTGTTGCACAGTTGATTTTGATCCAGCAAGACTACATCATGCTTTTCTTGTGCGTTACTCTTGTGAAAAGGTGGGATTCCAAGTCTTCAGGAGTTTATCCTAGTCTCATGGGGAGCACTTATTAGAGCTGCTTCCCTGCAATTGGTTTCAGCTGTCTTGGACTTGAGTGGTCATTTGAAGTAAAGGTCTATCATAGTGGTGGATAAGAAAGAATGTACTAAGATTGCTTAAGGCTTTTACGCCACCTTCTTCATTGGGACGAAGAAACTACAGCTTTATACGCTCATCGTCTACGGATAAACTTACACGGTCCATGATCTGTCTGATCTACTCAGTAGTTGTATTGCCATATATAAGGACGAGTGGTGCGTGTAACTAACTTTTCAATGACACATGTCCGAGGGACTTCTTCAAACACCTGTCAAAGAGACATCCATGAGATGGGTCTTATGGTCTAATACCGGAATGTGAAAGCTTATTCAGTAGGCCTATTGATTCAGAGTCAGACATAGCCTAGAGTAATCCGTTGGAAGTAAAGATTTCTGATAAAATCGTGCGACAGGTCAGAAGTAATGCATAACACACAACTCAACTCAACTCAATATGAATATGACTTCCGAGTTCACACAAATTCGGCTTGAGAGTGAACTGAGCTTTCTAGAAGGACGGGAAGCTTAATTTGTGGACCGCAGTTTGGATACACTCCGTTGTTTTTATCAATCAAAACCTTCACATTTGAGAGTTGTTTTCCCTTGAGATCAACGCGGTAGACAAAGAACAATTGACAGAAAACGTTGTTCCAAGGTCGTGAAAACCAGTAAAGTTCAACTTGCACATATTATGTGAATCAACGATCAGTGAATAAGTTTCAGAGTGCCCGGACATGCGTTGATCCATTGTCTGCGGTATTCTTTTTTAATTTAGTGATTCACAAAGTATGAGATTACTGTACTGATATTCACAAGACCTGCGAGCTTGATTATAGTTCACCACTTTGAGTAGCCCCATTACCTGTACTTATGAGACCCTCCTGCTTTTGGAAGCTGTCCGAGCTGATGCAGATACAAGAAAACTAAATCAACGCTTGGAACAATTTTTTTAGTAATAAGAGAAGGGGAAAATCAGAAAGAGAATCTGTAGGGACTCATGCGGAGAGCAAAGTCAATGTCCCTTGTCGATATTATGGGGACAATATCAAGCAACACGCTTGGCTTTACAACACGGACTTGCCTAGCCAAAAGATATGATGTCTTTACGCGATCGAACTCGCTTAAGGTAAAGAGATTTGAAGAATGTACTCCACGTTTTAGACTCTGTAGGACCCGATTAACTGTACATGCAATATCTTTCATGTTTGAAACCAGCTAAAAAAATTTGGTGAGTCACAGGTGCCGACCTTTACTGCACATCTTGCCAGATCTCGAGGCAAAGAATTTGCAACACTTAGAGAAGGAATATGCAGCTAAGAAGCTGCTCTTTTTTGGGAACGATATCACAATAACCTGAATAGAAAATGTAACACGGCTGCAGTAAATGATAGTTTTAATAAAAATCTAGAGGTTGTTCCGTAATGAACTGAACAGATCCTGGAGCCATATGATTGTAGCCTCAAAGTCTGCGTAGCCAACTTAAAAGATGAAAGTTCAAATCAACGGTCAAGTTCTTAAAAAAGAACATCTTTATCGTATCAAGAGAAAAGCTAGAAGTGTTCCTCAACATGCATGATTAACCCGCCCACTCTAAACAAAACCTGTGAACATGGAGATCCTATATAGCGACCAAATGCATCAGGAAGTCTCGCACGTAAATAGGTTATATATGCATGTGAGTGGATGTGCTACAGGACCAAGCCGTAGTGCTATGATGAAAGTTCTCTGTTGACTGGAGATTGCGAAACTCACCTCCAAACGTGTAATGGTGCTCAAAGAAAACAACTCGATCTTGATAGTATGTTGGTCGATGAAGGAGCAGTCTTCTCACAAGGCGGAAGTGTCAACTTTGAGGAAGTTGCCGAATTCGATCATTGTCATTCTGATCGGAATTGATCATAAACCGGAAATTTTAATGATCTATAAGGATATATTTATGCCCAAAATGATCTCAAAAAATAGCCATATTCGACCCCAGATTAGATCAGAAGACCCAGGTAACCAGCGGCATCAGAAGTGCGATTTGTTCATCAAGAGATCTGAAACCGAAAAGCTGATGAGGTACTGAGCTTTGACGAAGTCGTGGAATGCGGGATTCAGAGATTAATCAGTTAGATTCAGGCCTTTGTAAGAACTCTCTGAAGATAGAAGTCCGAGAATTGTACCGTAAAGTCTCAATCGAAATCTTTAGAAGATTTCAAGGTAGATTTGGCTACCAGCAACTCCACAATTTCATCACGTACAGCCACCACACTTCTAGCACTTTTCTGAACGGAGTATTATTTCGTTAGTATGAAACATGTGAACTGTGAAACATCTTCATCAGATTCTGAGACCTCATAAACACTCACCTTAATTAGCAATGTCTCCTCGTGCAGCCAAAGCCATGATATCTGCACACGATAGCACACCTGGCCACGCAAACTTAAGATCCATCTGATTTCATCAATCTGCTCCAAATCCTCTCAAATATCCCTTGTTAAGAAGTGTATGTCTTTCAGCCAGCACATAGTCGGTGGTGGTCAGAAGCACGGTGCCATCACAATCCTGCAGGACTGTGAGACATCAGGAATTCGAGTTACAGATATCTCTCCGTATTTCCATGCATCACATACATGCTTAGGACTATAAAATTCACCTCCCTTCGTCTTTCAAGCAAAAGATGGAGTAGAATATGGAGTCCATACACACAAAATATGGTGGTTGATTGGTGCTGTGCATGTGCAATATCACTGCTGATCCACCAGAGACTGAAAAGTAACGGAACATCGGATCGTCAAAATGTGTACACCACAGAATTAGCGTACACAGGCACCTACGAGTCGTAAGAACTCAGTGACACATTGGTATATAAAGTATACATTTTTTCAAGTACTGTGTGGAGCAACACCATTGATTCATACGGCTTGCAATGAGACATTTTGCGACAAGAGTGGTTCTAATCTTCATTAAGAAAAGAACACCAAGTTGATTCCGGAGTTCATCTCTTCCTCAATCTTTGGGCTTCATGTTAACTATATCTTCGTTAAGTTGGTTCCTGATCTGATGAACTTCTCGTGTTGTAATCTGCAAGAGACATTCTTCATGCAGAGGCTACTGAGGGCTGCAAATGGTCCAATGTTTGTTCGAAATAAAAGATATTTGTGTTCATGACATTTATTAGTTCATGATACTGATAAGTGGATCAGCCCCTTCCCTTGATATCTAGCATTTGACCATTGTTTCAAGTGAACAGACTTCCTATTTAGCGTATGTTACCAGCTTACAAATAAGTGCTTCACATCTTCATGATAAACACATGTGTGTGATGAGACTGTTCCTTTCAAACATTCGAGATAGGTCCTTTGAGTATCACAGTATCACAATGATTTCTGAATTTTTTTGCTGGTCGATCCTAAATTTGTTATGTCTTAGGGCTTTTGACTGATTTCCCCAGAATATAACATTGTCTTGAATCGTGAGTTTGCAGTGACCTTTCAGTGCATGTTTGCAAGGAGGTTACGTCACGGTGTTGCAGTGAATAGTGGTCGTAAGAACATTCCTACAGCAAGCAGGCAGTACTCAGCACTGTTGATTTCCCCTGTTTCTTCTCCCGAGAACCGATCATTTATAAATCTACTCATCTTCCAGAACTCCAGGATAATGGGCGATTCTTAGAATGTCATTGTTTCGGACCAACAACGTGGACCTTTGAAATCCGCCACCCAAGAGCAGACACTCGGTGGTATCTGCAGAACAATCGAACAGCAATTGCGTAGGTCTGTGGTACTCTGCTTCGGTAATAGGAGTAAGAACCTGCTGGTAAATGCCTAATACAGGAAAGACAGCCATGCAATTGGCGAAGCATTGTCCGCGAAGAGCCGAGATTCGACTTGTTTCAAGTCAGCATAATCTGTGGGATGTCTACGACTTTCAAAGCAAAAGAACTATGTCATTTGCCTCGAGCTATTGATTAGTTGGTGGTATCTCTCGGTCCTGCAAAGGTCCTCGAGTTTTTTGGGGGCTGTGCATCCGATGACTCAGACCAGAGTTTCTGATATTTTCGATAGTTGTGTCCGATCTCCTTCAAGCGGAGTTGTTGTGCCACCCGCCGCACATGTACACCTGCAGGTCCTGGGGAGCCACCTTGCTCTTCGCTCGACTTCTAGCACGATAAATTATAGATTACGCCTTTCTGGGAACCAAAAACAGAACGCTCTGCTTTGCTACCATAGAGAAGTTAGAGAAGGTCCACTGGCCAATGACTTTTACAAGCACTTATACTTAGTTGACGCGGTTTCTTAACCTCGGTATTTAGTATATCGCGAACTGTAGTTTAAGAAAACGAGGCCGCCGCCGTCCTAGTTACACTGAGAATTTGCGAATGTCGTAATTTCCCTCAAGTTCAAATCAATGAAATGCGTTCCTAAGAATCTGGAACTGCGTACAGTAGCTGATATATGAGGTTGTAAAAAAGTACAGTTCGAGCAGTCGTGAACTTTACATGTACTCCTGATAGAAATTTGTGCCTGGAATGCATCAAGCCCGTAAAATCTCTGTCTATATTGGCAGTGAATATTGGAAGAGCTTCTGTCAGAGAGCGGTGGTTCCAGGTATATCAAACCAGCTCTCAGAGCTGTGATGCAGAGCGTTATTCATCATCCGCGATAGAGTAGATCAGATAAACCGTCATACAATTCATCCCCTTGAATGCAAATGGCTGAAACATAAGATAGCAGCGGTGAAGCAATGCAGGTATGCTTTACTTTAAAGCTCCCTGCGTATCTCGCAGAAAGCCAATTGGATGAATAACAACTTTGGAATACGGTTTTTATTATGCTTATACTGATAAGAACATTGGGTCACGGTCGATGCTGGCGTCAGCTGTTTCTTAGGAATCAGGATTATCAGCATTGGCTCCCCTGAGATGTCTGAACTTCATGACCGAGAACCGAGAAGTAGTACATGGGAATTACACGAACCACACCACCTACCTTTTCTACCTGGTTGAGGTTCCGCAACTCGGCTTGGTTCACATATCTCCGTTATTCACTTAATACCGCGGTATTTTGTTACATGTAACCTTGATCCATATCACTCTTTTAACATTTGGATATACATAATTATATATGATACCATTAGTGATAAGATATTGCTATAACACTAAAGTGTGAAAATGTAACATGGAATGAACGTTGTTGTTATGTCTTGTAATCTATTCTAATTAATGTCTATCTTTATTTGGTTACAAGTGACACAATCTTGGATGGAATGATTATACATTCTTTTGGATGGACTACAATGGTGTATAACAAGAAGGTCTTCAAGTAAGAGGTATATATATATGTCACCTACTTTGATACATGTGATATAATGCGCGAAAGCATACTATACTAGATTAAAATGAATATCAATCTTTTTTATATATTATATAATATATAACAAACATTATTCTAAAAGAAACATTAGTTCATGAAATTTATATTTTCAAAATTTGACCCTGATATTTAGATAACTTCCATGCCATAGAACATATTTCCCATGGATGATATTGGGGCTACCCGGATGGTTTCATATCAAATAGGTGCTCAACACGGTATAATAACAAGAAGGACGGGGTAGAACCAAAATGGTAACATGGGGCTAGACCCCAATAGCATCACACTGAGAACTATCTAGGACCCTAATTAATCCCTAATTACTTCAGGGTGTTTTCCCATCTTTTTGGTATATTATTATGTTTCCGAGACCTTGAAGTACTAGGAAAATGGAATGACATTGGATCTCGATTCCTCGCCAGAATGCATTGGCCTGAATGGTTTCCACTGGTCAAATGGACATGGATATGCATGCAACGGCAGAGTTATATCTTCCCGCTCGTGTGAATGTAATGATGACAGATGAAGTATGACTTCTAAGGCATAGAAGTTAGAACCTGCAATCTCGTTCTTGGACTTCAGGTTTTCTCGTGGAGCTTTTGAAAAGCGGAAGCTCGCACCAAACTTCAACGGGTACCGGTAAACAAGTACCTTTGACGAGGAATGTTAAAGAATGAAACTTTTATGTCGTGGTAGTAATGTCACGCGTGCGATCCCATTGCGTGAACACGGGTTATTCTTATTTGACACTAAATTTGACTGCGGACCAATGTTTTTCCAGCTTTATTAAAAAATTAAAACACTAATGGATAATCACAGATCCAAAATAATAGACTTGATAACACTTATTAAAGTTGGAATATTTTTCTTCTCTTTGTACCTTGGCTTTGATCTCACCCTCCTCTCATTCCTTCTAATTGTTTAATTTCCGTATACGTTTTTTCTTAATTCTCTTAGTCATAGTTTAATCTAGTAGGTTCCACGTGATTCAGTTTAGATAAGACTTTACAATTTTTCTCCTCTGGCTTTTTCAATGTAGACAAAATATTCATCTAATATCATGCCCTTTACTCATAAAGCAAAACCTTCATTCCATCTAATCAATGTATTGATTAAATTGAGACCATTCTCACAAGAAGAGTTTGTTGGCATGAACTAAATTGATATTTGCAAGAAATAAAATAAAATATTGAAAACTAGATTTGAGAACTTTCCAAATGCAATTATTATGACAAAGTTTTGAGACAATTAAGATGAAAGAAATAATTCTTTTGCATATATATATTAGAAAATTAAACTTATATAATAATTATATTGTTAATGCATCTTGATAAAAATCAAAATATTAACCTTTTGATGTTATAGACAAAATTATCAATACAAGAAGTGAACTATTGAACCTTGATATTCAAATATTTTTATATCAAATAATACATATAATAGGTGTGATAGTAAAAAATTAAGATTTGAAATATATAACTAAATGTATGTATATAATAATAATAATATAATAAAATATATAAAACAGTATAAAATTGGTAAAATGAAATTAAAAATTATTTTTTAATTCAATAATTAAAATTTTTTATATATAAAATTATAATTTATATTTTTATTAAAAATATATGCAAAATAAATAAATAAAAATTAGTTTTACCTTAAAATCATGAATATATTGTACTGATATGAATATGCATAAAATTGATAAAAAATTAATACTTATTTTGGATAAAATTAATGAAAAAGATATATTTTTATAACATAAATTTAAACTTGATTATATTAGCAATATATGAAATAAATGCATGATGATATGGACATAAAAAAAAATATTAAAAAACTTCAATAATAATATGTTTTTATAAAAATTACCTTGAATTATAAAACATAATATTTTTTATTTGAATGTAAAAAAAAATTATTTTTTTCAAAGAAATGAATTTTATTTAATATTAATTTTTTTTTTAAAAATAATGTTTTACATTACGAAAATTAAATCAAATTATTGAATCCATGATGAGGTTTACATCACTAGAGTGTTGACTCATATCAAAAAAGAGAGGATGTTATTAAAAAAGATATTAAAAAAACATTTGTCTTTTTTAGCAGCATCTTTAGACTACAAGGATCCTTGGAAAGGTATGAAGAAGCATGTGGATGAACTCAAGAGAAACTTGAAGTTCAAGAAAGTTGTTTGTTGATTTTTATTGAGGGTAAAAAAAGACATGAAGTTGAGCCTAGTCAAAAGATTAAAAATAGATGCATTGTAAATACTTACATTCTCCATTATTATGTATAAAACATAGTTATTTATTTATTAAAATCTGTATTTTGATATAGATATTATTGTTAGATATAGTCCAAATTCTTCTTCTTTATTTCTAGTGAAAATTTGGGTTACTATTATGCAAAACATGCTTACATGTCATGTGCTTATTCAATAATATGATGAAACACGAAAAAATCAAAAAGTTAAAAAGTCTTTACTGGTCTTTGATGAGCAAACTTATGGTTTTTGAAGTTATCCATGTTCATGTGGGATTGGAAACCAAGACGCAAATATGTAAGAGTATTACTTCGTGAGTTTATGAACGTTACATGTTTTCACGAAATATAATTATATCATATGGCATGAAACTATTGACTCTAAATCATAGAAAGTGATGAGTCGTATTTATTGAAGGAAAAGTCAGTTTATAGCTTGTCTTGTATGCTAGAAATAAACCTGAGAAAGTATAATAACAAAAGGGATGGGAAGATCCCATCAATCATAGAAAGTAATGCGAAACAAATACCTAGATTTATGCAATTACCATGACATGTGAAATATAATTTCATAATAACAAAATCTAATTAATACTGAATCATAGTTGAATATTGAAATGATATATTTAACGATACAATATACATTTCAACAGTCAATGATTGAATGGCCTATCATGGATTTTAGGCATGATCCACGTCCGGATCTCATAATAGATATTATTAGACTTACTTAAAGCTGTAAATGTCATCATCGTGACGTCACCGAGATGTGTAGTCTTCATTTGACCGAATATTCAAGTGCAAAGAGTAAGGCCATATGTTACGCCGTCGTAGAAGTCAACGAATTGATCGAGGTGCCTAAGTTTCCGCGGGGACTTTTCCGTTTATTCTAGCTTCTTTGTCAGTGGATTTGAAGTGTTCCCTCGTCTCTCGTTGTGTGCAAGACTCATGAGCTTTCTTCTAGGATGGATACTTTCTACAATATGTAAACATTTCAATTCGAGAGCACACATTTCTCAAGTTTTGAACACTTAGATTTTCAGAGCTCTCAGCTCTTCAAAATGTACATCAATCACAGAAGATGGATACGAGATTTTCTTCTGTTTGAAAGAAAATTTTGAATCCCACTAGTAGATAGATAAAACCATGAATCTGATATTATTTTCCTGTAGAGGAATGTAAAAGTAGGCTCTTGACTTTGGTCAAGAGCTTCCGTGCTCGGTCAATCACAATCAATTTTTCTTCGATATTCTTTCTTTTTAAAGAAGTGTTCCTCTCCGTTCTGACTGAACGTACACCACAATCATCCATTGACCTTGATAAAAATTAAACACAACTTGGGGCAACCCTTCAGACTGAAAGTACATCACAGTCATCGGTAGTTCCCAAAAACCAAAACATAATTGTAGCTGGAGTGAGTATAAAAGGGTGAGTGCATAGTATGAGTCTGAAGGAAGCGAAGCTGATCTCCTCGCAGACCGAAAGATCTCCAAGTTCACTGTGTGAGATTGAATGACTATGTTCTGAGTGTCGACCCCTGGTGCTACAGCAATAGACAACGAGCTGCGTCACCTGAGAAGGCCGATCTCAAAATCGCTTTGTACTTGCCTGAGCCAAGCAGAGAAGCCCGTACTGTGAGCTAATTTGTGATCCCGATGGAGCTGGAATCGATGAGTAATGGCAAATTACTTAACACGGAGACTGACGAGATCAGAATGATCTTCTCAGCTTACGACTACATCCCATCCCTGGCCCTCAGATCAACCATGCTCTTGGGCATTCCTGACATTTTGGCCATGTCGAAGAGCCCAATGACGGCTGACGACATCGTCAAAAGGCTTCCGTGCAAGAATCCAGCTGCCGCTGCTGGTTATCTGAAGAGGATAATGGAATGCCTGATTCTCCCTGGAGTGTACGGGAGATCACTAGTTTCGACTGCAGATCGCAAGTCTCATGAAGCTGCTTACGAGCTGACTCCTGTATCCAGGCTGTTCGTCAAGGATGATCTTCAGTTCACGTTGCGGCCTATTGCTTTGCTGCACCAGCATCCATACTTGACAGTCAGTACCCATCATCTGCATGAGAGTGTGTTGGAAGATCGAGCGCCGATGGAGATGGCGTTCGGAAAAAGGTTTTACGAGTATCATGCAGAAAATCAGGAAATAAACACTATATTCCAAGATGCCATGAGCTGCCACTCAAAATATTGGATGAAAGTTATTGCGCATGAGTACGATGGGTTTAACCATACGAAGACCTTGGTGGACGTTGGTGGCGGTGAGGGTGAATCTGTCGCAGAGCTGGTTGCAGCTCACCCAAATATCCATGGCATCAACTTTGATCTGCCAGCGGTGATTAAGAATGCTCCTCATATACCAGGTTTGTAGCAGCCCTAAAGCTCCCAATATATATCTTTCACTACTGCTGGACTTCGGTCTTTTCATTTTATTATATATAATTGAAATCATCAGAATCCCTTAACCAATTTGTCTGCTCGTGGCTTGTGTGTTCAGGAGTAGACCATGTAGGTGGTGATTACTTTCGGAGTGTACCTGCTGGTGATACCATCTTCTTGAAGGTGAGCGAGTCCCTCATTCATCCCTGATTTTGTAGAGATCTGCATCATCGAATACTAGATGGAACGGTCGCCTGGTGATCCTTGAGATCTGAATAAGTTAATCTGATGTTTTTTTGTAAGTGTCGTGATTGAATAGATTTTCCATTCGAGATAATAGGAACTCTGAGGAAATGCTTTATTTGAGTAATGATTGCAGTTTAAATCATGTGCAGTGGGTACTCCACAACAATGGGGATGAGGAGTGCTTAAAGATCTTGAAGAGTTGCTACCAAGCTTTACCAGAAGAAGGGGGAAAAGTCGTCATCGGCGAGTATGTGCTCGACCATGACAGCATAGATGTTGATGCCCAATTTGTCAAGACCCTAGATATCATCATGCTGTCTCTTTTTCTGAAAGGTCAGGAGAGATCTTTCAACAGATACAAGGTGTTCTTGACGTCATGTGGTTTTGTTGATTGCAAATTGATAAAGCTTCCTCGTGGTGTTACTCTCATAGAAGCATATAAGTATTAACTGTGAATGCATTTTCAAAGATAGACACCAACAGGTGCAATACACAGCTGGTTGATATCACACTAAGTGAGGAAGATCACAACTTTTCATTGCAAGACGTGATAGGAGCGTTCAGAGCTCTGAATCACTAGCTATAATAGATCTAGAGTCCGAGGTTGTTGAGGGTTAAAGTCAGTGGCTCCCTAACGAAGATGACATTCACTACTGCATGTCAGCATCGTCATATCAAGATCCAAATAATATGTTGGGGGTAAGAGCTTTGTATAGATCCCACGAGGTGGCTCAGACCATGGCACCTGTCACCTCAGTGAGTTCCAGTTTAGTGATATGTACCAATTGTTGCAACGTTATGATATGGTCAAGACATATATAAATAAAAATTCAGTATTGCAAGTGATGAGAATACTATAGACTACCAGACGCTGTATGTTAATGGATGAATGATTTCATTTGCAATGTTTGTTTATTTTTTCAATTTTTTTCACTTATCCTCACAAAAGACCTGGACGGAACTTCTACTTTCATCTTAAGCTCCTGGGTCTAAAAAAATTTGCATTTTCTCAGAACTAGGGTTACTCTCCAACCGACGCAATGAAATACTTGACGATCTCATTGCTCAAGAGCTCACGAAAGTTAGCATCCTCTACATACATTCATCGATCTAGATTATGTCACGTATACGCAAGTAATACAAATTACATGTATGGAATTCTTATTTGAAATTGACAGTAGAATGGACTTCGAAAAAGGCCAAAATATCAATCATTGCTTTGTAAGTAGGGACTTTTAAGACTTTTTGACAGTCGAATACAAAGTATAATAACAAAAGGGATGGGAACTTTTTGACTTCTTGACTAAAAGAGATTATAGAAGGTCAACTCTCCTCATAAATGTTGCAGTACTTGCATTTCTCATTATGAAATTTGACTACGTGGGTCTGATCAGGTACGTAGTACAGTTTGATCGTCTGAATAACGAACGCAACCCAATCAATCAAAAGATTATATAACTTTATCTACCCTTGATCGAATAACGAGGGTTGTCACGTGATCGAATCTACATGTTGCAATCCATGTGTATTTTTAACGTGCCGATTTTCTTGACCCATGTGACCAAATCCAAATATGTTTAGAAGTAGACGGTCAGAACTATACGTCCCAAAATTTTGTAGACATATATTACCATGCGCAGTCGATGCTCGTTCCGTATGTGTTAATCATCACGACATTGTGTTTCTGTGTGTTCCAAGCAGTACACCGAAGAAATTAGGTTTATGTTGTGTACACCCAAATAAGCATTTCCGGTCTTGTTAAAACATTGGCAGGAAGCAGTGTTTTAACAAGACCGAAAACACTGCTTCCTACCAATGTTTTAACAAGACATGAAAACCGTGTTTGTCTTATGCATCAGTTGTCAGTACAGAGCTGAATCACTTTACATGCATATCAGATGCGCCTTAGAGCATAGGTCTGTTTTTATGTATAGTTATTGAAATTCCAAACTCAACCGTTCCTCGTTGGTTATAAAGAAGATGAAAAGGCTAACTGGCTTCGGCCTGTTGTGGACAACAAACCGGCTAGACCTTTTGTAGGTATCACGCGTCCTTTGACAAAATCAGAACCAAGTAATTCAATGATATCATGCAATTTCTTGGTGAGGACTCAAGAGACCGTAAAAGTAAGTCCACCTTTTAGGTCCCGGTCTTCCCACCTTCTGCAAAAGGTTGTTCTTCTGCCCGAGGAGTCCATGGTTGAAACGGGTAATCACAGCTTCCAGAAGGGAGGAAATTCCAAAATTTTGCCCATCGCTGAAACGGGTATTCCGAGCTTCTCGAAGAGAGGAAATTCCAGAATTATGGCTCATTGGGCAACCTGCTGTTCAACAACTGTCATTTGATCAGAATGAAAGGCTAGTAAGGTCAACATTAGACTTTTAGATACACCCTCAGACACTACCGAGCACTTCGAACAAAAAATGACCTATCAGTCCTGAATCAAGAATAAACTTACAGTGAAGATTGCGCAGCAAGAGTATCAACTCCAGACATTGCAAGACCTCGTTGGAGACATCAGCCATCCGGAGGACAACAAAGATGTAATCCAAGGAGAGAATGCAGCTTCTTCCAGTTGCTTCTTCTTTATTTCATGAGTCTCCCATTCCCATTGTTCCCACTTAATCCTAAGATGTGAGCTGGAACCAGTCCGAACAACGTTATTGGCCGCACCGCACAACAACGTTACTGCACGATCTACTTGAGAGTTAAAATGTGCGTTTCGGTAGTATAATGTCATTTTGCAGGGATTCATGTGGTAGCGAAGCAACTTCAAGCACTCAAGAAATTGAGCATGATGGAATGCTTATCAACGATAGATGCAGGGCATCAACAACTAAGGGGAGACCACATTCTGGAGGAGAATTACGATTATGTCGTGCTGCATCTTGTAAGCTAGACTTCACACTCGGCCTTCTATGGCTTCGACGTCCCCAGATTTTTCCATGTATCTGAGCTCTGCGTTTTCTCTTCTTCCAATGACTGAGTGACCACTCCCTAGTGAAACAGATGAAGTGGAGAGAGAGGTTTAGGTTGTTGCAGGTTTGCGCTCAGTTTTATCATGTTTTTTACTCCATGGCATGAAAGTGGTTTTCCGTTGATCTCCGAGTGTAGCGGAGGACGGAATAGGTACTATAGATGTAGCTGGTGAGATGTGAGACTAAATCATTGCTCTCTCCAAACTGATGATCACTCTCTCAAGAAATTACATAAATAAGGTCGGGAATAACAATATATGTCCTTCAAAAAATAACATGCCCACTATATCTCGAAATCATCTAGATCTTGACCACATTTGCATGTGAGCATGTTAGAAGTTGAAGGTTGTATCAAACCCAATCGCTATTATAAATGTGAGATGCATAAAGATAGAATAGAGGGTTGCACAATGAAATTAAAAAAAAGAAATAAAAGTAAGAACTACAATGTGTTCTTACATAATTCATATTTTTTTGCAATCACTATGCATTTGTGCAAAAACTGTTGTATTTTACAATATTTTTACAAGTTCATGGTGTATGTTGTCTTTGTTACATGCAACTTCTCAATTGTTGATAAAAGATGGGTGGTTTGTTTAACCAATCTTGATTAGCTAGAGTTAGATGAGCCAAATTTTAGATTTGTTTTACAATTAATAAAGGAAAAAGTAATATTGTACATGATGCAAAAACCAAAGACTCACTTTAGGTTGCATGGATATAAAACAAGTTTGCTGCCATGCATTTTGGTTCCATACCTGAGTAAGTGCTCTGGAGGTTTGATTCACTAAGAGAGCAGGATTTTAGCTCTCTTAGTGGATATTTCATATTCCAAAGAAGTTAAACATGTCTTTCTTCTTTTGAATGAGAGTTTAGAGTCCAAAAAAGTGCTACATGTATCATTTTTTGTAGGTGTCAGTTTAATTTTCTTTACCATGTGGCCCCAAGAGGTCTTAGACAAGTCTCATTGATTTTGTTCACGCTAAAGTTCCTAACCATTCATTTTATTTACTTTCATTCCTAATCAACAGATCATTTTACTTCTTGCAAGTGGGGTGACTGATAGACATATTTCCAACAAACAACTTAGCATTGATCTCTTTTAAAAGTCCAAAGAATCTTCTATTGAAAATTTTTTAATTGCGAGTGAAAAAGTGTTTTTTCAAAGATTCACTCAACTTCTTGCTTCTGATACTTTGCATTAATTTGCCATAATTGGTCGATAAAAACGAAATTATTGTCATCATTTGTGAGAAAAAATTGAACTAGAAGGTAGTGAAGGCATTCATGTTCATCCACGGGTTCGAGAATTTTGATTTCCACTTTGTTGACAAAAAAAATTCATGTGGAATTATACCGACAAGCTCAAGGTGACTGAAAAGCTCTAAAAGTCATTGGCGACTCTTGAAAAGAAATCAAGTAGATTGTTTGGATTTATAACCTACATGATCAAGAAGCAACAGTCCCTTATGTGAATCATTATTTTGGCTCAATATCATGAAATGTACAAAAAGTCATTCCTTAACTAGTTGATGAAAGTGCTTCTCAATTGGAGCAAGTGTGACACTTCTTATGGATCTGACAACATTGCATGTGAAGCCTCCATAGAAATCAGATGATTTTGTGAAAGCAAGATATTCAAGGAGAAGCACTTGAAGGAGAGAATCGACCATATGAGAAACATAAAATGCATGCTGAACAAGAGAAGAAGAAACATAAGGAGATGTTATATCTGGAAAAGACACAAAAAAGAAGAGCAATATCTGACACGTTAAGAGAATCAAGTCAAGAGGGAAGAAAAATCAAGGAAAAATTTATGATTCTTCATCACCACACTTTCATGGAGCCGGTTGACAATGATCGTCAGTCCACCACTGGTAAAGAACAAGGATGTTGTGAAGACATCAACTGTTTGAACAATTCTCCATGAGGATATTTTGTCTACAAACAAAAATAAAAAGAGAATTGATTGTATGCATGATACTTGTCGAGTGAAAAAAAGAACTTACATCATCAACATGACTTAATTTTACTCTTCGCAAACTCATCCCGGGAAGTTTAGTCCTCATACACTCTTTGAGAATGTGCAAATTTGGTAGACTGGCAGTTTTTATATTGAAAACATCAAAATCTTGAAGAAGAATAATAATATGGTGCTGGGGACTCCATTTTCAGTAATCATCAACCCTGAGTACTACATGGATAAGGTCTATTTTGAATTAGATAAGGCTCATTATGTGTACATGTGAGAAAAGGTCACTTGTCTTTTTGACAAAATGATACATGTATCACTTCTGGACTTTAACTTAATAATCAATTAGGTGGTACGAGCTTTAGTTTAGAGAAGTGGTACATGTATCAATTCTTGACTTGACCTTAGGATTCAATTAGGTCATGTGTTCTTCAGTTTGGAGAAGTAAGACATGTATCACTTCTCTAGAGTGAAACATGGTTTGTTTCTCTTATGATTCACACTTCAAAGTGATATGTGTATTACTTCTAATCTTAATTTCTCTTTTTTTTCACAAATATAACGTTGCTAGAGGAAACCATAGAGCTTTTGTCTGCAAAGAGCTCTTTGAATCATACATGAATCCAGATTTTTTAAAATATGTTTCCTGGATTTTTTCCGTCAACACTAAAGAAATTTGAACACTTGCTTGGGAGCAAATTGTCAACCAATAGTACCGAAAGAATTTGACAATAATTGACAAGATTAAGACTTGTCTTAAGATTTTCATCAGTTGTAGAGCGGAAATGTGATTTCTCTTTTGAATTTGAATTTACATAGAAGTGCATGCTTCATTGCTTTGTGGAGGATGATAAGAAAAGTGTCTTCAAGTAGAACAATGTTTTTCAACTTTCATTTCACCTTGTTCATGTCTGGCCCTTAGAACAGAATTTTCACAATACACAAATATTAGATAGAAGGGGCCAAAGAAGATAACATTGCCCCCAAAGAAAAAATCTTCAAAGGATGTTAGATGATTGTGAAGCTTGGAGATGATATCAAGCCTGTTGAATGGTGGACACTTCGTGAAATCTGGAAGGAAGTGGATGGTAAGAGACTTCTGAACCGTGTTATCATAAATGAGCGGTCCTTGACTGAAATGGTGAAAAAGGTCATGCGAATTAAAATTTTCAAGATTCAATTTTTATTTTCATATCATAATCTAGTGAACTAGATTGGATGAAATGCAAGAATAATTTCCCAAAAGAGGGGACTCAAGAGTACTAAAGTCTTTTGCACATTTTTTTGAAGACCACATAAGTCTTATTTTGAGATACATGTATCAACCCATTATTTTAGTCTTCACTACCAATTTTTAGCTATTTAGTGATAAATCTATCTCTTCCATTAACATTTTTGAATTCTTGGATTCTACATATGAAGGCTGGTTACAAGAAAAAGGGAGACTTGTGACAATGAAGAGTAGAAAGAAGAAGATCAAGTTTGATACTTGGCAACTATCCTTCTTGATAACTTTTGCAATTTCCCGGTGAAAGCTGTGAAGCATCAGGATTCAAAATTGAAGTGGAAGGAGGTCCAAGGAATCACCTCCTTCTTGAAATTCTATTCACAAGATGAAAAGTTAAAGATCTCCTAGGGTATTTTCTAGAAAGATTGTATGCATCTTTAAGAATTTTTACTAAAGATGGAGCACATATTGAAGCACCATACATCCGATGGCTTTAGATTTCACGTTTTCCTTAAGTTTATCATCATTTGATAATCTGCACAAGATTGATGCAAAATATCAAAAATTTTTGCAATTGATGTGCAATTTATGTCAATAAAAAAAAATCATCCATAAATATGAGTATATATGAGACAAATTTGCTTAATTTTATTCCTATCCTATCCTATATATGAAGTAGTTCATGAAGTTTATCTATGAATATATCAAATAACGTTGGAGATAAACGGTATTTTTGAATTACGCCTAGAATACTCGATACTCTATAAGGTATATTTTTAGCCAATTTTATCTTGTTGGTGTAGTACATGTGTGTCAATGCATTGCATTGTCGTGTTATGACATGGCTACTATGAGAAGATGATGACATGTGCCATCTTTTTCTCATAACAACAAGTCTGAAGATGACATGTGTCATCTTCAGACTTGTTGTTATGACGAGGATACTTTAAGTTAGGATGACCGACAGATCATTGTAAGGTTTTTTAGAGCCCATGATTGGATGGACTTTGTAGGGTCATGATGTTGATAAGTCTCTAAGAGATATTATCTTGTACCTTATCAAATATAAAGCGTGGTCACAATGGCAAGCGAATGGGAGAGATTTAGAACATCACTTTGATTACTAAGAAGCTTATCTGATCAAAGTGGAGCCGACATGGAACATGGATAGAGTACAATATGATCCTCCACATGTACCATATCCAATCCATTTGTGATCAACATCCGATATTTTCATTGTGACCACTTTTAAGTGTGATAAGTATATCACTATGGAGATAATTTTTTGCAACAAGTGATAAACTCTCCAGATCCAATTATTCTTCCAATTGATTTCTACAATATATGTTTTGATTTAGTTTAAGATCTATGGATCTGAATTTGTCAGAAGTGATGGCTTTCAATACATATATTTTGATCCATCACTATTGTTTACCAAAAGCAAGCTATAGTGAGTTGATTGTTAGGAATTTTGGCGACGAGTATTATTCTCAAGTTATAAACTCCTCAGTTCCGTTTGTAGTTCTGTTCATACTTAACTGGTTTCGAGTTGTTATTTTGAATCTTTATTAGTGACGGTTCATATTGTTTATATAATGATTAAGTTATGTGTTTCGGATAGTTATAAATTTCTTAGTAATATGGAGCTAATTTGATCACACTAATTTGATCACACTAAAATGACATCCTTCATTCTCATTGATCTTGGAGTTTGAATGAATGAAGTCACTTGGTCAAGTTGTTTGAGGTTTTTAGGAGTTTTGGAAACCTTTTAAAGCAACATTTGAAGATTTGGGAACATGGTTGGAGAGCTTACGGGAAGAGCTATGACATAGGTTCAAGAACGGCTGCAATTGAGTAAGTTGTCACCCTATGTGATGATTTAAAATTAAAGAGTAAAATTCAGATCCTTGAGTGTGTTTGGATTGATTATGAGAATACTACAAGGTTTTGACATATCCGATTCTATGGAGATATGGTTACTTCTAAGACTTGTGTTGGATTGAAATTTCAGCTGGATTGGATGAGTTTTAAATAAAGAGTGATAGTTTGAATTTAATGCATTCAGTCATAGTTGTAGGATTGCATTGATTGTCATGAAGTTAGTGCAACGATTATAACTCTTGGTATCATAAAGTTTCATTAATAAAAGTTTCTAGAGTTGAAGGTTGGATGATAAATGACCTTCTCATGAAATTTGAGGTAATTGGAGTGGAGGATTGGGATGTGTGATGGTTTTGGTACACATGAATCTGCATATCGCCTTGTGATATAATGTACAACTCAATAATTGTTATGAGAGATAGAAAGGAGAGAAACACAAGAAAATTTTCAAAGAAGACAAGAAGAATGTAGAAGAATTATTTGTGAAATTTGGACAAGAGTTATTGCTCCGTTGTTGAATATCATAATCTTCTTCTGTTGGAGTTTTACCGGTTGTAATGAACTCAAATGTGGAGTGGTGAGGAGGAAAAAGAGAAAGTATCAACTCACACGAGGGTCAAGAGGGTTCTTCTACAACCCGAAGCTCAAGCGTTCTCAAGACAAAGCAATCTCCATGGGACAGCGTAACCCCATATAGATTCAAATTTATACACATCCTAAACTATTGTGCACAATAGTTGTCACATCAAACATCATAATACATAGATTATTAAACATAAGCTCAAATGTATTATAATTATGCCCTAATTAGCAAGTAAAATCATCAAATATCAAGTAGTCATCTACTGCATCACATGATATAACCTTTGTGTGATTAATAAGATACGGAAATTGATTGCTACAATACTTCATAATTAGTTGCATGTTTATAATCAATATAATGTAATAGTCAAATTTGTTATCATGCTAACCGCATCAAGAACACCTTCATTGTCAATGGAGCAATGTAAGAGAGGAGCAAGATAATTACGTCAAGAACATCTCCATAGTCAATTAGGCACTACAAGAAAGTAACAAAACATTCACATTGTGAACATCTCCACCACCAATTGGGCACTATAATGAGAGGTGTCAAATATAACATGTGACATATTCTCAATCGAGAATCACATATCAACACATTTCTGCTTTACTTTTGTTGTTTGTTCTAGGTTGGGTTGGTTCATGCACAGTGTAGTACTAACTGTCCCATGTCGATTGGTGCTTGCTTACTGCTTCGCAGCTTGTCAGTTTGAATGGAGATGGAAAGCCGCAGCAGCAAAGATAAAGACTGTCAGCCGATCAGAAACCGAGGTTTATGAGTCCCCTCTAATCATCGGAAGGCGAGCCACCCTAGATAAGACACTCAACTCCAAAGAGGATTGGAAGGGACTGCAAGTTCAGTGGCACCCTTAGTCGAGGAAGCATATGTTAGATCAGGAGAAACAAGAAACGTCCAGATTTGAACTTTCGAGGATCCTCCTCAAACCGGCCATGATGTGCTTTGTGCAATGACAGATGTATAGCTGCTCTTCTACCCAACTTGCTAGCAAACTTGGAAGCATTCTTCTTTTCACTTTGAGTCATGATGTGAGTTTCTCAAACTTGTGAAATAGAGTTTGACATAAATTTTTCTTTTTTATCATGTATTGTTTACTCTTATCATGATGCTTGCACATACTCTGATTGATTAAGCCAACAATTTTCATGGTCCTTGCTACCATCACGAAGTTTCTTGCATTTATGTCATCCTAAACAAAATTCTAGACTATGGTCACTAAATTGTTCGGTTTGTGGGACTGCGCTGTTGACGGATGATGGAAAAATAAAAAATATTTTTCAATGTTTTTCTGACCATGATTTCTAAAAAGTTGATTACTCTAGATTAAGTGAACGTTACTAGGCATTAATAACAATATATTTAACTCTTAATTTAACCCCGATGAGTTATGTTGTCTTCAAATGAATACAATGCAACATGAAATTTTCTGTTAATTTTTTCAAATCACCATAGATGTTTAAAATTTCATAAACAATTTAAAAAAAAAGTGATACAGGTATCACCTTCTGCCGTGATTGTCAAAACAAGTGTTTCCGAAAAATGTGATATTGCGTAAAAATAAAAAAAGTCATGCTATTTAACAATTGCTTCAATGAGGCAAAACATTCTCACCTATAATATTTTTTTCATCCACATGAAAAATAAGAGGTAGTTCACATTGGCCTTATAGTAGGTTTCTATATTTCAAGTAAATACACGAATCCTAAATTTATGAATTTATACTACATTTAGTCATGTTCCCCTAAAACACACCAAAAAAGTTATTTTAGCGCAAGCATGACCCGCAGCCTGATCCATAACTTGGAAAGCTCTTGCATTGAGCTACTGGTTGATTAACATCAAGAGAAGAGAGGAATCCTTCGAGTATATGATACCGTTCATGCATTTATACGACATTCAATATGTTCTTATGAAGAAACAAACTCGCAGCCCTGGCAAGACTTGAACCCATAGCATAGATGCATGGTTAGAAGGCTCTTGCATTGAGGTACTGAGCAATGCATATCAGAAGGGAGGAATTCCTACAACTAAATATAAATATAATTCTTATGTAAAAAGACATGAAGGAATATTTAGCTGTCTGACTATGGAGTTGATAGGTTACCACAACAGTGGAAAATTAATAAAAATAGTCAAAGATAGCTTCTTTGTTCCTGCATTGTCCACGAAAGCTGGGATCAAGCGATTGTCTAGTAAAATTTTATCAATTTCAGTCAGGACTTGAACCCAGGATTCCTGGATTGAAGAATTTTCATTTTCATGGCTAGGCTGATACTCGAGATTGAACTGGCCCCAGGCAGGATTTTAACACGCAAAATGGTTCCACCACAGTTCAGCTACTGGACCTCATTGTGTTCACGCAACTGAGTTGTGACAAGAAAATATCACTGAAAAGAAAATAAATTTGTGCTGTATTTTCAGTTGAAGGCAACCTCAAGCTGTACCAATGCAGATACTTTATGCCAATTTAAGTGCACAGTGACGTGAAAAAATTGGATTAAATTAGGGGAAAAAGAAGAATTTCCGGTTTAGGCAGAATATAACCTCGCGACTCGCAGACTGAAAAACTTGGAGGGTTTCCTCACCATTATTGATTACGCAAGAAATTGCTCATTCAATACATTTTATCCACGACGCAGACGACTAAGGGCTGCTTATGTCTCTGCACTGGACCTGAAAAGAAGAAGGTATGTCCACCCAGAATCTTAAATCTTAATCTTGTCCGCGGCACCCGTCAACCCCGTTCATGAGTGTAAGTACAAAGTAATTAAGAGTCTTAAGCTTGTCCCAGAGGAAGGCCGCTGTCTCGTAGAAACGAGTTGAATAGCTGAAGAGCACGCACAGGCTGATCCAACGGCACCATGTGGCCGGCGCCTCTCACCGTTGCATACAGTAGTTTTGAACCGTAACTGACTGTCCATCCTCCGATCTGCAGTCGTTAAGAATCAGTTCACAAGTACATCACGTACAGACAATAATGATAAAGACATGCTTCATTTGAGCAGAATCTCAGAATCAGTATAAATTGCCCAAGCAACTCCACTGCAATCAGTGGTGGTGGAGACAACATACTATCGGTACTGAGTGCTACCGATTGACTGACAGTCATAGCTCGATGATCTAAACAAAAACACCCAAGTTCGCTGTGACAGACGCATACGACCGTTCTGAACAGTTTTATACTCGTGTCTACGCTGTTGTTCACAACGGGTTTGATTCATTACAGCAGATGATTAGATTGGGCTCAGAGGGGTACTAGAACACGTTGCTGAATCATGCAATGATGACGATCGTCGTGGCATCGCATAAACCTCTGCTTTCTTGAGTAGGGATCCTGGAATGGACAGGTTTTACGCTTGGAAAGAATGGTTCTTATCATGAAGCTGTGGAAATGGACATCTAGAATGAGCGGCGTGGATTATAACGGTCTTATGCAAGCTGTCCTCAAGCACTCCAGTGATATCCCTAAGATGAAGAAGTCTTGAGTTCATGTCTTACCTGTTTGTCCGCGTACCAAGGCTGATAGTGAGAGCTGGAGCGCAGACCATTTGAATTTGAGAAGCTCTCGACTGTCCTTCGAGTTCCAGTGAAAGGAATAACGGAGTCTTGATCCCCACTGATGTTGGAATACAAAAGACAGTAAGTTAGAAAGATCTGCCGTATCACATTAGGTACTGAGTCTAAGAGTAGACTTCCGACTCTCTTCAAGTGCTGATTCCAACTCTAGATTCATGCATACGGGGCACATTAATCTCTACTACTAAATCAAGGTAAAGATGTCCTTCTTCACGCTTTTCTGTGAATATGCTTTTTCATGAGAATCTTGCCGCGTTTGAGTGTGTGATCAGAACTCAGATTCAAAGGTTTCAACAGAATTACTGTAAAAGAAAGGCCTCATTTTTGGAAGTGCAGCAGTGAAGATTCACCTGTAGACCCAAACTCGGATGTCGTTAGCGATCAGGAGTTTGAGCAGAGGCTCCACTGTTTCTGTAGTAACGTTGTAGTTGACGACTCTGGATATGTAGAGCGTCAGTCAAAGCGGAAAGCATTGCATATAAAAATAACCTGACGAGGTTGCGCTTTTCCTGAAAATTTCTAGAACTGAGAATATTATACTACGAATAAAAAGTTCATTGCCTGACAGTTTCTGACAGGATGTTACATGAGAACAAATTTGTAACACCACAACCAACCCATCTTTAATAATTTTTTAGAAGTGAAAAGTGGAGTGGCAGATTGGGTCAGTACAAATGTAGGAATCTTACACCGCAATAATTGCATATTCGTTAACATCCAGAACATGTCACATTTGTTTCATTTAATATCTTCACCTCGACCATCAAACAAAAATTGATCAGATTTAGCTTGAACTTACCGAGAGCAGGTAGTCCAACCATAGGATGCGTTGGCAATATGCGCATGAAGAGCAGCCTGGACGTCCTGTCTATTCAGATAGGGTTTCATATCGAACGTGTGACAAGGGTCTGCAGGTGCAACTTGTAACTTCGTAGATCCTATTTGAAACTGAAATTCCAAATTCCCAAATGCTGTTACGAGCTTTTGAAAAGTTGTTGAAACATGTTATGGGCAAGATAAAATTTGGTATAAAGGAATTGAAAGCTCATAATTTCCTGCGAACTTACCATCATACAACATCGCAGAAATATAATAATATCACATGGCTGGTGAAATTTTCTCGAGATTAGTAAATGCTCAAACACAGAACTGTTACAACCTCTAGCAAGAGTTGGACTCGTCACTACAATCTACGAGGTCTAGTTGTTATTAACAAATTTCAAAAGGTTCACTCATACAATTATCTGTGAAATCACCAATTCACAACTTCTTTGGTCAACCATACTCTACTTCCGTTACCTTAAAGTTTTGAAGTCTTCTCGTCAGCAGCGTTGCATTACTATCTGATGGGCAAGTGTCACTCAGAACGTTGTAAAAGTTGAACACTCCTGTCTCATTGTAAAAAACAGTGTCCAGAAGAGATGAGCAAGCTTTGTCTTCATCATACGACAAATCAGTGTAATTCCCACACACAACGCGAACTTTCCGGAACGTATCATAGGATACCTGACCGTGTGTCCACAAGTAAAACAAGGTAGTAGCATACCCCAAATCCTTTTCAATATCAATGACGGGATTCCCTATCTGCATACGCAGTAAGAGACAATGTCATTATTCTTAAGAAACTTGGTTAATCACTTCTCCATAACGATTTTCCGATAAACTTTTTGAAATGCCAACATAACAGAAGACAGCTAATAATCGCCGCCATAGAAATAATGCTCACCATAATCCCTTTTAGCTGCAACGACGGCGTGCTAGAGTTATTCTTGACTATGAGAGCTGCCAATTGGGGAACATAATACCCTGCAGGGAGCTCCAAAGTTGTTCATGTTAGCACAAATGCGAGTACATTCAAGTTTCGGGGAGCCCTGGGTTCAAAAGCAAACTATCCAGAGAATGTCAAAAAATAGGAACTCCACTAGAATTGTGCCAAACGGCATAACAGGTAATTGAGCTCAGCTCAACACTCGAAAGAGCTTTTGGGTTCTCTTCATGATATTTGTATATGGAATTTCTATCAGAAAAGCAAAAATGGTACGTACTAACAGATAGCTACAGCATGGGAAAGTAACAGCAACATATGTTTTGTCTACTCACCTGAGTAGCTCTCTCCGGTGATGTAGAAGGTTCGGTTCTGGTATTCGGGAAACTTCTCTACCCAGCCTTGAAGAAATTTGAAGGAATCCTGAGCTGCAGATTCCACAGTCATCACAGACTCGATTCAGGGCTCATTTTTCATTTTAAGATTCAGCTTACTTGCCTAGTTCACAATCATCAGGTTGACCGCAATATGCTGCTGAGTATAGTTTTTCTAGTTGCATGATATATATATATATATATATATATATATATATATATATATATACGGATTTACTCGCAGATACCTGTGAGTCAATCCTTATAGAACTTAGCAGTGAAACACCAGATCCGAAGTCAGATGTTTTGTAAAGCTTAAGCTCCTAAGTTGTCATTTTTTCTAGCAATATCCTTCCATTCTTAATCAATTAGTCTTCACAAGACGATAGAAACCAAAGTCATGGATAAGTTGCGGAAAGAACAAACGCCGTGTGATATAAGCTATTAAATTTGCCGATATTACCAGTCTTTTCGTCATTCGTTGTGTAGTCGGAGGTAGTGTTGGAGTAGGAAAATCCAACTCCTGCTGGAGATTCCAGGTACAGTACGTTCGACTCTGGAAGTTCCACGAAACATATAATTTTATGTAGACTTGTCAAAAGCTTAACAGGGGAATGTGACGTCCTCCAGTGAACACTGAGAGAAGAATTCTGAAGTTTATAAAACATATTGAGGTTGCAGAACTCGGGTTCAAACTCCTTACCCTGGTTCCAAGATGAAGGATTCAGCACAATGGCGTTATCTCGAACAGTGAAAGGCCCATGTTCGACAAAGTTCCCAATCAGACTGGAGCATCCCGGACCTGTAAGGCCGAACAATAGAAAGCAATGAGCGGAATCATGCTTTTTCCAAGACAATGGCCGTTTAACTGCACAAATCTGAAGAGACCGTACTAATTAGTACAAGCTACATCATATTGTCACCTCCACGAGCTCTGATTGATGATTTGAAAGGTGACCCTGACTTACTCCCGTGATAGATCTTAATTCATTTCAATTTCATTTCATTAAGTAGCGGTGGTTACCTCCATTGAGCCACAATGTGAGAGGTTTGCTCTGAGGATTGAATTGTGCCTCCACGAAGTAGTAAAACAGAGCTCGACCATGCTCCTCATCCACTGTGACGTAACCTGAGTAGATTTTGAAGCCTAAAGTGGGTAGGCCAGGTAAATTTGTGACTAGTTCTGCTTCTGGCGCAGCAGCAACGGACGTAATAACGGTGGAGACAATTAAGAGAAAGGCCGACACTTGCACCGACAACGACCCCATGGCAAGCGGAACTTGGAAATCTGGACCGGCACTTGCACGAGCCAAACCGTTGACCTCACCGTTTTCGCTGCAGTCAGGATGACAACAATGTTACTCGAGGCGAGCACCGTTCACTAACCAAAGCCTCATTGAAATTCAAACCAATTTCGCATGCTTTGGTGCTCTAACTACTCTGAAAATACCATAAATTTATCAAAACTGGTAGAGGATTCTGGAGCACATTACCAACAGGGAAAGTCACGTTACGGTGGAATATCTATGAACTGCAGCAGCCTTCCAAGTGCCCCAACTCCTATGTATATCGGGGCTGAAGAGGCTGCTGCTCCACAGTCTTTCCAGTCTGGCTTGTTCTTAACAAAAAGTGTCAAGTACTTATATACTAGCCCTTCACACCCGATCACGCTCGTGCTCCATACGCATTGAAAGAAGTTCAAGGGAATCCAAGATCTTCGTACAGGCTACTAAGAGACAAGGGGACACTGCCAGTCCTCTTGAATGTCTGCAACTTTGTAGCGGAAATACCCACCTTCACTCCGTATGAACCCAAGGTATTGATCGTTGTAAATTTTCAATGTGAAGAGGTAAAATGTTGCCGTTGAATGTGCCAGTAGAAGTTTAAGCTTGTACGGATTCTTAACTCAAGCATGAGGATGTATGTAAGAAGTTACAGATTCCTATCACAACCAAGACTACTTTAGACCTGCTTGGGTCTGAGCATGTAATTGTCATAGTTGGATCTTCCTTTGTTCTTGTTCCGTATCTTGGTTACATCTCACAATAGAACTGTAGCTTCTCATGTACTTCTCTCGTTTCGTTCTCCCTTGACAAGGTTGCTAAAGGTTCGATGCAGAAAGGAGCATGAATACGCAATTGGTTAGGATATGCCATGAAACATGAGGGTCGTCGTCAAAATAGATTTCTTTGATCGAAAGCGGAGTGAAGAAGTGCCGAGATGGGTATCATTATCCAACTGGTCCTACTTGTCAAAATTCTTTCTTGGAAATAGTAGAGAAAAGCGACAAATAACAGGGTCGGAAACTAGCAGTGCGCGGACTTCACAGGAGCGAATCGGATCAAGGTTCCACGCAATGAACATGCCCATGTTCGGTTGTATCGATAGTTTCTCAACACGTTGACCAGTTAACTACAGGTCTTGAAATCCTCAAACCCAGCACTGCGCTTCCAGAAGAGCCCGGCTGCTTCCCAGTACAGTATTTGACTCAAACCTCCCCTACCTGAGCCCGTGGTTACTCGATCACCCCGTTTGTCGTAAACATTACCTCATCATACCCCAGCGCATGCAAACGAACCTCTAGAAGCAGTCGTCTGCGACCTGTCAGATCATGTTGTTGAGCAATTCTCAACCAAGTCCTTCGGCTTTCACTGGGACCTGGTTGGTTTCCACGGACCATGAGCATAGGCTCCTTTGTTTACGGTGGCGCATGGCCGGTCACTAGAGCTTGGAGCCGGTTCGAGCGTGCGAGGGGTATGATCGTTTAATTTTTAGAACAAAAGGATGTGATGGAGAAGTCGCGGTTAACAAGAGGGTAGCTTAAATAAATTTCTGGCTGTATTCTCATCCTCCGTAAGCGACCCAAAGGTGAGGTAGGACATCTGATGAATCGGTGCCCATATTGATAATCTATTCGATGTTGACCTATTAAATATTTGAATAGTTTGAGGAAATTGACATTCCTGTGTACGTCACCTTCCAAGTTATGCGCTCAGAGTACGGTTCTCATGCTTCACGAGATTAATTCATTTGCATTTCTTTATGCTCAATAAACGGGAACGAAAGCAGAGAAGCTGGGTCATACGTGGAGAGAAGCAAGAGTCATGTTTTCGTGTGGTGTTAATAAAGAGTGGAGACAAGGTGGAGCCAACCATGGTGGGGATTGTGGCGATCTTCCCAAAGAACTTCATTGGAGGTTTGAAGCCTCAGATTCGAAGCAAGATGGTACATGAAAAGCAATCTTCTAAGGTTGAGACTATTCGCATTACTATTAGAATGGAGGAGATGAAGACAATGATTCTAGCTTGGTGACTAGAGAACCATCACCACCTGTTGTGGTAAGAACGGCAAGTTCAACTTTTGATGCTTTTCCAATACTAAATACTCCAGTGGTAGACTTGCACCATGAATTGAAATCTATCACTAAATCACTTGATGATCTCAAGATTAATGAAGTATAACTATGGGAGAGGAGGAATCAGAATGTAGGTGGAGCATCTAGAGGGTATGGAAATTATCCTCCAAAAGGAAATCCACAGCAAGGGAACTTCACAGTTAGTTGTGGAGGCCATCATTTCTAGCGGAATTGTCCTTATCCTCGAGAGCATGATAGAGTTAGACACAACAATCCTTAGCCTGCTCCAAGTCAATCGAAGGATAAGGGAGTAGCGTCTATTGATGTGTTTCCTTATCAATGCACGTTTGAGAAGGGAGAGAGCTCTATAAGTTCGAAAGTAGATATTCTTGCACATAAGAAGAAGAGAGCAAGATTTGCAGAGAAGTCCATCTCAAGGGAAGATCAACCAAGCCAGAGCACTTGATATAGTGGTGAGTCAACGGAGAGCACCGAGGAAGAAGTTGGGAATGGATGATTTCTCCATTTAATTTACACAACTCAAATACAACCTGGTGGAGGATGTGGGGAACCAAAAAACCAATATAATTGTTGGTCAATTGATAGCTCTAAATCTTAGGATAAGAAAGAAGTTAAGGTGAGGCCTAAGCTCAAAAATGTATCCCAAGCTCATCTTGTTGATATAGGTCGATCTGTGTCTGATGACTACAGGCCGTAGATCTAGGGTTGTTACATACCGATGATACATATCTGTTTTAGGGCTAACCCGAAATTAGGGTTTCACTGTACTCACCCTATATATACAGGAGAAGGCGAAGCCTTCCCTATCTCATTCCTGTACACTCCCTCTTGTCTCTTTGGTATGCTCTCCTCTTCTTGGAATGATTCATGAAGAGTAGGTTTCTCAACATGGTATCAGAGCATGGTGGGAGCATTAGTTTTGTAGATTAGACATAGAGGAGTGCTAAAGATCAGTGAGGAGTGTGCCTCTGAATTGGAGGCTGTCACGTTGAAGCGATTAGATTGTTGTGGAACCGTTTCGTGTTTTCTCAGAATCTTCAATCGCGTTTTCGGATTTCAAGATGATCGTATTCGACCTATTTCTGATCGCCCAATTCCCTAAAGAGAGTGTTCTTGCGCAGAATGGTCGAATTGGGTAGCCATGAAGTTTTCGTGCGATTCAGAGTTGTTCATGATAGTTATCGCCTTTTCCAAAATCTTTGAGGAGATGTTTGGAGGTCTAAACAAGGTTTTTTTAGAGATTTGAGGGTTTCTATCTGAGCAAAGGCTCATCCTCTAAAAGAGGCACAACGGTCGCCTCTATTAGAGCTCTTGCCACGAAAAATTTCAGCTCAATCCGAGCTTTCTTTGTCGTGTTCGCTTAAGTACTGTGCAGGCGAAGAATCGCGAACACATTTCCTTCTTCGTATGCGGGTCAAGACAGGCGCATTCCGCCAGTTTTTGGAGTTTTGCATGTTTCTTGATCGAGGTGCAGAGGAGCTTTTTTTCTGCCATAGTCGCGGAGGTGTTCTTTGTGTTCGTTTTGTGTCTGTGTAGATACTTGCCGTGTTCGAGTCGTGATTTCCGCTCGTGACCACAACCATGGCAGAATCCGTGAGCATGATCACTGAAGAGAAACTCGACAAGAACAATATCCAAACGTGAAAATTTCAAATAAAGACTTTCCTTCAAGGCCAGGGGCTATGGGAGCTTGTGACCAGGGAGGAGAAAGCACCAATCGTGGTTTCGGGTGATTTTCACAGTGAGCAAACATTGCGTGGAGAAAGTGATCGTATCAAGCCATCCACTACATTGCGCTCACGATTTCATGCTCGATGATCGGTCGCATTCAAGACTGTGACACACCCAAGGAAGCTTGGGATGCGTTGTCACATATGTTCCATTCGGGAACAGAAGCTCGGAAGCAACAGTTGCTGCAGCAATTCAATACGGTCAAGAAAAGCTCGATGTGTGCCAGTTACTACGTCAATCACATCAAATAACTAGCAGATCAGTAAGCATCTGTCAATGTTCAACTTGATCCGACCTTGATTATCGGTGTGACATTGCAAGGACTGCCTGCCGAGTACAAGCAGTTCATTACGTCAATTTCGACCAGAGAACCTCTTCCGAAGTTCGACAAACTAGTCCCAATGATGTTGGGAGAAGAAGTGCGAATTCTTGACAGTACAAGTGCTTTGTCCTGTAAAAGCCAGGGTTGTACATATAGGATAAAATGTAAGTATATCTAAATTGTGCCCAAGTTTATCTTAGTCATGACTATGTTTAGCTAGTTATGGTTAAGTTGGAGGAAAATATAGAGTAACTTTTGGTGTGGTAGATGAGAACTACTATTTTGTTGTTAAGTAGGAATCAAGGAATAGATTCCATCACATGCGTATCTTGACTTCCCTTGACTTGGACTAGTTTTCATTGGTTGGACTTGGTGAAGGCCCTTTGGTCTATATAATGCTCCAGGAACTTTTCAAAGGTTCATGAACAAGGTGTTTGAACCTTTTATTGGGAAATTTGTGCGAGATTTCATAGATGATTATTGTGTATACATGTAACAACAAGGTTACATCAGAAGTGATTAGTTGTAGTGTTTATTGATTCGTTCCCAAGGGAATGGGATGTTAACCGAATATCAGGTGGAGAATAGGTGTGTTTAGACTTCTTTAATCAACTCTGGACAATCACAGTCTGAAAAGTGGAATCAATTCATAACTTAAAAACTCATCAAGACATAAAGTTCCAAGAATTTCCATAAGGAATTCTTTTACTAAGATTGGGTGATCCCAATTACAAGAGGTAACATTCACTAGGCGTAAGCTCGCTGAAGTTCTCCCGGCGAAATCGTCGATAGCCAAACTCTTGGGACAAATTCCTGGGTATCTTCACAGGAATCCGATCTCTAGTCAGGTAGGCCACCGCGATCTCTGCTTGGCTTCGAGAGTTTCCGTTCTACCCTGGCTACACACGAACAACTCCTGACTTTCTCTTGCAAATTGAAGATGTCTCCACTAACTACTCTAGTCCTATTTATACACAATTCTAACGTCCTATCCGAATCGCTACCTACACAGATCGCGTCCAACTACAACTTTGGAGATCTGTTGCACCCTTCGATGATGTCCCTTCACGCCAGGCGAAAGCATCAACGCTGATTTGCAACTCTCTGATATCTTCCGCGATCTCCCTCCGGTGAATTCGCATCACTTCATGACAGTCACGACCCATCGCTTTGTACATCTCCTTTTGTTTCTCCTTCGAATCGCCAAGAGTGTTCATTGCCGTGGTCAATTTCTCCAATCGATCAACTTTCACATCATCACACCGAGCAAAAAGATACTTCGCACATTTACATCCGGGCTGACTCTCACTCAGGTTTACCTCCGATGGCTTTTTGGAAGCTCATCATGAATCTAGAAGGACTTAGTGCCACCCTATGACCATGACCCTATTGCTCACTCTTACACAAACTCTCAAAGTCCAAGCTCTATTATGCACATTATCACCAAGAGTAAGATATCACTCAAAAGGAAAGGGATACTTTGGTAATCAAAGTCTTCATTGAATCAAGATTCCACTCCGAACATGACGTCTCCAAGAACCAAGCTCCCAAAAACTAAGATCACCACACTATCTTCTCCCAAAACTAACTTCCATTGAAAAACTATCTGAGAGGTGCTTCTCAACCTATTTATACTACTTAGAATCTTACCCTAGTAACTACAAGTAATCACCATGTAACTTCCTCTTACCAAGTTTAAACGAGGTAGAGATCACAAACCCCAATGAAAAGGGTACATGGCAACATGCAATTGGTCCACTTGGATCTTCTAGAAGCCCAACTACTCCCTAATTGACTTCTAGTGTACCAAGTCAATCTCGCCCCTAGATTTAAGGGTCTTCACTAAGTCCAACCAATGAAAACTAGTCCAAGTCAAGGAAAGTCAAGATACCCATGTGATAGAATCTATTCCTTGATTTCTACTAAATAACAAAATAGTAGTTCTCATCTATCACACCAAAAGTTACTCTATATTTTCCTCCAACTTAACCATAACTAGCTAAATACAGTCATGACTAAGATAAACTTAGGCACAATTTAGATATACTTGCATTTTATCCTATATGTACAACCCTGGGTCTTACAGATCAGCCGCCTCAGCAAAGCGGGGATAGTGAGCGATACCCGGCCCAGGGCGTTCGGTTTGTGACCCCATCCCAGAAGGATGTCGGTGTACAATTGGTGCAACTGGAAGAGAAGGACCCAAGTCGGGAGACAAGATGGCCGGAAGAGGCACTGGGTGTATTGCGTGTTACGACATGTGGCGCCAAGGCAGGTGCTTTGCCGGAGAATGGACAAGTAAAACTCGGGGAGCACTAGCACAAGGAGAGGCGGGGAAAAACCACAAAAACTATCCTTAGACCGACAGAAAAGGTTGAGGAGGGGAATACGAAGTCCCTTGAGTTTCCCGCTGATATTCGGGCAGAAGTACAAGAGTATATTCGAGAGCTGGCACCGGGGATACGCCCGGCAAGAGAGGGCCCATTGGGAGTACCAGGGAAGACGGACAGTAAACCCGCTTTGACGGAGTATTATTTTCCCATTGCAGATTTGGCAGAAATGAAGGCCAATATCTCTATAAAATAGCTCTTGGAGGACAATAAGGTCTATAAGAAGCTGTTGATCCAAGCCCTTAAATCCAGCTGGCCTCGTACATTGAGGGTGGGAAAATTACCCGCTGTTTATTCGGTGGAGCATGAGGACCTAGGGGCTCCTGAAGTGGAAATTGAAATTGCGGGGTGCGTATTGAAGTCGGTTCCTATTGACTCGAGATTCTGAGTGAATATTATGACCGAAGACTTAGCGGTGGCCTTGGGATACAAACAATACGAGGACACCCCTCGCATACTGAGATTGGCTAACCAGTCTCGGAAAAAACCGGTTGGAATACTGCGAGGAGTAGTAACCCGAATAGGGGGAGTAGTAAATTTCTCTCACGTACATCATTCTGAAACCCCAAGAAGACAGCGGGTATAAAGTCCTCATCGGAAGGCCCTGGCTATATAGTGCCAAGGTAGTCACCGACTGGCAAAAGAAGACATTGTCTTTCTTTGATCCAGATGCATTTACAGCGAAGAAGGTGACCATCACGTGGGGTCATCCCAAGTATCAAGGGGAAACTTCATCGGATTCAGGAGTAACGGACCCAAGTGAAGAGAGCACCACTTCGGAGTATTCGTCCGAAGATCATGTGCAATATCTGCAGTGCTACGAAGTGGATGAGGAAATACCATATGAGGAAGAATAGCAATTACAAGCCAATGTGGGGAGAAGTGAAGCTAGCCACACTGATGGGGTAGTTGACCCATGAGAGTGGAAGGAGGTAAGGGTGGCACCTGACCATCATCTAAAGGTAAACAAGGAGATGACTTCGGGGGAATTACAACCATTACTACGACTCTTGAGGAACTACGAAGATGTGTTCGCATGGAAAATCGAGGACATGCGGGGTATACCGCAGAAGTGGGAAGAGCATTGGATAGACCTAGTAGAGGGAGCCGTCCCGATTAGGCAGAGGCAATATTGGTTAAATCCAAAATACTCTTTACTAGTTAAGGATGAAATTGATAAATACCTGCAAGTAGGCATTATTTATCCCGTGTTGAGCAGTGAATGGGTCGCCCCGATTGTCATTGTCCCTAAGAAAAATTCAGGGAAGATTCGGGTGTGTCAGGATTTCCGGAAGCTGAATGCCGCTACAAAGAAAGATCACCACCCACTGCCGTTTGCAGACGCAATTCTAGACCATATAGCAGGTCATGAATGTTATAGTTTCCTTGATGGGTTTTCCGGTTACAACTAGGTATCTATACGAGAGGAGGATAAGAATAAGACCACCTTAACCACTGACTGGGGGACCTACGCCTATCACAAGATGCCATTTGGATTATGCAATGCACCGGTCACCTTCGAGCGGATGATGACCCATATTTTCCAGGATTACCTGAAGAAATTTTTAGAGATTTTTATAGATGATTTTTGTGTATTCGGGTCTCGGGACGAATACTTGCATCACTTGCAGCAGACTTTCCAGAAGTGTAGGAATAGTCAGCTAGCTTTGCATCAAGAGAAATGTTATTTTATGATGTCCGAAGGTATATTGCTCGGTAATCGTGTCTCGGCTCGAGGATTAGAAGTAGATGTGGATAAGGTTAGAGTAATTCACTTGCTGGAACCTCTAGGGAATATTCGGGAGCTTTGGGCCTTTTTAGGCCATACAGGTTACTATCGGCGCTACGTCAAGAACTATGCAGCTATCGCCACACCCTTGACTGGGCTTCTGAAGAAGGAAGCGGAGTATATTTGGACGGAGAGGCATTAGAGTACCTTTCAACAGATGAAGCAGGAATTGGTCCAGGCACCTACGTTGGTACCATCGACTGGGAAGTGGTGTTCCATGTTGATGTAGACACATCCTCAATTGCCATCAGTGTGGTCTTGGGCCAAAAAGATGTTGAAGGGAGGGATCATCCAATCTACTTTGCTAGTCATATGCTTATTGCAGCATAACGAAATTATTCCACAACTAAACGAGAAGCATTGGGCATGGTCTATGCAGTTCGGAAATTCCGACATTACTTATTGGGTTATGATCCTAAGACATGAGTCAAGGGGGAGATTGTTATGAGTTAACTCATGCCTTGAGTAACTCTGGTTAGTTTGACTATATTAAGTTAGATTAGGGCTAGGGTTGGTACTACTATATAAGAGGGCTGGAAAAAGTTCTTTGTGACACAATTAGGGTATTCAATAAAGTGACTCTGTGTGTTCTGTGGACGTAGCCTCACTGAGATGAACCACATATTTTTTGTGTCGACTCTTGATTGCATGTTTGTTTCTCAGTGTATTCCTATTATGGACCTACATTGCCTTTAGGATAATGCCCTTTGGTCTATGTAATGCTCAAGCAACTTTTCAAAGGTTCATTTACAAGGTGTTTGAACCTTTTATTGGGAAGTTTGTGCGAGATTCCATAGATGATTTTTGTGTGTATGGGAAGAAGGAGGATCATTTTGATCATTGGGTCAAAATTCTAGAACGTTTGGAGAAAGCCAAGGCCTCGTTCAATCCAAAAAAATGCATTTTTGGATGTAAGGAAGGTTTGTTGTAAGGGCACATCATCTCCAAGGATGGTATAGCTATGGATCCAGAAAAAGTGAAATGCATCCTCGACTTACCTTTTCTGGTGATGTTAATCAAGTTGAGGCATTTCCTTGGTATAGTGGGATACTATCGACGGTTCATCTTTTCCTTCTCCAACAAAGCTTATACCTTGACGGTTTACATGAAGAAGGGAACGGATTATGATTTAATCCTCAAGGATGAAGAGGCAGCGGTGGCGTTTGAGCTTCTTAAGAAGGCATTGGTAACGGCTCCTATTTTAGCCAAATCAAATTGGGATAAACCTCTCATTCTCTACACGGATGCATCAAACATTGCTAGAGGATGCACTCTAAGTCAGTTAAATGATGATTATCATGATCATCCAATTGATTATGCTAGTAGACAAATGGTGCAAGCAGAGAGAAACTATTCAGTGACAGAAAGGGAGGCTTTAGCTGTGATCTTCTCACTCAAGAAGTTTTGACAGTATCTGTTGGGAGGAAAATTTACTATTACTACTGACCACAAGGCTTTGAAGTACATTTTCAACAAGCCTAATGCTGAGGGTAGTATAGCTAGATGGAAGTTGTTACTAGCGGATTTTGATTACATCATTGAGCATCGATCCAGTAAGAAGCATGCCAATGCTGATTTGATGTCTCGGACAAACGATGAGGAAGGAGACCAACGATAGATGATACATTTCCAGATTAGGATTTGCTCATGATGGACACTTAAAGCTACCATAGGAATATAAGGGGATATGGGATTTCATCTCGGAAGGAAAGTTTTCCCAAGGTATGCATTCATGGAAGAGGAATGCATTAGTGAAGAGATGTGAACCTTATACCATCATAGAGGACGTATTGTTTCATCAAGGAGTAGATGGATTACTCAAAAGGGCTGTTGGAACGGAGGAGTCAATTCAACTTATGAAGGAGTTTCATGAAGGCGCAGTATGTGAAGGACACTTTGCAGGAAAGTTAACTGCATTTAAAATCTTAGATGCAAGCTATCATTGGAAGGATATTTTCAAAGATTGTGTGGAATTTTGCAAGAGTTGTGATGTGTGTCAAGCTTTTGCTAAAAAGTCCATGAAAATCCCTCCTTTGACATCAGTTCCAATTTTAGGTCCTTTTGAGAAATGGAGAATAGATTTTGTGGGACCCTTGAATCTCACTCCTTGGGGTAACAAGTTCATTATGGTAGCTATAGATTATCTAACCAAGTGGGTAAAAACTAGATCTCTAAAATCTACTAGTGAGGAAGAAGTGGATAGATTTCTCTACGAGAGGGTAATAATTCGATTTGGATGCACTCTAGAAATTGTATCATATAGAGGTGGTGAGATTGTTGGAAGCATAAAACAAGTCATGTTAGATCATTTCTCCATCAAGTCACTGGTGACTACTTCCTACAAGCCCACTAACGGAAGTTCTACTAACGGGTTGGCAGAACGAATCAACTATACACTTTGCATGATGTTGGCCAAAGATGTAGACATGGACAGGAGCAAGCAAAATTTAGGACAAGAGGCTGCATGCTATCTTGTGGGAGTATGGGACGACTTGGAAAATATCAACAAGGTACTCATCTTTCCATATGATATATGATGTTGAGTCAAAAATTCCAATTCAATTTGATTTGACTTCCTTATTAACTATCCAACGGAAGTTAAAGAGGACAAATGGAGCAGAAGCTATCAAATTAAGATGTCAACAACTATTGGAGTTGGAGAAGGCTCGAGCTATGGCCATGGTATGTGTGCAATGGGCTCCACAATTGCAGAAGAAGTATCACAATAATCGACTTGGGACGAAGAAGATGAAGACTTTCAAAGAAGATGATTGGGTAATGCTTTACGACTCCATTAGATATAAGAGGGCGAAAAAGAAATTTCTTCCAAAGTACTTTGGTCCTTTCATAGTTCACAAAGTGTGGGGAAACTTTACTTACGATTTGAAGGAGTTGGAAGGACGACATTTTGATCGGGTGAATCACGACAAGCTGAAGCCGTTTCATCGATGATTAGATTCTTTCACTCCGAGGACGGAGTAAAATCTTGGTCCGGGGATAAATGTAAGACCCATGGTTGTACATATAGGATGAAATATGAGTATACCTAAATTGTGACTAAGTCTATCTTAGTCATGATTATATTTAGCTAGTTATGATTAAGTTGGAGAAAAATATAGAATAGCTCTTGGCGTGGTAGATGAGAAAAACTATTTTTTTGTTTAGTAGGAATCAAGGAACAGATTCCATCATATTGCTATCTTGACTTTCCTTGACTTGGACTAGTTTTAATTGGTTTGACTTGTTGAAGACCCTTAAATCTAGGGGCGAGATTGACTTGGTACAATAAAGTCAATTGGAGGATAGTTGGGCTTCTAGAATATCCAAATGGACCAATTGCATATTGCCATGTACCCTTTTCATTGGGGTTTGTGATCTCTACCTCATTTTTACTTGATAAGAGAAAGTTACATGGTGATTACTTATAATTATTAGGGTAAATTCTAGATTAGATGGAGCAAATAAATTCAAGTCGGATGATTTTTAATCATATTGTGAATCTATTAGTATCAAGGTAGATCACTCATATGTATATGAAACTAATGGTTTGTTAGAGTCATTTATAATGCATTTACATTTGATAGCTAGATCATTACTAATGAGATCTAAGCTTTCCTCTTGAGCATTGGGTCATGCCATAGTCCACCCTCTGACACTAATTAGGCTTAGATTTTTAACCTTGGAGTCCATTACATATTTAAAAGTTGTTTCTAATAAGGAACCCAATGTATCCAAATATTCATATATTTGAATATTTGGATGTAAGGTTTAAGTACCTTTACTTCCATCACACATGATCAAGATGGGTCCTCAATGCAGAAAAGAGATTTAAGATGGGTGTGAGCCATCCAATATTATGAAGTACCTTAAATCCACTATAAAAAACTTATTATAAGATTGTTTTTTGATTTTTTTTTTCATAAAAGTGTATTCTCATGCTTGATTGGCTAGCCTAATTCTTGTAGAAATTTAAATTGTCTTGCCTTTTCTTTACCTAATATGTAGTTAGATCCGAGTTGAAAGAGAAATTGAGTGAATTTTACACCTTGATTAGGTAGTAGAGAGAAGAATTAATCCGTTTAACAATGCAGAAATGTGATTAAGTCACATGTACCAACCGCTAATGCTCTAGCTTGTGTTGAGTCACTTGTAGTGGATACCACATCCTTGAAGAGAAGTTATGGGAAGGATCAACATCCATGAAAATGACGCACCTATGCAAAATTTTGAGCTACAAGTGAGTTGATGCTTCTAGAGATAAGAGCAAAGATTCTCAAAGAGATACACAAGTTGTGTCAATAGAGATGGTTGTGAATAAGTTCAAATAGTCAAGATTTAGAAGCGTGAAAAAGTTAGAATTGATGAGGTTTTTTCTTCCACATTTCATAGTGTGTAAGCATTGATGAGACATCCATGATGACATGATGATGTTAGAGTGTCTTGGTACAACTGTTTTGATGGGCATTTTGAATGTCATAAAGTGGGATTGAGTTCTACAAAGAGCTTGATGGTTTACATGAGAAGCTAGACATCTTTCTCGTATATGGGGAGATAGCAGCATTCGTGTTGTGCCACTTCCATCTTAGAAAGTGCAGTTGGTCACACATGCTTATGAAGAGTTAGGTCATTTTATAAAGAAGCTAACATATAGCTTACTTCAACGTCATTGTTGATAAAGAGATATGCAAACTGAGGTGCCTCATTTTGTATTTAGATGTATGGTATGTGATCATGTTTGAGAATTATTCAATAGTCCTACACCACAATTATATCCCTTAGCAATTATGCAACTTTTTTATTATAGGAGCTTGAATTTTGCATAACCTTTGTCATTGACTATATGACATCATTGATATTGGTTGATCATGATGGACCAATTTTTCAAATGGATTGAGTTGACGGCATTGCTGATAAGTCATGTGAGGAAATATACTGTTTGTAATGATCGGCCTAAGTGGAAGGAGCTCATGAGATCGAAACTCAATTTTTTAAAAGAACAACAAATATTTGGTCAAGTAGACTTCATACCTGAGCAACTTAACCATGTAAGGTGCAAATGGGTGTTTGTTAAAAAGTATGACAAGGATGATAACATGTCTCGATACAAATCATTTCTTGTGAATCAAGGCTTAATCAAGTTTTAGACATTGATTATGAAAAGACATGTTCCACTATGATGGATAGTTGACAAAAACTTAGAAATACAGTTATTGGATGTTGTTAATACATATTTATATGGCAAATTTAACACTTATATATATATATATATGAAGATTTTTATAGGTTTAGATAATGATCATAGGCTTCAAGGATAACCTAAATGTTTCAAGCTTTTACCTAACATCTAGACATTAATTATGAAGAGACAAACTTCACTGTGATGGATTCCATCACATTTAGGTATCTATTAAATCTTAGATGTACATTCATTGGATGTTGTCACTACATATTTATATTGCAAGTTATATATATATATATATATATATATATATATATGAAGATTCCTGCAAGTTTAGAGAGTGATCATAAGCCTCAAGGACAACCTTAATGACTCAAGCTAGAAAGAGCCTTGTATGTGCTAAAGTAGGCTTGGTGAATGTGGTATCAACATCTCAAGAATTTTCTTCTTAATTGAGGTTTTAAGAACAATCACATATGTCCTTGCATCTTTAACAAGCATATTGTTTATGTGAATGAGCTCCATCTCTTTGGCATGAAAAATAAGATTGTGTTGATTGTTGATGAACTAAAGGCTAAGTTGAAGATGAAGTACCATAGTGTTGACTCATTTTGATTAGGTTTTTGGATTGAGCATTTTGGATGAGAAAATTTTTTTTATTTGAGTTCCTACATTGATAAGATACCAAAACAATTTGCCATGGACACAGCTCACCCTTTGGGTTCACCCATGATGCTTTGTTGTATAGATGTGCAAAGGGAGATGAAAGGTCATTGACGGTATATATCGTGTTGAAAGTTATAATTTTGAGAAAGGACACACCTTCTAACTATGAGCTATGTACTGCTACATTAAGGTACAAATAAAAACTCATCAGACCAAACTAACTGGAAGATTTACATGTGAAAAGCTCTTCCTGCTTTTTCCAACTCTCAGCACCTGCCATATTCTACGAATGAAGATATCATGTAAACTTGTATTTACAACCCGAAGTTATCTGTCCCTGATCTACATAAACAGAAACTTTCTAGTAACTGCTTACAATCTATAGATTGAAATACAGTCTTTCAAAGTAAACAGTTTCTACTTCAAATAGAAATGGCATGTAAAATTCTGTTTACAATCAGAATAAATTATTTCGAATGATATGTATGTAAAAGGTGACAATATAAATTCACTCATTTCTATTCTGTTCTTCATGTCATCTATCTACCCTCAGAACTTAATGCTCTATTCTTCTAATATCGTCAGAATCCTCACTGCTCCTAAAGTACCTAGTCCATTCTCCGCTACACTCGGAGATCAAGGAAAAACTACTTTCATGCTATGGAGTCCAAAAACATGATATAAATGAGCACATACCTGCAACAACCTAAAGCTCCCTCTTGTTCATCTATTTCACTAAGGAGTGGTTGGAAGAAGAGAAACGCAGAGTTTTCAAACGACTCAGAAGTTTTGATTGCAAGTCGCAGTTTCAGCCTCAATGAAACTTCGAAATGGTGTCTGGCTACAGTCCATAACACCCTAGGATTGAGAGCCAACAGTCAAGTTGTTCCTGATCCACGTTCGAGAAGACCCGAATTTAGTTCGTTGCAGATGAGTACACGTGAAGGCAGGTTGCATACCCTAGAGCCGCAGCCGAGTAACCAGGTTACTCGGCTGCGGCTCTAGGGTATGCACTTTCAGACAATTCACGACTTAGACATGCGTGAAGTAGACCTTAATCTCACTACAAAACTTGCACATCATTATAAAAATCCCATGCTAACCGAAATTTCTGAGCGTGAAATGTATTGGATAAGATGCAGGTCAATGGATTGAATGTTGGGTTTGTTTGAACATTGGATGATTCGGTTTTGGATCCTTTGGCTTTTGGCAGACTACCTTAGGTTCAAATGGCAAACTCCTACTGCGTTGTGTGGACACCGTGACCACAGTAGGTAAAACTGCAGGTTCCACAGCACGTATAGTAGCTCGATTCCCGAAGACATGCATATGACGGTTGTTTGCCCAGCCCCACATTATCGATGTGGCAACCGCGTTGTCTCTGGCACCCGGTTACTGCTGACTTGAAACTCGTTAGCTCTTATGCAAGCGAAGCAATCAAATTAGCTCGGGCACCTTCTGAATCTCTCATGCCACTGCTCGAGAGTTATTTAGCCATGGTTCCCGAGTTGAAGAAGCAAGGTCTCTATCTTCGTAGAGAGAGTGGGGAGCATTGGGACTGGGAGGCAGACAGTCTTTTTCACAGAACCTGGGGACGACTTTCTATTGCGAACTGTGTGGTTACTGGCACAATGATATTTCTCAATAGAGCTTTTGGGGTTTACACAAGGTTCTGAAGATGTGACTCTTAAGGCAGCAGACTTGGCAGCCAAGCAACAGGTGAAGATGAAGATTTCATATCATGCACTGTCCACGATGACTACAATGAGGATTCGAAGAAGATGACTTGATTTGCAGATGAAGAAATTCCCCGAAAGGTGATGACGACGAGGCAATTGGCAACTACTTACAAGAACATTGGCCTGCCATTTCGAGTGAAGTGAAACTTTTCCCTCTTCTCGCCAACATTCAAATCGATTCCAAAGCATTTGAGTGGGAATCAGTAGCGATCAGCACAAGCATTTAGAATTTGGGTCTAAATAAAAGTTACAGCTAGATTAGATTGACGGCAGACATTATAGTTTTTAGGATTGTGGAGGTATGTCACTACCACATGGACATGTAGCGAGGATATATTATTGGTGTTGGAATTGGATGAGATGAGTTGGTTGCTTATTAGGTTGGACTACTGAGATTTTGTATGTAGACTACAATTGAGAGCCTAAGTCAATCTCATTTTATTTTTTTTATGAAGATTATGACGAGGGTGTGAGATTATATGGGTATTGATAGTACAGAGGTGCCATAGCGATGAATGATCAGTTGGGAGATGATGCAAATGGAGCACCGCCTGTCCTTTGCGTTGACACAACATCTTACTGTGCACAATTTCAGTATTCTTTTTCTTTCCTTTTGGGTTTGTTTGTTTTTCAAATGTACCATGTACTCCTCAAAAAGACCATAGTCATTTGGAGATGTTTTTCAATTGATTCATCTAGTTAGAAATACCCCATGCAAATATTGTGGTTTGTTATACATTGCAGAAGGTTGCATGGATGGATGCATCACATCTACGTCAATCTCATGTGGCTCCTATAGGTACTAGTCACTCTACTCATTCAATTTTGTCATATCATCTTTGCAACTCCCGTAGAAGATCCCAGTTCCATACCAATGGCATCTTGGGAGTGTCTTTGAGATCAATCTACTAGTTTTATATTAGATTTGTGTTTCGGCATCTTTGTCATGGGATTCCGTGGGCTTTAGTGAATGAGTTTAGACAGGTGTTTTTTCTACCCTTTGATCGCATGCTTTAGATTATATGGACGACGTCACATGGTTCTTACTCCTCTTGTTGCCACATTAATGTTCGTGTTATACTCGAGATGGCGAATGAAGGTATTTGATTGGGCTGCTTTACAAAAGGAGTCATCACGTTCATCATCTATCCTCCCTATTCATCGGAGTATAGAGTTGGGTACCTTCAAGAACTTCTCCGAAAAAGGACATTATGTAGATCAAGAGAATATGGTAGAGCTGCCCGAGCCCACATCCTTTGACATATGCTGCCTCTATCAAGAACACTATTTTTGACTTTGTGCAGTTTGCATCCTCGAAGTGCTACAACCTTTAGGCAATATTGGTGAGGTCCAGCAAGATAAGTGTCGGCCAAGGCATTTTAGAAGTTAAAAGGCATGTAATACCGCATAAGCCTCCCCTTCAGCAAGGGGGAAGGCATTGGAAACATCAGTAACATACTCATCCTCTAGATTGAGTGTCATCTTAGATTTTTGAGTAACATTCAGTTTATGAATTGTCTTATAGAATAACAAAACTCCTACACCATCATTTTGATGTTTAGTGTTTGGACGAGATATGGACAGTTTTGTTTGAGAGTGTGCTCGGTTTTATCCATGATAGTAGTATTGGTGCACATGTCATATTGTTATCTTATTGCATCCAATATCTTAGGCAGCTTATATGCATTCCACTACAGATAGTTTTTATTGGTGATGCTTGTCCTAAACCTTGCATTATCACCTGTAGTGACGATTTGCATGTAAGGGAAATCAGGTGGGGTTGGAGACATAGTAATTTATTAGGAGAATGATTAGCTCTCTCCTTTTATTTTGGTCCCGGATAGGATATTTTCTAGCATGCTTTGGCTTTTTCTTTCAACCTGAGTCGATGGGATTTCATCGTGTTGTTGACATTCCACTTTCAGTCATTGCAGTTTTCCTAATTTGTTTATTCATCCAAATGGAGAAGGTTTGGTTGTCGTATTCTCACGCATTGGGTTTTGAAAGCAGGACAGTTTTCAAAGTACTTATTTATTTCATCAATTTTCATTCCGTGAAAGGTTTCCAAAAATTTATACTGTAGTCACTCAAAGGCTGGAATGGCAGAGGACGGCTTTGCTGAGTTCAGTCACTGACGGACTGTAAATTCTGGTTTAAATATCCGCATACCAACAGTAGATAGTAAGGGTCCGTTACTGTCCGTAGTTGCCAGCTTTATCAGACAGTGAATGGCCCGACACTCATGATACTCTTTGGACATGCATTTTCCCCTAGTCATTTGTCCTTCCTTACCTTTTCTACTTCATATAAAGTAGAATAGGTCATCAAATCATCATATCTGCCTCGTTTCACCCTAAACTTTTTTTTAGAGGGGGATAAAATACAATAACAAAAGGGATGGGAAGAACCAAACCAGTAACATGGGGTCCAATAGCATCATACTCGGGAAATATGTTCCACAACATCTAAGATATCCGAACTATCTAAATCAAACGGTCTACAAATAACAGAGCATCCGGAAAAAATTTCACCTAACCTAATTGCTTTCCTATGGATTGTACCAGCTATAGAACAATAGAGCAATGGAAACACGTTGACTAAAATAGGCTATACACTAAACTAAACATAGTGATACCATCTGCTGCTTAGTATGGTAGGCTTTCACTCATGAACATGTTGAAGTCGGGTGTCCATAGTTCCAAAGCTAGAGTAACAAGGATATGACCTCTCTGCATACCTCTATACTTTGGCTGCAGCCACTCCACTTGCCTCCGTCCTAAAAGATGGTGATCACTTGTTTACTACAAAAGTACCAATTATGTACCATGTGCCAAAGACATGAGAGTTGAGGAAGGCTTTGAAACATGAGCTTAGTGGATTATTTCAGTGACAGGCTAACATGCATGCACCTCGCAAGGGCGGCGCTCCACCAACTGAGCTATATTCCTTATACCCAGACCCTCTACTCAGGAAAAGGGAGGTAGAGTTCCTATACAAACGATAGGAGCACAAATTTACTGTCGCTATTACGAAGCTTCTTTATTTTGCTGAATTTCTTTAGATATGTACCTCAGGGCAATAGCAAGTGCTTATTTCGAAATTGCAAAGTAGTGTATAGTTACTGCAGGTGAATAAATTACTTCAACCTGCAATGAGAATAATCACTCTTGTTTACTATCAACTTTCAATCAATTTTGAGCCATTGCTATGATGGAAAGAAACTTAACGAAGTAATTTGGTTGCCAAACCCGATGCTCAACTCTTCTTGTATCATAAGTGTATTGGCAGTTTACTCTCCACGGATCGAGGCAGATGACATACTCACAGCATCTAAAAAACGTATTGCATCATATTATACAAAAGTGTATAATACGATGTATCTCATGATTGATGACACAAGTGTATATAGATATCACAATATTTAGTAGGATCGGTAACCTTATCTTAAAAAACTTTAACTGATCCTTTTATTTCTTAAAAAGATGGAGCAAAACTCGCAGTATGCAAGCTGGCCCGTTCATTTGTGTATAATACGATGCAATACGTTCTTTAGATGCTGTGAGCATATCATCTGCCTCGATCCGTGGAGAGAAAACTGCCAATACACTTCTGATGGAAGAAGAGTTGAGCATCGGGTTTGTGTATAATACGATGCAATACGTTCTTGAGATGATGTGAGTACATCATCTGCCTCGATCCGTGGAGAGTAAACTGCCAATACACTTATGATGCAAGAAGAGTTATTCTTTGCACATAAGTGGATTGTCCTTGTGAATATCTTGGGATAGAAAAGATTACTTCAAAACCTCCAATTTCATTGTGTGATAAAAACTGTAAGTTCTTATAGAGTGAAGATATTTTGGTTAGTTTTGATCAATAATATGTTTCATTAAATTGATTTTAAGTAAGCATGACATTTATGAGGTGAAAAACATGGTGTAAATCTAGAAATAAAAGCTATTTGAAGATTTTTTGATCGATTTTGAAGTTATATTTTTTCAAATTTAGTGATTTATTTTGAATGAAGGCTTTTTAGTGCATAAGCATAGTTGAAAATTGATCAAGGATTACTATTCAAAGTGACATTGGTGTTTAAGATTAATATTAATGAAAAAAATTAAAAATGAATGTATAAATCAAGAATTACTATTTCAAAACTTTTGAATCAAAAATAATCTTGGTATGTTTTAGAATTATCATATAGTGTGTGTTTGATCTAAAATTTGATGAAGGCATAAAAGATGAAAAATAATGTGTGCAAGGATAGAGATATTATGCATATGATCAATGATGTTAGAATTGCAAAAATCATCCATTTAATATCCAAAATTTGAGTCAAAGATATAAAATTTTTGTAAAAGTTATAAACAGTATATGTTTGATAATAATTATAATTGCAAGATGTAGGAAATAAAAAAGGAAAAAATATATATAATTTAAATACTAGCATCATATTATCAATTTAGAGAGTAAAAGATCTTTAAAATTAACTTTTAGTATTTTTTTATAGCTCTCTTGAGGCTATGTTAGAATAAATTGGGTTGGTTTGACCACTTTGATGGATGTTATGAGGTTTAAAATACTTTTTCATGTTTCTTGTGATTCATATATATCCATCTTGGCTTTTGGTTTTTATATCATTTTTGTTTGTGTTCATGTTTTGTTTTTTGGAGTGTTAATTTTCAAATGTGCTACCAATAGTGAGTTTGGACTTACCAATCATCCATACTATATATGTCCTTCCTCACTGAAATATGATTTATGCATTTATAGATTGGATCAATGTATGTAGTAGTGATTGGATTCAAGTTGCCGTTGTGTTAATACCTTGTGATATCTTGAATATTTTATGTTGTGATGCAGTAACTATACACTACTTTGCAATTTCGAAATAAGCACTTGCTATTGCCCTCAGGTACATATCTAAAGGAATTCAGCAAAATAAAGAAGCTTCGTAATAGCGACAGTAAATTTGTGCTCCTATCGTTTGTATAGGAACTCTACCTCCCTTTTCCTGATATAAGGAATATAGCTCAGTTGGTGGAGCGCCGCCCTTGCGAGGTGCATGCATGTTAGCCTGTCACTGAAATAATCCACTAAGCTCATGTTTCAAAGCCTTCCTCAACTCTCATTTCTTTGGCACACAGTACAGAATTGGTGCTTTCGTAGCAAACAAGATATTTAAGAGCTCTTTGATACCTTATTTACTACAAAGGGTCAGAAACGTGCACGGGGAACAACCGTCACTGACAGAGCCCTTTGGCAACATTGTATACGTACTTGTCTACCGGTCTTTATGTTATAAAACTGTGACGATGAGTAGAAAGGACCCATCATGTATTAGCAGAGTCTTCCGCTCTGTATGTCGTGGCCTTACTTGATAACCACACTACTGTAAATGAAGGACGTAAAAGGTACCAGACAATCCACTGCCCAATCTCTAGCTGGTTCTTGGGTTGAACTTTATCTGGGGGCATGCAACCAACTGAAGAGACCCAGAGACACCGCACGAGTTCCTTGCTTCTATTTTGAGTATCTGGTCAGTGAATCAAACAGTCAAGTTACAGTCTTGTATCTTTAATGCCTTTATTCTATCGTACTTCACGATTAGACAGATTACAAATCGCTTGTTCAAAGTTCATCTAACAGAAATGCTTCGGCACACTCAAGTGGCCAGTAGACTTCAGAACACCAAGCCTGCTACACGTGGATATTGACACAAATCTGCCATACCTCCCATGTCTCGACTATCTATTTCAACAAGTGGCGGCGAACGCTAGACCTCACTCCGTCAAAGTCCCGCCCCCTTGCTGCTTCATCAATGCTTGTGATCAAGAATTATTGATACTCGAATCTTCAATGTCCTGAGCTAGCTCTATCACTGAAAACGTTTCTCTGTGATAGTGCACATACTCCCCCCGCGGTAGATATGTTCAGATCGCATTTTCTTCAATACGCATCACGAACAAAGTTGTCAAGCCAGTCAAAATCTACAACTAATATTTAAAGGCACCGATTTCCAGTAAAACTCGTGATTCTTCAGCCGTTCCATGCTGCTGACATGTTCCGCAAAATGAGAAATCTCTGAGAACGATTGTAAGAGAACCAAATACCATAAGATCAAATGTCAGAGGACAACACAGACGCATTGAAGAAATATCATATTTTCGAGTGCAGACTGACCAATGCACCTTGACCAATTGAACACAATCGCACGGACAGGCCCTCCGTATCAACGGAACACAAAAGCAACTCAAAGCGACCACATGAGTTACTGTTCCTATCTCTCTATTTTTAAGACACCGATAAAAATATGATACATCGAGGGACCGTTCCAAGCACTGCCTCCCTGTCGCTGGCTTCAGGTGTGCAAGAAGCTCGAAGGGCTTCACAGATACCACTATTCTCTACCTAGAGGACGAAGATAATTACAAGCAACAAATAAGATCCGTGTAGAACCTCCTAATGTATGAAACACAGTTCGATGAGTACCAAAGCTATACATAGGGTGTGAGATGTCATCGATAGGAACCTACACCTCTGGCGCGACAAGGTCTGGCCATACTACCAATTTCATTCAATTTCTTTCTTTACATCTCCGCCACACGGGAGCTTCTGTCTCCTTTGACGAAGGGGATACCAGCAACGGCAGAAGTCTCTATCCCACACTCGTTAGTGCCCCGAAGAATCCGAAAATAACCCTTCTCCCCCCACCCGGTGTTCCAAGAGTTGGCCACCGTCCAATAATCGACCCCGTTCTCCACACCCCAGCCCACGAGCTTGACGGCATGGCCCCCCATATAGTCCCCGTATAAGTGCAGGTAAATGCCCGACGTATAATGTGCGAAGTCCTCGTACACATTGAACGAAAGCTCGATGGGTCCGTTGGTGTAGAGCTCCATCCTCAGAGCCTCTGGATCCGTCGGCAGGTAGTAGGCGCTGGTGGCAAAATGCTTGTTCTCCGCCCACAAGTCGTCGTTCACACAGGCCTTGTTGCACACTGGGGTTTCGTACACGGGCGAGCAGCCCGGGTGGCCACAGCCCACGCTGTCGAAGTAGGGATCGCAGGTCGCCGAGACCACGCCCGTGCGCTTGAAGTACTGCCATGCTCGGAAGGGGTATCCTCCCTCGCATCCATAACCGCACTCGAATCCGCAGCACGAGAGCAAATCGTTCTCCGACAGGGTTACGTTCTCGAAGCCGTGGATGCAGAAGCGGTCAGACAGCGACTCCACAGCTCCGAAAGCCCAGCATGACCCGCAGTGGCCTTGATCCAGTATCTCGCTGATGGTCCTACAATGGGGCCAAGCTTCTCGCGCATCGAAGCTCTCGGGGAGGTCTGCCGGGGAGATGGTTCGGTCGCGGGCGTTGTCGCGACCCGGCTCCAGAACGGGGAATGAGGAGGAATCCAGGTCCGGGACGGGTGTCATGATCGTTCCGCATAGGCGCTTGAAATCCTTCACAGTGTGCTTCTCCAATCGGGAATTCAACGCCGCCTTCCATGTCGCGCGCTTGTTCGCGTTCACGCGATCCACCATGGACCTCTGCAGGATCGGCCTCGTCTCCTCCAGCAGCAGCAACTCCTCCCCGGACAGCAATTCCACCCTCCCTGCCTCCGCAACGACCCCCGAACTCACAAGCACCAGCACCACCAGCCCCACCACTCCTAGACCCTCATTAGCGTACCGCCCCATCGTCTCTCTCCCTGCCTCTTCTTCTTCTTCTTGCTCCTCCCCGTCCCTTCCTCGATCAATGCCCCATCTTGTTTCGATTCCTACCCTTTCTATTGAACTTCCACTCTCCCTGCCTCCTGTGCCTTGCCTCCCTCCAGCCCCCTGCTTCTGCTTCCTGGTCTTCTCTTCTTCTTCTTCTACGCGGAGCTCAACCCTTCGCCAGCTCGTCCTTCGTTCCCGTCCCGATGGACCGCTGAATCTTCCCCACTCTCCTCTGGGCGCCACGACGACTTCACTTCACCTTCACTAGGGTTAGCCTACCTCCCCCGAATCTTTACCGCGGTAAGCGGGACCTCGGGGTGAAGACAAAGGGGGAATCGGCGAGGTGTGGAGCTCTTCGGGCCGTCCGATGGTTAGATCAGGGTTGAGACTGGCCTTCGGGTGCCGGTATCATTTCACCTTATCTTCTTGTTACCCACGGCTACACTTAGTGGACGTGGTAGCTAGAGTAGGGTGGCTGGAAAAGTGAGTATATAGTCTAATGATGTGGAAAGTGAAAACCGTGGCGGTGTTTGTAACACTCTTTCTCCACTCCAAGTACTTGTCACAACACACACACACACAAACAGACTTTCATACAAACAAAAGCACTACCCAACTACAAATCTTCACTGCATATGTAACCTAAGATTGCTTTCCAAAGACTCATGATATCTGCAATTGCCTTTTGTTGACCCTTTTGTTGGACTGTCACACTCTTCTACCCGCCACTTTGCCTCCCCTCACCTCGTCCAGGGCTTCCCAAATCTCTTATCCAACCGGCTGTCAAGTCAAGAAGATTCCAAGTGCTTTCTTCCTCTATTTTCTTCTAGTTTTCCTTCTCTTTTCTCCTTTCCCTATGTCTCTAGCTCTATGTTTGTGGAAGCCTCTGAAAAACCCTAAAAAAATCACTCTTTCTGCTCTGTGCCAAAGGTTTAAATAACTAAAGTGGAAAAAGGTTGGACAATCTATGTTGTGACTCATTTATGACCCGTATTAGTGGTCGACCAATACAAATGACCCAAATTTTAGCGATGAATTTGCGCAAGTGGCACATGTGGGTTTGTGACAAGATTTACTCAAGTGGGTCTATGACATCCTCCTCAACCTCAAAAGATCATATCCTTATGATTGGCAAACCAATAACGATTTGTATAATCATCACTAAGAATATTATAAACACAAATGACACATTAATAACAACTAAACTTTATTTTAAACAACAAAGTTTATAAAGTTTGTTTCTATCCTATTTTCTAGCATTAGAACCACAAGCACTTATCAGCAACAATCACAGTTTGCCTTAAGTTAATATAATTGTGACTTATGGCCACAACTAATGCCTCTTGGGTCTATTAACATTGGTGCAATGATCCATAGATATGATCCAAGAGTAGCCAACAAGGATTAGCACTTTCTACATCTACTAACATCTGTGCAATGATCCATAGATGTAATCAAATAAAAGCTAGTTGCAGTCTACAGTCAAGCATCCCATCCCTTATGAGATTAAGCATAGCCCATGTTAGAGTTTCCTCCATGGAAACGCTTTAACAATAATTACAAGTATGTTTATTGAAACTTTGATAGAACAACAAACATATCCATTGTTTTTCAATCGCTCAAGTTTTTTCTTTTTTGCCTTTCAGAACAAAGTATGCTGCTAACAATTGAAAGCTATGAGATTTCTTTTGAAGGACAAGGAAACCAAAGACTCCCAAGTAGCGTATTCATACTCATGATGCTTTCACTTCACCATATATATTTTTTGATAGGTGATTTTTGCAGTTTTAACCAACCTTTCATCTAGGATTTTTTCTATACAAAATTCATCTAGGTCTGGTAAAGCACAAGTAGCAAATGCCCACTTAACTATCATAGCTGGGTCATCATTAATCACATCACGCTTGAGATGAGACACATGGAAAATATGATGATAGTTTTGTATATTATTTGATAACCCTAGCTTTTATGCAGTCATTCTTATTCTAACATGAATTTTAAATGGTCCGATCCAATGTGCAAATAGTTTCTTGGTGACCTCCTTGGGGATAGTGAGGTTTTCAATCTTAAACCAGACTAAATTTCTATCCTCAAACTTCACATCCCTCCTCTATTGGTCGGCATATTTTTTATACCAAGCTTGAGCCTTGTGCATTTTCTCCTTAGCTAAGTCTAGCACCAATCCTTCTATGTCCATAAAGTCATTTACAGATGGAACTATAGTATCTCTTAGAGGGTTAGGTTCCAAACTCCAAAAACTAAGTCCAATGGTAGTTCCGACTACCTATATAAACACATTGAAATGAAGACAAACCAGTAGTAGAATATTTGGTGCTATTATAACTAAACTCCACCATGGATAATTGATTCATTCAATCACTCTAGTTGTAACGACAAGGTTGCACAAAGGATGATCAAAGTTATAGCAAAGTGAAGTTCGTTACCATGAGATCGAAGGGTAATTTGCTCGTAGAAGGAAATATTTAGAGTTTACATATCTTTCACCACTCTGGACAATTCAGGTCCGAAGAGGGTCACCGAATATGCCACTTCCTCGTGCGCACACCCCGATGAAACACACACACACACATACACAAAGCATCCACAAAGTCCAATTATACTTAAGATTGAGGAATGTTGTATTTACTGACGGAAAGGTCAATCTACTCTATTACAATATGGAATCGAGGCAACGAACTCAATGAAGTTCTATTGGGCCTGTCGAAGGTCAATAGCTCATGGGGAAATACTCGGTTAACTTCTCGAGAAATTTCACCAGTCTGTGCAATTTTCAATCGACAGAACTTAGCTTCACAAGTTCCCGTTCTACCCTAACTACATTTGCAGTTCGACAATGAACTCTTGCAACAGAAGAAGATGACCCCTCTTACTAGCGTTACTCCTATTTATACAAAAGAATGTCTAACCGCTAAGGCTAACTGATTTACACCGAGCTCTGACTCCTCTCTTCGCGGACATCCTTGCCTCCCGCCAATTCGAGTCTCCACGTGAAAGCATCCACACTCACTTGTAATTCCCAGAGATCCTCTGCAATCTCTTGCCTGTGAATTTGGAGTGACTCTTGGCACTCCCACCCCATGGCTTTATACATTTCTTTTCTTCTTGCCTTCGAATCGGCAGGAGAATTCATAACCGCCCTGATTCTCTCTAGCCGTCGGATCTCTTCATCATCGCATCGCGCAAGAAGGTAGTCATAACATTTCCTAGCCATCATTTTTAATCTCCCCGGATGCTCGACATCCATCTCTCTGAGTTGCCGCTTCGACTTCAGTAGTTGTCGCTTCAACTCAACGATTTCTGTCTCAGCAAATCTGACGTCTCCTCTTCTGGCTCTACATACCTCTTCATACGTCAATTTCAGTTGTTGATGCTCCTTCTTCACGGTGGATTTCTGATTCTCTAATCGCTTTACTGACTCAGCCAACTGTTGAGTCACCTTTGCCTAGTCTTCCTTGCCTTGGGCTGCATAGTCCATGGCCTTGATTACGTTTATATATCCGTCCTCATGGGGTTCCACCCTTGGATATAACAGGATCCTAACTTGTTGAGCTCCATGAAGACAGGTACCGCCACTACCTCGATCTTCTGCGTCAATTGGAGGTACGAAGAGATTGTGTCACCTCCTACCTTAGAAGCTTTCATCTTCGACCGTGAATTCTTTGGGATGGGGGTCGGTGAATACGTAGCTTGTTTCTGTTTCTTCGTCTTCGTCGTTAGCTCCGGAGCTATCTCCAAACTGGGGCTTCTCTTTCTTCGAGAACCTCCTACTTCACCGTGTTCTCTCTCTGACGCTTCTATCTCCCGAAGAATATTCTCTAGTTCCCCTGAAGATGCGTCATCTCTCGGTCGACTTCTCTTCAGTTGCGATGTTCCTGACCCCGTGGAACCCAGACTTGGCGTCGACCCACTACTTACTGCTTCCAATGGAGGCTTGGCTCTTGATTCCTCTGCTCCCAGGTGGTACTTCTGTCGCTCGTCAGGAGTCAACCAGCCCATCCTCGAATACATATGGACCAAGAATGAAGAAATGTTCACGACTCCTTTTTCTCCCGCTCGCAATTTCTCTCCCATGGCCTGTACATTACGAGCAAATATCTCTCCCCAATTAACTCTAACGGATCCTATCACAAACCCTTCAACAATCCTCACCTTATGCATACTAACATAGGTAGTGCGCTAAGGCAAGAAGAGCTGGTTCAAGGTGTACATTATCTTCCTTCGAAAGCCATCCTTGATAAGATCAATTTTGTATCCGTTCATGCCCTTCCATTCCTTTGGATCAAACCACTTCGATTCATTGAAGGTGAACCCATAGACCATAGCTGAGCCCTACCAGTCAATCCCATTCTTCTCCTCCTTGAAATCACGTCCAAACGCTTCCGCCCATAATATCGCATCCCACGAATCTGGGTAGCCTCGCCACCCGATTGAATTTCATTCCTTCTTGGTCCGAACTTTCTCACACAGCTCTTGACACACATAATCCCATCGTCATGCTAAGAATGATTCTCCCAATTCTTCCTATCTTTCTAATTCGTGCGTGGTCCAATCAGGTTTTGGCACCAATGGCTTGTATGCTCCGGATACAGTCTTCTTTTGCACAGGTAACCGAATAGCCTCTCTCGTCTTGCTCTACTCTCAGATCTTTTCTTGGTCAAATTCACACGATCCATCACTCTCTGATTCCCGCCCTTCTCGTTTGCTGCGGCACACATCGAAACAAAAATGTCAGCATCTTCTTCCGCTCTTCCTAATTTCTACTGTTCCTCCTAATGTTTTCCTAACAGCCTATTCGTATCCGGCCGAGCAATTCGTACTTATCACAAATATTTACACTCATATTCGGCGTACTTCCCCGAATATCATCTTCTTTATTCAGAAAACAAAAAAATAGCTCTACAACACGCTAACCAGGGTTCTACACTGGTCCATCATACAATAATTCCATAGCCATTCTTCCACGATCTAATTAATTCTTTAAGTTTGCCTATCTCTTTGAGGTTGATAAGCACTTGAAAAGTAAAGCTTTGTGTCTAACAGTAAAAATAAATGGATCCAAAATTCAGATAGAGACCTAAAATCTGTATATGAGACTATCTTTCTAGTTATGCCATGATGTTGGTGAATCTCCTTGAAGAACAAGTCTGCAGTGATAGTGGTCTGATAGGGTATAAAATGAACTTGGTTTGACAACCGATCACACACTACATAAATGGCATTGTATCCGTGAACTTCAGATAAGCCTATCATAAAATCCATGGCCAAAGATTGCCAAGAACCATCAGGTATAGTCAATGGTTGCAACAACCCAACCTCATGAGAGCGGAGTGTTTGATTGTATTAGTAAACTAGACAGCTATCCACATAATCACATACTGACCTTTTCATCCTTGACCAATAGAGATAAGCTTGCTTCAGCTTATGTAGGGTAGTTTTTCTTCCCCTATGTCCAGCAGTTGATGCATCATGAATCTTCAGAGAGTTTTTTTGGTTTCTCTCAAGACGAACGAGGAAGTCTCTAGAGTAAAAAGATTATCTGCACCGACAAAGAGTAACATCCTCAGTAGAAGACTGTTATCTCGTCAATATGCAAGCTTAATTTCAGCTGCAACAGTCAAGATCCAGCTTTCATCAACGGATTGGGATGACGTCGGAGCTTGGGTAGATGTGCATGTGCAAAGATAACGTGAAGGATACTCTTTAAAATCTTGAGTGGTAACCATAATGCATGTGCTACAATAGGGGTTAAAACATCCATATATGCTCTGGAGTCCAACAAAAATCTATATTGCATACTTTGAACAATCACCACAATTATTGGCAAGCACTTGAACACTCAAGGAGAAGGTTGGCATACCATATAGTCTAAATTCACTATTGCATGTGGTTCCTTGGTACCCTCTTGGTTGTAGTAATTCCGATCAACTACTCTCTGTTTCCTCAAGTTGATTTTCCACCTCTATGTTCACGATAGAGTCGCATCCGTGCAACCTTAATGCTCTCAACCTGCTCATACATAAAATCCAAGTCATATTGGTTTTGCAACTACTTTATTTCCATGTGTAGCCATGGTGAAAGTCCTTTCTTGAAGTAAAACCGCTTTACTCCAGGGTCAACTCCTCTCAATTTCATCAAAAGACGTCAGAATTTGATAATGTATTCCTTCACTGATCCTCTCTGATGCAAACGAGCCAACTCTCCCAACTCGATCTCTCATTGCTTGGTACTAGGCTACGCCTCAGTCTCTCTTTGAACATATCCAATCTAGCATAGGGCTCCAACCCTTAGCCTACCTTTCTTGTTCAGTAGTAGCATACCATACTAGTGCATCGCCAGTAAGCTTACTCAATGCAAAGTAGACCTTGGCTTCTTCTTCCATAACCGTCATAGCAAAATAATTCTCCATTTCAATAAGCCACATGTTAAAGGCAGCTAGATCTCTCTTCCTAGAGAACTTCTCCGGTTGATCCAAAATAATCTTCTACCATGTGTTAACCGCTAGAAGGATAGAATCAATAGTAATAGGTGATGATGTCAAGTAAACATTTACTACCTACCCTCTCAACCCATTTCGACTTCAAGGATCCTTGCTCTATTGCTATCGATTCTATCTTTTCTAGCATAGTCTTCAATTGTGCATGCAAGGATGTCAACTAAGTGTCTTGAGTTCAGTGTCCATCATCAAACTCATCTGAGGCTTTGCGCTTGCGTGTGGGCTCCTCAGTCTGAGAGTCTGGTACGTTTACCACTAGATCAAGAGAGTGCCTCCTAAGACCTCATTGGCCAAGAACCTTGGAGTTCCTCAATTATTCTATGATACCAAATGTAACGCTCTTTCTCCTCTCTAAGTACTTGTCATAACACAAACAAGCACTCCCCAAAGATAAATCCCCATAGCATATCTCAGCTAAGACTGCTTCTCGAAGGTTCAAAATATCCACAATTGCCAGAGGTCGTGACCCTTCCAGTGAAATCTCATACTCTTCCAGCCGCCACCTTGCCTCTCCTCATCTGGTCCAGAGCTTTCCAAATCTCTGATCCAACTGGCTGTCACGGTAAGAAGATTCCCGGTGCTCTATTCCTCTCCTTTCTCCTTTTTCCCTTCTCTTCACTATTTTCCTTGTGTATGTAGTTCTTTATATGTGTCTCTAGCTCTATGTTTGTGAAAGCATGTGAAAAACAAAAAAAACAAAAATCACTCTTTGTGTTATATTCCGAAGGTTTTAATATCTAAAATATAGAATTATGTTGAGGCCCTCACATAACTATATTAGTGGCCCAAAATTTAGCTTTGGATTTATGCTGGTGGGTCTATGAGAGGGTTTCGCATGTGGGTATGTGAGAGTGTTAGGCTGTAGAGGTGGAGTTTTACTGCACCTGACAAATTCCTCGGAATTTTAAGACTGAAAAAGCTGTTGCTAGCCCGAAATTTTAAAAATGCTGAAAATCACCGTGGATGGTCAGTTTTCAGGGACAAACGGAGGAACTGAGAAAAGAAGGCCGTGTACCTTCGCGTCAGTCATTAATGTGGCAGCTGTGAGCAGCGCCAACGCGACTGGACGATCTTTTCAGTTCCGAGGATGGGTCCTGGGTTTTGTCTTTTCATGTTCCTTTAAAGGGAAAGCGGAGCTTTGCATGGAAAGATAAAAGATGGCCAAAGCTCGCTCGCTCGCTCCCTCCCTATCGAGGGTCTAGTGCAGACGAATGAAAACCACCTCCAAAGAAGCTGATCAAAGCTACCGGGGGTTTGGGGCAGGCTCAACGAGCAAATCTGCTGGACGGAAATAATGTAAACCCGGCAACCGGCTTGCAGGAGAATGATGTGAATACTGATTGATTTCATCTGTGGACTCATTGCTACAGATCGTTTTCAATCATAAACGTTTCTGTCATTGTGCACCACTGTAGAGATTTGTTCTAATTATCGAAGTCTCTGTACATGCATAAGTGCAGACAGATTGCTGTGGCACTTTCTCACTATAGATTGTGGTTTACACTAACCTCATCACTGGCTGGAAGGTTCGTTCTTTTTTCCCCTTTATAGCCAGTCTAAGACTTAGAAGCACATCAAAGTGGGCCAGATTACTTTTCCAGTTTCTTCTAGTGTCTTTTGACCTTTAGTAGTCCCATCTCCTGATTAGTAAGATCGCTACTTTTCTAGACTGTATTATGACATTAATTTGACATTAAGCTGAATATTACTCACTCTCCCCCGATCTGGGGGTCGTGAAAATATGGATCAATTTTGTAAAGAAAATGAAAAGTGTAGGGCAGATGAAAGAGTGGCTGAAAAGCTCAGATCTGAAAATGATATGCCACTGGAGAGGAAGAGAGATATAACTGGAAAGGCTCCTTATCCATTAGAAGTATACTCATATACCATTTGAAATAAGATAAATCATTTGCTATCATTTACTCATGATCCTAAAGAGATAGCTCACCTGCTAAATCTTTTGAATCTGTACAATAACCGACCAAGGGTATGAAAACGGTGTACTTTATCTTATCCACTATAAAAGAAAATAAATTAATAATCAATACAGCATACAACTTAAAAGTGCAAATGTGACCACGCACATAAAACCTGTAGATTGTACCTGTTCCTCCCTACCAGATATTTCAACCTTAGATATATTATGCTACATGAAATTAATTCTTTTATTGAGATTACTAGATGTTTTGTAGAGAGCAATTTTTTAATAAACATAAAAGACATAGATTTATGAATCTCACTAAAACCAATAATTTTTTTCAACTAGAAAACAGAATTATTACATCATATAAATAATATATTTAATATAATATCAAAAGTATGAGCGTTTTTTACAATAACGAGGAAAAGATAATTATGAAAGAAGTATCATTATCTTAGCCTCTCCATATGCTTTCACTCTAAATGGAGATGATAATTATTATCATATTTGGAGATAGGCAGGTATCTTACTCCGAAATTATTCTTGCACCCCAATGTTTTGCCAAATTCTAACAAGTCATTCCCATGTTTTCTTTTCTGTTTTGTATGCAAAGTGACTAGGAAATAATTAAGACAATTTTTAAGCGTGCATAATTGGTTCTGTTAGGGCCTCCCTTCCGAGTAATATAAAATTCCTTTTTGGTAGTGTAAGTCATACAACTCCTTCAACAACATTCATACGTTGCACATTCACGTAATAAACAACATGATGAGAAGTGAAAAGTTCTCGCCCAATGCATTGCTTCAATCTAGCGTGAGAAGCATCTGCAACATCCGGAAGTGCTTAATTTTTCATTTTTTGCCATATATCAGAAACATCTTTCTACGCACTTACGTTGTCACACAGAAAAGACAGTATGACTTAGAAAATGTTTCTATCCAAACTATTGTATACGATGTATGAAGTTGTCATAGACTTTGGACATGTAGCCAATCCTTAAATGTCAAGTGGTTTACGTGCATGAGAATTTCGCTTGACCGCGATTCTGAATATCTGCTGCTTTACAAGTTTTAAGACCACTTTTGCCAGTACTGCTTTTGACAACTGAAAGAGGTCCAATGGATGAACATAAACCCTCCTAATGTCTGAATATTCATGGTGGATAGCATTGGCACTACCTGCATTTACATCTTTCATCATTCGTTTGTCTATTTACCGACTTCATATGTTTTGCAATCCTTGCTCTTACATACACTTGACGTAATCCTCAACTATTAGAGACATCCTGAAAAGATGTACGGCACTTTGTCAATAGCAGATATGATAAGATTTTGGTACTTTACGAAGATATTATGCGAGAAAAAGCTGTTGTGAGCTGAAAGAAATGTTTCCAGACCCCGTTGTTAATCACAAAAGATTCTTGTGACCAGAGCATGGCACTGCAGCCATGCGCTACGGTCCCTCAGCAGGAAATCTACGAAGTTAGACAAGGAACTTCTACGTGCCACAGTAGTCGGAACCTAAGAACTTTACTAAAAACGTAAGCATCCTGCATTTTCTGTTCAAGGAACCGATCTCAGAATTTAGAAGTATGTACTTGCTTATCCCTGCTGTAGTTTGTAATTTCTGTGAAATGGACATACAATACCAAAAATTAAGATTAAACCATATAAGTGAAGAATATATTGCTAGAACAATGTTGATGCAATTGACACATGACTATAAAACCTCATTGTTAATGTCTTTAAAAGCTTTCAAGAGTCAACCCTATGAACAAATTATTATCAATATCTGTGAGGGTCTATGGTTAACTCATGTCTTGTTAACGATAGTTACTTTAATTATGGTTAGATTAGATTAGTTAGATTAGTTATATGCTAGCCTCCAGGCTCTATATATATACATTGGGCCGTCCACTCTTGATAGTAAATATGTAAACTCTCACTATAGAGGCTCATGTACTTTGAGTTTTAGTGAAACTCTCTCTCTTGCTCTTGACCTTGGATATAGGTAGCTAGTTGGTGAAGCATATATATTCGGTGATCATGTCATGTGTTGGTTATATTATCCACGTGCTTGCTGACATAGATCCTCATAACTGGTATCAAAGCTGAAGGTATAATACTCATTCCAATCATGGATATGATCGAGGTGATCATTCATAATCCAGAATTCCAAGAAGAGAGGCAGGAGACAATTGGACTAGAGAAGAATAGATCAGTTTTGATCAAAAAATTTGAGAAGTGTTGAGTTTTTAAATGACAATCTGATGTCAAAGATTTCCTATGAAGGCTGAAGAATTTCACTACAACAAGACAGTCGGACAAGAGGAGAAAAGATCAGTAGGATTTCAGATTTGTCAATAAAAAATTTCAGGAATCAATGTTAGTATTTGATTGTGTTAAAATTAGTAAGGTTTAAATTTTTTTCAATAAAAAATTTCATAAATCTATAGTAAAAAAAATGTCTCTAGGTCTTGATTGTGACCTTTACTGCGCCGTCATCCTAACCCTAATCTTGAGTGTGATTGTGATCATGATTGGACACCATGCAGTGAGCAACAACCTCAAATAGTGAATGACACTTTGGGCAGTACGTATCCACTTTGAGCAGCAAAAAGGCCAACATGGTGATTTTTTTTGTAGGGCATGAGTGCCTTAGATGATAGTATGGAGCTTTTCTCTAGGAGGAAGACAATCTTACCTCTAATGCGTCATAAAAGCTTTGTAAGCCAATGGTGCTTACTAAGATTGGTGGCTTGAGGTTTGAAGTGGAGAAGTGTGACGATCAAATTGACTACATCTTGTGGGAGTGACATGTGATCAATGTCATTCAGCTAATGGGCTTGGAAAATATACTCAAGCCCAAATCAATTGATGTGGATGATGAAGATTGAAACGACATACAAGATCAGGTTATAAGCATTGTGGTGTTGTATCTCAAGCCCATCGTATTCAAACAAGTGGAAGAATATGATACCTTGAAGGACTTGTTTATAGCTCTTCAAGCAAAATATCATCACAAGGAGCTTTCAAAGTGGTTATACATTTCATTAAAGCTAATGAGCTTCAAGATGGCAGAAAGTATAAAAATTCAAGATCATGTTGGTGCATTAAGCATGATCTTGGATTTTCTTATGGACATGGAGAACTTTGGAAAAAATCTAAGTGATAAATGCAAAGCAATTCAACTTTTGAGTTCTTTGTTGAAATCATATAAGTCCTTGTCATGTCTATTAGTTCATAATGCCAAAAAGACAATCACGTACATTGAGGTTGTAATTGCATTCTTTACTAATAATATGCAATAAAAATTATTGTTATTTTTTAATCCTGCTACATCTTCGTCCATAAATATTATTCATGGATGAACTTGCACCAAGGAGCTGAAAAAGGATAGGACCAAGCTTAATTTTAGTTCCAAGTCTAGAGCTAGATCTAAGTCTAGATCTAGATGCAAGTACGGGGATGAGAAGGAAATTAAGTGTTGGAATTGTTGCAAGTCTAGTCACATGAAGAAAGATTTTCGTTATAAGGATCATAGTGAGTGTTCAACTCAAGTGATTATGACTAAAGACAAAAAATATTTTCTTTGTACTTTTATCTACGTTATAATGAATGAATGGAATATGAATTTAGCTTACTTTTATCACATGTGTCACATAACAGATTTTTTTAGCTCCTACACACCGTTGAACTGTTCAATCTTGATGAGAAATGATCATAAATGCAAGATTGTGGGAATTGGATCTGTAAGAATCCAAATGTTCCATGTGAAAATGTGACCTTAACAAATGTGTGGAATATAATTTCTCTTAGAAAATTAGATAGAATCCACGAACTCATGAAGGGTAAGATGCAAAATAATCTTTATATTATGATAGAGACAACAATATTTGGTAAAACATTTCCTACGATATTTCTAGAAGAAGTTTTTCTTTTGTGACATGTTCAATTTGGCCACATTAGTGAAAAAGATCTTGCTATCCTACACAAATAGAACTTATTGCCTAGAACGAGAGCTGTGCTGGCTAGAGTTTTGTGATCAATATTTGTTTGGCAAACAACAAAGGGATGCATTTGGCATTGGAGTGTATAGCTCATTTGGCTGTTCTTGAGTATGTTCATTTAAACATGTGGCGGCTCTCTCCTTCTCCCTCATATTTTGGAAAGCAATACTATGTAAGTTTTATGTATGATTATTCAAGATATGGATGGATTTATTTCATGCAATAGAAGTGTGAAGTCTTTGCCATTTTCAAATAGGAAGCCCTTTTTGAAACTGAAATTGGGAGGAAGTTGAAATATCTACGTTCAAATAATGGCAGGGAGTACATCTTAGTTGAATTTGAAACGTATTGTCAAAAGGAAGGGATTACTCATCATCTCATAGCATCATATACTCTAGAGCATTATGGTGTAGCTGAGCAATTCAACTGAACATTATTGAAGCAATCAAGGAATATATTGAGTTAAGCTTGTATACGACACACGTTTTATGCTAAAGCTATAAATACCGCAACTTATATATTAAACTTGTTTTGTAGTGGCTTAGAACTTAGAAATTTGAATAAAAACAAATATAATTTTTTGTATTGAGCAATTAAGATTTATATTCATGATGAATGCCAGTGTATTCTTAGGAATATAATGGAAGTACAAATATTGTAAGTATGTTCACACAAGCGTAAAAGATGTTAGGGTTGGTAATGCCTTAAGGGAGGAGAAGGAACCTTGAGAAACTGCTCGATGGAATGCCAAGCACCTTGGTATGAGAAAAATATTGAGGATGGATGTAAAACTCATGATAAAACGCAAAGGATTGAAGATGCCATCAATGCGTAAAATTCCGATGGGAAAAATACGTCTGCTCATCTTGATGGCGGATTGGACTCCGGCAAAGCTGTTGTGATTGAAGAACCTAGGAGGAAACTTTTTATCATGGCGATGGAATCATATTCACCTAGAAATGTGCAAAGAGGTGCACTAGGGGAAGGCAATTCATGTAGTAGAAAAATGAGTGCAACCAGAGGCATAGGATGTAAAGTTGTGGGCCAAAATGTTAGGCAGCAACTATGCAAAAGAGAAGAATGGCATTGATTGGAAAGGGTCGGTGATACACATCAGATTTAATTTTGACGAATCAAAATGATTCAATCATAAGGAGCGCAACGGAAAAAATGGTTACAAGATTGATTTGATTAAGGATGTTTTTAGAAGTAAGGTAGCCTACACCATGAACAAGTTGTTTTTGCCACAACGAACCACCTTTGTAAGTATGCATAAGGTTTGAATTGTGGAAGGATTTGTGGTAGGTACCATTCGGATCAACTGGGCGAGATATTTGCAAGAAATGTTCAAGCAATGACAACATGACTTACAGACGATGACAAAATTGTAGTGTATATTTCTTCCTTCTTGATTTTTGGCTGGAAGATGGAGCATATGAAAGGAATCTTGTGGTAATGGAGAGAGCATCAAATAGATCTTATAGAGGTAGCAATATCGGTTAAGGCCAAAATACTTCTTGTTGGTTAAAGATGAAGTTCACAAATACAAGCAAGCATTATCTATCATGTGTTGAGTAGCAAATGGATTGCACCTATTATGTTTGTGCTTTAAAAAAGTACGGGGTACATCCCCGTGTGCCAAGATTTCAGGAAATTGAATACTAACACCAAAAAGGACCATCACCCGTTGCCCTTCACTAATGCAATTCTGGATCATGTGGCGGTTCATAAATGTTACAAGTTCTTGGATGGCTTTTTAGGGTATAATCAAGTATCCATAAGAGAGCAAGATAAGGACAAGTTCACCTTCACTACCGATTGGGGGACTTATGCTTATCATAAGATATCTTTTGTATTACGCAATGCTTCAGCCACTTTTCAACGAATGATGGCTCATATTTTTCAGGATTATCAAAGAAAGTTCTTGAATATCTTTATAGATGACTTCTATGTATTCGGTTTGAAGGCCGATTATCTGTACCACTGGGGACACACTTTCCAAAAGTGCAAGAGAGCCACCTAACCTTACATGCGGAAAAATATTATTTCATGATGACAGAGATATACTGTTGCCATCGTGTGTCTGCTAGGGGAATCAAAGTGGACATTGATAAGATTCAAGGAATAGTTGTCCTTGAGCCGCCAGATGAATAGCAGAGTGAAGCACATTGACATCAGGTACCATTTTATCAAACAAACATTGTATCATAATGAACTTTAGCTTGTCAAGATTGATAGAGTGGTTAACCTGATTGATGTGTTTATCAAAGTGATTCTTATAGATAGATTTTCAAGGAATTATGGTGAATTTTAATTTTTTTATATCATTGAGTTATGTTCAATGTTTTTCTTTATGTAGTTTTTTTTTGACATACTCTATGGCTTAGTTCTAGTTAACTCTTGTTCATAGAATGGAAAATTAGTTTCTTATATTGCCTTCTTGAACTTAGTAGGAAGAACTTCCTACTAAGTTACATATAGATTGCAGGAATTGTTAACCCCCTAGGCTAAAATTAAGGGGGAGTCATGAAGGTTAACTTTTATCTTGTTAATGATAGTTAGCTTAATCATGGTTAAGTTAGACTAGTTACATTAGTTATATGCTAATCTCAAGACTATATATATATTGGGCCACCTTCTTTGGGTAGTCAGTCTGTAGACTCTCACAATAGAGGCTGACGTGCTTTGACTTTGAGTGAAATGCTCACTTTTGCTTGTGGATGTAGTCTATTAATGAAGCACTTGCGTTTGGTGTTTGTGTTGTCTATTGGTTGCATTATCAATGTGCTTGGTGAAATTGATCCCAACACATGAGGATAGGATAAATTTCAAAATTGTAAGACCAAAAAAGTAATGCAAGAAAATAAACATCTTTGAGCAACTGTAATAAAGTCAAAGAAATTTTTTTTTGCCAAGGGCTATGTTATAAAAGTTGAAAGTCCAAGCTTCAATATTGTCTAAGGGTGATGCTTTGATGAAAAGATGAAATTATAGTAGATTTTCCAAATGATAATAATGATATATTTATTTGTATTTATCTACTCATTATTTTTATGTCTAGAATGCTTCAAATGATATCTTTAAAAAAACATCTTTATTAAGGGAGCACCACAAGATAATGCGTGCAGGAGATATAAGTCTCGATGATCTAGTGAATTTCTTTACAATAAATTTATAATTAGGTCTGAATTTTTTGATTTTTCTAAAATATCATAATTCTAAGTAAAAAGTGAAGAATGAAATAAATTTCCACATCACAATCATTTGAATATGACGTTTTATCATATTCTCTTCATGAACATCTAAAATCCTATGATTAATTCTGGAAAAATCTTTGATTTTGAAAAACTAAAATATTTGAGATTTAAGTAGGGTTTAGACATTCAAGTTTTGGATAGAGATGTAAGAAAAGGTCATCTTAATATGTCAAGTTTTTTTAAATTTGAACAAAATTTTAAAATAACCTGCTTCATAATGAGATTCGCTTCCATCCTAGTTTACTTTGTGTATCAGTGATTTATATATAAGTAATAATAAACAATTTATACTTATAGTCATACTTATTTGTAGGCCATGGCCACTCATAGTCAAAGGACCATCATTGTTTTTTTAATGCGTTGTTACATGATCATATGGTCCAAAATAACACATAAAAAAATGCTCCAAAAAATATAATCTCATTTGAAAATGTGTATCAATTATTTTGAATCCATTTTCATGGTTGACATCACACATGTGTGAAACAAATAATTGTGATTCTCTTTACATATTGTCACCAATAAAATTCTACTCATACAATGAAGTTACATATAAAATCTATCAAAGCATTGTAATCTAGCACAATCATATCATATACACACTATTATCATTTGTTTATTAAGTATATCCAAATTTAATGCAATCATGAAAGTTCTCGAAAAAATGTAGCAAAGTTACAATTGAAAATTTATAAATATCTATTCATCCAACAACCTATTGTAAATGCTTGTTGGTTGGTTTTGAGAATAAGCCATAATATGCCAACTTTTACTTATCACACAAATTAACATTGTACAAAATTAAAATTCTCGATCTCACATCTCATGAAAAAAAATTTAAAAAATAAACGCAAATTTCACTCTTTATGGCCCTTAATAGAAATTGGTTTAATGTCCATTTATCCTTCTTCATCACAAGAAGCCGACTAGCACCTAGCTTAGTGACAAAAGAATCTCCCCCCTCACAACTAATACCATCATATGGAACAACTATATGAAATCACTCTAGAGTTCATTTGCCTAAAAACAATATCTCAAATGCTCATTTACCATCCCTTATAAGCCTCATGAGGATAAACGTGGGGCTGTGCATAAAGAATAAGAAAAAAAAAATCTATCAAGACATAATGGCCCCTCTAGTTGATAGTCTAAAACCTCTAATGATACTCTCTTTTCCATGGGTGGATGTAAAAGGCAAAAAGAAAATAGTTTCATCAATAAAACTAACCATAGACAAATGATGAAGGTTTCATACGGTTTTGCTATATCCCCAAGACTGCCCCAAGATCTTACATCGTCACAATCGAGTCAAATCTGAAGTATCATAATTTACTTCTAATTTATGTGGCTCCTACATACTGCTCTTGTAATATAGCCTTCTCATCTACTTAGAATCTCCGAAATCTAGTGGCCACCTCGTTATATCCAACATATCTCCCTGTATACAATAGACATCATTGTGAAGTCAAAAAACAAAAATCATGCTAACTCATCTATGGGATCATATGCCAACCTATCGAACGATAAGCAAAAAGTCTATTTAGCCTTGTCATGAAGTGCATGAATGAGCCTATGGAATAAACATGGACATGGGAACCTAGTCTCAAAAAGATTCATAATAGAACCTGATTGATATGCTAACGAGTCCCACGATCCGAGCGGTATACCTGGAATAATCAATGAAGGTATCCATGTAATTTGTATGATTCCTAAAATGACAAATATCGATGTGATCTCTAGTCTGACATGCGCATCCCAAGTAGTTTAATTATAATCTTTGTGCATCTTACTCACATGGATTTTTATCTGTAGAAGAACCCTCCTGAACCTCGTGTGAGTTGACAATATCTTTTTCTCCTCCTCGGAACTCCACATTCGAATTCATTACAACCGATAAAATTTCAGTGGAAGAAGATTATGATATCCAATAATTGGATCAATAACTCTCATATAAACTTCACAAAAATTTTTTCTATAATCTTTTTGTTCTCTCAGAAAAGTTTCATATGTTTCTCTCCTCTAGATCTCTCAGAATTCGATAATTGTTCTGAGAGATCTAGAACAATTGTCGAGTTACACACTATATCACAAGGCAATATGCAGACCCATGTGTACTACCTTGTGAGGTAGAAGACGATGACACACTTGACATGATATCACACACTAGTCTAGGCAACCCCATGAGAGGAAGTGAAGCTATAACTAGCACAAAAAGAACGATAAGGAAACAATGTACTCCATATATCTTTTCCCACATGCAGAACCACAACCGCTAACACCCCATGTAGCATGAGAAAATGCTAACTTACAAAACCCTAAAATCTAAAAACACTCATAACTTTATAATCTCCATAATTTCTCAACTAGGTTCCAATAGAACTAAGGTAGGAAAAAACCTGAGCCATTTGTCAGATTTGAGAAAATTCAATCAAAACTCTAAAAATCATAAATTAACTAATATTTATTTATACAATTCTCAATAATATTCAATTGAGGTACCAATGAAAACCAAATGGAAAAACAAAGAGAATTATCAATTCACTCTCAATTTTCTACAAAATATAACTTCGTAATATTTGAAAAGCTTATCATGGACTCCTAGTCTAATCTACTCTTTCTCTAATCACTCCATTAACGTGATGTAGTAGAGATCACAGAATAAACCCAAAGGTAAGATACAGATTTTCTCTTGTAGTGCGTTTTGAAACCTGTTCAAGTGGGAGGTTTTGAAACACTCCCGTGATTGTGTTCTCTCCCGTGTTTATCTTTGTTGTTAAAACGTACATTAGTGGAACTACAAAATTCAAGAGACAAAGTATAATAACAAAAGGGATGGGAAGATCCTATCAAATCGTACAAGGATGGACCCAAACTGGTAACATGGGGCTAGGCCCCAATAGTATCATACTGGGAAATATGTCCTACAACACCTAAGATATCCGAACTATCCAAGTCAAAAGGTCTACAAACAACAGAGCATCCGAAGAAGCATCACCTAACGTGATTGCTCTCCTATGGATTGCACCAGCTAGTCCTCTCTGTAGAGTAATGGAAATACGTTGCCTAAAATAGTCTATACAGTAAGATAAAGAGAGTGATACCCCATGTCGCCTAATATGGTAGGCTCTCGTGCACTCCCTCACGAACATGTCAAAGTCAGTGTCCATAGCTCCATATAACTCCAAAGCTAGAGGAACAAAGAGGTGATCTCTATGCATACCTCTATACTTGGAGACCTTGGCTGCTGCCGCTATACTCGCCGCCCATCTTGGAGTATGGGTGATCACCCCCTCTGCAACTGTGTCTCTAGTAGGATTGGTAACCACCACATAAACCACAATGATCTGGTCCTCCCGAATCAAGTACAGGTCTGCCATAACCTTAGTCAATTGCAAGGCATACCAACGCTCTCGCCATAGCAAACACCACATCCCTAATGTCATCATGGGTAGCATATGAATGAACGACGACTCATATGAACATATGCTTCATCTAAATTCATATGAACATATACTTCATCTAAATTGATAACATAGTCACATGTGAATAATGATACATGAGCTACAAAATGATGGTCTTTGAAACTACTTTTCCCATGGAAGTTTTATTACAAAAGAGGTTTGAAGCCGGGAAGTAAGTCATTTGTACCTTGTATAAAGTTATAAACTGTCATTTCTATACACGTACGCTTCTGCTGCCGTACCTATGTTTTCCGTTGTCCTCATCATGGAGGAATTGGCTATTTTGTAGCCAGTGATTGGAGAATATGATGACAGAGGATCGGCTAACGGTCTAACTGCATTTGGTGAGAAGTGAGAAGCATGTCCAGTCGTGGCTTGTTTGGAAAGAGTGTGGATCATCCTTCCTTCTCGGACTCTCCTACCTTTCTGGAGAAGCATCTTCTATTAAAAGACCAATAAAAGTCGGTAGGATTAACTTTACTCTGTGCAGTAAACATTCACATATCATCTACGCAATTCTCTTATCTGAAAATTTCTCGGTGAAAATCCGAAAAGTAGAAGAAAACTTGGAGTTGGATTGTTCAAAAGAACATATTTATCTGCTTTGGAACATGTTTATGAGAGATTGGTGACTACAAGCCAACCCTCCTCGTACGCAGGTTCTGGGAAAACCATCGAGCCTTATTGTCTTGTTTACCTTAATGTGGAGAGACACCAAGTAATATAGCAAAAACGATGGGAAGACCCGTCAAATCCCACATGAATGAATCCTCACAGGGAAGTGGGTCTAGCCCCCAATAGCATCACAATGGAAAATATGTCATAGTGAACCTAAGATTTCTTATGTATCTAGGTCAAATTATCTACATCCCGAGATCATCCAAAGAATTATTATCTAACATGATTACTTTCCTATACCTTGTGCCAGGTAGTGTTCTCTTTAGAACAATGTATACATCTTACCTAAAATAGCCTAAATAATTTGTTAAAGAGAATGATAGCTCTCTTATACGAGTCTCATGAATGTGTGGAAGTCTATATCCATTGCTCCATATAATTCTAAAGCTAGAATAACATGAATGTGTGGAAGTCTATATCGATTGTTCCATATAATTCTAAAGGTAGAATAATAAAGAGTTGACCTGTACATATTTATATATTTGAAACCTTCCGTGCTTCCTCCACTCGCGATAATGAATATTCATCCCTTTCAAAATAATGTAACATGTTGGATATGTAACTCATAAAATCATAATGTGATGCTCTTGAATCGAGTATAGATTTACCAAAACCCAAATTGAATATTCATCCCTTTCAAAATAATGTAACATGTTGGATATGTAACTCATAAAATCATAATGTAATGCTCTTGAATCGAGTATAGATTTACCAAAACCCAAATTGATTTCAACGCATACCAACCTTCACTCTATGTGACATAACAAATATCACAACTATGATGAGATCATAGCTAGTTATTATTCGCACTATAAATGACCAATAAATCATTTTAGACCATATTCCATCTAACATTAATGAATATCGGTGAACACATCAAAAGTGTAAAAGTTAGCTTGTGCAATGGACTCTATATGTTGAACCTTTCAATGAACTTGTGTTTGCTCTATGAGTATACTTCACATTAGCGTGTTCAGTTCTGCATACTGTAGAGTACATCATATGGATACACTGTCATAGCTGATGTCACAGGTGGTTTTAATTTAATTGGAGATGCGCCTCGTGTGGTCACTTGCGGTCAAAGTGAATATGTTTCATTCGTGTTATTCGTTACGTGTCACGAGCATACATTGATATATTGACAACTGCAACCGTTTGCTTCCGATCTTACGCAAGGTGTCATATTCTTAAAAATACATGGCAAGGCTATGCTTTCATAAGATAATTAGACCGTAGAATTTGACAAGGGGCATGCTATGATTATTGGCATATGTGTCAATGAGTGATTTACTACTATACAAACAGAAAGAGTCAAAAAACATACCAGAAGGATTGGGGAAAAATCTGTTCGCTTGACTGAAGAATCTATTAGGCATACACGAATATGGACAACTTCTGGTGAATATAATCTCAATCCCTGTTGTCATCGGACTTGGGCAAAGTCTTACCCTAGTTCTCGAAATTGTACTTCAGAAAGCGAGAATTGCATGCTCATGCTACTAATGTACAGCACCAGTCTGTGTTTTAAGAATCCTCATGTTTGAGGAAGTTACACCTCGAACTATAGAATACACCAGGAGAGTAAAACAAGCAACACGATCGGATATGAGGAGTCCAGTGTTCTTTTCTTTATAACTTTTCTTTTTGAGCTTTATTATACTCTGTGGAGCGAAAAAGGGAGTTCAAATCAATGCACTCAATGCCCAATGTAGTGATTTGCTGAAGATACCGATGCATAGAGCTTGTGTCCTCCGTTGTCCAGCGGGTAGACTAAGTTTTCAAGAATCACTAGGAAGTCCAGACGAAAGTCGTGCATTGATTCTTTCTTGACCACCTGGATCTTGAAGTGAACTAGCAACAGTTCAAGTACGACCGGTCCTCTCCTGCGATCTTAAAACATGCCAAAAGTCATAACAGTCATGGTCTACAAAGCATTTGGTGTTTGCTTGGGACGTGATGAGGGTAAAGAGTTAGGGATCAGTGTATTTACGTGTATTATTATTATGGATTGTGTATGGATCTTGTATTATTATGGATCGTGTATTTACGTGTTTATTACGGGTTGTGTATTTACGTGTATGTATTGCTTTACATAGAGCACTACGTAGTGCAATCGATAGGAGAGGACTCTTAGGCTGCTCATGTAGTATATAGAAGGTTTGAACTAGGTGGCGAAGATATTTCAAGGACATTAGGATATATTTTCTATTGTGATGCTATTGGGGCCTAGCCCCGTCCTACCCGTTTGGTTTCTTCCACGCGGGACTCGTCTTCCCATCCTTTTTGCTATATAGATTGCTGGGTATATTTCCTCGCGAATGGACTTTGTATAGTAGAGTGTCACTTAAAAGTGATGTCAATAAATAAGTTGTATAAACAATTTATTTACTTTCATTACTTTCAGCAGACGCATGCCGTTACATATTTTGAGCATATTTCCGCCTTCAGATATGCACTCTCCCGTGCATTGCCCTGCTTGATAGCAACCAGGTCACATTGATATACAATCTCTAGGAGGCAACGAAGATGTCAACAAAATAGTAAAAGCGTGGAGACACTATACTCACACATTCTTTTCTCGAATCTCATCTCGGGACATATGCAGTTTTGGAATCATTCCTTCTTGTCTGTTATTTGTCATGAGGATGAATCTAGGCAGACATTGAAGGTAATACCAGACTGTTGGACTTGCTTGTTTGCAGGAACTGACTACGAGGAGAGAGGTAGGTTTATCAGAATAGGCCAGTTGATACAGAAAATGGGATCTAGCGATGTGAAGGTTATTATGGAGGAGCTCTTCGATCTTCACACAGGGACATCTGATACATACCTGTCACCACCAAATTAACATTTTAGAAATGCCCACTTATACTTCGGTAGGAGCCACAGGTTTCTGGCATGATAACTAACATGACACAGCCTATTTCTATCATTGATCGTCAGTTTCAAAAATTCCTTTGCAACAACAAACTTGCAAAAGAATTATTGAAACTCATGCAGAAGACTCACTGATCAGCGGAACATCCCTGAAGCTCCTCTTGACGGACGCAATTCTTGCTCGTGCTTGCCGTTTGCAACAGGAGGACAATATAGGCAGCTCAGACCAGGGGCAAATAATAGAGCAGACCGAATCCCTGAACATGTACAATTTTGGAAGTAGTTGTTCCTGATATAACTGTATTCTGTTCTGCAATATTTTCCAGTGAATCTGTCCAAATTTTCTTTGACAGGAAGGCAGATCCGGAGTAAATTCGATCAGTTACGATCCACTATTGGTATTACTTGTTGGGACGGGCTTACGGAAATGATTTCTTTCTCTCAGATGAAGCAATCTTTACTTTCGCAAGTATAAGTACGAAAGCAGATATCTAGAGCTTCAATCACCTGTCAGCAATGCTACTTCTTGAGTATCTGACCTGGACAACGTTTGACGAATACCTGCCATCTGCAACTGGAAGAGTTCTTGATCATGAATGATTTGTCAGAATTTTCAAAACGCTATATTCTTATCCAATTTCAGCTTATTGAAGAACTTGATTTTCAAGATACATTAGCTTTCAAAATCAGTTACGGAAGGATGTAGCCAAAATCGTTTCCAGACGTAGGGTCGTTAGATTGCAGAGGTCCAAGCTCGTTCTCCGTATGTGACAGTCTTCGATACTATAAGGCATTCCTTTGGGTCGTTTTGGAAGTCCCAATCACGACAAGGAATTCCTGCGATTACAGGAATTCGCTGGGCTGCACTTTGCTCCATCATGAGAAGGTGCTTGTCGTCTGGAGGTATGTATACGTAGTGAACTACGTATACATAAGACTGCATTAACTCGGAGGTTTCCAATTGCACCGAACCAGATTTATGGTACCGGTCGGTGATTCAGTAGTTTGAGATTCGAAAGAAGTTGAAATGCCTTACACAGCTGAGCGGATCAGATGTCTGAATGTTGATCAGTGTAGCACAGAATGAAAAATACCATTGCCACAGTACTCAACAAAGAGAGTTGTCGGTCCTCGCAGTTCTTCGATGGCGTAATCTACACCCAAACGATTGCTCACGACAATCATGTCTGGCTCGACGATTTCTTCGTGGACAGGGCACCGGTCTAACTGTGAGAGTCAAAAATGCTATCTCTGCATCTAATATAGTCAAGCCGAAACTCTTCTATCGAAGACATTAGCCTCGAAAAAGGCAATAATGAGGGCTCCTTCAAATCAATCACTTTAGAAATTTTACAAAGCTCGAAGCAGTAGCTACAGTGACCTTGCTCGACCATGTATCAGCCTGGCAGTAGCCAAAAGCATTCCGCTGAAAGGAAATGACACAAGTGAGCCTGCAATCTGAGAATTGTTACATGTTTCCTTTCGAATCCCTCTTGATATCCTAATGAACGTAAGCAGGAAAATCACAAGCAAGGATACCCAAATGCTTGCAGAGCAAGATATGTATTCCTCAATTGGACATTGCTCTCGAAATAAAAAATAATTGCTCTCTTCCTTCAATCTTGCTGCTGTATTCAAACTGGTGGGTGAAAGTTACGATCATCCTTGCGAGGTCAAAGGTGAATAGCATTGATTGATTGAATGGTAGGATAGTCGAACGTAAAGTTAAACTGGCAATGAGAAATTACATATGTTCCCATTAAGCCTTAATGCAAACAGCAGTTTCCACAGGGTGCGCGTGGCCACACTAGCCACTAATGGGAGAGAATTAGTTCCCTTTGTAGACTGTGAAGGAATTGACCCAGGTTAGATCGGTTATTATGAGACCTTGATGTCAACAGATACATGCCTGCATGATAAAATAGTGATCTTTGTAAGGATCAAGTAGCTTTTTTCATGCGTTTTGTTCATTTTTACTAATTACTCATGATCCTGTGTTCTTTGGTTAGGTTTGCGATTTTGGTGGACGATCTCCAAGTGGACTGTTATGCGTAAGCTGATCAAGGCATCACAAGCTAGAATGACGGAATTCGAAGAATTCGGCTTTACTAACATCAGTCGTAAATAAAATTCCAGCAAGGTTCATATTTTTAGTGTACACGGTCTCATAGTGAAGAATAGATGAACGCTACGCTCCTTACCAAACCTTATCGACCTGAGGTGTTGGAAGGTCCTTTGTTGTACACGAATATACCTTTCTGAGCTTCATCAATTTCTTCTGAATAGAAGAAGGGGATCTTATCACAGTCCCTTGGTAACTGTTAGATCTTCTAGAATCACTGCATAGTAATCCAAATTGTATACGGTTAGATTGGTCGGATAGTTTGTAAATATATTTCAGAACATACACCAGCCATTGTATAAATCAGAAGACCAAATTCTCACAACCCTTCAGGTGTTACTGAGGCTAGAGGAATGTAAACATGAACATTAGTTACTGATCCTTGCGAATTCAACTCCAGCAGAACATGCAATTGTCCCACAATCACTGAAAAGTGTTCAACGCTGCAAATGAAAGGAAGGGGAAATGCATCCAGCCTTCAGGCATATATTCTGATGATGTGATAGACGTTCATTATATGAACATACCTGTGAGAATTGAATGAAGGTTAAATATTCGCTTGCTCCAGTGTGAAATGGTCAATACATCCTTGTTCATATAGCAACGGCCGAAATTCATCGGGAGATGAGATAAGGGAGAGGGATTCAGTGAAGGGCTAGCTACTATGGCATAGAGATGAGTGTGTGATTTCTATGTGTGGAAACTACTGTGACATAAATTTGCCTTCAGAAGTGTTGGTACTGTTGAGGCGTCGCAACCATATCAAATAAATTGTACCAAAATTTCTTCAAATCACCAGAACTAACACGCTGCACCCTTTCCCTTTCGATTTAATCTGTGTGCTATCCAGAGGCTTTCTCCTCGAGTGTCAGTCATACTATTGTGGCATGCCTTGTCCTTTGTTCTGTCAAAATCAACATTCCTATTATTTCAAATGTAAATTAGGCAAACCACTTTTCCAGAACAAAAGAAGCATCCACGTTCGCTGGACAGTTTACGAGTCCTTGTACATGTCGAAACGTCCAGATTCAAAGACAACTACCACGTCTGCGCAACTCAAAGAACTAGCCGCAACTCTAATACATAAGAATCGTGGAGGTTAAGAAAACCCAAGTATTTTGGAGGTTAGTCATATACTTAATGTGCCTGTCCTATTTCCAACGCGGAAGTTTTAATTCTCGGAACCAGCGTCCTGCACATCTCAGAACATGATTGTGGATATGTACGGGACAACACCAATGGATATTGACTCATTCTCAAATTCAATGTCGAACAAAGAATCCATTGTATACATAATAATCAGGATGTATACATAATAATAAGATTGGAAGAAAGAAAGATGGCAGTCGAATACCCTAGTTCATTTGCTGACATCTAGATTTGGGTTACGGTTGCGCGGCAAGGATATGCAAGTGGCAAAGTAAATACGGATTCTGGTTATGTATGTGTACATCTTTTACTTGGTCATTCTGCACAGGTTTACACTTGACACAAGTTCCACAAACATGATCGAAGACACACTTTATTCACGCCCCTCTCAGTACGTTTACCTCCGAGCATGTGATGCATCTCCAACTTAACACTATAGTCACAAAATCTTGAGTAATGCCAAAAGGTCTACTGACGTAGAGAACACTCATTGAGTGCCAAGAATCCCAAAGGTTCTTGCGACAACTTAACAATAAGAACCCAAACTAACACGATCTTTGCTAGAACTTGAACTCCCCGCTGAACACCAATACACGTGAAGAGATTGCAGGCTCAACTTGTCACGAAGGTTCTTGATGTCATAGAGTAATTTACATGAACGTTATGTATATATTACGTTATGTATATTATATATAGAGTTGCGGCTAGTTCTTTGAGTTGCGCAGACGTGGTAGTTGTCTTTGAATCTGGACGTTTCGACATGTACAAGGACTCGTAAACTGTCCAGCGAACGTGGATGCTTCTTTTGTTCTGGAAAAGTGGTTTGCCTAATTTACATTTGAAATAATAGGAATGTTGATTTTGACAGAACAAAGGACAAGGCATGCCACAATAGTATGACTGACACTCGAGGAGAAAGCCTCTGGATAGCACACAGATTAAATCGAAAGGGAAAGGGTGCAGCGTGTTAGTTCTGGTGATTTGAAGAAATTTTGGTACAATTTATTTGATATGGTTGCGACGCCTCAACAGTACCAACACTTCTGAAGGCAAATTTATGTCACAGTAGTTTCCACACATAGAAATCACACACTCATCTCTATGCCATAGTAGCTAGCCCTTCACTGAATCCCTCTCCCTTATCTCATCTCCCGAGGAATAAACATCCGGATCAGCTAGTTGCTCCTAGGGTATGTTACTCATGAACACGTCTACTAGAGCAATGCTACTTCCTGTTGATGTGCCTATGGAGGAAGAGCAGAGATGATTTGCATGCATGATCTAGTAAACACTAATCATATTTGTGGATCAAAAACAGATTTGTAGCAGTCAGATGTTGAGCATGTTAGAAAGGCTTGAAATACAACATTTTCATCATTGGGTGATCCATCCTCTACAAATGGGAGTGACATTGATGTTTTCATCAAACATCATTGGTTATTACAATAATTTTTTTGGAGAGGTCAAATAAAGTCATTCGGTTGTTGGACTTGTTTGATGGCATCAGTATTGGTGTAACACACAAATCACATTCAAAAAAGTAGCTTATATATTTGAGATTTATTCATGAGGGAATAAGGTATCAAAGAGATCAGATTAAAAGCTAATGATTAGTGTATGCCTCTTTACGCACTCTAAATGAAAAATTTCAAAGAGCAATGGTGAATTGAACTTCACACTCACACGAAAATCAATTCAGATTATAAACAGACAAAGAATCCATCAATTAAATCACAATGAAAATTTAGCAATTATATTCATAACAAAATCTTTACTTAAAGTGTTTTTCTCATTACAATGATATATGCGTGTTAGATCTACGGCTAGGATCAAATTATAACATCAAGAATATTGTTAAATTGGTCACTTTCTTAGGTTTCTAAAAAGATCAAATCCCTATATGATGTCAAAGGAATCTGTCCAAGGCATGTCCACCGTCTAGACGTAGTGTCATCAGCCCCAAGCGTGTCGTCCTATCTTGTATTAGCAACTGTGTTCTTAAAAACAAACAGAGATGAAGAGCCTCTAACTTAATTCTGATCATACTTATATACATCTCAAACTTTCAAATTGAAGAGGTAAATTTGTCTCATTCTATGAATTTTGCCAAATCAACCTTTGTCAGATTCTCGTAACTATATAGCAAAAGATTCAAAGCTGAACTGGAACTCTATGGAGTTTTCTGCAATCTTTAGTTATGATCCATTTTTGTGTATAGAATAAAAGCCATGTAAAAAATGCATAAAAAATATTTTTGAGGTTTTAATTTGCTTAAGACTTGATACTTCTTCAAGAAATATGATAATATAAGGGACAAAATGAGTTGATTTTAGAAAATTCATTATTAAAGAAAAGTAAAAAGAAGCATTTTTTCATCATAAAGTTGTACAAATGTGGAGAGAAAGATGAGAAACTTCCCTGACAAATTTTTCAAATTAAAAAATATTTTGGAGCTTTTAACAAGAAGTTGGAGTTGAGGCAAAACATTGTGACATTTGGGATTGGGAGGATTTTATCATGGACCCTTAAAGTTTATTGTTAGGATAAGAAATTGGAGAGAGCACATATTGGGATAAGATTGAAAAGATTTATAAGCTGAATGGATATTTTAGGTCAAATAAAGCTGTAATTTTATAAAATATTTTTCCAAGAATCATGATATGATCATGAAGAGTTTTATATTATTTCATATGATGAAAGAAAGCAGGTGATCCTCAAGAGGTGTCAAGAAAGTAAATAATTTCAATCATTTCCTCTCTTTCGATGGTAAAAAATATTTTTCTAGAAATTTGCACCTATGAAGAATTAAAATATCAGACTTTTTATCAGTTCCTTCAATGCAGCAAAAATATTTTTTCATGTATCACTTTTTTCATTCATTTCATTCAACGGGGTCTGAAAGAAATGTTTCCAGACTCCGTTGTTAATCTCAAAAGATTCTTGTGACCAGAGCATGGCACTGCAGCCCTGCGCTACGGTCCCTCAGCAGGAAATCTACGAAGTTAGACAAGGAACTTCTACGTGCCACAGTAGTCGGAACCTAAGAACTTTACTAAAACCGTAAGCATCCTGCATTTTCTGTTCAAGGAACCGATCTCAGAATTTAGAAGTATGTACTTGCTTATCCCTGCTGTAGTTTGTAATGTCTGTGAAATGGACATACAATACGAAAAATTAAGATTAAACCATATAAATGAAGAATATATTGCTAGAACACTGTTGATGCAATTGACACATGACTATAAAACCTCATTGTTAATGTCTTTGAAAGCTTTGAAGAGTCAACCCTATGAACAAATTATTATCAATATCTATGAGGGTCTATGGTTAACTCATGTTTTGTTAACTATAATTGATTTAATTATGGTTAGATTAGATTGGTTAGGTTAGTTATATGCTAGCCTCGAGGCTCTATATATATACATTGGGTTGTCCACTCTTGATTGTAAACTCTCATTATAGAGGCTCATGTACTTTGAGTTTTAGTGAAAGATTGGAGGTGTTTCATTTTTAGTTGGTCTTCATATTATTGTTAATAGTTAATTTATATTTTGAATAATTCTAATTAATTTGATTATAATTAATTAAACTAAAAATATTTTGTAACATAATTAAAATTATTCAATAAATTAATTTGATATATTATTAAATTTAGCTTATTTATATTCTCGATTGCATATGTGTTCTTGTTTCGAATCTACAATTGATATCGATTGAATTCAGAATTATGTGAAACGCAAATAGTCCAGCCATATTTGCTCGAATTCGGGGCTTGCTCTTTCAGTAACGAGAGAGGTTTGGTCAATGCTGGAGGGCAATGTGTTATCGTAGTGCCGTAATGGGATCGATTTGACTATCTGATCCGCGGGTATAAGGCGCATTACGTTCCACAGTGAAGAAATTGTCTTCACTGTGGATCGGAATTTGGGAAATAGTGCAGATTCTGAAAGTCAGAGGTGGAATTTAAGACGTCGTGGACGTCGACATAAGCAGATTGATTCAGTGTATTTGCTGGCGGTGAAAAAAGCTTTGTAGTTCGTGTTGATGGTGGAGTTTTCTCTTTGAAGTTGCAAGTCTTCGAAAGATGATGTCTGATGCCAGTAAAAAGAAGGCCGTAGCCATGAAGGAGCATGAGTAGCCATCATTATGTGAACCTTCAGTGCAAAGATATTTTGGTTAGAAGGCCATTTGATTTGTCGAGAGTTGCTTGCATTCACTCGACTCATTTTCAGAGATCACAAGCGAGCGGCAAGTGAGTTTCCCTTGTCTAGTTGCTCTGTGCATTTCAAAGAAATTTTGGGCTTAAGCTGGAATCTGATCATTGGCTCGGCTCCTACGTCACAATGTGCAATTAACGGGCATTTCCTTCCTATTCAACGCTACTTTCTTCACCTCTATGGGAATCACGCGCTCTAGATGCATGCCTTCTTTGACAGGGAGAAATTGGAGTATGTGAAGAGGCCGGGAAAGCCTCCAGTTGCAGATCGTGGATCTTCTGGGGAGAAACCGTATATCTCTTACTCATCTTAATTAATGCAAGTGTACGTCGTAAAGCCTTTGTCTTCCCCAAAGGAATATTAAAGAACCGGCATTCAACTTATTCAATGGGTCAGATGTGGGACAAACGACACCCATTGAAAGCTTGTTGCGCCAATTTACAGTTTTCACGTCCGATTCAATTTCCTGGCTACAGCATATTGGAATTTTCCAGCTCGAATCTTTAGAGAAGATCACTTTGTTGGAGAGTATTTGATCTGAGTTGCGTGGATTGCATTGCATTGCTTCGTTGATTTTAACAATGGCCTCATCGGGACCTTCGCCTTTGAATACCTTGTTGAGGAAAAGCTGCGTAACGAGAGCCCCGATAGGTGGATAGTAGTTCTGTCCTTCTACCTCCATATATCGATTTATCGCCCGGGACTCTGCATCATATAGAGAAGGATCAGCTTTATTCTGGACAAGTAAGATTAAATATTCCACATGTGCATCATCAATTGACGTACTGTCGTCTTTATTAATCAGCTTGAACTGTATTAAAACCTCTCTCCTTCTCTCGAAATCCGACTGTCGCTCAGGAGTCATCGACGAGTTTTTCACATAAAAGATGGTGCGTGCTCACTTAGAAGGGCCTTCAGTGTTCTAGAGATATCCATTCTACAAGAAAAACCAGGAAGGTAGTAGAAAAGTTCACCGATCAAATACAATACATGAACATATCAGAAATTGGAAAAAGAGGAGAGAAGAAGTTTTGAGAACAGATTGATACTCGATTGAAGTGCAGTGGTATATATAGAGAGAACAATGTAATATGTGCTACAAATGAGCAACCGACAAACATGTGGAAAAACTCTGCGTTTCATTTGGCGACCTTTCCTCAAACGTAGTTAACGATTCATATAATTCGAAGTGCAAAAACGACTAGAAGATCTATCCTAGCAATTTATTTGGTCGGTAGAATGAAGGGTAGAAAAAGTCATTCTCCGGCTATGCGTTTGTTGTTCAACTGACCCAGATCTGGGACCCTCGACACTCAATCGACACCAACTTTCGACATACAGACAGACAGCAAACGCACGAGATCAGCCTCGGAAGTTGAGACCCAGAGAATACATGACGAATGCATAGAATACACAAAGGAGAAAGGATTGGAAGATTCACGAAAGAGAGTGATGTCATCGGGTTGATACACAGGTATTTTTCCGAAGGGGTTCATAGCCAAAGGTTCTGGTTTTTTATGTCCTAGACTTTTCATGTCCACTGTCACCAGCTCGAAATCCACATCCTTCTCCATCAGAACGATCATGACGTTCCTCGTGGCAGCGGACTTGGTAGTGCCATAAACCTTGACACCCATGATGTCGAACCTCTTGCAATTTCCAGTCGAAAAAATCCGAAGAAGCCCTCTGCTGCTACAAAAGCACGAATCCTTCACTCTTGCAATTCCTTCACTCAAATCGATCGCTCTTAGGTACTTGGCGCTCATTCCCCCACATCAGCATATTTATAGGCGAGGTGACTGTGGCAACGTGATAAAGCTCAACCCATGGTCACGACGGGAGGCCTGATGACATCGTACAGCGTTCCCGCGGAGATTCTACTTTCAGGATTCCAGTTAAACCCCGTTACAGCCCAGAAATTACAATGGGTTTCATGATGCTAGAATTAACCACCAAATTTGTCTCAGTGAACCATTTCACCAGGAGTCCAGTCCAGAACAGTGCTGGCCTCCTGTACACATGAATGACACTTACTTGACCTGGGATGTGGGAGATTGTGGACTGCCTGTGCATGCGCTTGTCCTCCTCTTTCCACGTCCATTGCGTTCCAACCAGATTGATTACTTGAAAAGATTACTGAACAGTACAGTAGTATGTAGGCTGGGGTACAGTTCAGCTAAGTCTATAAACAGTTAACCAGCTAGTCTAATTCAATATATAAGTAAACTTCAAAATTTATATTTATTTATTTACTTGAAAGATTTTATTCATTGTTTTTCTTGAAAGTTAACAATGAGATGATATAACTCTGCTCCTTTGCCTCATGTTCAGGAGACTCTTCGTTTATGTATGAAACTGTTATGTAAGTTGCATTTAGCAGAAGTGAAATGACAATAGTCTTCTAATGTACAGATCTCTAAAATAGAAAAAACCATAAAATAGTTGATCTCAAATCATCTGTAGACTGAGGGTATCCTTGACACTTGCACAGTGTTGTACAAATTTTCGAGTGCTTTACATTCAGGTTGATTGAACCAGTGGAGCGGTTATTGTAACTGTTAACCAAGCTCGTAAACGCCTGTATATTCCCAGTAACCCGTTACTGGCAACCCAACCAAGCCCAACCCTAGTAGTGTGTATGTGGAGTCCTCTTCTCGGGCTCGCATTTCGATTTCGCTATAGGTAACTCAGAGTTCCAACTCAGTCTCAAATGCAGTAAAAGTAAATTATGCTTCCTAGCCCCGCAAAAAGTGAGCTTTTGAAGGACAATGCACACCATCACCAATGTGTTCCGCTGGTTCCAACTCAAATGGAAGAAATTACTCACCGGGCAAAGAAGTACAATTTTGCAAATCCTATCTGCGTTTTAATCAAGATTCAACAATTGGGACTTGACAAAAATCAGGACCTTTCCGCCAAGTATTTGCGCTCATTTACATACCAGAGTTGGTAAAAGTGCTGATACTCGTCCGCAAACATCTTTGGATACCAAATGACTAGTCCTGAGACTATTTATTTCTTAATTGCAGTGTACTATGAAAGTCTTGCTCATCTGAATGAATCTGAATCCTCCGAAGACAACACTATCACCTGTAATCCAAGTAAATAAATTTATGTAATCTAACACTGAAAGCAGGTAATAATTGGCACGGCCGATTTTGAGCGGGCTGGTGTTCCGGCAAAACCTATGATTACCATTACCCGACAGATGAAAAATACCAAACCTGATTTAAGCATTTCAAAACCGGTAAATTAAAATGCTCAATTCTATTCTCTCCGTTTTTAGCCGGCCGGAAATTCTAGTTGGAAAATTGAAAACTCTTGACAGTCACGATTTGCCGGTTTATAACCGGATGAGGAAAAAAAACCTGGGCGGGGCCTTGTTGAAACCTTTGGGGCAATCGTAAAGTCCTAAGCGGGACTGAGGAAGATAATTACTCCAAGGCTCACCATTGAGTCCTCGATCACCTAACCGCATACTGTACCCATGAAGGACTATCTCTCATGGCATGCAGACCTTATGGACTTGGTGAACTAACTAGACAGAGTGCCGACTGCCGTAACCGCACCAGTCTACACCCTGGCCATTCGCCATGATTCCCACCAACGAACGATAACAAATCTCACATTCATTCTTACATCTTACGATGTCCAAGGCTGGTGGGCATCGTCAAGGCACCGTCACCGTGGGCACCGTCAAGGCAAAGTTGCAAATGATTCCACCGGACCGGGCATGTTTGAAGGACCTGCTTGGAAACGTGACCGTTGACAAGATATTGAATCGTACTGTGTCCCCGATCATGGCTGACCCATTCGGAAAATGAACGGGACCTTTTTGGAAATGACAAGATACATATGATTTTTATACTGTCTCATCTTCGAAGCATATTTACCATAGTTAAATTGATTGCATTATTTCAATTATACTATTTGCATAGTTGTACAGCATGCGTTAGAAATATAGTTGAGAGGAAGATTGTTTTCATTCTTTTATTTTGTTTACCAAAGCAGTATTCAGTTGCGCGTATTCTACTTCAGAACATGAGAGATACTAGCTATCTCCGATTCTAGATTTACAATTGAAAGTAAGATTATTTGCAATTTGTTATTTCCGTTACCACAATAATCATGAATTGCATGTATGCGACATTAGAATTGGAGCAAGAGAGATGTTAACTATTGCCGATTCCTTTGTCGGAGATTTCCATTGTTGACTTTTGTGCTTTTCAATGCGTCCCCGTTTTCATATGTTACCAGGTTCATGATGTCAAACACGTTCAATGTCAGAGGAATGCATCTTACCATCTATCTAATGCAGCTTTCACATTTGATGTAAAACAATTGCAACAAGCGCGGAAGCCCGATGTATCGACGGAGGCACATACACACACGTAAGATCTGGGGATCTTGAAAACTCGCAATCATGCCGGCTGTGTGGCTTGAGATTTCGAGTTCTTTCATGACTTGTGAAACCAGGTGCTGTGATTGCAATGCAATTACGAGGATATGTGTTTGCAACGACGAGCGCGTCACAAGAAACTCTTAGTACCATTACAATTCTTGTAAACTACTGGAATTTCATATTCACCTTCAATCTGTTCTACATGTGGTCCAGAAAAGATGATGAGTACGTGAAACATTGGTAGTTTCACATATCTTTGGCTAGGAACGAATAACCATCTCAAGTCATGATCAAGACAAAGTCAGGACGGATTTGTTCCCAGAAGGAGATCCTTCAAAACCGAAGCACTTTAATATGAACTTATGTGCAAGGGTTTTGAGATGAATGAATTTGCAGATTGCCACGTTAGATAGAAAGCCCTCAGCGCTACATCTTCAATTGAGTACACTTCTGAAGTAAGTAAGTAAACCACAAGTAATAATCTTGCTTTGAGAATGTAGGACACGCCTCTAACGCTCAAAAGTATTCTTCGTTGTTCAGAGGTCACCTGATCCATTCACCGAGCTTCATTATCTACCTACATGTCCACCTCCTTTTGCCATAGTACTGACTGAAACGGTTAGTAGTAACGGACACGTGTGCTGGCTGTGAAAGTAGCTGCGTTCATACCAGTCACTAGTGGGCCAATATTGGTTGGATTAAGAGAACCTGCACTTGGGGATTTGTTCGTAGGTGCAAACAATGCCGGTGTGCAATTTGTTCCTAGCTGCAGGTGAAACAAGTTGGGGATTATGTGGAGATGAAGAAATATTTGCTCCGCAGAAGAGTATCTTCATCATCATTAACTACCATTCGGATAAGGAGGTGAGATCTGTTCTTGCGGATAGCGCGATATGGACTGATGAAACACGTGATTGAAAACATGCACTTTCGGGAACAGCACAAACTTTTTCGTGAAGATTAACTACGGAAGTTGGGGATACTGTAAAATGAGCAACATAATTCATGCTTGGCCTGATCTAGTTTTACCGTATGAAACTCCATACGTGCATATAGTTCTTATTCCCAATGTCTTGAAGTTTCCCACGTTCTCAGAACAAACTACAGCGTAAGATAGCGAGAATTGCCAGAGTTATCTCCAACTCTGCACATGGACCAAAAACAATTTTTGGATGATTATCTGACACTAGACAATGACTGTAGTCACTGGGCTACATTTGGGAGCGGAAGATGCAGGTCAAATTTCGGAAATAGAGTGCTGACATGGAAGGTGAGGATGTGTGGATCAAGGCCGTGTACAGCCCCAGCCTCTCCAAGTTCACATCGAAATACCACGACACAAGCTGTCCTTACTTTGACTTCTGCTCCAGGTGTTTTCCGTGTGCTGTGATGAGATAATTGTCAGAATAATCGATAATTAGAAACAGCTTGTTCTATTTCCCCAGAACAGACGGTCGGAGATTCATGTTTGAATGTGAACACGATGATTGCAGTTTGACGCGTGGAAAGATGCACAAGACGTCGAGAACATCGAAGCCTCTTCTTATAATGTCTGGCAGCTGATTGCAGTTGAGAATCTCACGCACAAAAGCAGTGTCTAGACTAAGCTCTCATGTGGATCGGAGTAGATCAAACCTGGCATCCGCTTATGCTCATAACCTCCTATAACAAGCGATAGTGACATTTTTTTCCACAAGTTTTTGCATTCATCTCTTGTTGTGGTGAATTTTCTATTCACTTGCAGCTGCATAGAGGTTCATTCTCATCCTTTCTTTTCTGTTTCTTTTGATGGTGGTTCTCCAAGCATCTCTCCTATTCTATAATTTGCATGAGGAACCACCATCCAGATCCAGATGTAAAACCTTACTTCTACGAGTAGTAAGTATCAGACCTGTCAAATGTAATTCTCCTGAAAGGCTTGCACAATGCATCAGATTCTGCTCTGAGGGGGCAACGTTCTTTGTTCAGCGTTGACCGGTACAGCAAAGCTCTGGGGTTCATAACTCTCGTTATCAGGATTCCAGTAACTCGAAGTGATCTATTCATGAAAAGTTGCGCGAGTCCGTTGACATGGGCAGGACGATGTTTCCGAGGCTTACTTTAGTCCCGATAATGGGAGACATTGTCGCCCCAAAATGCACAGGCATTGCAGGAAAGCAGAAGGCGCGCTCTCTAGACCGAGTTGAAGGAAACGACGGACGGAAGACGCCGAAAGCTCATGCACGTAATTCGTTGGGGCTACGTGGCAGCCATTATAACCCCCGCTGCCCATGCAGCCTCCCCATATTCAAATCAGTCGACCATCGGCCATGCATCTCAGACTCATCAAATCCCTCCTCCGCTCGCTCTGGAAGAGTCCAGCCTCGAGATCCTGTGGACTCCATCTGCACTCGCCCTAAATCGAGCTGCGGCACGGCTTCGGATCCAATTGCCATCATGTGCTGAAAGATCGACCGAGCCCTCGGTGGTCTCAGTCGCTCTCCATGCTATTCATTTATATTAATCGTGAATCATGATGGGCCACATGGTCATCAAACTAACTCGCATATACGCTCAGATTTGTTCGGCGAGAAAGTCCCCGGCGTCTGTGGATTGGTCGTTTCTTGCAGCTGCATGCTCGTCGGTGAAAACAGCGCACGCTCTTAGCTACAACGGTGCCTTGCGCCAGCCCTTGATCGTCAGACAAGCACATAGTACAGAGGAAGCCCCAGCAGCAGCATTCTTGCCGGGGGTGCAGTGTGAAACTGAATGTGAGGTGCGAATATGAGGAAGCTTGCCCAATGCACGAGAGCTCGATGCACGTTTCATCGTTTTGATAATATCTAGCTCTTGGCAGGGTATCAGCCATTTGATTATCCTTCTCTACTCTGTGTACTATATGAGTATTGATTTGATGTTGGAAATCCATAGCAGCATAGCTATATCAAGAGTTGCACAATTATTATTGTTTACCCCACAATGTGGGGTAAACAATCAACTTTGAAAACAACATGACCTTCTATAAGATAATCCTTCTTGTCAATTATTGTTATTACAACACCCCCAAAGTTTCCTTTTCACTAGTAGATCTTTTCTTTGTGGTTCACTCAGCATATGTGCTTCAAACTAATTGGAAAACTTCCTTCCATCTACATCATTTTGACCGATCCTCCAACCAATAGCAATAGGAATTCTGTCTACTGAAATGACAATTGGCCTACCACAATCATTGCTCACTTTTAACCTAACAGGCTTTAAGGCCTCCTTTAGCTGATCTATTGCTATTTTTAGGTAAGATGTCCATGTAAATCTCCTATTCCTCATCATTAGATACGACGACTAGGCGACAAAGGATGAACTCGTAGAGGCACATGATTACCGGACAATTACAGATTTGTTTAAGATGGGATGAACTCCAACTTTTAAGGCCATGAGCACGAAAAAATATTTTCGATCAACATATTTCTTTCGACAGAGCCTAGCGGCACTACCCGCCCGTATCACTTGAACGACTGGAATGAACTAGATTGGATCAAAATCGCTCTGAAAATCCATGGCTGTCTGGCGTGATCAGAGTACGCATATTAAATGATTGTCACTTGTTTCTAGCAATTTCTGGGAACAGCAGCACAATAACTTAATTATATCAATTGTACCCTCCACGTGCTCAGTATTGCCTCTGAAATGTCTACCTCGTTATTTACCTTTTGATAGAACGCACCTGTATGCAACATCTTTATTTTCTGAGGAACTACAAACTAATACACGGTTGATATCAATGTCAGTACACGGTGTGAGTATATATACTAGTGAGTTCACCTGATCGTCGTATGAAGCGTCTCACTTTTCGAGATTCTTTAGCACTAGAACGAACTTGCTTTCGCATGACTTGTTATATACAGAGGTTCATAACAAGGAAATTAATGGCGGTACATATCACAAGAGTTTTCAACCAAGAATCCCCGAGAAAAATACATGTGTGATTCTAGGGGATTCACATGTCTCCTGCCTCCAGCATTTCTGGACAACAATTCAAATATTTGTTCTCCAATGCTCAAAATTTCAATATTGATCACTTGGATTATTTCCTCATTTCGGCGTTTCGGTTTCAAGAACAATATCAACAAATGATCCGTATGCACCTACGGTCCACTCGGGTCCCTCTATGTACAGAGAGAGATGACGAGACAGCCTGTGATAAACACGAAGATAAATTGGGTTCCTCAATCATTGAACTAACCAGGCAAGTTTTGAAAACAAATAAAATCAGTAAACCTATATTATGGTTTAAAGCATAGTATGAAGCATCAAACCTTTTGGCAGACAAACCATGATAAAGCATTTATTCTAAATTTTTTTATAATCTTTGGTTTGCTCCAGAATAAATATAACAAAAAATCTCAATTATGAAATATTAGAACTGAATGTACTGAATAAATTACGAATTTGATTTCATGTGAACATTAAATTTATTCATATGTCATATACATATATCAATAAAATGTCAAATGTTATCAAATATAGTAATGTGTTTTATGTGTTAATGAAGATGTGTTTGTATGTTTTTACAAAATAAGGTCACTACCTATGGTTTAAGACAAATATTGAAAAATGAAAATTTCCATTATATAACAAGTTGTATTCTTTAAATCTCAACATTTTGATCTTGCATTTCAAAATTTTGAGTATTCAAGAATTTCAAATATTTTTGTCATTTAAAATTTTTTTCAAAATATATATCATATAAAAATAAATAATAAAATAAAAATATTTTAAAATAAATCATTTAAAAGATAACAAATATGAGTGATTTTAAAGCATCAGTGTATTTACTAAAATGCCGTAGGATTATAATAAAAAATACTAAAATTCAGTTTTGAAGTTCTTTTGTTCTCCGAATAAAAAATCTGATGCTGACAATCTAATTGTACCAAACTTTGCTTTAAACTAGTCTTTTTCAATTTTCATGTCATATTATTTATTATTTACAAATAGAGACCATTTATAACTTTTGTAAGATTTCAAAAATCTTTGACTCTAATTTCAGACCACTAGACGGATTTAATTTTTCAAATATAATACCATTAATCTCATGTCTAACATTTTTTATCTCATGCCACCTACTTTGAGCCCTATGATCAAACCAAATTTTGAATTAAACAAACACTATATGATAATCCTATAGTCTGCCTGTCCTATTTTTGATTCATAAATTTTAAAATAATAATTCTGAATCTTTGATTACTTATGTTTTAAATCTTTTTACTAAAAGCACTAACCCACTTGACCAATTTTTTAACGGTGCTTCCGTACTTCAAATTGTTGATTCAAAACTGAAGCACTAAATTTAAAAAGAAACAGATTTTAAAATTGATCACAAAACTCTCAATTTGCTTCTACTTATAGATTGTTATCAAGGTTTTTCTTTTGTAACTCTCTACATATACAACAAGAACTAGATTGAAAATATCATCAATCAAAACTCGTTTAAATTTTTCAATGCTCCAAAAACTTACAAATTTCATCTCACAATCAAATTAAAGTTTTTGAAATAATTTTTTTAGGTTTCAAAACATCCATAAGAACAGCCCCTTCTTAACTATAGTGATAGATTATCTCCAAACTAACATGATGTCAAACATATGACTGGCAAGTAACTTGATAGGATACTTCAGAGATTTGTTGAAAAGGATCAGATGTTCTATGGATTTAAAACTCATTCACATATGACTGGTGCCACATCCTTGAACTGCAATGATTATGAGGATTTGAACCTTTTTGGAGGGAAGAATACTTAGAGTTTACTCTAAGGTGATTATTGATGGTAAGATATGCATACTTACAAGTAACACTATGTAGCTAAATACATGATATGAGATACAATTAGAGCATATGACTGGTGCCACATCCTTGAAGTGCAATGATTATGAGGATTTGAACCTTTTTGGAGGGAAGAATACTTAGAGTTTACTCTAAGGTGATTATTGATGGTAAGATATGCATACTTACAAGTAACACTATGTAGCTAAATACATGATATGAGATACAATTAGAGCATAAAAATGATATTGAAGTTGAACCAAACCCACTTTGAGCTTCAAAGATTGAAAGTTCATTCACTGGGTAATGTTCCATAATAGACATATTATCTAGCTTTCTAAACTAACTCCAAGGAGCTTTAGTTTGAACTCTACCCCTTAAATCTTAAGTCTTTGAATATCATAATTGACACTTTGAGTATATTCATTTCTAACTATCATTAAGGTTTAATTCTGATGGATTTTTGGAAGCTTATCATAAATCTAGAAGTACATATTTCAACCCAATGATCACAACCCTTATGCACAAACTCTCAAACTCGAGATTCCATAATCTCATGATAATTTTCATAAAGACACAAATATGACTCAAAAGGTATAGATCCTTTATTGATGATCGAATGCTTCTTCAAACAAGATTTCAATGTTAAACAAAGCTTCATTCTTTGAATAATATTTATTCAAAATCAGCTTTTCTAAAACTAATTTGAGAATTATTTCTCAATCTCTCTATTTAAACTAGTTAGATTTTATACTTTGTAACTAAGAATAATCATCATGTAATTTTCTCTTATCAAGCTTAATTGAACTAGAGATCACAAACTCCAATGAGAAAGTATACATGGTAATATGCAATTGATCCATTTGGATCAACTAGAAGCCCAAAAGTTATTGACGTAGTGATCTTCAACGAAGTATATTACATTAAGAGATTGCATTCCTATGCATCTATCTTGGTTAGAAAAATCCACGCCTACTTATGCATAGTTACAAATGGTATCAAATACAACATGTGTATGTTATGTAACATATTTTCATATGATGACCACTCTCAACTTTTTTCATATTTGATAGTTTCTTGAGCATGACTATAACAGTTCAGAATCTATATTCTTTTCGATACATATACATATATACTTAGGTTTATATGCTTATCTTATGCTCCGAGACGTAAAAATATCAATATAACTAAGTGGCTATTAGATTTTCCAATTCAATATGGATAGTATGATCAATCATATGTTGTTAAGTAATTATGATCTTCATATCATATTCTAGACATAAATGGTCACACACCAACACAAGTATATCACAATCATCCCCTAATCAAGGATAATATCTAGATAACACAAAGTAACTATCTACTTGATCAACATCACATGGTCTTTGTAGTGCTAATATAATGAATCTATTTGATTTAATATCTCATCATTAATCGCATCTCTGCAATTAATATTATTTATAATTAATTAAAAACACTATGTCATACAATGAGAGAAGATGCCAACTACTACATGAGCTCTGTTTCTCATATAGAAAGGTCACTCGTATATTTTATTTTTTATTGACTCCTCTGAAGCGGAGCCTATAATACAATTTCCATAAGCTATTGTGTACTCAATTTTTTCAACTGAAACAAAATCATATATCAATGTAGTAGTTTCATCAACTAACATATTTTAAACATGCCCCAAGACTAACATTTCTAAAAACGGAAGTATCTAGGCGTTACTATGCAAAAAGAGAACAGACTCGAGCGGCCATTGCAACCCAACAGGATAACGGGGAGCAGTTACTGCGAGTTGAGCTCAATTGGACCATGTTGAAAATAAAGAAATGCAAATGAGTTAATCTCGTGAAGCATGAGAAACGTACTCTGAGTGCATAACTTGGCAGGTGACGTACACAGGAATGTCAATTTCCTCAAACTATTCAAATATTTAATACGTCGACTAGATTATCAATATGGGCACCGATTCATCAGATGTCCTACCTCACCTTTGGGTCGCTTACGGAGGATGAGCATACAAGCTACCCTCTTGTTAACCGCGACTACTCCATCACATCCTTTAGTTCTAAAAATTAAACGATCATACCCCGCACGCTCGAACCGGCTCCAAGCTCTATGACCGGCCATGCGCCACCGTAAACAAAGGAGCCTATGCTCATGGTCCGTGGAAACCAACCAGGTCCCGGTGAAAGCCGAAGGACTTGGTTGAGAATTGCTCAACAACATGATCTGACAGGTCGCAGACGACTGCTTCTAGAGGTTCGTTTGCATGCGCTGGGGTATGATGAGGTAATGTTTACGACAAACGGGGTGATCGAGTAACCACGGGCTCAGGTAGGGGAGGTTTGAGTCAAATACTGTACTGGGAAGCAGCCGGGCTCTTCTGGAAGCGCAGTGCTGGGTTTGAGGATTTCAAGACCTGTAGTTAACTGGTCAACGTGTTGAAAAACTATCGATACAACCGAACATGGGCATGTTCATTGCGTGGAACCTTGATCCGATTCGCTCCTGTGAAGTCCGCGCACTGCTAGTTTCCGAACCTGTTATTTGTGGCTTTTCTCTACTATTTCCAAGAAAGAATTTTGACAAGTAGGACCAGTTGGATAATAATACCCATCTCGGCACTTCTTCACTCCGCTTTCGACCAATTGCGTATTCATGCTCCTTTCTGCATCGAACCTTTAGCAACCTTGTCAAGGGAGAACGAAACGAGAGAAGTACATGAGAAGCTACAGTTCTATTGTGAGATGTAACCAAGATACGGAACAAGAACAAAGGAAGATCCAACTATGACAATTACATGCTCAGACCCAAGCAGGTCTAAAGTAGTCTTGGTTGTGATAGGAATCTGTAACTTCTTACATACATCCTCATGCTTGAGTTAAGAATCCGTACAAGCTTAAACTTCTACTGGCACATTCAACGGCAACATTTTACCTCTTCACATTGAAAATTTACAACGATCAATACCTTGGGTTCATACGGAGTGAAGGTGGGTATTTCCGCTACACAGTTGCAGACATTCAAGAGGACTGGCAGTGTCCCCTTGTCTCTTAGTAGTCTGTACGAAGATCTTGGATTCCTTTGAACTTCTTTCAAAGCGTATGGAGCAAGAGCGTGATCGGGTGTGAAGGGCTAGTATATAAGTACTTGACACTTTTTTTGTTAAGAACAAGCCAGACTGGAAAGACTGTGGAGCAGCAGCCTCTTCAGCCCCGATATACATAGGAGTTGGGGCACTTGGAAGGCTGCTGCAGTTCATAGATATTCCACCGTAACGTGACTTTTCCGGTTGGTAATGTGCTCCAGAATCCTCTACCAGTTTTGATAAATTTATGGTATTTTCAGAGTAGTTAGATCACCAAAGCATGCGAAATTGGTTTGAATTTCAATGAGGCTTTGGTTAGTGAACGGTGCTCGCCTCGAGTAACATTGTTGTCATCCTGACTGCAGCGAAAACGGTGAGGTTAACGGTTTGGCTCGTGCAAGTGCAGGTCGAGATTTCCAAGTTCCGCTTGCCATGGGGTCGTTGTCGGTGCAAGTGTCGGCCTTTCTCTTAATTGTCTCCACCGTTATTACGTCCGTTGCTGCTGCGCCAGAAGCAGAACTAGTCACAAATTTACCTGGCCTACCCACTTTAGGCTTCAAAATCTACTCAGGTTACGTCACAGTGGATGAGGAGCATGGTCGAGCTCTGTTTTACTACTTCGTGGAGGCACAATTCAATCCTCAGAGCAAACCTCTCACATTGTGGCTCAATGGAGGTAACCACTGCTACTTAATGAAATGAAATTGAAATGAATTAATATCTATCACGGGGAGTAAGTCAGGGTCACCTTTCAAATCATCAATCAGAGCTCGTGGAGGTGACAATATGATGTAGCTTGTACTAATTAGTACGGTCTCTTCAGATTTGTGCAGTTAAACGGCCATTGTCTTGGAAAAAGCATGATTCCGCTCATTGCTTTCTATTGTTCGGCCTTACAGGTCCGGGATGCTCCAGTCTGATTGGGAACTTTGTCGAACATGGGCCTTTCACTGTTCGAGATAACGCCATTGTGCTGAATCCTTCATCTTGGAACCAGGGTAAGGAGTTTGAACCCGAGTTCTGCAACCTCAATATGTTTTATAAACTTCAGAATTCTTCTCTCAGTGTTCACTGGAGGACGTCACATTCCCCTGTTAAGCTTTTGACAAGTCTACATAAAATTATATGTTTCGTGGAACTTCCAGAGTCGAACGTACTGTACCTGGAATCTCCAGCAGGAGTTGGATTTTCCTACTCCAACACTACCTCCGACTACACAACGAATGACGAAAAGACTGGTAATATCGGCAAATTTAATAGCTTATATCACACGGCGTTTGTTCTTTCCGCAACTTATCCATGACTTTGGTTTCTATCGTCTTGTGAAGACTAATTGATTAAGAATGGAAGGATATTGCTAGAAAAAATGACAACTTAGGAGCTTAAGCTTTACAAAACATCTGTCTTCGGATCTGGTGTTTCACTGCTAAGTTCTATAAGGATTGACTCACAGGTATCTGCGAGTAAATCCGTATATATATCATGCAACTAGAAAAACTATACTCAGCAGCATATTGCGGTCAACCTGAAGTAAGTAAGCTGAATCTTAAAATGAAAAATGATCCCTGAATCGAGTCTGTGATGACTGTGGAATCTGCAGCTCAGGATTCCTTCAAATTTCTTCAAGGCTGGGTAGAGAAGTTTCCCGAATACCAGAACCGAACCTTCTACATCACCGGAGAGAGCTACTCAGGTGAGTAGACATAACATATGTTGCTGTTACTTTCCCATGCTGTAGCTATCTGTTAGTACGTACCATTTTTGCTTTTCTGATAGAAATTCCATATACAAATATCATGAAGAGAACCCAAAACCTCTTTCGAGTGTTGAGCTGAGCTCAATTACCTGTTATGCCGTTTGGCACAATTCTAGTGGAGTTCCTATTTTTTGACATTCTCTGGATAGTTTGCTTTTGAACCCAGGGCTCCCCGAAACTTGAATGTTCTCGCATTTGTGCTAACATGAACAACTTTGGAGCTCCCTGCAGGGTATTATGTTCCTCAATTGGCAGCTCTCATAGTCAAGAATAACTCTAGCACGCCGTCGTTGCAGCTAAAAGGGATTATGGTGAGCATTATTTCTATGGCGGCGATTATTAGCTGTCTTCTGTTATGTTGGCATTTCAAAAAGTTTATCGGAAAATCGTTATGGAGAAGTGATTAACCAAGTTTCTTAAGAATAATGACATTGTCTCTGACTGCGTATGCAGATAGGGAATCCCGTCATTGATATTGAAAAGGATGTGGGGTATGCTACTACCTTGTTTTACTTGTGGACACATGGTCAGGTATCCGATGATACGTTCCGGAAAGTTCGCGTTGTGTGTGGGAATTACACTGACTTCTCGTATGATGAAGACAAAGCTTGCTCATCTCTTCTGGACACTGTTTTTTACAATGAGACAGGAGTGTTCAACTTTTACAACGTTCTGAGTGACACTTGCCCATCAGATAGTAATGCAACGCTGCTGACGAGAAGACTTCAAAACTTTAAGGTAACGGAAGTAGAGTATGGTTGACCAAAGAAGTTGTGAATTGGTGATTTCACAGATAATTGTATGAGTGAACCTTTTGAAATGTGTTAATGACAACTAGACCTCGTAGAGTGTAGTGACGAGTCCAACTCTTGCTAGAGGTTGTAACAGTTCTGTGTTTGAGCATTTTCTAATCTCGAGAAAATTTCACCAGCCATGTGATATTATTATATTTCTGCGATGTTGTATGATGGTGAGTTCGCAGGAAATTATAAGCTTTCAATTCCTTTATACCAAATTTTATCTTGCCCATAACATGTTTCAACAACTTTTCAAAAGCTCCTGACAGCATTTGGGAATTTGGAATTTCAGTTTCAAATAGGATCTACGAAGTTACAAGTTGCACCTGCAGACCCTTGTCACACGTTCGATATGAAACCCTATCTGAATAGACAGGACGTCCAGGCTGCTCTTCATGCGCATATTGCAAACGCATCCTATGGTTGGACTACCTGCTCTCAGTAAGTTCAAGCAAAATCTGATCAATTTTTTTTTGATGGTCGAGGTGAAGATATTAAATGAAACAAATGTGACATGTTCTGGATGTTAATGAATATGCAATTATTCCGGTGTAAGATTCCTACATTTGTACTGACCCAATCTGCCACTCCACTTTTCACTTTCAAAAAATTATTAAAGATGGGTTGGTTGTGGTGTTACAAATTTGTTCTCATGTAACATCCTGTCCGAAACTGTCAGGCAATGAAATTTTTATTCGTAGTATAATATTCTCAGTTCTAGAAATTTCCAGGAAAAAGCGCAACCTCGTCAGGTTATTTTTTATATGCAATGCTTTCCGCTTTGACTGACGCTCTACATATCCAGAGTCGTCAACTACAACGTTACTACAGAAACAGTGGAGCCTCTGCTCAAACTCCTGATCGCTAACGACATCCGAGTTTGGGTCTACAGGTGAATCTTCACTGCTGCACTTCCAAAAATGAGGCCTTTCTTTTACAGTAATTCTGTTGAAGCCTTTGAATCTGAGTTCTGATCACACACTCAAATGCCGCAAGATTCTCATGAAAAAGCATATTCACAGAAAAGCGTGAAGAAGGACATCTTTACCTTGATTTAGAAGTACCTTCCCTGCGTGTAGTAGTAGAGATTAATGTGCCCCGTATGCATGAATCTAGAGTTGGAATCAGCACTTGAAGAGAGTCGGAAGTCTACTCTTAGACTAAGTACCTAATGTGATACGGGCAGATCTTTCTAACTTATTGTCTTTTGTATTCCAACATCAGTGGGGATCAAGACTCCGTTATTCCTTTCACTGGAACTCGAAGGACAGTCGAGAGCTTCTCAAATTCAAATGGTCTGCGCTCCAGCTCTCACTATCAGCCTTGGTACGCGGACAAACAGGTAAGACATGAACTCAAGACTTCTTCATCTTAGGGATATCACTGGAGTGCTTGAGGACAGCTTGCATAAGACCGTTATACTCCACGCCGCTCATTCTAGACGTCCATTTCCACAGCTTCATGATAAGAGCCATTCTTTCCAAGCGTAAAACCTGTCCATTCCAGGATCCCTACTCAAGAAAGCAGAGGTTTATGCGATGCCACGACGATCGTCATCATTGCATGATTCAGCACCGTGCTCTAGTACCCCTCTGAGCCCAGTCTAATCATCTGCTGTAATGAATCAAACCCGTTGTGAACAACAGCGTAGACACGAGTATAAAACTGTTCAGAACGGTCGTATGCGTCTGTCACAGCGAACTTGGGTGTTTTGTTTTAGATCATCGAGCTATGACTGTCAGTCAATCGGTAGCACTCAGTACCGATAGTATGTTGTCTCCACCACCACTGATTGCAGTGGAGTTGCTTGGGCAATTTATACTGATTCTGAGATTCTGCTCAAATGAAGCATGTCTTTATCATTATTGTCTGTACGTGATGTACTTGTGAACTGATTCTTAACGACTGCAGATCGGAGGATGGACAGTCAGTTACGGTTCAAAACTACTGTATGCAACGGTGAGAGGCGCCGGCCACATGGTGCCGTTGGATCAGCCTGTGCGTGCTCTTCAGCTATTCAACTCGTTTCTACGAGACAGCGGCCTTCCTCTGGGACAAGCTTAAGACTCTTAATTAATTGGTACTTACTCTCATGAACGGGGTTGACGGGAGCTGCGGACAAGATTAAGATTTAAGATTCTGGGTTGACATACCTTCTTCTTTTAAGGTCCAGTGCAGAGACATAAGCAGCCCTTAGTCGTCTGCGTCGTGGATAAAATGTATTGAATGAGCAATTTCTTGCGTAATCAATAATGGTGAGGGAACCCTCAAATTTATTTTCTTTTCAGTGATATTTTCTTGTCACAACTCAGTTGCGTGAACACAATGATGTCCAGTAGCTGAACTGTGGTGGCCACCCGACGTGACCAGTTTGCGTGTTAAAATCCTGCCTGGGGCCAGTTCAATCTCCAGTATCAGCCTAGCCATGAAAATGAAAATTCTTCAATCCAGGAATCCTGGGTTCAAGTCCTGACTGAAATTGATAAAATTTTACTAGACAATCGCTTGATGCCAGCTTTCGTGGACAATGCAGGAACAAAGAAGCTATCTTTGACTATTTTATTAATTTTCCACTGTTGTGGTAACCTATCAACTCCATAGTCAGACAGCTAAATATTCCTTCATGTCTTTTTACATAAGAATTATATTTATATTTAGTTGTAGGAATTCCTCCCTTCTGATATGCATTGCTCAGTAGCTCAATGCAAGAGCCTTCTAACCATGCATCTATGCTATGGGTTCAAGTCTCGCCAGGGCTGCGAGTTTGTTTCTTCATAAGAACATATTGAATGTCGTGTAAATGCATCAACGGTATCATATACTCGAAGGATTCCTCTCTTCTCTTGATGTTAATCAACCAGTAGCTCAATGCAAGAGCTTTCCAAGTTACGGATCAGGCTGCGGGTCATGCTTGCGCTAAAATAACTTTTTTGGTGTGTTTTAGGGGAACATGACTAAATGTAGTATAAATTCATAAATTTAGGATAAGTGTATCTACTTGAAATATAGAAACCAACTATAAGGTTTTGCCTCATTGAAGGAATTGTTAAATAGCATGATCTTTATTTTTTTATGCAATATCACATTTTTGGGAAACACTTGTTTTGACAATCACGGCAGAAGGTGATACCTGTATCACTTTTAAAAAAAAAATTTATGAAATTTTAAACATCTATGGTGATTTGAAAAAAATAAACAGAAAATTTCACGTTGCATTCGTATTCATTTGAAGACAACATAACTCATCGGGGTTAAATTTAGAGGTAAATATGTTGTAATTAATGCCTAGTAACGTTCACTTAATCTAGAGTAATCATGGTCAGAAAAACATTGAAAAATGTTTTTTATTTTTCCATCATCCGTCAACAGCACAGTCCCACAAACTGAACAATTTAGTGACCATAGTCTAGAATTTTGTTCAGGAAGCATCATGATAAGAGTAAACAATACATGATAAAAAAGAAAAATTTATGTCAAACTCCATTTCACAAGTTTGAGAAGTTCACATCATGACTCGAAGTGAAAAGAAGAATGCTTTCAAGTTTGCTGACACGTTGGGTAGAAGACCAGCTAAAACATCTGACATTGCACAAAGCACATCATGGCCGGTTTGAGGAGGATCCTCGAAAATTTCATCCTCTAACATCAAAAAAGATTCAGCAGTTCCTAGAAGAGGTGGAAGATCTAATATGAAGAGGTGTGCTTGACTCTTGCTCAGATGTTCTAGTATGAGTATGTTGACTTGATCATGTAACATCTTCATATGCTTGGTAGAGGAGACCAGCTTTTTCAAACTCATCAAAAATCTCCTTTGAGAGTTGGTCCTCCTTTTCTGTGAGCTTTTTCCCCTTAGAGAGAGGAGCGATAACTTGCAAAATCATTGGCTCACCTTCTTAGCTGGGTTCATTGAATTGAATGTTGACATTGCTAGTACATGGTCCCAACTGCTCATTTTGCATATCAAAGTTTGGAGAAGAGTGTCTTGAGGTACCGATGTAATATGTATGTATCAATTCCTTCATGGCAATACAATTTCTTCCGCAACGCATGACTGTGACAATTTCACTTTCAGAAAACAGATCAAGGATGCAATCCTTGGGCTACAAGAAGTGCTTAATGAATCACTGCATGAGCTCTATGGGTTACTTGTAGGGGTTTATCAACAGCGTGAACAACAGCGTAGACACGAGTATAAAACTGGTCAGAACGGTCGTATGCGTCTGTCACAGCGAACTTGGGTGTTTTTGTTTAGATCATCGAGCTATGACTGTCAGTCAATCGGTAGCACTCAGTACCGATAGTATGTTGTCTCCACCACTGATTGCAGTGGAGTTGCTTGGGCAATTTATACTGATTCTGAGATTCTGCTCAAATGAAGCATGTCTTAATCATTATTGTCTGTACGTGATGTACTTGTGAACTGATTCTTAACGACTGCAGATCGGAGGATGGACAGTCAGTTACGGTTCAAAACTACTGTATGCAACGGTGAGAGGCGCCGGCCACATGGTGCCGTTGGATCAGCCTGTGCGTGCTCTTCGGCTATTCAACTCGTTTCTACGAGACAGCGGCCTTCCTCTGGGACAAGCTTAAGACTCTTAATTAATGTGTACTTACTCTGATTCAGGGTTGACATACCTTCTTCTTTTAAGGTCCAGTGCAGAGACATAAGCAGCCCTTAGTCGTCTGCGTCGTGGATAAAATGTATTGAATGAGCAATTTCTTGCGTAATCAATAATGGTGAGGGAACCCTCAAATTTATTTTCTTTTCAGTGATATTTTCTTGTCACAACTCAGTTGCGTGAACACAATGAGGTCCAGTAGCTGAACTGTGGTGGCCACTCGACGTGATCAGTTTGCGTGTTAAAATCCTGCCTGGGGCCAGTTCAATCTCCAGTATCAGCCTAGCCATGAAAATGAAAATTCTTCAATCCAGGAATCCTGGGTTCAAGTCCTGACTGAAATTGATAAAATTTTACTAGACAATCGCTTGATGCCAGCTTTCGTGGACAATGCAGGAACAAAGAAGCTATCTTTGACTATTTTTATTAATTTTCCACTGTTGTGGTAACCTATCAACTCCATAGTCAGACAGCTAAATATTCCTTCATGTCTTTTTACATAAGAATTATATTTATATTTAGTTGTAGGAATTCCTCCCTTCTGATATGCATTGCTCAGTAGCTCAATGCAAGAGCCTTCTAACCATGCATCTATGCTATGGGTTCAAGTCTCGCCAGGGCTGCTAGTTTGTTTCTTCATAAGAACATATTGAATGTCGTATAAATGCATCAACGGTATCATATACTCGAAGGATTCCTCCCTTCTCTTGATGTTAATCAACCAGTAGCTCAATGCAAGAGCTTTCCAAGTTATGGATCCGGCTGCGGGTCATGCTTGCGCTAAAATAACTTTTTTGGTGTGTTTTAGGGGAACATGACTAAATGTAGTATAAATTCATAAATTTAGGATAAGTGTATCTACTTGAAATATAGAAACCAACTATAAGGCCAATGTGAACTACCTCTTATTTTTCATGTGGATGAAAAAATTAATATAGGTGAGAATGTTTTGCCTCATTGAAGGAATTGTTAAATAGCATGATTTTTATTTTTTTTATGCAATATCACATTTTTGGGAAACACTTATTTTGACAATCACGGCAGAACGTGATACCTGTATCACTTTTTAAAAATTTGTTTATTAAATTTTTAACATCTATGGTGATTTGAAAAAATAAACAGAAAATTTCACGTTGCATTCGTATTCATTTGAAGACAACATAACTCATCGGGGTTAAATTTCGAGTTAAATATGTTGTAATTCATGCCTAGTAACGTTCACTTAATCTAGAGTAATCATGGTCAGAAAAACATTGGAAAATATTTTTTATTTTTCCATCATCCGTCAACAGCACAGTCCCACAAACTGAACAATTTAGTGACCATAGTCTAGAATTTTGTTCAGGAAGCATCATGATAAGAGTAAACAATACATGATAAAAAAGAAAAATTTATGTCAAACTCTATTTCACAAGTTTGAGAAGCTCACATCATGACTCAAAGTGAAAAGAAGAATGCTTTCAAGTTTGCTGACACGTTGGGTAGAAACCCAGCTAAAACATCTGACATTGCACAAAGCACATCATGGCCGGTTTGAGGAGGATCCTCGAAAATTTCATCCTCTAACATCAAAAAAGATTCAGCAGTTCCTAGAAGAGGTGGAAGATCTAATATGAAGAGGTGTGCTTGACTCTTGCTCAGATGTTATAGTATGTGTATGTTGACTTCATCATGTAACATCTTCATATGCTTGGTAGAGGAGACCAGCTTTTTCAAACTCATCAAAAATCTCCTTGAGCTCCTTTGAGAGTTGGTCCTCCTTTTCTGTGAGCTTTTTCCCCTTGGAGAGAGGAGCGATAACTTGCAAAATCATTGGCTCACCTTCTTGGCTGGGTTCATTGAATTGAATGTTGACATTGCTAGTACATGATCCCAACTGCTCACTTTGCATATCAAAGTTTGGAGAAGAGTGTCTTGAGGTACCAATGTAATACGTTTGTATCAATTCCTTCATTGCGATACAATTTTTTCCGCAGAGCATGACAGTGACAATTTCACTTTCAGAAAACAGATCCAGGATGCAATCCTTAGGCTACAAGAAGTGCTTGATGAATCACTGCATGAGCTCTATGGGTTACTTGTAGGGGTTTATCAGGTCTTTGACATAACTAACAGCCTTTCAAGCCACGCAGCTGCAAGTTTTTACATCATATCAGACTTTGTTGGGCTTGAACTTATGGAGCTATTTCTTCTTACTTCCAGATTCATGATGATAATTGAAATATCAGGCTAGACGATTACCTTGAACCAGTTCATCCAGATTATCTTAATTTAAAAAAAAACAAAACAAAAACGGAATTATAAGGATATGAAGTGATATATGTATCACAAATGAGATTGGAATGGAAGTGAGAAAAGAGAAAAAGGTGGATGAATTGAAGAAAAGATACATATATTACTTCCTTATGGATGAAGACTCATCAGATGCCAGATTCCATGGCAGCATTGCACTTTTTCCATATAATTTTGTCAATCATGTTCCACTACTTTGAGTGGAACATAACCAAATGTCAGAGTTTGGAAGATATCACTTCTGTAAACTACTCCACAAAGGTGGAGAAATGCTCTTTTGAAAAAAAAAATCTCATTATTTTTGGCACCTCGCAATCTAAAGCCATCGGATGCATAGTGCTTCAATATGTGCTCCAACTTTAGTAAAAATTCCAAAAGATGCATACAATCTTTCTGGAAAATACCCTATGAGATCTTTAACTTTTCATCTTGTGAATAGAATTTCAAGAAGGAGGTGATTTCTTGGACCTCCTTCCAGTTCAATTTTGAATCCTGATGCTCCACAGCTTTCACCAGGAAATTGCAGAAGTTGTCAAGAAGAATAGTTGCCAAGTCTCAAACTTGATCTTCTTCTTTCTCCTCTTCATTGTCACAAGTCTCCCTTTTCTTGTAACCAGCCTTCATATGTAAAATCCAAGAATTCAAAAATGTTAATGGAAGAGATAGATTGATCACTCAATAGTTAAAAATTGGTAGTGAAGACTAAAATAATGGGGTGATATATGTATCTCAAAATAAGACTTGAGTGGTCTCCAAAAAAATGAGCAAAAGACTTTAGTCACTCCGGAGTCCTCTCTTTTGGAAAATTATTCTTGAATTTCATCCAATATAGTTCACTAGATTGTGATATGAAAATAAAAATTGAATCTTGAAAATTTGAATTCGCATGACCTTCTTCACCATTTCGGCCAAGGACAGCTCATTTGTGATAACATGGTTCAGAAGTCTCTTACCATCCACTTCCTTCCGGATTCCACTAAGTGTCCACCATTCAACAGGCTTGATGTCATCTGCAAGCCTCACAATCATCTAACATCCTTTGAAGATTTTTTTTTGGGGGGCAATGTTTTCTTCTTTTGCCCCTTCTATCTAATATTTGTGTATTGTGAAAATCCTGTTCTAAGGGCCAGACATGATCAAGGTGAAATGAAAGTTGAAAATTAGTGTTCTACTTCTAGACACTTTTCTTATCATCATCCACAAAGCAATGAAGCATGCATTTTTATGTTTATTCAAATTAAAAAGAGAAATCATATTTTCGCTCTACAACTGATGAAAATCTTAAGACAAGTCATAATCTTGTCAATTATTGTCAAATTCTTTCGGTACTATTGGTTGACAATTTGCTCCAAAGCAAGTGTTCAAATTTCTTTAGTGTTGGCGGAAAAAATCCAGGAAACACATTTTAAAAAATCTGGACTCATGTGTGATTCAAAGAGCTCTATGGTTTCCTCTAGCAACGTTAAATTCGTAAAAAAAAAGAGAAATTAAGATAAGAAGTGATACACATATCAGTTTGAAGTGTGAATCACAAGAGAAAAAAATCATGTTTCACTCTAGAGAAGTGATACATGTACTACTTCTCCAAACTGAAGAACATATGACCTAATTGAATCCTAAGGTCAAGTCAAGAATTGATACATGTATCACTTCTCCAAAAAGACAAGTGACCTTTTCTCACATGTACACATAATGAGCCTTATCTAATTCAAAATAGGCCTTATCCATGTAGTCCTCAGGATTGATGATTACTGAAAATGGAGTCCCCAACACCATATTATTATGATTCTTCAAGATTTTGATATTTTCAATATAAAAACTGCGAGTCTGCCAAATTTGCACATTCTCAAAGAGTGTATGAGGACTTAACTTCCCCAGATGAGTTTGAGAAGAGTAAAATTAAGTCATGTTGATGATGTAAGTTCTTTTTTTCACTCGACAAGTATCATGCATACAATCAAGTCTCCTTTTATTTTTGTTTGTAGACAAAATATCCTCATGAAGAATTGTTCAAATTGTTGATGTCTTCACAACATCCTTGTTCTTTACCGATGGTGGACTGGCGATCATTTTCAACCGGCTCCATGAAAGTGTGGGGATGAAGAATCACAAATTTTTCCTTGATTTTTCTTCCCTCTTGACTTGATTCTCTTAACGTGTCAGATATTGTTTTTCTTTTTGTGTCTTGTCATGATATAACATCTCCTTATGTTTCTTCTTCTCTTGTTCTGTATTCATTTTATGTTTCTCATATAGTGCCTTATGCTCGATTCTCTCCTTCAAGTGCTTCTCCTTGAATATCTTGCTTTCATGAAATCGTCTGATTTCTATGGAGGCTTCACTTGCAATGTTCTCAGATCCATAAGAAGTGTCGGACTTACTCCAATTGATAAGCACTTTCATCAACTAGTTAAGGAATGATTTCTTGTACTTTTCATGATATTGAGTCAAAATAATGATCCACATAAGGGACTGTTGCTCCTCGGTCATGTAGGTTATAAACCCAAATAATCTACTTGATTTTTTTTCAAGAATCGCCAATGACTTGTAGAGCTTTTTAGTCACCTTGAGCTTGTGGGTATAATTCCACATGAATTTTTTTTATCAACAAAGTGATAATCAAAATTCTCGATACCATGGATGAACATGCATACCTTCACTACCTTCTTGTTCAATTTTTTCTCACAAATGATGAAAATAATTTTATTTTTATTGACCAATTGTGACAAATTAATGCAAAGTATCAAAAGCAAGAAGTTGAGTAAATCTTTGAAAAAACACTTTGTTACTCGCAATTAAAAATTTGTCAATAGAAGACTCTTTGGCCTTCCAAAAGAGATCAAGGCTAAGTTGCATGTTGGAAATATGTCTATCAATCTAACCACTTGCAAGGAGTAAAATGATATGTTGATTAGGAATGAAAGTAAATAAAATGAAGGGTTAAGAACTTTAGCTTGAACAAAATTAATGAGACCTGTATAAGACCTCTTGGGGCCACATGGTTAAGAAAATTAAACTGACACCTACAAAAAATGATACATGTATCACTTTTTTGGACTCTAAACTCTCATTCAAAAGAAGAAAGACATGTTTAACTTCTTTGGAATATGAAATGTTAGCCAAAAGAAGTGTAACATGCATCACTTTTTTCAACACTAAACACTCAGCTTAACAAAATGAAATACTTTGAGCACCTATTTCAAATAATTGATAAATATCTCTAAACTTTGGACTTTGAACCTTCATGTGAACGAAGTGGTTCAAATAATACTTCTAGAAACTTTAGTGATTTTAGTGGCTAAAGGAAACTTAGTGAAATTCACGAGCAAGTAGAAAGAGCACACTCAAAGGAAGCAAAGCATTATAAAGTGATCCCACTAGGATGCAATTAGTGGAGTGATTAACAAAAAAAAATTAGCGAGCTAGAATAATTAAAAGTTAACATAATATTTGAGCAAGATATATTGTAAGAAAATATCAAGTTGCAATGAAATTTGTGGATTCTACTAATTTGAGGTTCAGTTATTGGTTGTCATGTGGATTGTTGAAGACTTCAGAGGTCTACACAAAATTGTTTGGCTTAAAGTGTTGAAGAATGTATCAAACAGATGCATTTGTTCATAAGTTTGTACCTTACACTGCCTTTATATTATGGTGGGCAATTTTCGTCCAGCTTCTTGGCTTTGTGCTGCTCTTAATTTCGTCTTTCAAGTGATGTTTAGAAAATCACTTGTGCAGAAAGTCAAGCAGTCAAGCAAAAGTCGTCAAGAATGAAAGCTTTTGAAGTTTTTAGAAATTCTAAAGCAAAAACAAAATTGTGTTGTGAGAATTCCGTCTATGGTTGCACAATGTACCCAATTACAATCTACAAGGAGTAAAAAATTTACAAAATGAGGACCGAATCCTGCACGTCCAAAATTGTCACATCAATTTTGAGCCCTAGTTAGTTTGAAAATAGTGTCTAAAGTGCACAGTGTCAAGAAAACTAGAAGCAAGTGTTGCAACAAATAAAAAAATTTCAATGAAGGCACAAGTTGGAGAAAAAAGGTTTGAGAGAGATGCAGTCATGTGAAATATTGTACAAAACTGTATCACATGTCAGGTCGTGGGAGACTTTGGAAGAATATTGAGTTAGAAAAATATATGGACTCTTAGACATTGCATGAAATATCTTGCAAAATAAAACCACATGCAAGATAAAATCTTCAAACTTTACAGGGGTGCTGCTGACATGCACACATAAGACGTTAGATCTGAAAATATTATATGCATAATTTATCTGCTTCAGAGAACATTATAATTAAGCAAATTAGTGATTTTGACAGTTATTTCTAAGAATACTTGCTAGCTACTAAACTGATATCATCATGTGCGAAGAGTAATATTTGCAAGATTATCACAGATTTTAGGAAAAAATTGAAGATTCAAGAAAATTTTAGATTATAAAAGATGTGTTTGAAAAACTATTTGCCACGAGTCAATAATCACAAAAAATTCAAGAAATTTTTATTATTTCAAATTATTTCAAATAAATCTAAAGGATCAGCTACATAAGCAATATATTGATTTTATCCTTCATGAATATGGTCAATATCTTGAAGAAAAGTTTTTAAATTTTTTTTTAATTTTTTAAAAAAAATATTAGCTTCTTTAAAAAAAATTATTTCCAATGTACAAATAAAAAATTTTGAATTTAATGAATGTATTTATATTTGTACAACAGCTGCACGCATTATTTTTAGTCAATAAATTGAAGAAACCATACAAGGTACTTATAAAGCATCTCCAAAATAAAAACCATTTGTGCAAAAAATTGAAAAGAATGGATAAAAAAAGAGCCATTCATTTCAATGGCTTAAATTATTTATTTATTTCTATTTAGAAAAGCAAGAAGAAAATTTTATGAAAATTGATTAAGAAAATTTTTTATTATTAAGAAGCCATGTGAAATGAAAATATCATGCACTATTTTGAATGAGAGAAAAAATAATTTTTTTTTATTCTAACTCATTCACCCCAATTGTTGATTTTCTTTCTATTACTTCAAAAATAGGTGGAGTATTTATTACTTGACCAATAATTTCACCATTCGGTAATATTTTTTACTTTATCAAGATGTTGATGTTTTTTTTTGATTAGTCATAACATAAAAATTCGAAATTAGTTTAGTTTTTATATTTCTTGGCTTTTTTTCTTGTAGAGATTTTGAAGTTTTTCACAATAGAGAAATTATGACTCGAGGAGATGCTATTCAAAATCAATAAATTATTTTAAACTTACAAAATGTAATAAATCTTGCACACTTAAAATTTTTCAAACACTTCAAAGTTTTATTTGTTAAAAAAAAAACATTAAATTTAAATGGGTTAAAAAAAATTCCTTAAAATCAAAGTATAAAAAAAAGATCTAAAAAGTTAATATTCAATAAAGATGAGTTTATTTTTATATATTATTTGACCTTTACTACATTTTTTGATATGTGGACATAAAATTAAAAAAATCCAATAATCAGATTTTATTTAAAAAAAAATGAATTTATCAAGAGAGAAAATGTTTAAGAAAGTACATGTTCTTGGATTTAACAAATTAAAGTAACAATTCAATTTTATGATATTATTTTGAGATCACATATTACATTAAATTTAAAATAAAATAGAATAAGATGTTAATTTTTTAAAATATATGCATTTATGTGAAAAAATAGGAGGCTTTAAATTGCAAGATTTTGATGTTTAATTAAAACAATACATAGGAAAAAAAACTTCCCATAAAATCAAAGTTGGATGTTTACGCAATACAAACATAATTTGGGAATATAATTATGTAAGGTTAAATCTTTTCTTGTTTATCATAGTTAGTTTAACTATGATTAGGTTAGTTATTTGCTAGCATCAGGGTAATATATATCGGGTTGCTCCCTCTGGATGATCAGTCTGCAGATTCTCACTATGGAGACTCATAAACTTTGATGACCATTATCATAAGTGAATCTTATTGGATTCATATACTTACCGCAAGATCCTTCTCGTGCAATGCAAGTCATATGAATTTTCATGAGGATTTCTAAGACGTCCTCCCATCATTTTCCCATCTGTCCGTTTAACTGATAAAATTTAGTCTCTTCTATCCTAGATAATATATCTACCAACTGAATGGGAGTATTGGAGTATGTATCATACATATACCGAATGGACTGGTGAATCAAAGCTACACTAGTAGCTCATGAGCGGCGCTCATGTGTAGTTACTAATTACTGTCACCTGTAAGGTGCATACATCCCTGGAGGACTATGTTTCTTTCTAAGTTCTTCATGGTTAAACTCTTGACTCTCGCTTCCACACACCTCCGCGTCCTGCACATTGCATTGATCACAGTTTCGACGGAATGGGATTTATACTGTTACAGTGAAGTAGGCTCAAATTTAATTAACTGTGGGTTGCTGAAACTATGACCGGATGATCAGTTCTGATTAAATCAGAAACACAGAATTTTATTCACAAATCTTAAATTCTATCATTGATGTTACCTTTCTAGTCGCCCCATACAAGAGCTTCCCAACCAGTTGAACTAGATCAGAAGACATCGCAAGTATCTACCGAGTGATTATGATGTCATGACCCCATCCATGCATGCAAGCCTAAAAGTAGAACTGACAGTAATCTAAATCACATCTTTAATGAATGTTCAAACGAACAAGATAAGCTGTATAGCGTATTGGTAAAAGCCTTCCCATGTGAATGGCCCAGTAGCTCAGTGCAAGAGCCTTGTAAGAATATGTGACTCTCAGTGAATGTACAAGTTAGTGAATCTAATCTGTAGTATTATCTTTAGTTGTAGGAATTCCTCATTTCTCCTAATGTGAATGGCCCTGGAGCTCAATGCAAGAGCCTTATAACTCATGTATTTATGCTGCGGGTTGAAGTCCTGCATGGGCTGCAATTTGTTTTTGTTTTGTTTATAAAAACAGAACTGACACAGTAAATTCATCAATGCATCAACGGTGCAGTAGTCCTAGAGTATCATATCTACTTCTAGTAATTCATCACCTCCACTAACGTAAATGTCCTAGTAGCTAAATGCAAGAGCCTTCCAAGTTATAAATCTGTGCTGCGGCTTCAAGTCCTACCTGGGCTGCAATATTTTCCGGTGACTTTTATGAGAACATGACCGAATATACTGTAAATTCATCAACTGTTACAGTCCAGTAGCGCCAGAGTATAATATCTTCTTGTAGTCATTCATCACTTCTCTCCATACGAGTGGCCCAGTAGCTCAATGCGAGAGCCTTTCAAACATGGATCTGTGCTGCGGGATCAAGTCCTGCCTGGCCTGTAATATTTTTTGGGTGTCTTTTCTGAGAACATTACCGAATATACTATAAATTTAGCAACTGTTACAGTCCAGTAGTGCCGGAGTATGGCATCTTCTTGTAGTTATTCATCACCTCTCCCCATGCGAATGGCCCGGTAGCTGAATGCAAGAACCTTCCAAATTATGGATCTGTGCTACGGGTTCAAGTCCTGCCTGATCTGCAATATTTTTGGGTAACTTTTATGAGAACATAACCGAATATACTATAAATTCTGCAACTGTTACAGTCCATTAGTGCCGGAGTATGATATCTTCTTGTAGACATTCATCACCTCCCTCCTTATAAATGGCCCAGTAGCTCAATGCGAGAGCCTTCCAAACATGCATCTGTGCTGCGGGTTCAAGTCCTGCCTGGGCTGTAATGTTTTTGGGTGTCTTTTTGAGAACATAACCGAATACACTAAAAGTTCAGCAACTGTTACAGTCCAGTGGTGCCGGAGTGGGTCGTCTTGTTGTAGTCATTCATGACCTCTATTACAAATGGCCCAGTAGCTCAATGCGAGAGCCTTCCAAACATGCATCTGTGCTGCGGGTTCAAGTCCTGCCCGGGCTGTAATACTTTTTGGGTGTCTTTTCTGAAAACATAACGGAATATACTGTAAGTTCATCAACTGTTACAGTCCACTAGCGCCAGAGTATAATATCTTCTTGTAGTCATTCATCACCTCCTCCATGCGAATGGCCCAGTAGCTGAATGCAAGAGCCTTCCAAGCCTTCCAAACATGGATCAGTAGTTAAAGTTGAATCAGTTCAAAATATCCTTGCCGTTGCAATAGCCAACAGACTTCATGTTGATCAAATGGGTATGAGGACTACCTTTTTGAATAATGTGCTCTATGAGAATATCTACATGGCAATTCTTGAAGGTGTCAATTCATCAAAGTGTGGAAAAGTATGTAAGTTTCTCAAGACTGTCTATGATGTGAAGCATAGTTCAAGAGAATGGTACCTGCTGATTAATAATTTCCTCTCTACTCTGGTTTCTCCAACTCAACTGCTGACAATGAGTTCATTAAGATACAGTCATCACACCCATCTTCGTTTTACTGCATTCAATAATTTAAATTCTTCGGAGCAATCGAATGGGACAAGGCTCTAGATTTCAGGAAATTGCATCACACTAAACAACCTGACGCCATCACAAACTCTTCGGAGCAATCGAATGGGAGCAGGCTCGAGATTTCAGGAAACTGCATCACACTCAATAACCTGACGCCATCACAAACTACATCCGCGTTTCCCCTTCAGATTTGGTCGATCTTTGTCCTGTTCAAAGTTTGTTGCATACTGAGGATAGTTGCATAATGATGCGTCATAGTCTGATCCGGTCCCCATAACTGTGTTTCTGTGTTTCTTTATGTATGGAGTCATTTCGATTTACTTGCTACCGGCGGACCTTTGAATGCACTTCTTCGTTTGATGCCGAATTAGCAGATGCAGTTTTGACTACTTTAGTTTCATCTTTATTAGGGGACAAACTTCAAGAACCTTGACAAGAAGGAATCCTCAGCCAGTGCATGCACGGGCTCTGATCTGGATTCCTCGGATGCATGCAACTCGTTCCGTACACAGATGTATGCACACAAGTGCAGATCATGAACTTGAGGAAGGCATAATATTGGCATTGTTTTAAACTTCTTGTTGAATCTTTTCTTCCTCAACTTTAGAGTTTCGAAGCGAAAGCAGTAGAATTGATCCTTGTATCAATAAAGTGGACCTTTAAGTTTGTACATCCAAACTCTAGAGATTTAGATTTGAAACATGCCGTATGTGATCTAAGTAAGTCAGTAGTAAGTGATCTTCCTTCTCTGAAATTAAATTTGCACCAATTCCAACTTTATGAAAAATAAAAACTCCAAGTGAAATTTGACTCTATGACATATGATGTTTTTAGCATCTTTTGGTGTCTTTTTTTCAATGATAAAAAATATTCATGTGCTACAAGTTTATGTAATCGATTTATGACTACATCTAAGCTTTCATTCACACAAAAAAAAAATTTCACAAAGCTTGACATACTTATCTTTGTACCCTCATCAAAACCAAAAACATATACACAATATACAATCCCAAAACCACACTCTCAATAGATCGCATTAAAAGTGATGGCAACAATAACCCAATCACAAGCATAAGGAGATTCACCCTAGCAATCCAGCCAAATATACACCCATTTGCCCAAGGAATAATATGGCTACTTGAACAATCTCAACAAACCATCCCCAGAAGGTGAAAATCATTATACATCCAACATCTGCACTATCCCAATAGCACTTAAAACTCTAAAAAAATATATCACAACTCTCAAAATCACCCATACATACTTCTCCTTACCACTCAAGTATCAATTAGCCCACCAAAATATAAACAACTTTTCACACAAACAAAACATGATCTTTGAATTTTGCGTTTCCATCCCGGCCATTCATTGGACCGGTCATGGACTTGCTCACTTTTCTCCGTCATATACAAACACACTAGAAATATTATTTTAGGCAAGCTTAAAATCATACACATAATCTTATAGACTTATTATTTTAATTACTCCCACCTAAACCAACAAAGACATCCAAATCATAAAAATAAGCATACATCCATAAAACTCATTATATCTCTCCATTACCTCCAGTACACAACCTATGATGGAATTTCAAGTTCTTTAATGAGAAAAACACATCATGCATTATATTATGTGGAAACACAATATTCCCTTCCACATACTCAGCCCATTCTTAAAAACCATAACTTCAACACCAAAAATTATAATCTACCCTCACATATCCGAGAATGTCACGTACCCTCCCTCTAAGAAAGACGATGATGTTAAAGAAAGATTAGTTTTCAGATTTAAAATCTTGAATTGTTTAAAAAAAAATTACATTCATCATAAATTCTGAGACAAATTTCTGTTATGTTTCTAAAAAAGATATCTTTATTCCAAAATTGACAAAGCTCACATGAAGGTAAGAGAAATGAGACTTGTATCATTTTTTTAATGTTCTTCATTTGAGACAATGATGATAAAAAAAAATCAGTTTTTGGATTAAAAACTTTGAGTTCATAAAAAGAGAAATGTAAGAGGGATCAAAAAATTTAATATTGTTGCTTTCAGAGGGATCCACAAAGGATATCACTTTAATGAATGAAAAAGTTTACTTCAATGGAAGAGATGTAATATCGGTGTCATTAATTTGTTGAGACTTCACTCTAGGTTTTTGAACCTCATCAATAATTTCAAAAGAAAAAAGTGATACTAGTATCATTGATGTGATTATTCTTGTCTAAAGATGCATGGAATGAAAAAATCTTTTGTAAAAATTTGGAAACTGTTTTCAATAGTAGAGTGGAAATGACGAGCAGCTTGGAACTTTTGTGATAGCCATATATTGGAAAAACCATTATGAAATCATTGAACATTGTCAAATCATTGGATGAGACATGGAGAACTTTTCACTTTATAAAAATTTTGAATTACATTTTTTTAAATAGAAGGAAAATGAATACATGTAATTATTCAACAACTTTTGGAGACATGCAAGTTTCAAAACTATATTTGTAGATTTCTTCGTGAAGCATCAAAGACGAGTGCATCATTTCATGAACCAATGCGAGAACATGCAAGCCTCATTCAAAGCCATTCACTTGTTATGCTACCTGCAAGATTGAACGATGGAGAAAGAAAGTAAAAAATTTATAGCCAAAAATGATATATTTAGACTATGAAAGTGACGTGGTGAATAAAAAAAAATACATTAAAAAACACAAGGGATGGAAAGACCCCATCAAAACGTACAAGCATGAAACCAAAATGGCAACATGGGGTTAGGTCCCAATAGCATTATACTAGAAAATATATTTTACAACACTAAGATATCCAATCTATCTAGGTCAAACGGTCTACAAACATATTTTTTTATGGATTGCACAATCTAGTGCTCTTTTTAGAGCAATGGAAACACATTGTCTAAAATAAACTTTACAGTAAGTAATAAAATTGAGGAAGGAGTATCTTCAATCTCTCACTTATAAAAATATTGGTGAATCTGATAACATCAGGGTGCAACAACTTCAACATTTATAGATGTATGGTTGTGATAGTGTTGAAAAAATGGACATTGCTTGTACAATCAAAATGATAAATGATGATTTGTTTGGATTCTACTTTGAATCTCATAAGAGTAAGTCTAAAGTGTCTGAAATTCTCAAATATGTGGACAAAAAGATATCTAAAAAACTTTCAATTGGTAACTTGGGGTCTAATATCTTGTCCCATATGCATAATTTTTTCAAGATTCTCCAGTTAAGTTGATGTGAGAGAAGCATGGAGTTGTGTATAAATAAAATATGTTGATAAAATACCAATTAGTCAATTTGTACAGAGGAATCATTGTCTAAAGAAGTTAACCAATGTAGAAGTTCAAGATATCAATTATGAAGAGTTGTGAAGGTCCAACATATAGATTATTTTTTTGACAAAGTTCTTGGAGAAATGGAGAAATATTACATCATTCAGGACAGATCTTGAATTTGCACATGAATGTTAAACAACAAACATGCTTTGAAAAACCATGCAATGATGTGTCAAATGGAAGATAAATATATTTATATGGAAGAATATACAAAGTCTAAGGTTGAACTATGAAGCATGAAGTTATTCGAAAAATTTCTCAGTTTGTTTAATCTCAACATCTTCTAGAAGATTGCATAATAGATCAGCTAATCATATGCTACTAAAGACAGCTTGTCATGGCTGGCCTTGAAAGGATCCTAAAGAAGTTTTTATTCATGCATAGGAGAAGATGCAGAAGTTGATAAAAGTGGTGAAGTAGAACTAGCACCATGAGGTGCATTTGATTCTTGCTCAAATGGTTCGGCCTATTGATTTGATCCCGCGATGTCTTCACATGGTGAAGAGCTAGGACTTGCTTTCAAACTTCTCAAAATTATCCTCAAGATCCTCAAAAAAATAATCCTCCTTATTTGCATGCTTCTTTCCCTTGGAAAGAGGATGGATAACTTGCAAAATCATTGGCTCCTCTGCTTGGATGGTATCATCAAATTTGATGCTAACATTATCAATTTATAATCCAGACTTCTCACTATGAATGTCGAAGTCAAATGGCAGAATATAGATTCTGGTCTTGATAAATTGTGTATACATCAAAGATTTCTCCAATGCAATGCAATTTCTACTAAATAGCATGTCACTTGTAGTGATAATTCCATTTCCTACAAAGAGATCTAGTCCTCTGGGTTAAAAAAAAAACTATTAAATGAACCAATACATAAGCTCCATGGATTTCTGGAAGGGGTTTACTAGATTTCACAAGTAATTCACAATCTTACAAGCCATGCAAGTGCAAGTCCTAACGTCATGTTGGGCTTCATTGGGTTTGAAATTATAAAACTCCCTCTTTCGACTTCCAGATTCATGGTGGTAGCTAATGGTCCTTCATGGATTTTTGGTAGGGGTTTATTAGATTGCCCAACTAATTCAAAACTTTACAAGCCATGCAACTACATATCCTAACATTATATCCGACTTCATTGGGCTTGAAATTATAAAACTCCCTCTTTCGATTTTCAGATTCATGGTGGTATCCTATAGTCCACTACTCAAAACACCATGTCAAATGGTTGCCATGTACTTATTCATCCATCTTATCTTTGACCCTGAAGAACAACACAAAAGCATGATTAGATAATGGGAAGTCATACATACATCACAACTTAGATTGGAATCTAAGTTCGAAAAAAGAATGAATAAATGAAATGGAGAAGTGATACTTTTATCACTTCTTATGGACTAAAAAAGGAAGATGGGGTTGAAATAAACAAGTAATACATATATCATTTCTTCATGAAAAAACACTCATCATATGCTAGACTCCACCCCGATATTTCACTTCTTGCATAGAATCATGTTCTACTACTTTGTCAAGTGGAACACAACAAAATGCTTCAGCTTTGAGGATGTTGTTTGTGCAAACTCTCCTATTAAAGTGAAGAATTCTTCCTCCAAAAATGGAACTTTTCTTACTCGGCTCCATGCATCCTAAGCGAAAAGGGATATAGGCAATGCCAATTTGTATTCCATCAAGGACAGAAATTCCCAAAGGTGAATATAGCCTTCTGGAAAAAATTCCAAGATGTCTTCACTTTTCCATCTTGCAAATGAAATTATAAAAAGGTGTTTTTTTCCTAGAACCCCTTTGCCTTCCAACTTTAAATCTTGATGCTCCTAAGTTCTCTGTAAAAAATTTTGAAAGTTGTGGGACAAAACAATTTGCAAGTCAAAAACTTGGTATTGTTGTTTTTTCTTATAGTTTTCACAATTCTTCCTTTTCATGTGTCCACTTTTCATCTCTAAAATTCTAGAAAATTCAGAAATTCAGTGGAAGTGATACATATATCACTCAATCAATGATGAACCTAAGAGTCGGCATTGAGCAAAGTTCAAACCAATGTTGTTATACATGTATCACACAAAGAAGATTTACATGGTCCCATAGAGAAGGTGAGGTCAAATTCTCGGCGACAAAAATGAAAGATATCCACAAAGGAAACCGGGTCTAGCTGGCCCTGGGCACTTTGATGAGCTTCTCGTGGACAGTGTCCTACTTCTACCCTCTCGCGCTTTTCTACCAGACCCCCCATCTGCTACCCTACAATCTGCCTCTCCCGCCGCAGCACAGGAGTAGGAGGTCTAACGTCCCTGCAGTTCCTGAACCCAATCTTACAATGAGTGGGTGAATTTACTGGCACTTTCTAGTGTACAAAAGCAACGGTTCTCAGCCCCAAAACGGCTAGTGTCCCTAGATTCGAGTCAAATAGTTGACTATCCACGAAGGAGTCCGTGAGATTTTTACTTTTCTACCGTGAGATTTCCTTTCATCTTAATGATAACGAGTATACTTACAGTAAAGCTCCATGATTGATGGCACAACAGTCAAGCCTCGAAAGCAGCCCATGGTTTTAAAACTACAACTCTCGAGTACATTCGGAAACATTATGAGGAGGGTATACCGCGACCTTACCTAGTTATACCGGCATATCAGCTCTGCATTGTCCCCAACAATCTTTTTCAATAAAGCAACGAGCTCAGTGAGCGGTCCCTCTAATGATTCATTGCAGAACGCGGATTGCTTGACACTTGTAACCATTGTTTACCTTTTGAGAAATGGCGAACTGATTGCATCATGCATGGTTCAGTTACTATAGTGGCTGTGCCTTCCACCTGGAGCGAAATAGAACAATCAGTCATTGACATCTGCGCATTATTTAACAGCATTTCCTTACATCTGTACAAGTAGCTGTGTTCAGTATGGTCGGATCCATGTTCATACCTCCATGCTCATCGACAGAAACTGTCAACAAGTGATTAAGATGATTCAAAATACATGGTCCTAATCCGTTCCGTGTAGTGATTCGTTGGAAAAATAGGAAAAGAAAAGGAAAAGCGCGGCATTGATGACATCTAATAACTCGCTTAACAATCTCAAATCGTCTGTACAAATCCTAACACCTTACGTCTCAAACACAAAGCAACTGAACAAAGGAAAATGTGCACCTTAAGAGTCCTTTTAATTATTTTTGAGTTTGCTTAATTTATTGGAAAACTTCGTGACTCATTCACACTATGTTGCCCCTCATCTGTACTTTAATCGATTGCTTTTCCATGGCGTCTTTTATTTCATACGTCAAGGAGGCCTTTATTTTGAACTCATATAGAGCAAAAGCATTTTTGTATGGAACAAAGTATTTATTGTGTCTCGAGCGCGGGGGTGGGGGAATAAATTGGATATGCATCATGTTCCTTACCCACTAGAAAATTTAAGGGTTACCAAGTGGATGAAGCATATTCGGGAAATAGACACTGATGCCGTACTAAACCCTAAAGTCTGACGTAGAAAACAACGAACTGAGAAAGACGAAGAATTCAAATGATGAAACAAATCAGCATGAATATAAACGACCGCAGGTGACAAGTGATCAAAATTCGAATACAAGACAGAAGAAGATTACAACTACATGATCCCTCGACTGAGAGCAAAAGTACAATACTGTATTTATTGCAATCTAATACGTAATAATTCGATATATTGCAATGCAAAGACTAGAGTAAGGTAATTAAGATAATGAAAGCATATCCTTCCAATAGAAGAACAAGTGGATATTTATAGCTTTGTAGACTATTCTTTTCACTTTAAGCTGCCTCCCCAATAATCTGCTCTTCAGTTTCGTCGTACTTCTGTAAATTGAGATTATTCTTGTAAACCTATCTCTCTCAATCGGTTGGAGTCGGTATGACTAGGTAACAGTTAAGTTAGAAAGGGCCAAAGAGGCTAAAACTGTATAATTGTGAGAGGGAAGAGAACATGGCGGTTCGAGAGTGCACGACAATATAAAAGTTCACGGAATAATACAAGTCAAGGACCCATGTAAAGCCTAACCATGAGGCATGCAACGCACGTTGCATGAAGTTTCAACCTCAATTATTGTTATCCAAAACTGTAATCTGGTTGAAAAATGTACTACATAAGTGAAGATTCACTCTAATGTGAGTGGGGGCAAAGAATAATAACAAAAGGGATGGGAAGACCCCATCAAAGCCTACAAGGATGGAACCAAACCGGTAACATGGGGCTAGGCCCCAATAGTATCACACTCGAAATATATCTTATAGCACCTAAAATATCTGAATTATCTAGGTCAAATGGTCTACAAACAACAAGAGCATCCAAAGAATCATCACCTAACGCTATTACTCTCCTATAGATTGCACCAGCTAGTGCTCTTTCTAGAGCAATGGAAACACGTTGCCTAAAATAGGCTATACAGTAAGCTAAAGAGAGTGATACCCCATGTTGCCTAGAATGGTAGGCTTTCGTGCACTCCCTCATGAATATGTCTAAGTCGGTGTCCATAGTTCCATATAACTCCAAAGCTAAAGGAACAAAGAGGTGACTTCTCTGCATACCTCTATACTTGGAGACATAGGCTGCTGCTGCTCCACTTGCCGCTCACTCTAATGGTTAAGGTTCATATTTTTTTCTACACTATTATTACTAGAATCAAATGTATAGATGCAAACCATTTCTGTAGCTATACAGGGAAACACATCAGTTTTCTCTTTCCTTATCGGGCTATTTCTTAGTCATATGTTTGTGTGGACTTTGTACACTCTCTTTTTATTTCATATTTCTTTTTCATTGTCATTAAAGTAAATCCTTAAAATGAAATGGAAATAGACTAATGGTTAGGCTGAAAATTGGAAACGGAAAAATTAACAAGAACTCTTGTCTATTAACAAACACATCATATCAAGCTTATCAGTGCAAGTGCAAATAGATATCTACTAAACTTCCAATTTTATAGTTATGATAACTAATGTAACATCATCGCAATATTTTAGTATTATATACTTATGATCAACATGTATATTATATTGTCGCAGACTATACTGAATTACATCATATATGTATTCTACTTTCTTTTGCATGCAAATTTTATTTTGTATCTAAATATTTAAAATTTATCAAATTATTCATGAAATTAATAGATGTAAAAATATTTGAAAAGGTAAATTTTTATTTATTGAATGAATTAAAAGAGACCAACAATGAATTTTTGTTGAATTATTAAAAAAATTGTTGTAATTAAAAATTCAAAAATCTCCTAGTTAAAAAATAATTTCTTTAAAAATATATTTTAACTCAATGATATGAACAATAAAAATTTTTCAGCAGTATAAATTAATGAAAAGATTTTCAACCCAAGATCATCAACAAATATTGCATTCAAAATTTCTTCAAAATATAATATTGTTAAAAAAATTCATATTTAAAAAAACATGATAAAAAAATTAAAAAATAACCCAAAAAAAATATATAATAACAAAAGTAGTGTCCAAGATAGAAAATACCATCTAAAGCATATTGTGTTCTTTAGTATATGAAACAACTACAATCTAAGACTATATCTTAATCCATTCCCATGAAATTTTATTTTTTGCGTGGAATAAAGGACAGTTAGAATATATTCATTTCTCCATATATGAATCTTTTTCAAAAGGATTTTCCTCATAATGTTTAACAAATATTGAATCTAAAAAAAATTAATTGAAAAATATCAGTTTATTTCATTAATAAAAAAAAAGTTGAATGAAAGTACATTAAATATATATATAACAACCATTAATTTTATAAATTAAATGCAAATTATTTTATTATATTTTGGCGCAATAGCCTTGCACAAAGAGACATCTTAAGCCATGATGTATTTTTATTGTTTGTATATAATGATAAGATTCTACATCAATTAATGCTAAGTGAATTTCATTTAATTCTCAATATATAAATAAATTTCATTTAATTCTCAACATATAAACAAATTTCATTTAAAAAAATAGATGTAATTAGTTTGAGTATAAAATTTCATAGAATTGAAATAATTAAAAGTTATATGAAGAAATTTGAGTAATATAGATTTGATAATAACTAAAAGATTCTTAAAAATATGAAAAATTATAAATTAGTGATTTCAACTACATAAACAAATTTTGAAATATTTGATACTTATCCAAAAAAAATTTGAAATTTTTTTTAGACATCTCATGAAAGACAATGTGCTAAAATTTTTAAATTTATCATAAAAGTCATACATTTTAAAAATTAACTTTCATTTTAGAATAAATTTTTTTTATTTTTGACTATAATAATTTTAAATAAAAATATTAATTTAAAAAAATATTTAAATATCATAGAATTTTATTTTTTTATTTTATAAACAAAATATTTCAAATATATATCAAATTTTCAAAAAAATTATCATTAGTAAAATAAAAATTTATGAATAATGAAAACTATTGAGTTTTGTTTAATTCATAATTTTTAATTTTACTATTTGAAATGATATTTATGAAGAGTTAAAATAAAAAACATAATATGAATGTAATTTCTTAACACCTGAATTCTCACAATATATTTTCATCGAAATGACCACTTAACAACTTCTGAAATTAACCATACTATGAGAATTTTTTCTCAAAGATTGAAAAAATTATAATTTTATGTAGATATTTTTGAACATTATTTCTTATATATAAATTTTAAACATGGTTGAACATGATAAGTTACCACCTTTGGCTAGGAAAAAGAATTTATATAATGACAATTTGAAAGTTATTTGTGCATTGGAATTACAATCATCTTCTGTACAGTCTTACCATGAAACAATTTTGTTATCCATACATTATGACAACATTATTACTTGATAAGGACATATATCTATGATTGATTGCTAGATCATTACTTTGCTAGTTTAGTTTTATCCACTTTATATTAAAGTCTTCTATTTTCATCATGATAATTTATAAGTGTGATCAAAACTTTGATTCACGTTATGTACATCATGTTATTTGTATATTTAATAATAATCTAATTATAATTACCAATGATTTTATTTGATATGTTGTTATGTCATTGTTCAAAAATGTGAACATGCAATATAAAAATCAAGATGTTACATCCTTACATCTTGTAGTTCAAATTGATCTTTGCATGTCTTTAAAAAATAAGTTACTATAATGATTGATGTGTTGGTTAGTGTAGTCAACACGAAACACTTTTGTTATCAATGTCATAACTCTATATTTTGTAGATATGATAAGTGTTCCAGAGCTTAGGGATGTCGCCTTGTGACATGATTACTATGATAAGTAATGACATGTATCATCTTCAAAGCAGTTGTTATGATGACGATAATGATCGACGACTCATTGTAATGCTATTATGAGTCCACGGTTGAATCAACTTTGTCATGATATTGATAAGGCTCCAAGAAATATTATCTTGGACCTTATCGAATATAAAGTGTGTACACTATGGAAAGAGAGATCGTAGAGATCTCTCTTTCCATCGTAGAGATCTAGAATATCACTTTACTGACTAAAGAGCTTATCTAATTGAAGTGGAGTCGATGTGGAACATGGATAGGGGACAACATGATCCTCTAGATGTATCGATGCTCAATTCATTTGTGATCAACATGTGGTATCTTCATTGCGATCACTTTCAGATGTTGTTAGTATATCACTTTGGAAATAACTTTATGCAATAAGTGATAAACTCTCCCGACATGATTATTCTTCAAGTTGTTTCATATGGTACGATTTGGGACTTAACAATATATGTTTTGATTTGATATACGCGTTATGGATCTAAAATTACTAGTAGTGGTGGCTTTCAACACATGACTTCCAATATATCACTATTGTTTACCAAAGGCAAGCCATATGATGTTGATTGTTAGGAATTTTGGCAATGAGTATTATTCTCAAGTTATAAACTTCATGGTCCCTTTTGTTGTTCCGTTCATACTTAGCAGGTTTCGAGTTGTTATTTTGACTATTTATTAATGACAACTCATATATGATAAAAATTTTAAAATATCTTTTTTTCATGAAAAAAAGTTATAAATCTACAATCTAAAAAGTTTACTTATTCAATTGTTACTTTAATTTGTTAAATCCAAGTACATGTACTTTCTTAAACATTCTCTCTCTTGATAAATTCATTTTTTTAAAAATAAAATCTGACCATTGGATTTTTTTATTTTATATCCACATATCAAAAAATGTAGTAAAGGTCAAATAATATATAAAACTCAATTCATCTTAATTGAATATTAACTTTTTAGATCTTTTTTTCAAACTTTGATTTTTAGGAATTTTTTTAAACCCATTTCAATTTAATGTTTTTTTTTAACAAATAAAATTTTGAAGTGTTTGAAAAATTTTAAGTGTGCAAGATTTATTACATTTTGTAAGTTTAAAGTAATTAATTGATTTTGAATAGCATCCCCTCGGATCATAATTTCTCTATTTTGAAAAACTTCAAAATCTCTACGAGAAAAAAAGCGAAGAAATTTAAAAACTGAAACTAATTTCGAATTTTTATGTTATGACAAATCGAAAAAAAACATCAACATCTTGATAAAGTAAAATATATTACCGAATGGTGAAATTATTGGTCAAGTAACAAATCCTCTAGCTATTTTTGAAGTAATAGAAAGAAAATCAACAGTTGGGGTGAATGAGTAAGAACCAAAAAAATTATTTTTTCTCTCATTCAAAATAGTGCATGATATTTTCATTTCACATGGCTTCTTAATAATAAAAAATGTTCTTAATCAATTTTTATAAAACTTTCTTCTTGCTTTTATAAATATAAATAAATAAATAATTTAAGCCATTGAAATGAATGCCTCTTTTTTTATCCATTCTTTTTAATTTTTTGCACAAATAGTTTTTATTTTGCAGATGCTTTATAAGTACCTTGTATAGTTTCTTCAATTTATTGACTAAAAATAATACGTGCAGCTGTTGTCCAAATATAAATACATTCATTTAATTCAAATTTTTTTATTTGTACATTGGAAATTTTATTTTTTTTAAAGAAGCTAATATTTTAAAAAAATAATTAACAATAATAATTTTAAAACTTTTCTTCAAGATATTGACCATGTTCATGAAGGATAAAATCAATATATTGCTTATGTAGCTGATCCTTTAGATTTATTTGAAATAATTTGAAATAATGAAAATTTTTGAATTTTTTGTGGTTATTGACTCGTGGCAAATAGTTTTTCAAACACATCTTATATAATCTAAAATTTTCTTGAATCTTCAATTTTTTCCTAAAATCTGTGATAATCTTGCAAATATTACTCTTCGCACATGATGATATCAGTTTAGTAGCTAGCAAGTATTCTTAGAAATAACTGTCAAAATCACTAACTTGCTTAATTATAATGTTCTCTGAAGCAGATAAATTATGCATATAATATTTTCAGCTCTAACGTCTCATGTGTGTATGTCAGCAGCACCCCTGTAAAGTTTGAAGATTTTATCTTGCATGTGGTTTTATTTTGCAAGATATTTCATGCAATGTATAAGAGTTCATATATTTTTCTAACTCAATATTCTTCCAAAGTCTGCCACGACCTGACATGTGATGCAGTTTTGTACAATATTTCACATGCCTGCATCTCTCTCAAATTTTTCTTCCCCAACTTGTGCCTTCATTGAAAATTTTTTATTTGTTGCAACACTTGCTTCTAGTTTTCTTGACACTGTGCACTTTAGACACTCTTTTCAAACTAACTAGGGCTCAAAATTGATGTGACAATTTTGGACGTGCAGGATTCGGTCCTCATTTTGTAAATTTTTTACTCGTAGATTGTAATTGGGTACATTGTGCAACCATAGACGGAATTCTCACTACACAATTTTGTTTTTGCTTTAGAATTTCTAAAAACTTCAGAAACGTTCATTCTTGATGACTTTTGCTTGACTGCTTGACTTTCTGTACAACTGATTTTCTAAACATCACTTGAAAGACGAAATTAAGAGCAGCACAAAGCCAAAAAGCTGGACGAAAATTGCTCACCATAATATAAAGGCAGTGTAAGGTACAAACTTATGAACAAATGCATCTGTTTGATACATTCTTCAACACTTTAAGCCGTACAATTTTGTGTAGACCTCTGACGTCTTCAACAATCCACATGACAACCAATAACTGAACCTCAAATTAGTAGAATCCACAAATTTCATTGCAACTTGATTTTTTTGTTACAATATATCTTGCTCAAATATTTTGTTAACTTTTAATTATTCTAGCTTGCTATTTTTTTTTGTTAATCACCCCACTAATTGCATCCTAGTGGGATCAATTTATAATGCTTTGCTTCCTTTGAGTATGCTCTTTCTACTTGCTCATGAATTTCACTAGGTTTCCTTTAGCCACTAAAACCAAACCTCCAATGAGTGATTAGAGTATCACTCTTGTGATCTTGTGTAACTTCTGTAGCCCATAAAGAAAAATTCACTTCCTTAAAGAAGTAATATACAAATCACTTTTTTCAAGTGGGTGCTCAAAGTTTCTAGAAGTATTACTTGAACCACTTGGTTCACATGAAGGTTCAAAGTCCAAAGTTTAGAGATATTTTTCAATTCTTTCAAATAGGTGCTCAAAGTATTTCATTTTGTTAAGCTGAGTGTTGAGTGTTGAAAAAAGTGGTGCATGTAACACTTCTTTTGGCTAACATTTCATATTCCAAAGAAGTTAAACATGTATTTCTTCTTTTGAATGAGAGTTTAGAGTCCAAAAAAGTGATACATGTATCATTTTTTGTAGGTGTCAGTTTAATTTTCTTTACCATGTGGCCCCAAGAGGTCTTAGACAGGTCTCATTGATTTTGTTCAAGCTAAAGTTCTTAACCCTTCATTTTATTTACTTTCATTCCTAATCAACAGATCATTTTACTTCTTGCAAGTGGTTAGATTGATAGACATATTTCCAACATGCAACTTAGCATTGATCTCTTTTGGAAGGCCAAAGAGTCTTCTATTGACAAATTTTTGATTGCGAGTAACAAACTGTTTTTTCAAAGATTTACTCAACTTATTGCTTATGATACTTTGCATTTATTTGTCACAATTGGTCAATAAATTATTTTCATCATTTGTGAGAAAAAATTGAACAAGAAGGTAGTGAAGGCATTCATGTTCATCCACAGGTTCGAGAATTTTGATTTCCAATTTGTTGACAAAAAAAATTCATGTGGAATTATACCGACAAGCTCAAGGTGACTAAAAAGCTCTACAAGTCATTGGCGACTCTTGAAAAGAAATCAAGTAGATTATTTGGGTTTATAACCTACATGACCAAGAAGCAACAGTCCCTTATGTGGATCATTATTTTGGCTCAATATCATGAAAAGTACAAGAAGTCATTCCTTAACTAGTTGATGAAAGTGCTTATCAATTGGAGTAAGTCGGACACTTCTTATGGATCTGACAACATTGCAAGTGAAGCCTCCATAGAAATCAAACGATTTCATGAAAGTAAGATATTCAAGGAGAAGCACTTGAAGGAGAGAATCGAGCACAAGGCACTATATGAGAAACATAAAATGCACACTGAACAAGAGAAGAAGAAACATAAGGAGATGTTATATCATGACAAGACACAAAAAAGAAGAGCAATATCTGACACGTTAAGAGAATCAAGTCAAGAGGGAAGAAAAATCAAGGAAAAATTTGTGATTTTTCATCACCACACTTTCATGGAGCCGGTTGAAAATGATCGCGAGTCCACCACGGGTAAAGAACAAGGATGTTGTGAAAACATCAATTGTTTGAACAATTCTCCATGAGGATATTTTGTCTACAAACAAAAATAAAAGGAGACTTGATTGTATGCATGATACCTGTCGAGTGAAAAAAAGAACTTACATCATCAACATGACTTAATTTTACTCTTCGCAAACTCATCCGGGGAAGTTTAGTCCTCATAAACTCTTTGAGAATGTGTAAATTTGGCAGACTGGCAGTTTTTATATTGAAAATATCAAAATCTTGAAGAATCATAATAATATGGTGTTGGGGACTCCATTTTCAGTAATCATCAATCCTGAGAACTACATGGATAAGGCCTATTTTGAATTAGATAAGGCTCATTATGTGTACATGTGAGAAAAGGTCACTTGTCTTTTTGGAGAAGTGATACATGTATCAATTGTTGAATTGACGTTAGGATTCAATTAGGTCATATGTTCTTCAGTTTGGAGAAGTAGTACATATATCACTTCTCTAGAGTGAAACATGGTTTGTTTCTATTGTGATTCACACTTCAAAGTGATATGTGTATCATTTCTAATCTTAATTTCTCTTTTTTTTTACGAATATAACGTTGGTAGAGGAAACCATAGAGCTCTTTGAATCATACATGAGTCCAGATTTTTTAAAATGTGTTTCCTGGATTTTTTCCACCAACACTAAAGAAATTTGAACACTTGCTTTGGAGCAAATTGTCAATCAATAGTACCGAAAGAATTTGACAATAATTGACAAGATTAGGACTTGTCTTAAGATTTTCATCAGTTGTAGAGCAAAAATGTGATTTCTCTTTTTAATTTGAATAAACATAAAAATGCATGCTTCATTGCTTTGTGGAGGATGATAAGAAAAGTGTCTAGAAGTAGAACACTATTTTTCAACTTTCATTTCACCTTGATCATGTCTGGTCCTTAGAACAGGATTTTCACAATACATAAATATTAGATGATTGTGAAGCCTCCGGATGACATCAAGCCTATTGAATGGTGGACACTTAGTGAAATCCGGAAGGAAGTGGATGGTAAAAGATTTCTGAACCATGCTATCACAAATGAGCTGTCCTTGACTGAAATGGTGAAGAAGGTCATAGAAATTCAAATTTTCAAGATTCAATTTTTATTTTCATATCACAATCTAGTGAATTATATTGGATGAAATGCAAGAATGATTTCCCAAAAGAGAGGACTCCATAGTGACTAAAGTCTTTTGCACAATTTTTTGGAGACCACATAAGTCTTATTTTGAGATACATATATCATCCCATTATTTTAGTCTTCACTACCAATTTTTAACTATTGAGTGATAAATCTATCTCTTCCATTAACATTTTTGAATTCTTGGATTTTACATATGAAGGCTGGTTACGAGAAAAGGGGGACTTGAGACAATGAAGAGGAGAAAGAAGAAGATCAAGTTTGAGACTTGGCAACTATTCTTCTTGACAACTTCTGCAATTTCCTGGTGAAAGCTGTGGAGCATCAGGATTCAAAATTGAACAGGAAGGAGGTCCAAGGAATCACCTCCTTCTTGAAATTCTATTCACAAGATGAAAAGTTAAAGATCTCATAGGGTATTTTCCAGAAAGATTGTATGCATCTTTTGGAATTTTTACTAAAGTTGGAGCACATATTGAAGCACTACGCATCCGATGGCTTTAGATTGCGAGGTGCCAAAAATAACGAGATTTTTTTTTTTCAAAAGAGGATTTCTCCACCTTCGCGGAGTAGTTTACAGAAGTGATATCTTCCAAACTTTAACATTTGGTTGTGTTCCACTCAAAGTAGTGGAACATGATTGACAAAATTATCTGGAAAAAGTGCAATGCTGCCATGGAATCTGGCATCTGATGAGTCTTCATCCATAAGGAAGTAATATATGTATCTTTTCTTCAATTCATCCACCTCTTTCTCTTTTCTCACTTCCATTCTAATCTCATTTGTGATACATATATCACTTCATATCCTTATAATTCCGTTTTTATTTTGTTTTTTTTAAACTAAGATAATCTGGATGAACAGGTTCAAGGTAATCGTCTAGCCTGGTGTTTCAATTACCATCATGAATCTGGAAGTAAGAAGAAATAGTTCCATAAGTTTAAGCCCAACAAAGTCTGATAGGATGTAAAAACTTGCAGCTGCGTGGCTTGAAAGGCTGTTAGTTATGTCAAAGACCTGATAAACCCCTACAAGTAACCCATAGAGCTCATGCAGTGATTCATTAAGCACTTCTTGTAGCCCAAGGATTGCATCCTTGATCTGTTTTCTGAAAGTGAAATTGTCACAGTCATGCGTTGCGGAAGAAATTGTATTGCCATGAAGGAATTGATACATACATATTACATCGGTACCTCAAGACACTCTTCTCCAAACTTTGATATGCAAAATGAGCAGTTGGGACCATGTACTAGCAATGTCAACATTCAATTCAATGAACCCAGCTAAGAAGGTGAGCCAATGATTTTGCAAGTTATCGCTCCTCTCTCTAAGGGGAAAAAGCTCACAGAAAAGGAGGACCAACTCTCAAAGGAGATTTTTGATGAGTTTGAAAAAGCTGGTCTCCTCTACCAAGCATATGAAGATGTTACATGATCAAGTCAACATACTCATACTAGAACATCTGAGCAAGAGTCAAGCACACCTCTTCATATTAGATCTTCCACCTCTTCTAGGAACTGCTGAATCTTTTTTGATGTTAGAGGATGAAATTTTCGAGGATCCTCCTCAAACCGGCCATGATGTGCTTTGTGCAATGTCAGATGTTTTAGCTGGTCTTCTACCCAACGTGTCAGCAAACTTGAAAGCATTCTTCTTTTCACTTTGAGTCATGATGTGAACTTCTCAAACTTGTGAAATGGAGTTTGACATAAATTTTTCTTTTTTATCATGTATTGTTTACTCTTATCATGATGCTTCCTGAACAAAATTCTAGACTATGGTCACTAAATTGTTCAGTTTGTGGGACTGTGCTGTTGACGGATGATGGAAAAATAAAAAACATTTTTCAATGTTTTTCTGACCATGATTACTCTAGATTAAGTGAACGTTACTAGGCATTAATTACAACATATTTACCTCTAAATTTAACCCCGATGAGTTATGTTGTCTTCAAATGAATACGAATGCAACGTGAAATTTTCTGTTTATTTTTTTCAAATCACCATAGATGTTTAAAATTTCATAAATTTTTTTTTTAAAAGTGATACAGGTATCACCTTCTGCCGTGATTGTCAAAACAAGTGTTTCCCAAAAATGTGATATTGCATAAAAAAAATAAAGATCATGCTATTTAACAATTCCTTCAATGAGGCAAAACCTTATAGTTGGTTTCTATATTTCAAGTAGATACACTTATCCTAAATTTATGAATTTATACTACATTTAGTCATGTTCCCCTAAAACACACCAAAAAAGTTATTTTAGCGCAAGCATGACCCGCAGCCTGATCCGTAACTTGGAAAGCTCTTGCATTGAGCTACTGGTTGATTAACATCAAGAGAAGAGAGGAATCCTTCGAGTATATGATACCGTTGATGCATTTACACGACATTCAATATGTTCTTATGAAGAAACAAACTCGCAGCCCTGGCGAGACTTGAACCCATAGCATAGATGCATGGTTAGAAGGCTCTTGCATTGAGGTACTGAGCAATGCATATCAGAAGGGAGGAATTCCTACAACTAAATATAAATATAATTCTTATGTAAAAAGACATGAAGGAATATTTAGCTGTCTGACTATGGAGTTGATAGGTTACCACAACAGTGGAAAATTAATAAAAATAGTCAAAGATAGCTTCTTTGTTCCTGCATTGTCCACGAAAGCTGGCATCAAGCGATTGTCTAGTAAAATTTTATCAATTTCAGTCAGGACTTGAACCCAGGATTCCTGGATTGAAGAATTTTCATTTTCATGGCTAGGCTGATACTGGAGATTGAACTGGCCCCAGGCAGGATTTTAACACGCAAACTGGTCACGTCGGGTGGCCACCACAGTTCAGCTACTGGACATCATTGTGTTCACGCAACTGAGTTGTGACAAGAAAATATCACTGAAAAGAAAATAAATTTGAGGGTTCCCTCACCATTATTGATTACGCAAGAAATTGCTCATTCAATACATTTTATCCACGACGCAGACGACTAAGGGCTGCTTATGTCTCTGCACTGGACCTTAAAAAGAAGAAGGTATGTCAACCCAGAATCTTAAATCTTAATCTTGTCCGCAGCTCCCGTCAACCCCGTTCATGAGAGTAAGTACCAATTAATTAAGAGTCTTAAGCTTGTCCCAGAGGAAGGCCGCTGTCTCGTAGAAACGAGTTGAATAGCTGAAGAGCACGCACAGGCTGATCCAACGGCACCATGTGGCCGGCGCCTCTCACCGTTGCATACAGTAGTTTTGAACCGTAACTGACTGTCCATCCTCCGATCTGCAGTCGTTAAGAATCAGTTCACAAGTACATCACGTACAGACAATAATGATAAAGACATGCTTCATTTGAGCAGAATCTCAGAATCAGTATAAATTGCCCAAGCAACTCCACTGCAATCAGTGGTGGTGGAGACAACATACTATCGGTACTGAGTGCTACCGATTGACTGACAGTCATAGCTCGATGATCTAAACAAAAACACCCAAGTTCGCTGTGACAGACGCATACGACCGTTCTGAACAGTTTTATACTCGTGTCTACGCTGTTGTTCACAACGGGTTTGATTCATTACAGCAGATGATTAGACTGGGCTCAGAGGGGTACTAGAGCACGGTGCTGAATCATGCAATGATGACGATCGTCGTGGCATCGCATAAACCTCTGCTTTCTTGAGTAGGGATCCTGGAATGGACAGGTTTTACGCTTGGAAAGAATGGCTCTTATCATGAAGCTGTGGAAATGGACGTCTAGAATGAGCGGCGTGGAGTATAACGGTCTTATGCAAGCTGTCCTCAAGCACTCCAGTGATATCCCTAAGATGAAGAAGTCTTGAGTTCATGTCTTTACCTGTTTGTCCGCGTACCAAGGCTGATAGTGAGAGCTGGAGCGCAGACCATTTGAATTTGAGAAGCTCTCGACTGTCCTTCGAGTTCCAGTGAAAGGAATAACGGAGTCTTGATCCCCACTGATGTTGGAATACAAAAGACAATAAGTTAGAAAGATCTGCCCGTATCACATTAGGTACTTAGTCTAAGAGTAGACTTCCGACTCTCTTCAAGTGCTGATTCCAACTCTAGATTCATGCATACGGGGCACATTAATCTCTACTACTACACGCAGGGAAGGTACTTCTAAATCAAGGTAAAGATGTCCTTCTTCACGCTTTTCTGTGAATATGCTTTTTCATGAGAATCTTGCGGCATTTGAGTGTGTGATCAGAACTCAGATTCAAAGGCTTCAACAGAATTACTGTAAAAGAAAGGCCTCATTTTTGGAAGTGCAGCAGTGAAGATTCACCTGTAGACCCAAACTCGGATGTCGTTAGCGATCAGGAGTTTGAGCAGAGGCTCCACTGTTTCTGTAGTAACGTTGTAGTTGACGACTCTGGATATGTAGAGCGTCAGTCAAAGCGGAAAGCATTGCATATAAAAATAACCTGACGAGGTTGCGCTTTTCCTGGAAATTTCTAGAACTGAGAATATTATACTACGAATAAAAATTTCATTGCCTGACAGTTTCGGACAGGATGTTACATGAGAACAAATTTGTAACACCACAACCAACCCATCTTTAATAATTTTTTGAAAGTGAAAAGTGGAGTGGCAGATTGGTCAGTACAAATGTAGGAATCTTACACCGGAATAATTGCATATTCATTAACATCCAGAACATGTCACATTTGTTTCATTTAATATCTTCACCTCGACCATCAAAAAAAAAATTGATCAGATTTTTGCTTGAACTTACTGAGAGCAGGTAGTCCAACCATAGGATGCGTTTGCAATATGCGCATGAAGAGCAGCCTGGACGTCCTGTCTATTCAGATAGGGTTTCATATCGAACGTGTGACAAGGGTCTGCAGGTGCAACTTGTAACTTCGTAGATCCTATTTGAAACTGAAATTCCAAATTCCCAAATGCTGTCAGGAGCTTTTGAAAAGTTGTTGAAACATGTTATGGGCAAGATAAAATTTGGTATAAAGGAATTGAAAGCTTATAATTTCCTTTCACCATCATACAACATCGCAGAAATATAATAATATCACATGGCTGGTGAAATTTTCTCGAGATTAGAAAATGCTCAAACACAGAACTGTTACAACCTCTAGCAAGAGTTGGACTCGTCACTACACTCTACGAGGTCTAGTTGTCATTAACACATTTCAAAAGGTTCACTCATACAATTATCTGTGAAATCACCAATTCACAACTTCTTTGGTCAACCATACTCTACTTCCGTTACCTTAAAGTTTTGAAGTCTTCTCGTCAGCAGCGTTGCATTACTATCTGATGGGCAAGTGTCACTCAGAACGTTGTAAAAGTTGAACACTCCTGTCTCATTGTAAAAACAGTGTCCAGAAGAGATGAGCAAGCTTTGTCTTCATCATACGAGAAGTCAGTGTAATTCCCACACACAACGCGAACTTTCCGAACGTATCATCGGATACCTGACCATGTGTCCACAAGTAAAACAAGGTAGTAGCATACCCCACATCCTTTTCAATATCAATGACGGATTCCCTATCTGCATACGCAGTCAGAGACAATGTCATTATTCTTAAGAAACTTGGTTAATCACTTCTCCATAACGATTTTCCGATAAACTTTTTGAAATGCCAACATAACAGAAGACAGCTAATAATCGCCGCCATAGAAATAATGCTCACCATAATCCCTTTTAGCTGCAACGACGGCGTGCTAGAGTTATTCTTGACTATGAGAGCTGCCAATTGAGGAACATAATACCCTGCAGGAGCTCCAAAGTTGTTCATGTTAGCACAAATGCGAGAACATTCAAGTTTCGGGAGCCCTGGGTTCAAAAAGCAAACTATCCAGAGAATGTCAAAAAAATAGGAACTCCACTAGAATTGTGCCAAACGGCATAACAGGTAATTGAGCTCAGCTCAACACTCGAAAGAGGTTTTGGGTTCTCTTCATGATATTTGTATATGGAATTTCTATCAGAAAAGCAAAATGGTACGTACTAACAGATAGCTACAGCATGGGAAAGTAACAGCAACATATGTTATGTCTACTCACCTGAGTAGCTCTCTCCGGTGATGTAGAAGGTTCGGTTCTGGTATTCGGGAAACTTCTCTACCCAGCCTTGAAGAAATTTGAAGGAATCCTGAGCTGCAGATTCCACAGTCATCACAGACTCGATTCAGGGATCATTTTTCATTTTAAGATTCAGCTTACTTACTTCAGGTTGACCGCAATATGCTGCTGAGTATAGTTTTTCTAGTTGCATGATATATATACGGATTTACCTGCAGATACCTGTGAGTCAATCCTTATAGAACTTAGCAGTGAAACACCAGATCCGAAGACAGATGTTTTGTAAAGCTTAAGCTCCTAAGTTGTCATTTTTTCTAGCAATATCCTTCCATTCTTAATCAATTAGTCTTCACAAGACGATAGAAACCAAAGTCATGGATAAGTTGCGGAAAGAACAAACGCCGTGTGATATAAGCTATTAAATTTGCCGATATTACCAGTCTTTTCGTCATTCGTTGTGTAGTCGGAGGTAGTGTTGGAGTAGGAAAAATCCAACTCCTGCTGGAGATTCCAGGTACAGTACGTTCGACTCTGGAAGTTCCACGAAACATATAATTTTATGTAGACTTGTCAAAAGCTTAACAGGGAATGTGACGTCCTCCAGTGAACACTGAGAGAAGAATTCTGAAGTTTATAAAACATATTGAGGTTGCAGAACTCGGGTTCAAACTCCTTACCCTGGTTCCAAGATGAAGGATTCAGCACAATGGCGTTATCTCGAACAGTGAAAGGCCCATGTTCGACAAAGTTCCCAATCAGACTGGAGCATCCCGGACCTGTAAGGCCGAACAATAGAAAGCAATGAGCGGAATCATGCTTTTTTCCAAGACAATGGCCGTTTAACTGCACAAATCTGAAGAGACCGTACTAATTAGTACAAGCTACATCATATTGTCACCTCCACGAGCTCTGATTGATGATTTGAAAGGTGACCCTGACTTACTCCCGTGATAGATATTAATTCATTTCAATTTCATTTCATTAAGTAGCAGTGGTTACCTCCATTGAGCCACAATGTGAGAGGTTTGCTCTGAGGATTGAATTGTGCCTCCACGAAGTAGTAAAACAGAGCTCGACCATGCTCCTCATCCACTGTGACGTAACCTGAGTAGATTTTGAAGCCTAAAGTGGGTAGGCCAGGTAAATTTAGACTAGTTCTGCTTCTGGCGCAGCAGCAACGGACGTAATAACGGTGGAGACAATTAAGAGAAAGGCCGACACTTGCACCGACAACGACCCCATGGCAAGCGGAACTTGGAAATCTCGACCTGCACTTGCACGAGCCAAACCGTTAACCTCACCGTTTTCGCTGCAGTCAGGATGACAACAATGTTACTCGAGGCGAGCACCGTTCACTAACCAAAGCCTCATTGAAATTCAAACCAATTTCGCATGCTTTGGTGATCTAACTACTCTGAAAATACCATAAATTTATCAAAACTGGTAGAGGATTCTGGAGCACATTACCAACCGGAAAAGTCACGTTACGGTGGAATATCTATGAACTGCAGCAGCCTTCCAAGTGCCCCAACTCCTATGTATATCGGGGCTGAAGAGGCTGCTGCTCCACAGTCTTTCCAGTCTGGCTTGTTCTTAACAAAAAGTGTCAAGTACTTATATACTAGCCCTTCACACCCGATCACGCTCTTGCTCCATACGCTTTGAAAGAAGTTCAAGGAAATCCAAGATCTTCGTACAGACTACTAAGAGACAAGGGGACACTGCCAGTCCTCTTGAATGTCTGCAACTGTGTAGCGGAAATACCCACCTTCACTCCGTATGAACCCAAGGTATTGATCGTTGTAAATTTTCAATGTGAAGAGGTAAAATGTTGCCGTTGAATGTGCCAGTAGAAGTTTAAGCTTGTACGGATTCTTAACTCAAGCATGAGGATGTATGTAAGAAGTTACAGATTCCTATCACAACCAAGACTACTTTAGACCTGCTTGGGTCTGAGCATGTAATTGTCATAGTTGGATCTTCCTTTGTTCTTGTTCCGTATCTTGGTTACATCTCACAATAGAACTGTAGCTTCTCATGTACTTCTCTCGTTTCGTTCTCCTTGACAAGGTTGCTAAAGGTTCGATGCAGAAAGGAGCATGAATACGCAATTGGTCGAAAGCGGAGTGAAGAAGTGCCGAGATGGGTATTATTATCCAACTGGTCCTACTTGTCAAAATTCTTTCTTGGAAATAGTAGAGAAAAGCCACAAATAACAGGTTCGGAAACTAGCAGTGCGCGGACTTCACAGGAGCGAATCGGATCAAGGTTCCACGCAATGAACATGCCCATGTTCGGTTGTATCGATAGTTTTTCAACACGTTGACCAGTTAACTACAGGTCTTGAAATCCTCAAACCCAGCACTGCGCTTCCAGAAGAGCCCGGCTGCTTCCCAGTACAGTATTTGACTCAAACCTCCCCTACCTGAGCCCGTGGTTACTCGATCACCCCGTTTGTCGTAAACATTACCTCATCATACCCCAGCGCATGCAAACGAACCTCTAGAAGCAGTCGTCTGCGACCTGTCAGATCATGTTGTTGAGCAATTCTCAACCAAGTCCTTCGGCTTTCACCGACCTGGTTGGTTTCACGGACCATGAGCATAGGCTCCTTTGTTTACGGTGGCGCATGGCCGGTCATAGAGCTTGGAGCCGGTTCGAGCGTGCGAGGGGTATGATCGTTTAATTTTTAGAACTAAAGGATGTGATGGAGTAGTCGCGGTTAACAAGAGGGTAGCTTGTATGCTCATCCTCCGTAAGCGACCCAAAGGTGAGGTAGGACATCTGATGAATCGGTGCCCATATTGATAATCTAGTCGACGTATTAAATATTTGAATAGTTTGAGGAAATTGACATTCCTGTGTACGTCACCTGCCAAGTTATGCACTCAGAGTACGTTTCTCATGCTTCACGAGATTAACTCATTTGCATTTCTTTATTTTCAACATGGTCCAATTGAGCTCAACTCGCAGTAACTGCTCCCCGTTATCCTGTTGGGTTGCAATGGCCGCTCGAGTCTGTTCTCTTTTGCATAGTAACGCCTAGATACTTCCGTTTTTAGAAATGTTAGTCTTGGGGCATGTTTAAAATATGTTAGTTGATGAAACTACTACATTGATATATGATTTTTGTTTCAGTTGAAAAAATTGAGTACACAATAGCTTATGGAAATTGTATTATAGGCTCCGCTTCAGAGGAGTCAATAAAAAATAAAATATACGAGTGACCTTTCTATATGAGAAACAGAGCTCATGTAGTAGTTGGCATCTTCTCTCATTGTATGACATAGTGTTTTTAATTAATTATAAATAATATTAATTGCAGAGATGCGATTAATGATGAGATATTAAATCAAATAGATTCATTATATTAGCACTACAAAGACCATGTGATGTTGATCAAGTAGATAGTTACTTTGTGTTATCTAGATATTATCCTTGATCAGGGGATGATTGTGATATACTTGTGTTGGTGTGTGACCATTTATGTCTAGAATATGATATGAAGATCATAATTACTTAACAACATATGATTGATCATACTATCCATATTGAATTGGAAAATCTAATAGCCACTTAGTTATATTGATATTTTTACGTCTCGGAGCATAAGATAAGCATATAAACCTAAGTATATATGTATATGTATCGAAAAGAATATAGATTCTGAACTGTTATAGTCATGCTCAAGAAACTATCAAATATGAAAAAAGTTGAGAGTGGTCATCATATGAAAATATGTTACATAACATACACATGTTGTATTTGATACCATTTGTAACTATGCATAAGTAGGCGTGGATTTTTCTAACCAAGATAGATGCATAGGAATGCAATCTCTTAATGTAATATACTTCGTTGAAGATCACTACGTCAACAACTTTTGGGCTTCTAGTTGATCCAAATGGATCAATTGCATATTACCATGTATACTTTCTCATTGGAGTTTGTGATCTCTAGTTCAATTAAGCTTGATAAGAGAAAATTACATGATGATTATTCTTAGTTACAAAGTATAAAATCTAACTAGTTTAAATAGAGAGATTGAGAAATAATTCTCAAATTAGTTTTAGAAAAGCTGATTTTGAATAAATATTATTCAAAGAATGAAGCTTTGTTTAACATTGAAATCTTGTTTGAAGAAGCATTCGATCATCAATAAAGGATCTATACCTTTTGAGTCATATTTGTGTCTTTATGAAAATTATCATGAGATTATGGAATCTCGAGTTTGAGAGTTTGTGCATAAGGGTTGTGATCATTGGGTTGAAATATGTACTTCTAGATTTATGATAAGCTTCCAAAAATCCATCAGAATTAAACCTTAATGATAGTTAGAAATGAATATACTCAAAGTGTCAATTATGATATTCAAAGACTTAAGATTTAAGGGGTAGAGTTCAAACTAAAGCTCCTTGGAGTTAGTTTAGAAAGCTAGATAATATGTCTATTATGGAACATTACCCAGTGAATGAACTTTCAATCTTTGAAGCTCAAAGTGGGTTTGGTTCAACTTCAATATCATTTTTATGCTCTAATTGTATCTCATATCATGTATTTAGCTACATAGTGTTACTTGTAAGTATGCATATCTTACCATCAATAATCACCTTAGAGTAAACTCTAAGTATTCTTCCCTCCAAAAGGTTCAAATCCTCATAATCATTGCACTTCAAGGATGTGGCACCAGTCATATGCTCTAATTGTATCTCATATCATGTATTTAGCTACATAGTGTTACTTGTAAGTATGCATATCTTACCATCAATAATCACCTTAGAGTAAACTCTAAGTATTCTTCCCTCCAAAAAGGTTCAAATCCTCATAATCATTGCACTTCAAGGATGTGGCACCAGTCATATGTGAATGAGTTTTAAATCCATAGAACATCTGATCCTTTTCAACAAATCTCTGAAGTATCCTATCAAATTACTTGTCAGTCATATGTTTGACATCATGTTAGTTTGGAGATAATCTATCACTATAGTTAAGAAGGGGCTGTTCTTATGGATGTTTTGAAACCTAAAAAAATTATTTCAAAAACTTTAATTTGATTGTGAGATGAAATTTGTAAGTTTTTGGAGCATTGAAAAATTTAAACGAGTTTTGATTGATGATATTTTCAATCTAGTTGTTGTTGTATATGTAGAGAGTTACAAAAGAAAAACCTTGATAACAATCTATAAGTAGAAGCAAATTGAGAGTTTTGTGATCAATTTTAAAATCTGTTTCTTTTTAAATTTAGTGCTTCAGTTTTGAATCAACAATTTGAAGTACGGAAGCACCGTTAAAAATTGGTCAAGTGGGTTAGTGCTTTTAGTAAAAAAGATTTAAAACATAAGTAATCAAAGATTCAGAATTATTATTTTAAAATTTATGAATCAAAAATAGGACAGGCAGACTATAGGATTATCATATAGTGTTTGTTTAATTCAAAATTTGGTTTGATCATAGGGCTCAAAGTAGGTGGCATGAGATAAAAAATGTTAGACATGAGATTAATGGTATTATATTTGAAAAATTAAATCCGTCTAGTGGTCTGAAATTAGAGTCAAAGATTTTTGAAATCTTACAAAAGTTATAAATGGTCTCTATTTGTAAATAATAAATTGTATGACATGAAAATTGAAAAAGACTAGTTTAAAGCAAAGTTTGGTACAATTAGATTGTCAGCATCAGATTTTTTATTCGGAGAACAAAAGAACTTCAAAACTGAATTTTAGTATTTTTTATTATAATCCTACGGCATTTTAGTAAATACACTGATGCTTTAACATCACTCATATTTGTTATCTTTTAAATGATTTATTTTAAAATATTTTTATTTTATTATTTATTTTTATATGATATATATTTTGAAAAAAATTTTATATGACAAAAATATTTGAAATTCTTGAATACTCAAAATTTTGAAATGCAAGATCAAAATGTTGAGATTTATAGAATACAACTTGTTATATAATGGAAATTTGCATTTTTCAATATTTGTGTTAAACCATAGCTAGTGACCTTATTTTGTAAAAACATACAAACACATCTTCATTAACACATAAAACACATTACTATATTTGATAACATTTGACATTTTATTGATATATGTATATGACATATGAATAAATTTAATGTTCACATGAAATCAAATTCGTAATTTATTCAGTACATTCAGTTCTAATATTTCATAATTGAGATTTTTTGTTATATTTATTCTGGAGCAAACCAAAGATTATAAAAAAATTTAGAATAAATGCTTTATCATGGTTTGTCTACCAAAAGGTTTGATGCTTCATACTATGCTTTAAACCATAATATAGGTTTACTGATTTTATTTGTTTTCAAAACTTGCCTGGTTAGTTCAATGATTGAGGAACCCAATTTATCTTCGTGTTTATCACAGGCTGTCTCGTCATCTCTCTCTGTACATAGAGGGACCCGAGTGGACCGTAGGTGCATACGGATCATTTGTTGATATTGTTCTTGAAACCGAAACGCCGAAATGAGGAAATAATCCAAGTGATCAATATTGAAATTTTGAGCATTGGAGAACAAATATTTGAATTGTTGTCCAGAAATGCTGGAGGCAGGAGACATGTGAATCCCCTAGAATCACACATGCATTTTTCTCGGGGATTCTTGGTTGAAAACTCTTGTGATATGTACCGCCATTAATCTCCTTGTTATGAACCTCTGTATATAACAAGTCATGCGAAAGCAAGTTCGTTCTAGTGCTAAAGAATCTCGAAAAGTGAGACGCTTCATACGACGATCAGGTGAACTCACTAGTATATATACTCACACCATGTACTGACATTGATATCAACCGTGTATAAGTTTGTAGTTCCTCAGAAAATAAAGATGTTGCATACAGGTGCGTTCTATCAAAAGGTAAATAACGAGGTAGACATTTCAGAGGCAATACTGAGCACGTTGAGGATACAATTGATATAATTAAGTTATTGTGCTGCTGTTCCCAGAAATTGCTAGAAACAAGTGACAATCATTTAATATGCGTACTCTGATCACGCCAGACAGCCATGGATTTTCAGAGCGATTTTGATCCAATCTAGTTCATTCCAGTCGTTCAAGTGATACGGGCGGGTAGTGCCGCTAGGCTCTGTCGAAAGAAATATGTTGATCGAAAATATTTTTTCGTGCTCATGGCCTTAAAAGTTGGAGTTCATCCCATCTTAAACAAATCTGTAATTGTCCGGTAATCATGTGCCTCTACGAGTTCATCCTTTGTCGCCTAGTCGTCGTATCTAATGATGAGGAATAGGAGATTTACATGGACATCTTACCTAAAAATAGCAATAGATCAGCCAAAGGAGGCCTTAAAGCCTGTTAGGTTAAAAGTGAGCAATGATTGTGGTAGGCCAATTGTCATTTCAGTAGACAGAATTCCTATTGCTATTGGTTGGAGGATCGGTCAAAATGATGTAGATGGAAGGAAGTTTTCCAATTAGTTTGAAGCACATATGCTGAGTGAACCACAAAGAAAAGATCTACTAGTGAAAAGGAAACTTTGGGGGTGTTGTAATAACAATAATTGACAAGAAGGATTATCTTATAGAAGGTCATGTTGTTTTCAAAGTTGATTGTTTACCCCACATTGTGGGGTAAACAATAATAATTGTGCAACTCTTGATATAGCTATGCTGCTATGGATTTCAACATCAAATCAATACTCATATAGTACACAGAGTAGAGAAGGATAATCAAATGGCTGATACCCTGCCAAGAGCTAGATATTATCAAAACGATGAAACGTGCATCGAGCTCTCGTGCATTGGGCAAGCTTCCTCATATTCGCACCTCACATTCAGTTTCACACTGCACCCCCGGCAAGAATGCTGCTGCTGGGGCTTCCTCTGTACTATGTGCTTGTCTGACGATCAAGGGCTGGCGCAAGGCACCGTTGTAGCTAAGAGCGTGCGCTGTTTTTCACCGACGAGCATGCAGCTGCAAGAAACGACCAATCCACAGACGCCGGGGACTTTCTCGCCGAACAAATCTGAGCGTATATGCGAGTTAGTTTGATGACCATGTGGCCCATCATGATTCACGATTAATATAAATGAATAGCATGGAGAGCGACTGAGACCACCGAGGGCTCGGTCGATCTTTCAGCACATGATGGCAATTGGATCCGAAGCCGTGCCGCAGCTCGATTTAGGGCGAGTGCAGATGGAGTCCACAGGATCTCGAGGCTGGACTCTTCCAGAGCGAGCGGAGGAGGGATTTGATGAGTCTGAGATGCATGGCCGATGGTCGACTGATTTGAATATGGGGAGGCTGCATGGGCAGCGGGGGTTATAATGGCTGCCACGTAGCCCCAACGAATTACGTGCATGAGCTTTCGGCGTCTTCCGTCCGTCGTTTCCTTCAACTCGGTCTAGAGAGCGCGCCTTCTGCTTTCCTGCAATGCCTGTGCATTTTGGGGCGACAATGTCTCCCATTATCGGGACTAAAGTAAGCCTCGGAAACATCGTCCTGCCCATGTCAACGGACTCGCGCAACTTTTCATGAATAGATCACTTCGAGTTACTGGATTCCTGATAACGAGAGTTATGAACCCCAGAGCTTTGCTGTACCGGTCAACGCTGAACAAAGAACGTTGCCCCCTCAGAGCAGAATCTGATGCATTGTGCAAGCCTTTCAGGAGAATTACATTTGACAGGTCTGATACTTACTACTCGTAGAAGTAAGGTTTTACATCTGGATCTGGATGGTGGTTCCTCATGCAAATTATAGAATAGGAGAGATGCTTGGAGAACCACCATCAAAAGAAACAGAAAAGAAAGGATGAGAATGAACCTCTATGCAGCTGCAAGTGAATAGAAAATTCACCACAACAAGAGATGAATGCAAAAACTTGTGGAAAAAAATGTCACTATCGCTTGTTATAGGAGGTTATGAGCATAAGCGGATGCCAGGTTTGATCTACTCCGATCCACATGAGAGCTTAGTCTAGACACTGCTTTTGTGCGTGAGATTCTCAACTGCAATCAGCTGCCAGACATTATAAGAAGAGGCTTCGATGTTCTCGACGTCTTGTGCATCTTTCCACGCGTCAAACTGCAATCATCGTGTTCACATTCAAACATGAATCTCCGAACGTCTGTTCTGGGGAAATAGAACAAGCTGTTTCTAATTATCGATTATTCTGACAATTATCTCATCACAGCACACGGAAAACACCTGGAGCAGAAGTCAAAGTAAGGACAGCTTGTGTCGTGGTATTTCGATGTGAACTTGGAGAGGCTGGGGCTGTACACGGCCTTGATCCACACATCCTCACCTTCCATGTCAGCACTCTATTTGCGAAATTTGACCTGCATCTTCCGCTCCCAAATGTAGCCCAGTGACTACAGTCATTGTCTAGTGTCAGATAATCATCCAAAAATTGTTTTGGTCCATGTGCAGAGTTGGAGATAACTCTGGCAATTCTCGCTATCTTACGCTGTAGTTTGTTCTGAGAACGTGGGAAACTTCAAGACATTGGGAATAAGAACTATATGCACGTATGGAGTTTCATACGGTAAAACTAGATCAGGCCAAGCATGAATTTTGTTGCTCATTTTACAGTATCCCCAACTTCCGTAGTTAATCTTCACGAAAAAGTTTGTGCTGTTCCCGAAAGTGCATGTTTTCAATCACGTGTTTCATCAGTCCATATCGCGCTATCCGCAAGAACAGATCTCACCTCCTTATCCGAATGGTAGTTAATGATGATGAAGATACTCTTCTGCGGAGCAAATATTTCTTCATCTCCACATAATCCCCAACTTGTTTCACCTGCAGCTAGGAACAAATTGCACACCGGCATTGTTTGCACCTACGAACAAATCCCCAAGTGCAGGTTCTCTTAATCCAACCAATATTGGCCCACTAGTGACTGGTATGAACGCAGCTACTTTCACAGCCAGCACACGTGTCCGTTACTACTAACCGTTTCAGTCAGTACTATGGCAAAAGGAGGTGGACATGTAGGTAGATAATGAAGCTCGGTGAATGGATCAGGTGACCTCTGAACAACGAAGAATACTTTTGAGCGTTAGAGGCGTGTCCTACATTCTCAAAGCAAGATTATTACTTGTGGTTTACTTACTTACTTCAGAAGTGTACTCAATTGAAGATGTAGCGCTGAGGGCTTTCTATCTAACGTGGCAATCTGCAAATTCATTCATCTCAAAACCCTTGCACATAAGTTCATATTAAAGTGCTTCGGTTTTGAAGGATCTCCTTCTGGGAACAAATCCGTCCTGACTTTGTCTTGATCATGACTTGAGATGGTTATTCGTTCCTAGCCAAAGATATGTGAAACTACCAATGTTTCACGTACTCATCATCTTTTCTGGACCACATGTAGAACAGATTGAAGGTGAATATGAAATTCCAGTAGTTTACAAGAATTGTAATGGTACTAAGAGTTTCTTGTGACGCGCTCGTCGTTGCAAACACATATCCTCGTAATTGCATTGCAATCACAGCACCTGGTTTCACAAGTCATGAAAGAACTCGAAATCTCAAGCCACACAGCCGGCATGATTGCGAGTTTTCAAGATCCCCAGATCTTACGTGTGTGTATGTGCCTCCGTCGATACATCGGGCTTCCGCGCTTGTTGCAATTGTTTTACATCAAATGTGAAAGCTGCATTAGATAGATGGTAAGATGCATTCCTCTGACATTGAACGTGTTTGACATCATGAACCTGGTAACATATGAAAACGGGGACGCATTGAAAAGCACAAAAGTCAACAATGGAAATCTCCGACAAAGGAATCGGCAATAGTTAACATCTCTTTGCTCCAATTCTAATGTCGCATACATGCAATTCATGATTATTGTGGTAACGGAAATAACAAATTGCAAATAATCTTACTTTCAATTGTAAATCTAGAATCGGAGATAGCTAGTATCTCTCATGTTCTGAAGTAGAATACGCGCAACTGAATACTGCTTTGGTAAACAAAATAAAAGAATGAAAACAATCTTCCTCTCAACTATATTTCTAACGCATGCTGTACAACTATGCAAATAGTATAATTGAAATAATGCAATCAATTTAACTATGGTAAATATGCTTCGAAGATGAGACAGTATAAAAATCATATGTATCTTGTCATTTCCAAAAAGGTCCCGTTCATTTTCCGAATTGGTGACCGACATGTCGGTCAGCCATGATCGGGGACACAGTACGATTCAATATCTTGTCAACGGTCACGTTTCCAAGCAGGTCCTTCAAACATGCCCGGTCCGGTGGAATCATTTGCAACTTTGCCTTGACGGTGCCCACGGTGACGGTGCCTTGACGATGCCCACCAGCCTTGGACATCGTAAGATGTAAGAATGAATGTGAGATTTGTTTTCGTTCGTTGGTGGGAATCATGGCGAATGGCCAGGGTGTAGACTGGTGCGGTTACGGCAGTCGGCACTCTGTCTAGTTAGTTCACCAAGTCCATAAGGTCTGCATGCCATGAGAGATAGTCCTTCATGGGTACAGTATGCGGTTAGGTGATCGAGGACTCAATGGTGAGCCTTGGAGTAATTATCTTCCTCAGTCCCGCTTAGGACTTTACGATTGCCCCAAAGGTTTCAACAAGGCCCCGCCCAGGTTTTTTTTCCTCATCCGGTTATAAACCGGCAAATCGTGACTGTCAAGAGTTTTCAATTTTCCAACTAGAATTTCCGGCCGGCTAAAAACGGAGAGAATAGAATTGAGCATTTTAATTTACCGGTTTTGAAATGCTTAAATCAGGTTTGATATTTTTCATCTGTCGGGTAATGGTAATCATAGGTTTTGCCGGAACACCAGCCCGCTCAAAATCGGCCGTGCCAATTATTACCTGCTTTCAGTGTTAGATTACCTAAATTTATTTACTTGGATTACAGGTGATAGTGTTGTCTTCGGAGGATTCAGATTCATTCAGATGAGCAAGACTTTCATAGTACACTGCAGTTAAGAAATAAATAGTCTCAGGACTAGTCATTTAGTATCCAAAGATGTTTGCGGACGAGTATCAGCACTTTTACCAACTCTGGTATGTAAATGAGCGCAAATACTTGACGGAAAGGTCCTGATTTTTGTCAAGTCCCAATTGTTGAATCTTGATTAAAAGGCAGATAGGATTTGCAAAATTGTACTTCTTTGCCCGTGAGTAATTTCTTCCATTTGAGTTGGAACCAGCGGAACACATTGGTGATGGTGTGCATTGTCCTTCAAAAGCTCACTTTTTGCTGGGCTATGAAGCATAATTTACTTTTACTGCATTTGAGACTGAGTTGGAACTCTGAGTTACCTATAGCGAAATCGAAATGCGAGCCCGAGAAGAGGACTCCACATACACACTACTAGGGTTGGGCTCGGTTGGGTTGCCAGTAACGGGTTACTGGGAATATACAGGCGTTTACGAGCTTGGTTAACTGTTACAATAACCGCTCCACTGGTTCAATCAACCTGAATGTAAAGCACTCGAAAATTTGTACAACGCTGTGCAAGTGTCAAGGATACCCTCAGTCTACAGATGATTTGAGATCGACTATTTTATGTTTTTTTCTATTTTAGAGATCTGTACATTAGAAGACTATTGTCATTTCACTTCTGCTAAATGCAACTTACGTAACAGTTTCATACATAAACGAAGAGTCTCATGAACATGAGGCAAAGGAGCAGAGTTATATCATCTCATTGTTAACTTTCAAGAAAAACAATGAATAAAATCTTTCAAGTAAATAAATAAATTTAAACTTTGAAGTTTACTTATATATTGAATTAGACTAGCTGGTTAACTGTTTATAGACTTAGCTGAACTGTTCCCCAGCCTACATACTACTGTACTGTTCAGTAATCTGTGCAAGTAATCAATCTGGTTGGAACGCAATGGACGTGGAAAGAGGAGGACAAGCGCATGCACAGGCAGTCCACAATCTCCCACATCCCAGGTCAAGTAAGTCTCATTCATGTGTACAGGAGGCCAGCACTGTTCTGGACTGGACTCCTGGTGAAATGGTTCACTGGGACAAATTTGGTAGTTAATTCTAGCATCATGAAATCCATTGTAATTTCTGGGCTGTAACAGGGTTTAACTGAAATCCTGAAAGTAGAATCTCCGAGGGAACGCTGTACGATGTCATCAGGCCTCCCGTCGTGACCATGGGTTGAGCTTTATCACGTTGCCACAGTCACCTCGCCTATAAATATGCTGATGTGGGGGAATGAGCGCCAACTACCTAAGAGCGATCGATTTGAGTGAAGGAATTGCAAGAGTGAAGGTTTCGTGTTTTTGTGGCAGCAGAGGGCTTCTTCGGATTTCTTCGACAGGAAATTGCAAGAGGTTGGACATCATGGGTGTCAAGGTTTATGGCACTACGATGTCCGCTGCCACGAGGAACGTCATGATCGTTCTGATGGAGAAGGATGTGGATTTCGAGCTGGTGACAGTGGACATGAAAAGTCTAGGACATAAAAAACCAGAACATTTGGCTATGAACCCCTTTGGAAAAATACCTGTGTATCAGGACGATGACATCACTCTGTTTGGTGAATCTTCCAATCCTTTCTCCTTTGTGTATTCTATGCATTCGTCATGTATTCTCTGGCTTTCAACTTCCGAGGCTGATCTCGTGCGTTTGCTATCTGTCTGTATGTCGAAAGTTGGTGTCGATTGAGTGTCGAGGGTCCCAGATCTGGGTCAGTTGAACAACAAACTCATAGCTTGGCTTTGTGGCCGGAGAATGACTTTTTCTACCCTTCATTCTACCGACCAAATAAATTGCTAGGATAGATCTTCTAGTCGTTTTTGCACTTCGAATTATATGAACCGTTAACTGCCTTTGAGGAAAGGTCGCCAAATGAAACGCAGAGTTTTTCCACATGCTTGTCGGTTGCTCATTTGTAGCACATATTACATTGTTCTCTCTATATATACCACTGCACTTCAATCAGAGTATCAATCTGTTCTCAAAACTTCTTCTCTCCTCTTTTTCCAATTTCTGATTTGTTCATGTATTGTACTTGATCGCTGAACTTTTCTACTAGCTTCAGTTTTTTGCACCTGGGATAGCATTCCGCCCTCGTTAAGTCCTTACGTTACAACCGTTACCACATAATCTTGGTCTGTACAGACCCATGTGGACAGCTGTGAATGACAGATCGTAATACTCTTGACAAATCATTCTGGAATCTCGCCACATCCGATCAAAGCTCCCGGCTTGAGTATCGCCTGACAAATTCTTATTAAGATTTTAGCTGAGTTTGAGCTTCATACTTTCTTGGAGTGCACTGTCCACTTGAGGGAAGGAGATGATCTCTCTTCACTCAGAGCTGTCGTGTGGCTGAAACGGTTGACAGCAAGTATGACTGCACATCCTTGCAGGTTATGATAATGACATAACGCCAATCACTGTATAATTAATCATCACATTCATCTTTAACCAAATTATGTACCTCTGAAGCCAGGACTTGCAATTCCAGGATTTCTCAAAGCTATTCTATTCTCTATGTATTGGCAATATCTTCCTTGGAGGCTCCAAGTGTGTTATCACCCTGGCCAATCTCTCCAATTGTTCGGGCTCCACTTAGTCACATCCAGCAAAAATCTATTGCATGCACTTGCCCACTACAGCTTCTAATCTAGCTGGTCATTCTATGTCTACATAGTGCACTTGTTTTTGCCTTAGGACTTCATGTCTTAGGTAGAGGACTTCTTGGCTTGACATTTTCCTTGAACTTTCTCTTCCGCATTGGCTCATGATCCACATCTCCACATGGACTTCGGTCTTTCCTTCCCGAATACCCCACTTAATCTTCTCTGGTGAATATATCCCCAGAAAGTATAATAACAAAAGGGATGGGAAGACCCCACTTAATCTTCTCTGGTGAATATATCCCGAGAAAGTATAATAACAAAAGGGATGGGAAGAGCCCATCAAATCGTACAAGGATGGAACCAAACCTGGTGAATATAGTGTCCGATTCATAAGAAGACATCTAGTCCCGATTTACTTCCACTGTAGGTCCACTAGTCTCTACATCATCTCTTAGGCTTCTTATTGACCCACTACGGGTTGCAAGCATATTCGGCTCCTTGGAGCTAGTACTTCCTTCTCTTCTTCGGAGTCACCCACCCTATTTATGAATAAATATATACCAAGAATGAGGACAGGTACTCCCTTCTCCCCTGCCGAGGACCTTTCCCTCAATTCCGAGCAGGGGAGAAGAGCTGATCCTTCCCATCTCTTCTCGATGTGGCGAGAAGAGCTGGTTCAAGGTATACATGATTTGAACTAACATCAACCTCCTAACGTCATCTTTAGTAAGGTTTCATCCCCCAAGAATCAGACCACTTTGACTCATTGAAATCAAACCCTATATATAGAGCTCATACTTCCCAATCAATGCCATCCTCCTCCTCCGCGTAATCTCTTTCTCACGGTTTTGACCACAAGATTGCATCCCACATATCAAGATGCCCTCTTAGTCTTCTAGGATTTGTTACTTTTTTGGCTCTAACTTCTTCACATAGCTCCATACACACATAGTTCCATCGTCATGCTAGAAACACGTCGCCAAGATTCTTTAATCTCAATAATTTGTCTATTGTCTAATCTGGCTTTGGCACCCTCGGTCGTATCAATCTTGACGGCAATCTTATAATCTTCCATTTACTTGATCAAGTCGGGACTCGCTTTTTCATCGTGTGTTCTTTGAATTCCGTACATAATGGCTTCTTCTACACTTCGACCACACTTCCTAACATCTATTACCCTAAATGTCAGGATTACTCCCGCAACATTTCCACTCTTTTAGCACATCACACTTATTTGTGGCATTCATTTTTGTACAAAAAGGCTAATTTGCATTTGTCATTCATCATTCATCATGACAGTTTTTATTCCGAAAAAAAAAATGCTCAAAATTACCTAGCTAAGGTCTAACATCTATCCTTAGTGTATTAACCCGAAGCTAGGTTGCGTTTGGACCCAAATTTAAACCCAGTAGTCATAGGGACCCCTTAGACTTACAACTCATGTTTAGACCTAAGGACTAGAACATGGACCTAAGACCCTGGGTTACATTCAAAATCTAATTATCAAATCTAAGGATCGGACGAAGATTCAAGAGTCCAACTCAAACCTTAGGGATATAATAGGATCTAAGGGACTCAAGATCAGATCCAAGACCAAATGATCTACTACCCGCATGGACCTAAGAGTCAGACGCAAACCTATACGAACACCATGGACGGTTGGACTGCTAAAGGCCAAACCCATATCAAGGACTCTTAACCATAGGGAAAGTCCACCCCAAGTCACCAAGAGACTTGCTCATATTGAGGTTATGAGAGTAATTACAATCATATGACATCTTTATCAAAAGTTACGATGTTTAGAATTTGCTAAGATCGTGACGGATTTTGGAAAATTGCTCTCAAGAAAAAGTGTATAGAGCTTATCTATTCGTGCAAGAGTAAAATTAGGATTTAAAACTTTGCATGAGTGTTCATCATTAGTTAAGCTATGTGATGATTTAAATTTCATTGAGATATCATTTTTAGAGATAAAGTTATGATATCTCAAGTGTAAGGGTTTAAAAGTGAGAAAAACCATTTTACTTCTCAGATTTGCTTTCCACTTGTTTATGGTCATTCACATAAAGTTATTGCATGAGTGTTTTGCATAGTGAGTATGACTTGAAACTCATTGAAAAATGGGAGATCAATCTCTTTGGAAGATCCAGTTGTCTAAGATACCTCAAGGGCTAGATGTGATTGTTTCAGCAGATTTGAACATGATAGAGTTCAGAGTGGGGTTTGAGGAGAGTCCACTAAAAATTTCCCAGAGAGAGAAACGCGAGAGTTGCTTCTATTGTGGAGAGGAGTGATATAAACTTCTGAGTTGTCCTTTGATGACCAAGCTTGTGAAGATGTCAATGAGGGTAAGACAATATGTTTAGGAGAAGAGAGAGCCATGACAATCTTGGATCAACCGACTCCATTCATTTTACCCTTGATGAATTACTCTAGAATGGAGCTAGTTTTGTTTCTGTTGTATTAGAGAGTCACATATAAGAAAAGAAATTGCAAATGGGAAAGCTTCCGGTGTTTTATGGGAGAGAGAAAGAGGAGGTAGAAGCTTTTGTGAGGGACTTCAAGAGAGCATGTATAGGAAACAATGAGAGCATGAAACCAGAATGAGCTATCCTTTTGCCTGACTTCTTGGAGGATTCCGCATTGAAGTGGTACAATGAGCACAAGAATCAACATGTGGAGGAAGACACTGGATGGAAAATCTTGTTGAAAACTTTCTTCTCGATGAAAGTTACTAGAAGCTGATGTGTGAGATCACCTTTTTGAAGCACGGAGACAGTGAGAAGGTGAGGTCATACGTGGAGAGAATGGAGAAGCAAGAGTCATATTTTCGTGTAGTGTTGAGAAAGAGTGGAGACAAGGTGCAGCCAACCATGGCCGGGATTGTGGCGATGTTGACAAAGAACTTTATTGGAGGTTTGAAGCCTCGGATTCGAAGCAAGGTGGGATATGAAAAGAAATCTTCTGAGGTGGAGGCTATTCGCATTACTATTAGAATGGAGGAGAGCCTAGAAGACAATGATTATAGATTGGTGGCTAGAGAACCATCACCACCTGTTGTGGTAAAAACGGCAAGTCCAACTTTTGATGCTTTGCCAGTACTAAATACTCCAGTGGTAGACTTGCACGATGAATTGAAATCTATCACTAAATCATTTGCTGATCTCAAGATTAATGAAGTATAACTATGGGAGAGGAGGAATCAAAATGTAGGGGGAGGATCTAGAGGGTATGGAAATTATCCTCCAAAAGGAAATTCATAACAAGGGAACTTCACAGTTAGTTGTGGAGGCCCTCATTTCTAGCGGAATTGTCCTTATCCTCTATGGCATGATAGAGTTAGACACAACAATCCTTCTCTTGCTCCAAGTCAATTGAAGGATAAGGGAGTAGCGTCTATTGATGTGTTTCCTTATCAATGCACGTTTGAGAAGGGAGAGAGCTTTATAAGTTCAAAAGTATATATTCTTGCACATAAGAAGAAGAGAGCAAGATTTGCAGAGGAGTCCATCTCAAGGGAAGATCAACAAAGCCAGAGCACTTGATCTAGTGGTGAGTCAACCGAGAGCACCGAGGAAGAAGTTGGGAATGGATGATTTCTCCATTTAATCTACACAACTCAAATACAATGTGGTGGAGGATGTGGGGAATCAAAAAGCCAATATAATTGTTGGTCAATTGATTGCTCTAATTCTTACGATAAGAAAGAAGTTCAGGTGAGGCCTAAACTCCAAAAGGACCCAGAAGCGAGGATCCAAGGGGAAAGCTTCCATGCCAAATGTTGGAGTAGGAGTGATGAATGTCATTGCCTCGGAGGTATGTACTTAGGCTTCAAAGATTGAAGTACGCATCAATGGACGTGATATTTCAGATGTGTATGTGGATAGCGGATCTGCAGTGAATGCCATGTCGAAACGTTTGTTAAAGAAGTTGGGGATGAAACCTTCAAGAAAAAGGTGCGACCCATTGGAGTGGTGGACAAGTTGGTAGTAAGTGTAATGGGAGTTCAAATCTTGTTTTTCTTTCAAGTGCTTGAGGAGGCTAGCTATGACTTATTGTTAGGAAGACCTTGGTTGAGGGCGGTGAAGACTACTGATCGGTGGCATAAGGGTTATCTTTGTATAGGGCCAAAGAACTATCTAGTGAAGATCCCTCTCACAAGTGGCGGAGGAGTAGTCTTAGACTCGGATAGGCCTACCAGTGATTACTCATAGTCTAAAAGTGAAGAAAGTGACAGCTTTTCAAAGGTTGACACCAACATGTGGATAAGGAGACATCATCTAAAGACACCTCGGATGATGATGTTCAAGTTCAAGTTCTTGCTACAATGGATTTACTTCCTAGACTAATGGTGGTGAATGATCTCGACAAGATGAGTAAAGAGGAGATTACTCGACGGCTCTTCACTCTCAAGTTTGTTCCCAAGGTTACTACGGAGGAGAATGCAACGTTCTTGGATATATTTCGTAAATATATCTATGTCTTTGCCTTAAGCTACAAGGATTTGAAGCAAGTAACCTTAAAAACTCATCGCATTAAGTTAGAGGAGATTGCTCGTCCAGTATGTCAAAAACAACGGCAAATAAATCCACCACAAGATGTGATGGTGAAGGAGGAGATCAACAAGCTAAAGGATGCCGGTTTCATCTATGGGGTAGAGAATTCTAAATGGGTTTCTTCTATTGTGATAGTCAAGAAGAAGAATGGTAAGCTATGTGTATGCGTAGATTACAAGAAGTTCAATGCTGTCACAAAGAAGGATTATTATCCTTTAACTTTCATAGATGAGTTAGACTCTCGTTAGTTTGACTATATATAGTTAGACTAGGCTAGGGCTGATACTACTATATAAGAGGGCTGGTTGAAGCTCTCTGTGACACAATTAGGGTATTCAATAAAGTGACTCTATGTGTTCCGTGGACGTAGCCTCACTGAGGTGAACCATGTATTTCTTGTGTCGACTCTTGATTGCATGTTTGTTTCTCAGTGTATTCCTGTTACGGACCTACAATTGGTATCATAGCATGTTACAACATGTTTACTAAACACATGTTTGTTTGGAGCAAAGGTGAAGGAGGAAGCAAGCAATCCATCAGATGAGAATCGGAGTGAACGCCTGCAATGTGATGAAACTAAAGGGTTGGGGATGAGCCACTGAAGAGGAGGAGGAGGAGCATGTTTGCGACGCCTTGCCATGTGAAGCACTAGTGGTTGGAATGGGATCATGGCTGTGCGATGATGATGGTTTTAGTGGAGTAGAAGCATTGACATCGATATCAAACTAGGTCTGCCCACTTGTGTGCGAGCATGTGTGTTATGTCGAGGAAGAGAGGAAGGAGGATTGATAAATGGAAAGTTTGTACATGTCTAGCACTTTGAGTTCATACACTGGTTGATGAACCTTGAGAGTTGACGAGGCATTTTCATCCTCGAGAAGTGCTTCTGATTGGTTAGTGGCGACATCCTAGTCTTGCGAGTGAAACAGTGGCTAGCACTCGGACGACCCTCTTGGGTCCCTTTGCATTAGACGCTCAAGAGCGATCACATTCATTTTTCTCTTGATGATTCAAAGTAGGGCTAGCTGGCGAATTTAAACAATCACTGAGCTCCTATCTGCAAGATGCAGAGACAAAGGGATGGGATAGCATGCTATATCCCAATCCGGTATTACCACTGCAAGTTCATGGACTGATGATAACAGATTCTTGCACTTCTACGAGTCCGTTTGTGGATTTTGGAACTCATGAGATGAAACAAGCACTACTTCTTCTCCACATCATCGGTGAATGTTAAGTCGGATTGAGCGGCAACAAAGTCTTAAAGCAGAAGTTGCGCAAGAAAACTAGCTATTTTTTTAACAGTTCTCTCTCATTCTCTAGGGCGCGCACTCTCTCCCCTATGTACAATCATGCATTTCAATTTGAGGGTGAACACTTGGCGGTGAATTGAACTGTCAGTCATACTTGTGAGGTGACCGATGCAAATTGCGTGACTGAAACTCCGGACGTAGCTCTAAGGTTCTTGGAGGAGGTCAAGAGCATGCCCTATTAATCAAAATCGTTGCCGGAACAGTCATTGGTGAGCTGCCAATGCTGTTATGGAGACATAGAGGAAGGACACGTGTGCACACATGTGTCAAAGGAGGATTGTGCGCATGCCTTTGTTGTTTGTGGCAGTAAGTAGAGCAGAGGTATCCCTTATGGCTTAGGGATTTTTACCCAGGATTAATTTCCATTTTTCTCATATGAGTGGAAAGAAGTTAAGTTTGGAGGTTCCTTTTGACAACCTAAGAACACAAGGGACGAGTTCAGGGGCTAGGCGGAATGAGATGGCAATCATGAAGACAGGAGAAGCCGGATTTGACATTGTCAAATATGAAGGGTGTGGTGACTATCTTTTGTGGGAGAGGCAAGTCAAAGCAAGTTGAAGGCTTCCGGTTTGGGCAAGTCATTGAGGCCTAAATCCTCTACATTCAATGATGAAGACTAGAAGGACCTTCAGGAGCAAGCAGTGAGTATTGTTATACTCCATCTACAACCTTCAGTTTTGAAACAAGTTGATAAGTATGACAATTGTACTTTATTGTTTGAGGCTCTTCAGCGACGGTTTCATCGCAAAGAGTTATCAAACAGGTTGTACACTTCCTTGAAACTATTGACCTTCAAGATGAAAGATTCAGGTACGAAGATACAAGATCTCATTGATGCTTTTGGTGATCTTGTTATTGATCTTTAGAATCTAGGAGAGTATATAAGTGATGAGAGGAATGCCTTTCATCTGTTAAGCTCATTACCTGCTTCATATCAGTCATTGTCATGAGTGTTGTTCCATCGTTATAGACAAATGATCACTTACAATGAGGTTGTAAGTGCTCTATTGATAGATGACCTATAGCAGAAGATGATGATGCCCTCTACTCCATCCTCTTCATCTGGTACGGCATTGAATGTGACCCGTGGACGGTCACAATCAAGGAATGAGAAGGATGGGAAGAAGGTTGGATCTAGAGATAGATCCATGTCTAGGGATAAATCCTAAGATAGAAAGACGGTGGTCTGTTGGAAATGTAGCAAGAGTGATCACTTTAAGAAGGACTGTCGTGTGAAGACCAAGACTAATGATCCTCCTTTGGCCAATATGGTTGAAGATTTTGATGAGGAGGATGACTTGCTCCAAGATGGACTATGAAGCTAGAGGTATGCCCTATGCAATTCACCAAAGGCCGTTGGTGGTGTATGGATTCTGGATAGTGCTTGTTCTTATCACATTTGTTACATTAGAGAGTTTTTTCATACTTTCCTAATATCAAACAGTTTAGTTCTTATGGGAAATGATCAACCCTGTCGAATTGAAGGAGTTGGATCTGTCCAAATTCACATGTTTCATGGAGTCAAACGTACGTTGACTCACATCAGGTTTATACCTGAAATGAGAAAGAATCTTATCTCTCTTGGAATATTAGATTCAAAAGTCCTTGAGTGGAGTTCTAAACAAGGAGTACTTGAGGTGAGAGAAAGTGATAAGATTATCTTAAGAGTACACAAGCATAGAAATCTGTATGTGCTAGAGGGCAAATACCAATTGTGGTGAAGTCAATCTTACCAGATCTCGCCTTAGATGGCTCATGTTTGGCATTCTAGAATGGGACACATGAATAACATGTACTTGATAATCCTTCAAGATAGGGGCTTGTTACCTGGTTTAGGTAAAGTTGACATGGAATTTTTTGAGCATTGTGTTATGGGCAAGCAACATAGAAAAGCCTTTGGTGTTGGAACTCATAGTTCCAAAGAGTTACTTGAGTATGTACATAGTGACGTGTGGGGAGCCTCTCCTAAAACCTCACATTATGGGAAGTGGTACTATGTATCGTTTATTGATGATTACTCAAGATTTGTGTGGGTCTATTTTCTCACACAAAAGTCTGAAGTCTTTGCAACTTTCAAAAGTTGGAGAGCCCAAGTTGAGACTCAAAAAGGTCACAAGATGAGATTTCTACATTCGAATAATGGCAGAGAGTATACTTCTAAGGAGTTTAGAAGTTACTGCAGAGAGAAGGGGATCACTCATCATCTCATCACGGTTTATACTCCGCAATAAAATGTTATTTCTGAGAGTCTCAACCAAATAGTATTGGAGAAGGTGCGTAATATGTTCAGCCAATCTGGTTTACCATATGAATTTTGGGTTGAAGCTGTAAATACCGTAGTGTATTTTGTAAATCTCTCTCCTTCAAGTGCAATCAATTTCTTGACACCGTTTGAATTGAGGCACAAATGGAGGGCTGATTATAGTCGTTTGAGAATTTTTGGTTATACGGTTTATCCTCTCATACCTAATGAGAATAGGACCAAGTTGGATCCTAAATCCAAGAAGTGTCATTTTCTTGGATATGCAAGTGGTGTGAAAGGTTATAGGCTATGGGAAATGTAGCTTGTAACGTGATTGTCAGTACAGATGTTTCTTTCGATGAGCCTAGATCATTGAAAGAGGGGGAGATATCTCAGGCTTCCCGTACTGATAAGGGTGAATCTCCACTCACAGATGTTGTTGAGGGGGAGATTGATCATTATGGGTTTAATGATGCGTCACAAGAAGAAGCTCTAGAACAGATGGAGCAAATTCGTGAACAACAGGAATTGGAGTAGCAAGTTGTCGTTGCAGAGCCTCAAGACACAGCACAAAACGATGGAGATCAACCACAACCATCTACTATGAGATCATCAAATCGGATTAGTGGAGCTCCCGAAAGTTATGAAACATGGGCTGATTCATCTATTCTTGAGGATCATGATATTGAAACTGAGAATCATGATGGCAATGCATTGATCTTGGAAGAATGAGAACCTTATTCATAAAAAGAAGCTCAAGCCTCTATCAATAAGCTTGAGTGGAATATTGCTATGGAGCGTGAGATGCAATCGGTTGTTGAGAACAAGACTTGGGAGCTGATGGAGCTTCCAAAGGGTCAACCTTTGGTTGATAGCAAGTGGGTGTACAAGTTGAAGGATAATCTAACAAATGAAGAGAAGAAGATCTTCAAAGCCAGGTTGGTGGCTAAGGACTTCACACAAGAGAAATGTGTGGACTACAACGAAGTCTTCTCACATGTAGCAAAATATGCTACAATTCGTCCGGTATGTGCACTTGTTGCAATATTTGGTCTAGTTATGGATCAGATGGATGTTGTCACAACTTTTCTATATGGATCTTTGGAGGAAGAAATCTACATGAGACAACCAACTTGCTATGAGAAGAAAGGTCAGGAGAAGTTAGTTTGTAGATTGCTCAAATCTCTATATGGATTGAAGCAAGCTTCGAGGCAATGGAATGCAAGGTTTGATGAGTTCATGAAAGCACAAGGATTTTCACTGAGTGTGTTTGATCCATGTGTTTACATGAAGAAGGTGAATAATGAGATCTTTAGCCTCATTATTCTTGTACTCTATGTGGATGATATGCTCATTTTGGCAAAGGAACAATCCGACGTCGGTAGATGCAAGAGGCAACTAAAATCTGCGTTCAAGATGAAGGATTTGGGTAAGTCCAAGAGGATATAAGGTATGGATGTTCACAAGGATTTGAAGAAGAGGAATCTATGGTTATGTCAGGGTTAGTACATTCAGCGTGTGCTTGAAAAATTTAACATGGCAGACTCTATAGGAGTGTGGACTCCTTTGGCGATGCCACATGGACATTTCTTCGCTCTGAGCGCCTAGCTATAAAAGAACCCTCTTGAACCTCGTGTGAGTTGAAAATCTCTTCTTCTTCTCCTCAACACTCCACAAGGTTCATTACAACTGGTAAAACTTCAGCATAAATGAAGGACCAATAACTCTCGCTTAAACTTCACAGGAAATTGCTTTATAACCCTTTCAATCTCTCGGAAAATTTCATATGTTTCTCTTTTCTAGATCTCTTAGAACAATTGTCGATTTACACACTCTATTACAAGGCGATATGCAGACCCTTGTGTACTAAAACCATCACACATCCCAATCCTTAACTCCAATTGCTCTCAAATTTCATAAGACGGTCACTTATCATCTGCATTTTTATTGTGAAAAGTTTTATTGACAAAAATTTCTGCTATCAAAAGATATGATTGATTTACTAACTTTGTGATAGTCAATATGCGGGAACATCCTCACTACACAGAAAAGTGCTCAATCAGGCTGCATGCCTTTTCAATTAAGACCAAAAGAAAAAACCTAATCCTGCAACTCTAACTATATACACAAACTTCAACCTATCATTCCATACTCAAAACTCGTCCAATGGCACACACACAAGAAGCCAATATGGAGGGAATCCAAACACAAGAAGCAGACAATGACCCTCCATACTTAAATTGTCCCAACCCACCCATGACTGACTCTTGCCATCACTTGGCATTTGATATATCATAAAACTCAACTATTGCGCTAAGCTATCACTATATTTCTTACAATCTGATTTTTGACTAATTTTATATCTCAAGTCCAAACAAAACTTGAAATTGCATCCTAATATCTCAAGGCCAACCCACAATCTGAACTTGCAATCTACACCTTACTCTAAACTTGAAATAGTCAACTATAAACCGAAACTCATGAATCTGTAAACTTGCAACAAGACAACTCATGAAAATTCCTCCACTTGTGTGATTTCACGTCGAATTCACCACCTATATCACATGGACATTTCTTTGCTCTGAGAAGATCTAAGCATCTGGCTATAGAAGAACCCTGTTGAACCTTGTGTGAGTTGACAATCTCTTCTTCTCCTTAGCACTCCACATTCGAGTTCATTACAATCAGTAAATTTTCAACGGAAAAAGATTATGATATCCAATGATTGGACCAATAACTCTCGCTGAAACTTCCCAAAAAATTGCTCCACGCCCCTTTCAATGTCTCGGAAAATTTCATATGTTTCTCTCTTCTAGATCTCTCAAAACAATTATCGATTTATACACTCTATCATAAGGCAATATACATACCTCTGTGTATTAAAACCATCACACATCCCAATCCTTGACTTCAATTGCTCTCAAATTTCATAAGACGGTCACTTATCATCCGCACTTTGACTTTGAAAAGTTTTATTGACAAAACTTTCTCATCTCAAAAGATATGATTGATTTACTAACTTCATGATAATCAGTGCAATCCTACAACTCTAACAGTATACACAAACTTCAAACTATCACTCCGTACTCAAAACTTGTCCAATTGAGTCAAAATTTCAATCTAAACACAAGCCCAAGTCGTAAACTATATCTTAGTTGACTCATATCTTTCAAAACCCTCCTAAGATTCTCAAACATCCCAAATATACTCAAAGGTCTAAATTTCTCTCTCTGTTTTTGAATCATCATTTTAGAGTTACAAACCCTTCAAATCCATCCATTCTTGAACCCACGCCATAGCTTGTCCCATCAGCTCTCCAATCCTATCTTCAAATCTTCAAATGTTCCCCTAGAAGGTCTCCAAACCTCCTCAAAACCTCAAAGAAGTTATCCTAGTGCCCTCATTGGCCAAAACTCCTAGACCAATGAGAATGGAGAGTGTTATTTTGACCTCTAGTGTGGCCAAATTATCTCCATTTTAACTTAGAGCTTTACAACTCTCCTAAACACACAACTTAGACATCCTATACACAATATAAGTTGTCACTAATAAAAGTTAAAATGACAACTTGAAACCGGCTAAGTATACCCGAAAGTGATCACGATGAAGACATCGGATGTTGATTACAAATGGACTGGGCATCGGTACATCTTGAGGATCATGTTGTCCTCTATCCATATCCTACATCATTGATCCAACAGTGGGCTCTTAACAGCCTTACAATGCCGTCGGTTATCCTAACCTAAAGTATCGCCGTCATGACAACATCTCTGAAGATGACACATGTCATCATCTTCTCATAGTAGCTGCGTCACAACACGACAGCTGCAGATTTTAAGCTCTGAGCATCTCAATGTCCAATTGATGCATCTATGAGAGGAAAGATGTCGTCAATTCCCTATGACAAGGCAGTGGGCAGCCTCATGTTTTTTATGGTGTGCACTAGACCTGATATTGCTCTAGCTATGGGCAAGGTGAGTAGGTACATGTCAAATCCAAGAAAGATGCATTGGGAAGCTGTGAAGTGGATTCTCATGTACCTCAAGAGTACTAAGGATTATGGTCTTTTGTTTGATGGTTTATCAAACAATGTCAAATCCTTGTTGGGTTACGTTGATGCTGACTATGGACAAGATCTAGACACGAGGAAGTCTACAACTGGGTATGTGTTTTCACTTGGAGGTGGATGCGTTAGTTGGAGATCAAACTTGGAGAAGTGCATAGCTCAGTCATCTACGGAAGCCAAATATGTAGCAGCAAAGGAGGCTATTTTGTTGAACAGACTTATCACTAAGATGGGATTGAAACAGGATGTTGTAAATCTCCATTGTGAGAGTCAGAGTGCCTTACATCTTGCGGCAAATCAAGTGATGGATAGCAGGGTGAAGCACATCGACATCATATATCACTTTATCAGAGATGCAGTTTCTGATAGGAAGGTTGAGCTAGTCAAGATTGACGGTAAACTCAATTGAGCTGATTCTTTGACCAAAGTTATTCCTTTAAAGAGTTTCATGAGGCATTGTGCTACTATGCAGGTTTTGCATAAAGAACACTAGTAGAGTTACTCTAGTAATTGTTTGATTCTTGTATATGCTTTACTCCTTCCTAGTTAGGCTACGGCTTAGTTATAGTTAATCCTTGTTTACAAGAGGGCCTATGCTTCAGCTTTCCTTCTAGGACTTCCCGTGGAGTATGTATATGGATAACAAGAGTTAGAGATCCTAAGACATGAGTCAAGGGGGAGATTGTTATGAGTTAACTCAGGTCTTGAATTACTCTGGTTAGTTTGACTATATTAAGTTAAACTAGGGCTAGGGTTGGTACTACTAAATAAGAGGGCTGAAAAAAGCTCTCTGTGACACAATTAGGGTATTCAGTTAAGTGACTTTGGGTGTTCCGTGGACATAGCCTCACTGAGATGAACCACATATTTTTTGTGTCGACTCTTGATTGCATGTTTGTTTCTCAGTGTATTCCTATTATGGACCTACATTGACTTTAGGATAATGCCCTTTGGTCTATGTAATGCTCAAGCAACTTTTCAGAGGTTCATTTACAAGGTGTTTGAACCTTTTATTGGAAAGTTTGTGTGAGATTTCATAGATGATGTTTGTGTGTATGGGAACAAGGAGGATCATTTTGATCATTGGGTCAAAATTCTAGAACGTTTGGAGAAAGCCAAGGCCTCGCTCAATCCAAAAAAGTACATTTTTGGATGTAAGGAAGGTTTGTTATTATGGCACATCATCTCCAAGGATGATATAGTGATGGATCCAGAAAAAGTGAAATGCATCCTCGACTTACCTTTTTTCTGGTGACGTTGATCAAGTTGAGGTATTTCCTTGGTATAGTGGGATACTATCGACGGTTCATCTTTCCCTTCTCCAACAAAGCTTATACCTTGACGGTTTACATGAAGAAGGGAACGGATTACGATTTAATCCTCAAGGATGAAGAGGCAGTGGTGTCCCATGGACATTTCTTTGCTCTGAGAATACCCAAGCGCCTGGCTGTAGAAGAACCCTCTAGAACCTCGTGTGAGTCGACAATTTCTTCTTCTTCTCCTCAGCACCCCATATTCGAGTTCATTATAAACCGGTAAATCTTCAGCGGAACAAGATTATGATAGCCAATGATTTGACCAATAACTCTCACTAAAACTTAACAGAAAATTTTTCGACGACCATTTTAATCTCTCAGAAAAGTTTCATATATTTTTCTCTTCTAGATCTCTCATAACAATTGTTGATTTGCACACTGTATCACAAGGTGATATGCAGATCCCTATGTACAAAACCCATCTTACATCCCAATCATTGACTCCAATTGCTCCCTGATTTTATCAAAAGGTCACTTATCATGAGAACTTGAACTGTGCAAAGTTTTATTGACAGAACTTTCTAATATCAAAAGATATGATCTCTCACTTAACTTTGTGACGATCAATGCAATCCTCTGCAACTCGATCGTATACACAAACTTCAAGATATCACTCCATACTCAAAACTCATTCAATTGAGTCAAAATTTCAATTAAAACCCAAGCCTGAGTCATAAACTATATCTCGGTTGACTCAGATCTTCCAAAACCCTTGTCACATTCTCAAAAACACTCCAAATACAGTCAATGGTCTAAATTTCTTACTCTAACTTTGAATCACCACTTTAGAGTGACAAATCCTTCAAATCCATCCATTCTTGAGCCCACATCGTAGCTCGTCTCGTCAGCTCTCCAACCCAATCCTCAAATCTTTAAATGTTTCCCTTGAAGGTCTCCAAAACTCCTCAAAACCTCGAAGAAGTTGTCCAAGTGCCTTCATTGGTCCAAACTCCAAGACCAATGAGAATGAAGAGTGTTAATTTGACCTCTAGTGTGGCCAAATTAGCTCCATTTTAACTTAGAGCTTTACAACTATCCTAAACACACTACTTTGTCATCCTATACACAATACGAGTTGCCACTAATAAAGAGTTAAAATGACAACTCAAAACTGGCTAAGTATGAACGGAACTACAAACGGAACCGGGGAATTTATAACTTGAGAATAATACTCCTCGCCAAAATTCCTAACAATCAACTCCCTATGGCTTGTTTTCGGTAAGCAATAGTGATGGATTGGAACCCATGTGTTGAAAGCCACCACTAGTGGTAAGTTCAGATCCATAGCAGCCAAACTAAATCAAAACATTCACTGTTACGTCCCAAATCGCGCCGTATGAAACAACTGGAAGAATAATCGGGTCTGGAGAGTTTATCACTTGTTGTAGAAAGTTATCTCCAAAATGATACACTAACCATGCCCAAAAGTGATCACGATGAAGATACCGGATATTGATCACAAATGGATTGGGCATCGATACATCTGGATGATCATGTTGTCCTCTATCCATGTCATACGTCGGCTCCATTTCGATCAGATAAGCTCCTTAGTCAGCAAAGTGATGTGTCGACCTCTCTCCCATACCCTTTCCATCCTCACTGCGCTCTATATTTGATAAGTTCAAAGATAATATCTCTTGGAGTCTTTTCAACATCCTGACCGTACAAAGTTGATCCAACGGTGGACTCTTAACAACCTTATAGTGCGCCGTCGGTTATCGTAAGCTAAAGTATCGCCGTCATGACAACAGCTCTGAAGATGACACATGTCATCATCTTCTCATAGTATCCGCGTCACAACACGACAACGGTGGTGTTTGAGCTTCTTAAGAAGGCATTGGTAACGGCTCCTATTTTAGCCAAACCAAATTGGGGTAAACCTCTCATTCTCTACACGGATGCATCAAACATTGCTAGAGGATGCAGTCTAAGTCAGTTAAATGATGATTATCATGATCATTCAATTGCTTATGCTAGTAGACAAATGGTGCAAGCGGAGAGAAACTATTCAGTGATAGAAAGGGAAGCTTTAGTTGTGATCTTCTCACTCAAGAAGTTTTGACAGTATCTGTTGGGAGGGAAATTTACTATTATTATTGACCACAAGGCTTTGAAGTACATTTTCAACAAGCCTAATACTAAGGGTAGGATAGCTAGATGGAAGTTGTTACTAGCAGAGTTTGATTACATCATTGAGGATCAATCCGGTAAGAAGCATGCCAATGCTGATTTGATGTCTCGGACAAACGATGAGGAAGGAGACCACCGACGGATGATACATTTCCATATGAGGATTTGCTCATGATGGACACTATAAAGGTACCATAGGAATATAAGCGGATATGGGATTTCATCTCGGAAGGAAAGTTTTTCCAAGGTTTGCATTCATGGGAGAGGAATGCATTAGTGAAGAGATGTGAACCTTATACCATCATAGAGGACGTATTGTTTCATCAAGGAGTAGATGGATTACTCAGAAGGGCTGTTGGAACGGAGGAGTCAATTCAACTTATGAAGGAGTTTCATGAAGGCTCAATATGTGGAGGACACTTTGCAGGAAAGTTAATTGCATTTAAAATCTTAGATGCAAGCTATCGTTGGAAGGATATTTTCAAAGATTGTATGGAATTTTGCAAGAGTTGTGATGTGTATCAAGCTTTTGCTAAAAAGTCCATGAAAACCCCTCATTTGACATCAGTTCCAATTTTAGATCCTTTTGAGAAATGGAGAATAGATTTTGTGGGACCCTTGAATCTCACTCCTTAGGATAACAAGTTCATTATGGTAGCTATAGATTATCTAACCAAGTGGGTAAAAACTAGATCTCTAAAATCTACTAGTGAGGAAGAAGTGGATAGATTTCTCTATGAGAGTGTAATAACTCGATTTGGATGCCCTCTAGAAATTATATCAAATAGAGGTGGTGAGTTTGTTGGAAGCATTATACAAGCCATGTTAGATCATTTCTCTATCAAGTCACGGGTGACTACTTCCTACAAATCCAATGCTAACGGGTTGGCAGAACGAATCAACTATACACTTTGCATGATGTTGGCCAAAGATGCAGACATGGACGGTAGCAAGCAAAATTTGGGACTAGAGGCTGCATGCTATCTGGTGGGAGTATCGGATGACTTGGAAAATATCAACAAAGTACTCATCTTTCCATATGATATATGATGTTGAGTCAAAACTTCCAATTCAATTTGATTTGACTTCCTTATTAACTATCCAACGGAAGTTAAAGAGTACAAATGGAGCAGAAGCTATCAAATCAAGATGTCAACAAGTGTTGGAGTTGGAGAAGGCTCGAGCTATGGCCATGGTACGTGTGCAATGGGCTCCACAATTGCAAAAGAAGTATCACAATAATCAACTTGGGACGAAGAAGATGAAGACTTTCAAAGAAGATGATTGGGTAATGCTTTACGACTCCATTAGATATAAGAGGGCGAGAAAGAAATTTCTTCCAAAGTATTTTGGTCCTTTCATAGTTCACGAAGTGTGGGGAAATTTGAAGAAGTTGGGAGGACGACATTTTGACCGGGTGAATCACGACAAGCTGAAGCCGTTTTATCGACGATCAGATTCTTTCACTCCGAGGACGGAGTGAAATCTTGATCCGGGGATAAATGTAAGACCCATGGTTGTACATATAGGATGAAATATGAGTATATCTAAATTGTGACTAAGTCTATCTCAGTCAGGATTATATTTAGCTAGTTATGATTAAGTTGGAGGAAAATATAGAATAGCTCTTTGTGTGATAGATGAGAAAAACTATTTTGTTGTTGAGTATGAATCAAAGAACAGATTCCATCATATTGATATCTTGACTTTCCTTGACTTGGACTAGTTTTCATTAGTAATCAAGAAATAGTTTTCATCATATTGGTATATTGACTTTCCTTGACTTGGACTAGTTTTCATTGGTTTGACTTGTTGAAGACCCTTAAATCTAGGGGTGAGATTGACTTGGTACACTAAAGTCAATTGGAGGATAGTTGGGCTTCTAGAAGATCTAATTTGACCAATTGCATATTGCCATGTACCCTTTTCATTGGGGTTTGTGATCTCTACCTCATTTAAACTTGGTAAGAGAAAGTTACATGGTGATTACTTATAATTAGTAGGGTAAAATTCTAGATTAGATGGAGCAAATAAATTCAAGTCGGATGATTTTTAATCATATTGTGAATCTATTAGTATCAAGGTAGATCACTCACTATCTTATGTATATGAAACTAATGGTTTGTAAGAGTCATTTATAACGCATTTACATTTGATAGCTAGATCATTACTAATAAGATCTAAGTTTTCCTTTTGAGCATTGGGTCATGCCATAGTCCACCCTCTGACACTAATTAGGCTTAGATTTTTAACCTTCGAGTCCATTACATATTTAAAAGTTGTTTCTAATAAGGAACCCATTGTATCCAAATATTCATATATTTGAATATTTGGATGTCAGGTTTAAGTACCTTTACTTCCATCACACATGATCAAGATGGATGCTCAATGCAGAAAAGAGATTTAAGATGGGTGTGAGCCATCCAACATTATGGAGTACCTTAAATCCACTATAAAAAACTTATTATAAGATTGTTTTTTGAATTTTTTTTTTCATAAAAGTGTATTCTCATGCTTGATTGGCTAGACTAATTCTTGTAAAAATTTAAATTGTATTGCCTTTTTTTTTACCTAATATGTAGTTAGATCCGAGTTGAAAGAGAAATTGAGTGAATTTTACACCTTGATTAGGTAGTAGAGAGAAGAATTAATCCTTTTAACAATGCAGAAATGTGATTAAGTCACATGTATCAACCGCTAATGCTCTAGCTTGTGTTGAGTCACTTGTAGTGGATACCACATCCTTGAAGAGAAGTTATGGGAAGGATCAACATCCACGAAAATGACGCACCTATGCAAAATTTCGTGCTACAAGTGAGTTGATGCTTCTAGAGACAAGAGCAAAGATTTTCAAATAGATACACAAGTTGTGTCAATAGAGATGGTTGTGAATATGTTCAAATAGTCAAGATTTAGAAGCGTGAAAAAGTTAGAATTGATGAGGTTTTTTTTTCCACGTTTCATAGTGTGTAAGCATTGATGAGACATCCAGGATGACATGATGATGTTAGAGTGTCTTGGTACAATTGTTTTGATGGGCATTTTGAATGTCATAAAGTGGGATTGAGTTCTACAAAGAGCTTGATGGTTTACATGGGAAGCTAGACATCTTCCTCGTATATGGGGAGATAGCAGCATTCATGTTGTGCCACTTCCATCTTAGAGAGTGCAGTTGGTCACACATGCTTATGAAGAGTTAGGTCATTTTATAATGAAGCTAACATATAGCTTATTTCAAAGTCATTATTGATAAAGAGATATGCAAACTGAGGTACCTCATTTTGTATTTAGATGTATGGTATGTGATCATGTTTGAGCATTATTCAATAGTCCTACACCACAATTATATCCCTTAGCGATTATGCAACTTTTTTATTATAGGAGCTTGGATTTTGCATAACCTTTGTCATTGACTATATGACATCATTGATATTGGTTGATCATGATGGATCAATTTTTCAAATGGATTGAGTTGATGGCATTGCTGATAAGTCATGTGAGGGAATATACTATTTGTAATGATCGGCCTAAGTGGAAAGAGCTCATGAGATCTGAACTCAATTCTTTAAAAGAACAACAAATATTTGGTCAAGTAGAAATCATACCTGAGCAACTTAACCGTGTGAGGTGCAAATGCGTGTTTGTTAAAAAGTATGACAAAGATGGTAACATGTCTCAATACAAATCACTTCTTGTGAATCAAGGCTTAATCAAGCTTCAGACATTGATTATGAAAAGACATGTTCCACTATGATGGATAGTTGACAAAAACTTAGAAATACGATTATTGGATGTTGTTAATACATATTTATATGACAAATTTAACACTTATATATATATATATATATATGAAGATTTTTATAGATTTAGATAATGATCAAAGGCTTCAAGGATAACCTAAATGTTTCAAGCTTTTACCTAACATCTAGACATTAATTATGAAGAGACAAACTTCACTGTGATGGATTCCATCACATTTATGTATCTATTAAATATTAGATGTACCTTCATTGGATGTTGTCACTACATATTTATATTGCAAGTTATATATATATATATATATATATAAAGATTCCTGCAAGTTTAGAGAGTGATCATAAGCCTCAAGGACAACCTTAATGACTCAAGCTAGAAAGAGCCTTGTATGTGCTAAAGTAGGCTTGGTGAATGTGGTATCAACATCTCAAGAATTTTCTTCTTAATTGAGGTTTTAAGAACAATCATATATGTCCTTGCATCTTTAACAAGCATATTGTTTATGTGAATGAGCTCCATCTCTTTGGCATGAAAAATAAGATTGTGTTGATTGTTGATGAACTAAAGGCTAAGTTGAAGATGAAGTACCATAGTGTTGACTCATTTTGATTAGGTTTTTGGATTGAGCATTTTGGATGAGAAATTTTTTTTTATTTGAGTTCCTACATTGATAAGATACCAAAACAATTTGCCATGAACACAGCTCACCCTTTGGGTTCACCCATGATGCTTTGTTGTATAGATGTGCAAAGGGAGATGAAAGGTCATTGACGGTATCGTGTTGAAAGTTATAATTTTGAGAAAGGACACACCTTCTAACTATGAGCTATGTACTGCTACATTAAGGTACAAATAAAAACTCATCAGACCAAACTAACTGGAAGATTTACATGTGAAAAGCTCTTCCTGCTTTTTCCAACTCTCAGCACCTGCCATATTCTACGAATGAAGATATCATGTAAACTTGTATTTACAACCCGAAGTTATCTGTCCCTGATCTACATAAACAGAAACTTTCTAGTAACTGCTTACAATCTATAGATTGAAATACAGTCTTTCAAAGTAAACAGTTTCTACTTCAAATAGAAATGGCATGTAAAATTCTGTTTACAATCAGAATAAATTATTTCGAATGATATGTATGTAAAAGGTGACAATATAAACTCACTCATTTCTATTCTGTTCTTCATGTCATCTATCTACCCTCAGAACTTAATGCTCTATTCTTCTAATATCGTCAGAATCCTCACTGTTCCTAAAGTACCTAGTCCATTCTCCGCTACACTCGGAGATCAAGGAAAAACTACTTTCATGCTATGGAGTCCAATAAGATGTATACACATCTACAGACTTTGAAAGACTGTATTTCAATCTATTTCAATCTTTTTCACAGAATCTGGGGACGACTTTCTATTGCGAACTGTGTGGTTACTGGCACAATGGTATTTCTCAATAGAGATTTTGGGGTTTACACAAGGTTCTGAAGATGTGACTCTTAAGGCAGCAGACTTGGCAGCCAAGCAACAGGTGAAGATGAAGATTTCATATCATGCACTGTCCACGATGACTACAATGAGGATTCGAAGAAGATGACTTGATTTGCAGATGAAGAAATTCCCCGAAAGGTGATGACGACGAGGCAATTGGCAACTACTTACAAGAACATTGGCCTGCCATTTCGAGTGAAGTGAAACTTTTCCCTCTTCTCGCCAACATTCAAATCGAACACATATCATCAAACATTGTACCCACATATACGTCCATCTATTTTAAATGCGGTTTCAAATCCTACAGAGTCTCCCGGAGCTACAGGTTCTCCTTTTCCACAAATCTCGTCTATGCACCCAAAATATGGCAAATCTCTGCATAAAACTATTTTGACATATGGATCGTATTCTCTAACTTAGTCTTTTGTTTGGATAACTTTTTCACATTCTGTTTTGGAAATTTTTTAAGAAACCATTTGCAAATTTGGGAAAAAAATTGAAAAACTTATGACAAGAGCTATGAGGAGCACTCAAGAATGGGTGCATTTGAATGGGTTGTCAATCTATTATGATGATTTAATGTTGGAGAATGAAATTCAGACCATGGAGGGTATTTAAGTCTTTTTTGAAAAACCTAGAAGAGTTTTGATTGATTTAATTCAACTATCATATAGTTTACAACTTTATTTATTTTTTTTGATTGAAAAAGGCTTCCTTTGTGTAGGGTTCTAGAAAATACAATTTAAAGATGGAATTCTAACTTCTTTTGGATCCACATACAAGTTGTTGCATATACCAACTTGGTAGGCAACAAATGCTCCAAAAAAAGAGGTTATCAAGATGATTTGCGGTCTTCTATTCTATGCCAAGTCCAAGTTAAACACCCAAGTGAAATGCTTAGTCATCAGCTGACCTAACAACCGTTTTAGAGACTACTACCTAGTAGTCTCTAAAATCGCAAGTATAGGACTAGTCTTTGTGAAAAACATTATAGCACGTTCTCTATCATAAGCATTAGGCTCTATTAACTAATGTAGTTGTCTCAACACCAAGCAAGTGGAATATATTGGAGTTAACTCTAGTTAATTAATTAAACTAGAGCTGATATTACTAATGATGTTATAAGCAAGTGGAATATATTGGAATTAATTCTAGTTAATTTGAATATAGTTAATTATACTAGAGTTAATACTACTAATAGTGTTTATAGAAATTCTATATAACACAATTAAAGTGATTCTTTGTGACGAAACTTCATTGAGATAAATCTATTTTATTGTGTTTCTTCTCGAATTCATGTTTGGGACCAACAATTAGTATTGGAGCGAACTGAATCCATACAACAAGTGTTGAAGAGAAATTTTGGAATCCGGGAATTGGTAGGGAAGAGTGGGGGCGGAAAACCACCTATTTTACTGTGTGGAGTCTTGATGTCATGTGTTTCTTTTTGAATTCATGTTTCGAACCAACAATTATAATAAGAGCGAACTGGATCCAGATAAAGCCACCACAGCAACAAGTGTTGAAGAGAAATTCTGGAATCCGGGGAAATTGGTGGGGAAGAGTGCGGGAGCGTGCGGCGGCAAATCGACGATGAGGTGCAAGGAAGAGTACGGTTTTCGGTATGAGCAATTCGAGTTTGAATTTGTGGGAAGCAATTCGACCGGCCTCTCGCCTCAATTTCAAGAAGCGCAAATTTGGATGCCAGAGATATCTTTCGAGCTGGTTTTCAGCAAGCGCAGTTTGGAGCTGGAAATCGTCGAATTCGAGAAGGCCGAGGGTCACACATGCAATTCATTATATGAGAGTCGTATCTGTGCTGGATAAGCTTTGAGCAATGGCTGGGAGGTTAATGAGGCTGGCAAAACTTCAATCAGGCTTACAACCGATTGTTTATGTTGAATACGGACTCACTAACTTTGAAAGCAAGAATCGCACTACTGCATTCACCGGGGTGACGACCAGATCATACTTTTCATTTCCGAGAGCCAGAGGAGGCATATCTCAACAGGAAGTACAGTGTGATACGAGTTGACAGCCATGGGGTTCTACAGCCGCTTGAGCTCAATACATCGCAGCTGGCATTACACCCACGAGATATCTATCTTTTATCAAGCAGCTCTTTTATTCCTCAGAGGGCCGCCATAGCTGTGCGGAATGAATTTGTCCTGGTGCGAATGGAGAATGTGAGGGCAATTGTCTGCAAGGATCATGTCCTTATGTTCGATGCACGCCACCCTCGCACAACTACTTAAGAGGATCTCCGAATTGCAATGCACATGTGCGTAGGTTCTTAAAGTTCTACAGCTGAGTGCTCGGGGGTATCCAGAGAATGAAAACCTTCAATATCAACACTCGTTGATTCGTCAAATCTTCGTCGCGGAAGAGAATTGCCTTCTTTAAAGTACTTTCAGTTCGTGGTAAAGGTCTTCTTCTTCGATAATGCCCCCGTCATGACTCTATATTTACTTCAACCTTCAAAATTTGATGCTAGCTCCTTGATATGTGACATGTGAAATCATATTCACAGATTTGTTCGGAGGAGTTCAAGATTTAGTACATAGTCATGACAGAATGTCATAATAAATGCTTTTTACAGTTTCTCCTCTATCATACAATCACATTGATTAATTTTTATTTTGTGAACAAGAACAAATCTTTGATGTTTCAGACGAGAAAATCAACCATCCCATCGAAGTAGTACAATAATGGTAAGCTAGTTGCGCCTAAGTGGAAACGTGGGAAGCTAGCATACATGCTACCGAAGGAATGTGCATGATTTCAGCTGTCCCTTAACGGTTCCATAATCCTTCATGCATGGGCTCACCGTTTTTAACGTGATCGAAGCCACTCGCTGAGCTAAATTTATGATTGAAAAATCTTCTTATAAAATTTAAAACTGAACGCTGCATTTGTTCGGGTCATGGAGACAAACAAAACATCTCCACGTTGTAGCCTCTTGTAACTGTTAAACAAGCACTTGTATACAATTTTGAAAGGATTGGGAGTGCCAAAAAAAATATCGGTCATATTCTTATCGCTAAAATAACAATGGTATCCTCATGGTGAGCCGCGTCATGGAAACCAGTGCACGTCGCTCGGTCGTACAGGAATCATGTAAGCTGGCATATTTTTCTTTACTTTCTTCTCTAATAACAGCACAAACTGAGACTCACGCACCAGGAGTACGCGAGGAAAACATGGAAATTATGACAGGGAAGAAGTGGGATGTCTTGTTCAGCTAGGTAGTACATGTATAAAACACACACTCCAAATGCATATTCATCACCGAGGCCGTGGACCTGTGCCACTCATTAAGTGTGACTGGCAGACCTTGGACACTCGAGGTCGACTAGGAAAAAAAATAACTGACTTCAGGTCGGATAGAGTGAAAGAGAGATCTCAATTCGAAATCTAGATCGATGGAGAACGCGTCGTTTGCAGCTCTTAATGACACCTTGGTGTGCCAATCATGGCCAGAGATGTGGAAGACCATTCTGGCAATGGTTGTTCTGGCGGTGGTGACAGTCAAAGTGTTTGGCGAGAAGCGAGATGATATGAAATACCCACCGGGTCCGAAGCCATTACCAATCATCGGAAACATGAATCTTCTATTCGGTGATGTACTCCCCAAGAAGTTGGCGGAACTGGCAGTTGCCAACAACTGGCCCCTCATGACCTTCAAGCTCGTGAACAAGCAGAAAGTGTTTGTGGTATCATCTCCCGAGCTGACGAAGGAAGTCCTGGTCACTCAAGGGCAGGTGTTTGCCTCGCGATCTCCTCCCACATTTGCCCAGAGGTACATGGTCTACGGCAAAAATGGTGAGGATGCTGGTGTCCTGTTTACGCATTACAGCAAGACATGGAGGACTAACAGGAAGCTCATGACCATGGGACAGGCCCAGCACAGGAAAATTCACGGTGACGCTTTCATTGTAGAACTGCTGCAGGTGCTGTATAAAGAGATCGAAACTGGCAAGGGAGCTTTGAGCAGGAAAGGCGAGCACCCTTTGGAAATCCGTACTATGATCTGCAGAGTGTTCCTTCTGAGAATTTTTCTGGTCTTCATGTTCGGGCCCGGAGCTGAGAAATATGGTGAAGAGCTCAATGCCCTCAATGACGTTATGTTCTACTGTCTGGATATGTCCGAATTCGCCAAGTGGTTCTTCCCCATGTTCGAGCCCATTTTCGACCTCTACTGGGGAAAGGTTGTCACGAGGAGATGCATCAACTCAAAGTTCAAAATCTTGGAACAGATTTTCGAAGACCGAGCAAAGTATGGAGGTGAAAAGAAATGGTCGTTCTGTGATGTACTTCTCGATGCAGAGAAGGCTGGAGAGATTTCTCAAGATGGTTCTATGCATCTACTCGACGAAGTCATCTTTGCCGGTCAGGAAACGACAGCAAAAGCTATCGAAGGAGCATTCAAGGAGCTCGCTCAGCGTCCAGACATCCTGAAGAAGATTCAAGACGAGATGGACAACGTGCTTGGAAAGAAGCCATTCAGACTCGAAGATGTTGAAAAGCTGCCCTACTTCCAGGCATTCATCAAAGAGTGCCTGAGACTCCACCGCACACTCACAATCCTTGTACCTCACATGAACATGGAAGATGTTAAGCTGGCTGGTTACGACATTCCGAAGGGATCGTCAGTCTGGATCAACGTCTGGGCTATGGCTCACGACCCAAAGATTTTCCCAGACCCTTTCGTACTGAAGCCCGAGAGATTTCTCAACTGGGAAGTGGGTTTGGCTGGTGAGGACCCAAAGTACATTGTCTTTGGTGCAGGGAGAAGAATTTGCCCTGGCTCCCCACTTGCAATGAACTGCACTCACATGATTGTCGGGAGCCTGGCTCAGAGGTATGACATCAGATTCCCCACGGACTGGACAAAGGACAAGAAGACAAAATTCGGTTTCATCCCCAAAGAGCGTGCTTTAGAGGTTTGTTTCACTAAGAGAGCAGGATTTTAGGTTCTAGGTAGGTTCTACAGGCCGTCCATCTTTGACGTTGTGAGTAAGGCTGCATCAGAATATTGAAAATTTGCTCCTCTGATATAGAATGCAGTGAAAAGAAGCTAGTACACTTCGAATATATTCATCGTAGAGGCATCTAGCTAATCTTAGCGAGCTGTTGCACCCTGCCACCTAAAGTGGCATGAGGAGCAGTGATGATTAAAGCATTCGTTGCGCTATCACAGTCAAAGTTGATTACCTATCGGGGCTTCGATATCTGATGTAGGCATGTAGGGCGAGTTATTCACAATCGATATGGAAGCGAAGATCTGATAAGAGTTTTTTTATATACAGTTCACCTTCAGCTTGTCATGAGCTTATAAAATTGTAAGTGCTGACATTCGATTCACATAGGTAATCATGGAAATCGTGATGTCGTTAGGTTATTTTACAAGATCACTTTTGTCCTCATTTCACTCAAATTAGTCTTGTCATAATTTCTTAGTCTTCGCAGAAGATTCTCTAAGAAGAGAAGTTCCGATATTAATCAAAATCCGTAATTTCTTCTGACTTTGTCTCGCCACTTTGAAAGAATATACACTTGTTGAGCTTTGGTGTTCATGACATCTATACTGGAGTTCTCTATAAAAGGAAGAGGTATTATTTTAATCTAGTGGTTCTACCATGATCAGTTGTTTAGGAACAACAGTCGAGGTCTTATTTTCTGAAGTCCACCGAGCAAGTTCTGGAAGGTTACGTCCTCAACTATCATATGACATCTCGGCTTCTATTGCCAAGTGGATATGTATCAAACATAATAGACAGCACACCTGGGAGAGATTCTGGAATCTTAGAAATTTAAAAGCATTACTCAAATTTTCATTACTGACACAAAGATTCGTACTGAAAGACTTAGGTAGTAAACATGTTTCTTGTATGCGGGGCAAATACGGAAGGCCCATCCAATAACGATGTGACAAACCGTCGAACGGTCCCGGTGAAGCTCAGTACCACCATTATCATTCTCATAACGATTTCAACACCGTGGAGTTTCCACGGGTTGACATCCAATCCATCCTTGAAGCAAGGAAGCTGCTACAAGCAAACGAAACAGATAGTGGTGAATGGTTGGTCGAAAACATTGGACGAAGGGTGACTTCCATATGTCCATATTTCAAACAACAAAACAGCATGTGTAGATTAGAGAAATCGATAATTTCCCTAAGAGTAATGGATAGAAAGTTGTGAAATCACAGAAAGCAATCATATGTTTAACTTATAGGTGATAACCATTCATGAAATTGTAGAAGATAATATCAGATTATTTTTTAATATTGTGAACGTTCTGTGATATTTGAGCTAAAGATACCGTTAAAGATTTCCCACTATTGGAGGTTTGTAGGTCAGTTTCTGAAAGCAACTTTCATGTTTCCTCTAGCTGTAGTGTATATATGTTCCAATCTTTGATTACAAGAAACAATGCATTGAATGGTACTAGATCTTGTTGAGAAATGTACTGTAAACACAGATGAAATCCTGGAGACAAACTGTATTAGCTTACCATTGATGTTGTTGTGATACAGATTAGATAGTCTGACGAAGATTCGGTCAATTTCGGAGAGTATATATATCCTGTTTTGACCCACTGAAAGAGATATAAGATATACGGGGGTCTCCTCGCACGCAGGTTTCTCAGATTGGTCGAGTCGCCCGAAACTACCATCGATTACCACAATGGGCCTGTCATGGAAGGTTCGAACGGAACTCTCCCTGTGTACGTTATCTGGTACGGGGATTTCAATGGGACTGATACCGCAGCGGTGAGAGCTTTCTTCGCTTCTTTCAGTCCTGCAGCTGACGGGTCTGTGACCGATGTCGCCAAATGGTGGGATGTGACCACCCGGTTCAAGGATGCTACCGGTGCTTCGGTTGCTCGGTACGTGACTCTCGTCGACCAGGATTCATATTCTTCAGAAGTTGAGACTTGACAAATCCTTGTTTAATAAGAAGAGCTAGTATGCAAAGCAAAGTGGAATCCAGAGCTTTCACTAGATCCGAGGAGGCGGTGAATATTGAAAACTAGATATTTTCTGTCAACATTGAAGTCGTTATTCAATAACACAGCGCCAACAGGTTGGTGTTATGAGATTTCCAGTACGACTTTAGACAGCTATGTAGATCCAGATTCTAAAAATTCGGATGGACATTATGCGTCTCCAAGTTCTAAAGAATATCGTGGATTCTAGGCGATACTTGGGTGCAGAGATCGCCCCAGAACCTGTAAACGACCCCAAAAGAAGATTAACATCAAATCGCTGGTAAATGTACGTAATTTATAGTTTTGATAACTCTTTTGTGCTGTAGAAATCGGCTGTTGTAAAATGACTCGGACCGTATGCAAGACCCCACATGCAGAGACGGGCCAAATAGAAGTCGTAAAGTCAATATTGATCTAACACGTAGAGCGTTTGAGAATGTTGAAAAACAAATATGCGTGCCTAAAGTAACTTTTGAAGCGTGCGCTGGTTGAGATCTACATGGCTGGTTAGTTGGCTTCTACTGATTCTTAGAATGCATCTGAACTGCAATTGGTAGATGCAAAAGCCAGCGATTTCTGAATGTACAGCTTGTATCTCAAGTTATCCATTTGCAAACATGGCAACATTAAGCAAGATTTTAGAACTGAAGTATCTACTTATGAACTTTAACACCAATACGGTGAATTCGCCGATCTGGCAGTTCACATTTGCATCATTCTGGAATCTAGCTCGAAAGAGTTGCACATCACTAAAATTGAATCATGCACTGCTCTGCTGCAGACATTTTATAAGAAATGCCAGATCTCCTCGAAGAAGATTTCTCCTGAAATTCCATTTGGTGACAAGGATTTGTTTCCATTCTCAGTAACTACTTCAAGAATAATGTCAGATGTATGAGGCTCACACATGACGTACATGTGAGGTCATGAAAATATTTTAAAACTTGTGCCAGAATGCAGGACATAGCGATGTGTATCGTATGCTTAGGCTAGATTCATGCAGGTCCTCGCTCGACTGGTTCTTTCCGGTGGCATGATCTGATATCGTCAAGGTCCATAACGTCTGAGCCTGAATACTGTAGCAGCGTAGAGCTCGTGTCAGCTAGGGAGAAGCTGGAGTATAAGTAGACACTCCAAGAAGTGAGGCTCAGGAGTTGCAAAAGATCAACTGAGAGCTTCATTCGACCCTTGCACGTAAGCTCAGATCTGATGAGGTTTCTTTGCCGGTGGTTGATTTATCAGTCTAGGTCACTTTTTCAACAACATGTCATGATATGAGTTGTCCTATGTCATTAGAGCTTCATTTTTCCCGTCGAATCTCTCCACAAGTTATGATAGATATTGCAGTTTGAACTGTCAATGCGTTCTACTCACACGTTTTGATCAAATGGCTCTGCGCAGGGAGGTAGCTGTGATCGTCTGCGACGATTTGGCTACCTTTGGCTGGTCGCAAAAAGCTTGCAACTTGTAGTTTTGGATTCGAAACAAGTGATCCGGAAAAATGGCCTCCAGTAGTTCCAAATGGTTCCTTTTGACCGCTACAATTCTTCTGATAGCAGTGGTTTCACAAGGGCAGCTGACCACGGACTTCTATGACTCCACTTGCCCACACGCTGCCACAATAGTAAAGCAAAAGGTCGATGAAATCGTTGACGCTGATAAGGGAATGGCTGCGGGTCTGATGCGTCTGCATTTCCATGATTGCTTCGTTCGGGTAAGCTCACTTTCAAAATACAGCTGTCAAATTGCTGTTGCTAGCCAGACGTACGCAGCATAAGCCTGTTTTGACGTCAGGATCCCTCTCGATCTCTTCATGACTGTGAGTGCGCGTGCAGGGCTGTGATGGATCGGTGCTTCTGAATTCGACCAATACTACACTAGCTGAGAAAGAAGCGCTCATAAACAACGGCTCCCTTAGAGGATTTGAGCATATTGACGATATAAAGATGGAGCTAGAGTGCGCATGCCCAGGTGTTGTATCGTGTGCCGACATTTTGGCCATGGTAGCGAGGGACGCCACTGTTAAGGTACATGATACACCCTTCAAGTACAAACTTCAACGGTCAGCTTTGCGTGATTCAGTCCTAGCTATTCAGCATAATGTTGTCAGATCTTGAATTTTAGGCCTTGTCAGAACCTTTGCCTGATCTATGAAAATAAATTGCGCAGCTTGGAGGCTTAAGCTGGCCAGTGTTTCTGGGCCGCATCGATGGAGGATCTTCAGTTGCAGACGAAGTTAACACCAGTCTACCATTCCGTACATATAACTTCTCCCAGTTAGTTGCGACTTTCGACAAAGTTGGACTAGACGCCAAGGACATGATCGTCCTTTCAGGTATGTGACTGCAGTCCAAGTAATATCAGATAATATTAGAACATAGCCTGGGAAAGTACCACTCACTAGCATACAGCTACGTACATGGTGACATGTCCAGTTTCCTTTTTCGTGTGGGAAACATGCGTTGCCAGATGATTGCAGCTCCAGTGGCATGGATGATTTGAGAGAATGTGTGAAGGCAAGTGTTTTGCTGTCTCTCAAAGCCTCGAAACCTCGAACTGATTAGTCGCCTTTGCGGAATCCTGAAAGAACCCTATCTGCAAGATTCTCCAAAGTTTGAAATGCAGTGTTCTGTGTGTCCCCATGCAGGCGGGCATTCTATAGGACAACTCCACTGCGGCGCATTTTTCGAGCGTCTGTGGGACTTTCAAGGTCAGAATATCACAGATCCATCGATGGACCCGGAATTCGCCGAGTCTCTCAAGGCTCAGTGCCCTCGCGACAACCCTTTGCTCTTCAAAGGAACCGATTCCACGAACGCCACATTCGACGCCGCGTACTACTTGGATCTTCTGACCAACAAAGGCCTGATGGAGTCCGACGTGACGCTTCTCAGCGATCCCTTGGGAGTGGAATACGCCATCAAAGCTGTGCAGGACCCATTCTCCTTCCTGTTCGAGTTTGGAATGGCCATGATCAAAATGGGCAACATACCAGCGAGCGATCCTTACGGCTGGAGGAAGAATTGTGCAGTCATCGAGCCACGCAACTTCTGAGATCCGTAGAAAACAATTCAGAGAACGTCTCTCATTGCAACCGGTAGGGTACTGCCCCTCACGTGCATTCCGTCCAAGTGAACAGGCTAGGAATAAGACGAGTCCGTAGCACTTTTGCAACTTCATGATCTCGATTGAAACACATGTAAATATGATTCACATCACTTCATAAGACATGTAGGGTACGTTGGGTGTAAATTTTCGCCCATTGGCGACAAATGTCCACTGAGTACGTTCAGAGTATCTATGTTTGCCGTTTTGCAGAACAATAAAATTCCTCCAATCGACTTCAACTCTTCGTATCTTTCCAAATGCGCCGCAGCGAATGTTGATAGTTTGTTCTATGAATTTTATTTAAGGAGACACGCTAAATGCTTAGAAAGCCCAACTTAGCAGCAGTAACTCACAGTTGGCGCAAAGACTTGACTTGTATAATTTTTTAAAATCTATAACGTATATGATTCATAGAAAACATTATATATTTTTAATACATATACTACATTCTAATCAAAATTGATTAAAAAATATCTTAGTTCGTGTTTATGATTATTTATCTATAATTAAAACAAATACATGTTTGAGCGAAATACAAAGTTTCAAAAATGATATCTAGTTGTCAAGCTGTTGACCTCAACTAACGAGTTGACCTTACTTCAAGACACTTCAACGACCTTTGACGTGAACGAAGCCCGCTCCGAAGCAGGTCGGTTCGGAACTCTATCCAATTCGTGCCAAGTACGAATTGCCGAAATTTGTAACTGCGGTCAGGCTAATCATAGCCCAGAATCATTCGTAAAGAAAGCCATGTAGATGGTGCATTCGGATGAGCGTTCTGAGCAATTGGAACTAATGGCTCACTGGGACGAGCGGAAATAGGCATCGAATTTGTAATCGTACTTGAAATGTTTTGCAGAATTCGTCGGTATTCAGGACTGCGCCAATGGTCTAATTGAGGGAGACTTTCTGAACTGCCATGTTCTACGTTTGGGTCGACCCTCAGCATTAACTTGAGAAGCTTTAAGAGCATATAAATAGATGTGTTGCTGTAATAGCCCTCTCCGTTTCTTTTGGGACTCTGGCGGGGTTTCGTCTGGACTTTGTTTGGCTTCTGCTGTGTATTGCTGTCGATGGTTTTCCATAGCGTTTTTATTCCATGCGTCCCGCTTTCTTCTTACTGTATGTTCGCTAAGTGTCACATTCGGATATCGTTAATTAGGGTTACCCGGGGCAAAGGACCAAGATTCCGGTAGTGTTAAGTGATGGAAACATAATAAGTAATTTCGTCAATTCTTCACTACTTTTGATGTGCACATTGACACTGAGGACGACGATGATTATTGATACAATTTCATAAATTTTCGTTACTTCTTATTGTTGTATATAGTCAGAACAGACAGGGTAGTCAGGATTCACATTCGTTATTATCAGGGCTGAACAGATGTGACTTTTTTTGTGTTGGTCAGAGCGGTTTTTGCTGGTTTTGGTAGCAAGTTACAAGAAATGAACTGTCTATACAATCAGCTAGTACGGATTTGGACCTGCACTAAAGAGCAACTTCGGAAAACGACTTTATATTAAAAAGTTCGATTGTCAGTCCACGAATAACTTTATTGCAGCCAATCATTTGTAATTCTAACAGATGAGAAGGGTCAGGTGAAAATATGAAAAGCTTGTCTTAGGTCTGATCAGAATTTTCAGTCGTTTTGGAAATATTAAAAAGTGTTGAGAAGTGAAAAATCTTTTGGAAATTGCAACAGACGAGGCTACAATTACAAGAGGCGCTAGAGTTAGAGACTACATTGTACAACGGTGCAGCAATGGAGCCCCACGTGTTGAATTAGTCTTTATTAACTCAGTCTGAAATTACAGTTAATTGTGCAGGTGAGATGTCAAGTAAGCACCTCCAAAGTGATGCGTATTTCTCACCATGATGTTAAGTCGTGCAGAAGCAGATGCGCGAATAAATTGCAACGATTTTTTGGATTGGGGTTCGCAGGTACTAAATCCTTTGTGTGGATCTGGGATATGACGTAGTCAATACCTGTCGGGGTTTGTTTTTCTTCTACGGAAGAGGAGGTCAATGTGACAGTCGATTGTCGGTCTGACCTGTCAACTTTTCTGTCAAAAAGTTGACAAAAACGCCAAAAACGTCAAAAACGCCACTCTGCGCCTCTCGGCGCAGAGTGGCGTTTGTGCCCAGTACATTATACAAAAACCTGGAGATTTTTCAGGAATTTTCTCTCTACCGTCTCCTGGAGCTATTCTCTCGATTTAAGCAGTTCTGGAACTTGATCTCAAACCTGCCGACCACATTTACAATTACAGCACAAAGGATTGCTTTACGCTCAGCACGATCAGTTCTCATCTTTTTGATCTAGAGTTTTGTTTGTGAATTGTCTCGCCTAGTTATCCGCCTTCACAGCCTATCCCAGTTTTGTTCTGATTTGTCGCAATGTCTTTACGAGGAGGTGCACTTACCAAGCAAATCATCTTGCACATATCAGAGAGACCCAGTCCTATCATGTGAATTATATCTCTAAACTGCACACTGACGGTGCTACATTGTCCACCACGAGCTCTTGTCACTCGTGGAGAAGAAAAAAGATGAGACGCATGGAATGGAACACCGATGGCGAGAAAACACCATCCAAAGAAACGAAAACCAAAGGCAATATGAACCGCAGCAGAAAGGCAATTGTAGTGACGAAAAGAATATTAGTGTGTTCCCATTAATCATTCTGACCTTGTGTTGTAAGCTGAGTGCAAGGAGGGAGAGAAGCCTTGAGACACAATGAGATGAAAAAGTAAAATGATCAGGATACCAAACCGATAAAGTAGAATAACAAAAGGGATGGGAAGACCCCATCAAATCATACAAGGATGGAACCAAACCGGTAACACGGGGCTAGGCCACAATAGTATCACACTCGGAAATATGTCCTACACCATCTAAAATATCACACTCGGAAATATGTCCTACAGCATCTAAAATATCTGAACTATCCAAGTCAAAAGGTCTACAAACAACATGAGCATCCGAAGAAGCATCAACTAACGTGATTGCTCTCCTATGGATCGCACCAGCTAGTGCTCTCTGTAGACCTGGTCCTCCCGAACCAAGTATAGGTCTGCCCTAACCCTAGTCGACTGCAAGGCATACCAATGCTCTCTCCATGTTAGGTATCCACCCTCTTGCGCCATGGCAAACACCACATCCCTAATGGCATCATGGGTAGCTATCCTCTACCCTCCGAATGGACAACGAGTCATATGAACACCTGCTGCATCTAAAGTGATACCACACTCACATGTGAGTAATGAAGATGTAGATGGATGGACCAAGCCAAGACGGAAGCCTTGATGCATGGTCGAGCCAAGATCCACGAGCATGCACCCTTGCCCGAGCAAGAGCGTAGACGAGCTCTAGTAGTACGAGGAATGGCCGGATCCACTAAGAGTGAATGTAGAGTCTCATGAAACAATCAGTCCATCAAGATAGACGGTAGCCAATCGGTAGCCAAAGAGAAAAAAGATGGGAACTCATGTCGTACCTCCCGTGGTAAAGCATCTCTCATATGTCGTAATAATACCTGTAAGGGAAATGATCCCGTATCGACGTCCCTCATATATATCTCCAAAATAGATCTATGTGTGATCACAAATCAATTAGGATACTCCAGTAGTGGGAAGTTGTACATAATAGATCAGGTGGCACAATACAATACATGCACCATGATGTTAAGTCGTGCAGAAGCACATGCGCGAATAAATTGCAACGATTTTTTGGATTGGGGTTCGCAGGTACTAAATCCTTTTCTGTCAAAAACGCCACTCTGCGCCGAGAGGTGCAGAGTGGCGTTTGTGCCCAGTACATTATACAAAAACCTGGAGATTTTTTCAGGAATTTTCTCTCTACCGTCTCCTGGAGCTATTCTCTCGATTTAAGCAGCTCTAGAACTTGATCTCAAACCTGCCGACCACATTTACAGATACAGCACAAAGGATTGATTTACGCTCAGCACGATCAGTTCTCATCTTTTTGATCTAGAGTTTTGTTTGTCAATTGTCTCGCCTAGTTATCCGCCTTCACAGCCTATCCCAGTTTTGTTCTTATTTGTCGCAATGTCTTTACGAGGAGGTGCACTTACCAAGCAAATCATCTTGCACATATCAGAGAGACCCAGTCCTATCATGTGAATTATATCTCTAAACTGCACACTGACTGTGCTACATTGTCCACCACGAGCTTTTGTCACTCGTGGAGAAGAAAAAAGATGAGACGCATGGAATGGAACACCGATGGCGAGAAAACACCACCCAAAGAGACGAAAACCAAAGGCAATATGAACCACAGCAGAAAGGCAATTGTAGTGACGAAAAGAATATTCGTGTGTTCCCATTAATCATTCTGACCTTGTGTTGTAAGCTGAGTGCAAGGAGGGAGAGAAGCCTTGAGACACAATGAGATGAAAAAGGAAAATGATTAGGATACCCCAGTAGTGGGAAGTTGTACATAGATCAGGTGGCAGAGTACAGTGTCACTGGTAGCTGGTCTTTAGTATCTGGTGAACTGTCCCAACTGCTGGATGGCATGTGTACCCACTGGTCTAGGGATACCTGTAAGTTACCAGATGTCCAATGCTCCCTCTCAGTTGCAAGACATAGATATTACTTAGATGTAACACCTACCAGTGTCATAATATCATCTATTCTGTTTCCAGTTAAATACTTGGCTAACAAGTCAGCTTCTATATCTATGATTGGATTGTACCCTCGTTGAATAAACTAAGTCCCTGATAAAATGATAGAGAATATACATATGCTTGTTTCTATCATGAAACTTTGTGATAACCACCCAAGCTATAGCTTACCGGTTAATCACACATATGTGTAACGTAACCTTTGTGAGATAATATGAGGTCAGAAATGAATCTCTTCAGCCATACTGATTCTGTAGCACACACACTTAGAGCTACATATTCAGCCTCTGCACTATACAGAGCTACTGAATTCTGCTTCTTGGAAAACCAACTCACTCCTCCTCCAGAATATATAAAGAAATAGCCAAAAGTTGATTTGCTATTTGTCTGGCCTTCTGCTCAATCAGCTTATGAGAATCCATATAGTGGTTTGAGCATTCTGAAGCTTCTACCCTCAATGTAAGATATAGTTGAACATTTTCTTCATCGCATCAATGTGCTTGGGTCCAAGCTAAGACATGAATCTGGATAAAACACTTTTGCAATATGAAAAATCAGGTCCTGTGCACACACTGCTCAGTTGATTGATCCAACTGCACTGAAAAAAGGGTATTTGGAACTTTCATTGAGTTGTTCATGAGTTGTGAGAGTGTCTTATAGCGATAACTTCTCTCCAACAATAAGTGGAGTAGAGTTGATTTTACTCATAGCCATATGAAACTCATAAAGTTTCTCGGTCAAGTAAAGAGTTTGTTCGATTCTAATCTAACGATTGTTATGATCACATTCCACTTCAATACTCAGGAAATGGTGAATAGTCCCAATGTTTGTCGTCTGAAACTTTGACTTCAGGTCTTGCTTAACATATTGAAGTAGATCCATGCTTGTACAAGCAATAACAGTGTCATCAAAATATGAAGCAATTTAGACAAATTTTTTCCTTTATATATGTAGTAAACATTACAATCAGCAGTTGAGTTGGAGAAACCAGAGTAGAGAGGAAATTATTAATCAGCAGGTACCATTCTCTTGAACTATGCTTCACATCATAGACAGTCTTGAGAAACTTACATACTTTTCCACACTTTGATGAATTGACACCTTCAAGAACTGCCATGTAGATATTCTCATATAGCACATTATTCAAAAAGGTAGTCCTCATATCCATTTGATCAACATGAAGTCTGTTGGCTATTGCAACGGCAAGGATATTTTGAACTGATTCAACTTTAACTACTGATCCATGTTTGGAAGGCTTGGAAGGCTCTTGCATTCAGCTACTGGGCCATTCGCATGGAGGAGGTGATGAATGACTACAAGAAGATATTATACTCTGGCGCTAGTGGACTGTAACAGTTGATGAACTTACAGTATATTCCGTTATGTTTTCAGAAAAGACACCCAAAAAGTATTACAGCCCGGGCAGGACTTGAACCCGCAGCACAGATGCATGTTTGGAAGGCTCTCGCATTGAGCTACTGGGGCCATTTGTAATAGAGGTCATGAATGACTACAACAAGACGACCCACTCCGGCACCACTGGACTGTAACAGTTGCTGAACTTTTAGTGTATTCGGTTATGTTCTCAAAAAAGACACCCAAAAAACATTACAGCCCAGGCAGGACTTGAACCCGCAGTACAGATGCATGTTTGGAAGGCTCTCGCATTGAGCTACTGGGCCATTTATAAGGAGGGAGGTGATGAATGTCTACAAGAAGATATCATACTCCGGCACTAATGTACTGTAACAGTTGCAGAATTTACAGTATATTCGGTTATGTTCTCATAAAAGTTACCCAAAAATATTGCAGATCAGGCAGGACTTGAACCCGTAGCACAGATCCATAATTTGGAAGGTTCTTGCATTCAGCTACCGGGCCATTCGCATGGGGAGAGGTGATGAATAACTACAAGAAGATGCCATACTCCGGCACTACTGGACTGTAACAGTTGCTAAATTTATAGTATATTCGGTAATGTTCTCAGAAAAGACACCCAAAAAATATTACAGGCCAGGCAGGACTTGATCCCGCAGCACAGATCCATGTTTGAAAGGCTCTCGCATTGAGCTACTGGGCCACTCGTATGGAGAGAGGTGATGAATGACTACAAGAAGATATTATACTCTGGCGCTACTGGACTGTAACAGTTGATGAATTTACAGTATATTCGGTCATGTTCTCATAAAAGTCACCGGAAAATATTGCAGCCCAGGTAGGACTTGAAGCCGCAGCACAGATTTATAACTTGGAAGGCTCTTGCATTTAGCTACTAGGACATTTACGTTAGTGGAGGTGATGAATTACTAGAAGTAGATATGATACTCTAGGACTACTGCACCGTTGATGCATTGATGAATTTACTGTGTCAGTTCTGTTTTTATAAACAAAACAAAAACAAATTGCAGCCCATGCAGGACTTCAACCCGCAGCATAAATACATGAGTTATAAGGCTCTTGCATTGAGCTCCAGGGCCATTCACATTAGGAGAAATGAGGAATTCCTACAACTAAAGATAATACTACAGATTAGATTCACTAACTTGTACATTCACTGAGAGTCACATATTCTTACAAGGCTCTTGCACTGAGCTACTGGGCCATTCACATGGGAAGGCTTTTACCAATACGCTATACAGCTTATCTTGTTCGTTTGAACATTCATTAAAGATGTGATTTAGATTACTGTCAGTTCTACTTTTAGGCTTGCATGCATGGATGGGGTCATGACATCATAATCACTCGGTAGATACTTGCGATGTCTTCTGATCTAGTTCAACTGGTTGGGAAGCTCTTGTATGGGGCGACTAGAAAGGTAACATCAATGATAGAATTTAAGATTTGTGAATAAAATTCTGTGTTTCTGATTTAATCAGAACTGATCATCCGGTCATAGTTTCAGCAACCCACAGTTAATTAAATTTGAGCCTACTTCACTGTAACAGTATAAATCCCATTCCGTCGAAACTGTGATCAATGCAATGTGCAGGACGCGGAGGTGTGTGGAAGCGAGAGTCAAGAGTTTAACCATGAAGAACTTAGAAAGAAACATAGTCCTCCAGGGATGTATGCACCTTACAGGTGACAGTAATTAGTAACTACACATGAGCGCCGCTCATGAGCTACTAGTGTAGCTTTGATTCACCAGTCCATTCGGTATATGTATGATACATACTCCAATACTCCCATTCAGTTGGTAGATATATTATCTAGGATAGAAGAGACTAAATTTGATCAGTTAAAGGGACAGATGGGAAAATGATGGGAGGACGTCTTAGAAATCCTCATGAAAATTCATATGACTTGCATTGCACGAGAAGGATCTTGCGGTAAGTATATGAATCCAATAAGATTCACTTATGATAATGGTCATCAAAGTTTATGAGTCTCCATAGTGAGAATCTGCAGACTGATCATCCAGAGGGAGCAACCCGATATATATTACCCTGATGCTAGCAAATAACTAACCTAATCATAGTTAAACTAACTATGATAAACAAGAAAAGATTTAACCTTACATAATTATATTCCCAAATTATGTTTGTATTGCGTAAACATCCAACTTTGATTTTATGGGAAGTTTTTTTTCCTCCTATTTTTTCAAAGCCTCGTATTTTTTCACATAAATGCATATATTTTCAAACATTAATATCTTATTTTATTTTATTTTAAATTTAATGTAATATATGATCTCAAAATAATATCATAAATCAAATACATATCAAAATATTTTGAAATATATGATAAAAATTTTAAAATATCTTTTTTTCATGAAAAAAAGTTATAAATCTACAATCTAAAAAAGTTTAATTATTCAATTGTTACTTTAATTTGTTAAATCCAAGTACATGTACTTTCTTAAACATTCTCTCTCTTGATAAATTCATTTTTTTTAAAAATAAAATCTGACCATTGGATTTTTTTATTTTATGTCCACATATCAAAAAATGTAGTAAAGGTCAAATAATATATAAAACTCAATTCATCTTAATTGAATATTAACTTTTTAGATCTTTTTTTCAAACTTTGATTTTTAGGAACTTTTTTAAAGCCATTTCAATTTAATGTTTTTTTTTAACAAATAAAATTTTGAAGTGTTTGAAAAATTTTAAGTGTGCAAGATTTATTACATTTTGTAAGTTTAAAGTAATTAATTGATTTTGAATAGCATCCCTTCGGATCATAATTTCTCTATTTTGAAAAACTTCAAAATCTCTACGAGAAAAAAAGCGAAGAAATTTAAAAACTAAAACTAATTTCGAATTTTTATGTTATGACAAATCGAAAAAAAACATCAACATCTTGATAAAGTAAAAAATATTACCGAATGGTGAAATTATTGGTCAAGTAACAAATCTTCCAGCTATTTTTGAAGTAATAGAAAGAAAATCAACAGTTGGGGTGAATGAGTAAGAACAAAAAAAATTATTTTTTCTCTCATTTAAAATAGTGCATGATATTTTCATTTCACATGGCTTCTTAATAATAAAAAATATTCTTAATCAATTTTTATAAAACTTTCTTCTTGCTTTTATAAATATAAATAAATAAATAATTTAAGCCATTGAAATGAATACCTCTTTTTTTATCCATTCTTTTCAATTTTTATTTTGGAGATGCTTTATAAGTACCTTGTATAGTTTCTTCAATTTATTGACTAAAAATAATACGTGCAGCTGTTGTCCAAATATAAATACATTCATTTAATTCAAATTTCTTTATTTGTACATTGGAAAATTTATTTTTTTTAAAGAAGCTAATATTTTTAAAAAATAATTAACAATAATAATTTTAAAACTTTTCTTCAAGATATTGACCATGTTCATGAAGGATAAAATCAATATATTGCTTATGTAGCTGATCCTTTAGATTTATTTGAAATAATTTGAAATAATAAAAATTTTTGAATTTTTTGTGGTTATTGACTCGTGGCAAATAGTTTTTCAAACACATCTTATATAATCTAAAATTTTCTTGAATCTTCAATTTTTTCCTAAAATCTGTGATAATCTTGCAAATATTACTCTTCGCACATGATGATATCAGTTTAGTAGCTAGCTAGTATTCTTAGAAATAACTGTCAAAATCACTAATTTGCTTAATTATAATGTTCTCTGAAGCAGATAAATTATGCATATAATATTTTCAGCTCTAACGTCTCATGTGTGTATGTCAGCGGCACCCCTGTAAAGTTTGAAGATTTTATCTTGCATGTGGTTTTATTTTGCAAGATATTTCATGCAATGTCTAAGAGTCCATATATTTTTCTAACTCAATATTCTTCCAAAGTCTGCCACGACCTGACATGTGATGCAGTTTTGTACAATATTTCACATGCCTGCATCTCTCTCAAATTTTTTTTCCCCAACTTGTGCCTTCATTGAAAATTTTTTATTTGTTGCAACACTTGCTTCTAGTTTTCTTGACACTGTGCACTTTAGACACTATTTTCAAACTAACTAGGGCTCAAAATTGATGTGACAATTTTGGACGTGCAGGATTCGGTCCTCATTTTGTAAATTTTTTACTCGTAGATTGTAATTGGGTACATTGTGCAACCATAGACGGAATTCTCACTACACAATTTTGTTTTTGCTTTAGAATTTCTAAAAACTTCAGAAACGTTCATTCTTGATGACTTTTGCTTGACTGCTTGACTTTCTGTACAACTGATTTTCTAAACATCACTTGAAAGACGAAATTAAGAGCAGCACAAAGCCAAGAAGCTGGACGGAAATTGCCCACCATAATATAAAGGCAGTGTAAGGTACAAACTTATGAACAAATGCATCTGTTTGATACATTCTTCAACACTTTAAGCCGTACAATTTTGTGTAGACCTCTGACGTCTTCAACAATCCACATGACAACCAATAACTGAACCTCAAATTAGTAGAATCCACAAATTTCATTGCAACTTGATTTTTTTGTTACAATATATCTTGCTCAAATATTTTGTTAATTTTTAATTATTCTAGCTTGCTATTTTTTTTTGTTAATCACCCCACTAATGCATCCTAGTGGGATCAATTTATAATGCTTTGCTTCCTTTGAGTATGCTCTTTCTACTTGCTCATGAATTTCACTAGGTTTCCTTTAGCCACTAAAACCAAACCTCCAATGAGTGATTAGAGTATCACTCTTGTGATCTTGTGTAACTTCTGTAGCCCATGAAGAAGAATTCACTTTCTTAAACAAGTAATATACATATCAGTTTTTTCAAGTGGGTGCTCAAAGTTTCTAGAAGTATTACTTGAACCACTTGGTTCACATGAAGGTTCAAAGTCCAAAGTTTAGAGATATTTTTCAATTCTTTCAAATAGGTGCTCAAAGTATTTCATTTTGTTAAGCTGAGTGTTTAGTGTTGAAAAAAGTGATGCATGTTACACTTCTTTTGGCTAACATTTCATATTCCAAAGAAGTTAAACATGTCTTTCTTATTTTGAATGAGAGTTTAGAGTCCAAAAAAGTGATACATGTATCATTTTACTTCTTGCAAGTGGTTAGATTGATAGACATATTTCCAACATGCAACTTAGCATTGATCTCTTTTGGAAGGCCAAAGAGTCTTCTATTGACAAATTTTTAATTGCGAGTAACAAACTGTTTTTTCAAAGATTTACTCAACTTATTGCTTATGATACTTTGCATTAATTTGTCACAATTGGTCAATAAAAACAAAATTATTTTCATCATTTGTGAGAAAAAATTGAACAAGAAGGTAGTGAAGGCATTCATGTTCATCCACAGGTTCGAGAATTTTGATTTCCAATTTGTTGACAAAAAAAATTCATGTGGAATTATACCGACAAGCTCAAGGTGACTAAAAAGCTCTACAAGTCATTGGCGACTCTTGAAAAGAAATCAAGTAGATTATTTGGGTTTATAACCTACATGACCAAGGAGCAACAGTCCCTTATGTGGATCATTATTTTGGCTCAATATCATGAAAAGTACAAAAAGTCATTCCTTAACTAGTTGATGAAAGTGCTTATCAATTGGAGTAAGTCCGACACTTCTTATGGATCTGACAATATTGCAAGTGAAGCCTCCATAGAAATCAAACGATTTCATGAAAGCAAGATATTCAAGGAGAAGCACTTGAAGGAGAGAATCGACCACAAGGCACTATATGAGAAACATAAAATGCATACTGAACAAGAGAAGAAAAAACATAAGGAGATGTTATATCATGACAAGACACAAAAAAAAAGAGCAATATCTGACACGTTAAGAGAATCAAGTCAAGAGGGAAGAAAAATCAAGGAAAAATTTGTGATTTTTCATCACCACACTTTCATGGAGCTGGTTGAAAATGATCGCGAGTCCACCACCAGTAAAGAACAAGGATGTTGTGAAGACATCAATTGTTTGAACAATTCTCCATGAGGATATTTTGTCTACAAACAAAAATAAAAGGAGACTTGATTGTATGCATGATACCTGTCGAGTGAAAAAAAGAACTTAGATCATCAACATGACTTAATTTTACTCTTCGCAAACTCATCGGGGGAAGTTTAGTCCTCATAAATTCTTTGAGAATGTGTAAATTTGTAGACTGGCAGTTTTTATATTGAAAATATCAAAATCTTGAAGAATCATAATAATATGGTGTTGGGGACTCCATTTTCAGTAATCATCAATCCTGAGAACTACATGGATAAGGCCTATTTTGAATTAGATAAGGCTCATTATGTGTACATGTGAGAAAAGGTCACTTGTCTTTTTGGAGAAGTGATACATGTATTAATTGTTGACTTGACGTTAGGATTCAATTAGGTCATATGTTCTTCAGTTTGGAGAAGTAGTACATATATCACTTCTCTAGAGTGAAACATGGTTTGTTTCTATTGTGATTCACACTTCAAAGTGATATGTGTATCACTTCTAATCTTAATTTCTCTTTTTTTTACGAATATAACGTAGGTAGAGGAAACCATAGAGCTCTTTGAATCATACATGAGTCCAGATTTTTTAAAATGTGTTTCCTGGATTTTTTCCACCAACATTAAAGAAATTTGAACACTTGCTTTGGAGCAAATTGTCAATCAATAGTACCGAAAGAATTTGACAATAATTGACAAGATTAGGACTTGCCTTAAGATTTTCATCAGTTGTAGAGCAAAAATGTGATTTCTCTTTTTAATTTGAATATACATAAAAATGCATGCTTCATTGCTTTGTGGAGGATGATAAGAAAAGTGTCTAGAAGTAGAACACTATTTTTCAACTTTCATTTCACCTTGATCATGTCTGGTCCTTAGAACAGGATTTTCACAATACATAAATATTAGATGATTGTGAAACCTGCGGATGACATCAAGCCTATTGAATGGTGGACACTTAGTGAAATCCGGAAGGAAGTGGATGGTAAAAGACTTCTGAACCATGCTATCATAAATGAGCTGTCCTTGACTGAAATGGTGAAGAAGGTCATAGAAATTCAAATTTTCAAGATTCAATTTTTATTTTCATATCACAATCTAGTGAATTATATTGGATGAAATGCAAAAATGATTTCCCAAAAGAGAGGACTCCATAGTGACTAAAGTCTTTTGCACATTTTTTTGGAGACCACATAAGTCTTATTTTGAGATACATATATCATCCCATTATTTTAGTCTTCACTACCAATTTTTAACTATTGAGTGATAAATCTATCTCTTCCATTAACATTTTTGAATTCTTGGATTTTACATATGAAGGCTCGTTACGAGAAAAGGGGGACTTGAGACAATGAAGAGGAGAAAGAAGAAGATCAAGTTTGAGACTTGGCAACTATTCTTCTTGACAAGTTCTGCAATTTCCTGGTGAAAGCTGTGGAGCATCAGGATTCAAAATTGAACTGGAAGGAGGTCCAAGGAATCACCTCCTTCTTGAAATTCTATTCACAAGATGAAAAGTTAAAGATCTCATAGGGTATTTTCCAGAAAGATTGTATGCATCTTTTGGAATTTTTACTAAAGTTGGAGCACATATTGAAGCACTACGCATCCGATGGCTTTAGATTGCGAGGTGCCAAAAATAACGAGATTTTTTTTTTTCAAAAGAGGATTTCTCCACCTTCGTCGAGTAGTTTACAGAAGTGATATCTTCCAAACTTTAACATTTGGTTGTGTTCCACTCAAAGTAGTGGAACATGATTGACAAAATTATATGGAAAAAGTGCAATGCTGCCATGGAATCTGGCATCTGATGAGTCTTCATCCATAAGGAAGTAATATATGTATGTTTTCTTCAATTCATCCACCTCTTTCTCTTTTCTCACTTCCATTCTAATCTCATTTGTGATACATATATCACTTCATATCCTTATAATTCCGTTTTAATTTTGTTTATTTTAAACTAAGATAATCTGGATGAATAGGTTCAAGGTAATCGTCTAGCCTGGTATTTCAATTACCATCATGAATCTGGAAGTAAGAAGAAATAGTTCCATAAGTTTAAGCCCAACAAAGTCTGATAGGATGTAAAAACTTGCAGCTGCGTGGCTTGAAAGGCTGTTAGTTATGTCAAAGACCTGATAAACCCCTACAAGTAACCCATAGAGCTCATGCAGTGATTCATTAAGCACTTCTTGTAGCCCAAGGATTGCATCCTTGATCTGTTTTCTGAAAGTGAAATTGTCACTGTCATGCGTTGCGGAAGAAATTGTATTGCCATGAAGGAATTGATACATACATATTACATCGGTACCTCAAGACACTCTTCTCCAAACTTTGATATGCAAAATGAGCAGTTGGGACCATGTACTAGCAATGTCAACATTCAATTCAATGAACCCAGCTAAGAAGGTGAGCCAATGATTTTGCAAGTTATCGCTCCTCTCTCCAAGGGGAAAAAGCTCACAGAAAAGGAGGACCAACTCTCAAAGGAGATTTTTGATGAGTTTGAAAAAGCTGGGTCCTCTACCAAGCATATGAAGATGTTACATGATCAAGTCAACATACTCATACTAGAACATCTGAGCAAGAGTCAAGCACACCTCTTCATATTAGATCTTCCACCTCTTCTAGGAACTGCTGAATATTTTTTGATGTTAGAGGATGAAATTTTCGAGGATCCTCCTCAAACCGGCCATGATGTGCTTTGTGCAATGTCAGATGTTTTAGCTGGTCTTCTACCCAACGTGTCAGCAAACTTGAAAGCATTCTTCTTTTCACTTTGAGTCATGATGTGAACTTCTCAAACTTGTGAAATAGAGTTTGACATAAATTTTTCTTTTTTATCATGTATTGTTTACTCTTATCATGATGCTTCCTGAACAAAATTCAAGACTATGGTCACTAAATTGTTCCGTTTGTGGGACTGTGCTGTTGACGGATGATGGAAAAATAAAAAATATTTTTCAATGTTTTTCTGACCATGATTACTCTAGATTAAGTGAACGTTACTAGGCATGAATTACAACATATTTACCTCTAAATTTAACCCCGATGAGTTATGTTGTCTTCAAATGAATACGAATGCAACGTGAAATTTTCTGTTTATTTTTTCAAATCACCGTAGATGTTTAAAATTTCATAAATTTTTTTTTTAAAAGTGATACAGGTATCACCTTCTGCCGTGATTGTCAAAACAAGTGTTTCCCAAAAATGTGATATTGCATAAAAAAAATAAAAATCATGCTATTTAACAATTCCTTCAATGAGGCAAAACATTCTCACCTATATTAATTTTTTCATCCACATGAAAAATAAGAGGTAGTTCACATTGGCCTTATAGTTGGTTTCTATATTTCAAGTAGATACACTTATCCTAAATTTATGAATTTATACTACATTTAGTCATGTTCCCCTAAAACACACCAAAAAAGTTATTTTAGCGCATGACCCGCAGCCTGATCCGTAACTTGGAAAGCTCTTGCATTGAGCTACTGGTTGATTAACATCAAGAGAAGAGAGGAATCCTTCGAGTATATGATACCGTTGATGCATTTATACGACATTCAATATGTTCTTATGAAGAAACAAACTCGCAGCCCTGGCGAGACTTGAACCCATAGCATAGATGCATGGTTAGAAGGCTCTTGCATTGAGCTACTGAGCAATGCATATCAGAAGGGAGGAATTCCTACAACTAAATATAAATATAATTCTTATGTAAAAAGACATGAAGGAATATTTAGCTGTCTGACTATGGAGTTGATAGGTTACCACAACAGTGGAAAATTAATAAAAATAGTCAAAGATAGCTTCTTTGTTCCTGCATTGTCCACGAAAGCTGGCATCAAGCGATTGTCTAGTAAAATTTTATCAATTTCAGTCAGGACTTGAACCCAGGATTCCTGGATTGAAGAATTTTCATTTTCATGGCTAGGCTGATACTGGAGATTGAACTGGCCCCAGGCAGGATTTTAACACGCAAACTGGTCACGTCGGGTGGCCACCACAGTTCAGCTACTGGACATCATTGTGTTCACGCAACTGAGTTGTGACAAGAAAATATCACTGAAAAGAAAATAAATTTGAGGGTTCCCTCACCATTATTGATTACGCAAGAAATTGTTCATTCAATACATTTTATCCACGACGCAGACGACTAAGGGCTGCTTATGTCTCTGCATTGGACCTTAAAAGAAGAAGGTATGTCAACCCAGAATCTTAAATCTTAATCTTGTCCGCAGCTCCCGTCAACCCCGTTCATGAGAGTAAGTACAAATTAATTAAGAGTCTTAAGCTTGTCCCAGAGGAAGGCCGCTGTCTCGTAGAAACGAGTTGAATAGCTGAAGAGCACGCACAGGCTGATCCAACGGCACCATGTGGCCGGCGCCTCTCACCGTTGCATACAGTAGTTTTGAACCGTAACTGACTGTCCATCCTCCGATCTGCAGTCGTTAAGAATCAGTTCACAAGTACATCACGTACAGACAATAATGATTAAGACATGCTTCATTTGAGCAGAATCTCAGAATCAGTATAAATTGCCCAAGCAACTCCACTGCAATCAGTGGCGGAGACAACATACTATCGGTACTGAGTGCTACCGATTGACTGACAGTCATAGCTCGATGATCTAAACAAAAACACCCAAGTTCGCTGGGACAGACGCATACGACCGTTCTGAACAGTTTTATACTCGTGTCTAAATCGCTGTTGTTCACAACGGGTTTGATTCATTACAGCAGATGATTAGATTGGGCTCAGAGGGGTACTAGAGCACGGTGCTGAATCATGCAATGATGACGATCGTCGTGGCATCGCATAAACCTCTGCTTTCTTGAGTAGGGATCCTGGAATGGACAGGTTTTACGCTTGGAAAGAATGGCTCTTATCATGAAGCTGTGGAAATGGACGTCTAGAATGAGCGGCGTGGAGTATAACGGTCTTATGCAAGCTGTCCTCAAGCACTCCAGTGATATCCCTAAGATGAAGAAGTCTTGAGTTCATGTCTTACCTGTTTGTCCGCGTACCAAGGCTGATAGTGAGAGCTGGAGCGCAGACCATTTGAATTTGAGAAGCTCTCGACTGTCCTTCGAGTTCCAGTGAAAGGAATAACGGAGTCTTGATCCCCACTGATGTTGGAATACAAAAGACAATAAGTTAGAAAGATCTGCCCGTATCACATTAGGTACTTAGTCTAAGAGTAGACTTCCGACTCTCTTCAAGTGCTGATTCCAACTCTAGATTCATGCATACGGGGCACATTAATCTCTACTACTACACGCAGGGAAGGTACTTCTAAATCAAGGTAAAGATGTCCTTCTTCACGCTTTTCTGTGAATATGCTTTTTCATGAGAATCTTGCGGCATTTGAGTGTGTGATCAGAACTCAGATTCAAAGGCTTCAACAGAATTACTGTAAAAGAAAGGCCTCATTTTTGGAAGTGCAGCAGTGAAGATTCACCTGTAGACCCAAACTCGGATGTCGTTAGCGATCAGGAGTTTGAGCAGAGGCTCCACTGTTTCTGTAGTAACGTTGTAGTTGACGACTCTGGATATGTAGAGCGTCAGTCAAAGCGGAAAGCATTGCATATAAAAATAACCTGACGAGGTTGCGCTTTTCCTGGAAATTTCTAGAACTGAGAATATTATACTACGAATAAAAATTTCATTGCCTGACAGTTTCGGACAGGATGTTACATGAGAACAAATTTGTAACACCACAACCAACCCATCTTTAATAATTTTTTGGAAGTGAAAAGTGGAGTGGCAGATTGGGTCAGTACAAATGTAGGAATCTTACACCGGAATAATTGCATATTCATTAACATCCAGAACATGTCACATTTGTTTCATTTAATATCTTCACCTCGACCATCAAAAAAAAATTGATCAGATTTTGCTTGAACTTACTGAGAGCAGGTAGTCCAACCATAGGATGCGTTTGCAATATGCGCATGAAGAGCAGCCTGGACGTCCTGTCTATTCAGATAGGGTTCCATATCGAACGTGTGACAAGGGTCTGCAGGTGCAACTTGTAACTTCGTAGATCCTATTTGAAACTGAAATTCCCAATTCCCAAATGCTGTCAGGAGCTTTTGAAAAGTTGTTGAAACATGTTATGGGCAAGATAAAATTTGGTATAAAGGAATTGAAAGCTTATAATTTCCTGCGAACTCACCATCATACAACATCGCAGAAATATAATAATATCACATGGCTGGTGAAATTTTCTCGAGACTAGAAAATGCTCAAACACAGAACTGTTACAACCTCTAGCAAGAGTTGGACTCGTCACTACACTCTACGAGGTCTAGTTGTCATTAACACATTTCAAAAGGTTCACTCATACAATTATCTGTGAAATCACCAATTCACAACTTCTTTGGTCAACCATACTCTACTTCCGTTACCTTAAAGTTTTGAAGTCTTCTCGTCAGCAGCGTTGCATTACTATCTGATGGGCAAGTGTCACTCAGAACGTTGAAAAAGTTGAACACTCCTGTCTCATTGTAAAAAACAGTGTCCAGAAGAGATGAGCAAGCTTTGTCTTCATCATACGAGAAGTCAGTGTAGTTCCCACACACAACGCGAACTTTCCGGAACGTATCATCGGATACCTGACCATGTGTCCACAAGTAAAACAAGGTAGTAGCATACCCCACATCCTTTTCAATATCAATGACGGGATTCCCTATCTGCATACGCAGTCAGAGACAATGTCATTATTCTTAAGAAACTTGGTTAATCACTTCTCCATAACGATTTTCCGATAAACTTTTTGAAATGCCAACATAACAGAAGACAGCTAATAATCGCCGCCATAGAAATAATGCTCACCATAATCCCTTTTAGCTGCAACGACGGCGTGCTAGAGTTATTCTTGACTATGAGAGCTGCCAATTGAGGAACATAATACCCTGCAGGGAGCTCCAAAGTTGTTCATGTTAGCACAAATGCGAGAACATTCAAGTTTCGGGGAGCCCTGGGTTCAAAAGCAAACTATCCAGAGAATGTCAAAAAATAGGAACTCCACTAGAATTGTGCCAAACGGCATAACAGGTAATTGAGCTCAGCTCAACACTCGAAAGAGGTTTTGGGTTCTCTTCATGATATTTGTATATGGAATTTCTATCAGAAAAGCAAAAATGGTACGTACTAACAGATAGCTACAGCATGGGAAAGTAACAGCAACATATGTTTTGTCTACTCACCTGAGTAGCTCTGTCCGGTGATGTAGAAGGTTCGGTTCTGGTATTCGGGAAACTTCTCTACCCAGCCTTGAAGAAATTTGAAGGAATCCTGAGCTGCAGATTCCACAGTCATCACAGACTCGATTCAGGGATCATTTTTCATTTTAAGATTCAGCTTACTTGCCTAGTTCACAATCATCAGGTTGACCGCAATATGCTGCTGAGTATAGTTTTTCTAGTTGCATGATGTATATACGGATTTACTCGCAGATACCTGTGAGTCAATCCTTATAGAACTTAGCAGTGAAACACCAGATCCGAAGACAGATGTTTTGTAAAGCTTAAGCTCCTAAGTTGTCATTTTTTCTAGCAATATCCTTCCATCCTTAATCAATTAGTCTTCACAAGACGATAGAAACCAAAGTCATGGATAAGTTGCGGAAAGAACAAACGCCGTGTGATATAAGCTATTAAATTTGCCGATATTACCAGTCTTTTCGTCATTCGTTGTGTAGTCGGAGGTAGTGTTGGAGTAGGAAAATCCAACTCCTGCTGGAGATTCCAGGTACAGTACGTTCGACTCTGGAAGTTCCACGAAACATATAATTTTATGTAGACTTGTCAAAAGCTTAACAGGGGAATGTGACGTCCTCCAGTGAACACTGAGAGAAGAATTCTGAAGTTTATAAAACATATTGAGGTTGCAGAACTCGGGTTCAAACTCCTTACCCTGGTTCCAAGATGAAGGATTCAGCACAATGGCGTTATCTCGAACAGTGAAAGGCCCATGTTCGACAAAGTTCCCAATCAGACTGGAGCATCCCGGACCTGTAAGGCCGAACAATAGAAAGCAATGAGCGGAATCATGCTTTTTCCAAGACAATGGCCGTTTAACTGCACAAATCTGAAGAGACCGTACTAATTAGTACAAGCTACATCATATTGTCACCTCCACGAGCTCTGATTGATGATTTGAAAGGTGACCCTGACTTACTCCCGTGATAGATCTTAATTCATTTCAATTTCATTTCATTAAGTAGCAGTGGTTACCTCCATTGAGCCACAATGTGAGAGGTTTGCTCTGAGGATTGAATTGTGCCTCCACGAAGTAGTAAAACAGAGCTCGACCATGCTCCTCATCCACTGTGACGTAACCTGAGTAGATTTTGAAGCCTAAAGTGGGTAGGCCAGGTAAATTTGTGACTAGTTCTGCTTCTGGCGCAGCAGCAACGGACGTAAATAACGGTGGAGACAATTAAGAGAAAGGCCGACACTTGCACCGACAACGACCCCATGGCAAGCGGAACTTGGAAATCTCGACCTGCACTTGCACAAGCCAAACCGTTAACCTCACCGTTTTCGCTGCAGTCAGGATGACAACAATGTTACTCGAGGCGAGCACCGTTCACTAACCAAAGCCTCATTGAAATTCAAACCAATTTCGCATGCTTTGGTGATCTAACTACTCTGAAAATACCATAAATTTATCAAAACTGGTAGAGGATTCTGGAGCACATTACCAACCGGAAAAGTCACGTTACGGTGGAATATCTATGAACTGCAGCAGCCTTCCAAGTGCCCCAACTCCTATGTATATCGGGGCTGAAGAGGCTGCTGCTCCACAGTCTTTCCAGTCTGGCTTGTTCTTAACAAAAAGTGTCAAGTACTTATATACTAGCCCTTCACACCCGATCACGCTCTTGCTCCATACGCTTTGAAAGAAGTTCAAGGGAATCCAAGATCTTCGTACAGACTACTAAGAGACAAGGGGACACTGCCAGTCCTCTTGAATGTCTGCAACTGTGTAGCGGAAATACCCACCTTCACTCCGTATGAACCCAAGGTATTGATCGTTGTAAATTTTCAATGTGAAGAGGTAAAATGTTGCCGTTGAATGTGCCAGTAGAAGTTTAAGCTTGTACGGATTCTTAACTCAAGCATGAGGATGTATGTAAGAAGTTACAGATTCCTATCACAACCAAGACTACTTTAGACCTGCTTGGGTCTGAGCATGTAATTGTCATAGTTGGATCTTCCTTTGTTCTTGTTCCGTATCTTGGTTACATCTCACAATAGAACTGTAGCTTCTCATGTACTTCTCTCGTTTCGTTCTCCCTTGACAAGGTTGCTAAAGGTTCGATGCAGAAAGGAGCATGAATACGCAATTGGTCGAAAGCGGAGTGAAGAAGTGCCGAGATGGGTATTATTATCCAACTGGTCCTACTTGTCAAAATTCTTTCTTGGAAATAGTAGAGAAAAGCCACAAATAACAGGTTCGGAAACTAGCAGTGCGCGGACTTCACAGGAGCGAATCGGATCAAGGTTCCACGCAATGAACATGCCCATGTTCGGTTGTATCGATAGTTTTTCAACACGTTGACCAGTTAACTACAGGTCTTGAAATCCTCAAACCCAGCACTGCGCTTCCAGAAGAGCCCGGCTGCTTCCCAGTACAGTATTTGACTCAAACCTCCCCTACCTGAGCCCGTGGTTACTCGATCACCCCGTTTGTCGTAAACATTACCTCATCATACCCCAGCGCATGCAAACGAACCTCTAGAAGCAGTCGTCTGCGACCTGTCAGATCATGTTGTTGAGCAATTCTCAACCAAGTCCTTCGGCTTTCACCGGGACCTGGTTGGTTTCCACGGACCATGAGCATAGGCTCCTTTGTTTACGGTGGCGCATGGCCGGTCATAGAGCTTGGAGCCGGTTCGAGCGTGCGAGGGGTATGATCGTTTAATTTTTAGAACTAAAGGATGTGATGGAGTAGTCGCGGTTAACAAGAGGGTAGCTTGTATGCTCATCCTCCGTAAGCGACCCAAAGGTGAGGTAGGACATCTGATGAATCGGTGCCCATATTGATAATCTAGTCGACGTTGGCCTATTAAATATTTGAATAGTTTGAGGAAATTGACATTCCTGTGTACGTCACCTGCCAAGTTATGCACTCAGAGTACGTTTCTCATGCTTCACGAGATTAACTCATTTGCATTTCTTTATTTTCAACATGGTCCAATTGAGCTCAACTCGCAGTAACTGCTCCCCGTTATCCTGTTGGGTTGCAATGGCCGCTCGAGTCTGTTCTCTTTTGCATAGTAACGCCTAGATACTTCCGTTTTTAGAAATGTTAGTCTTGGGGCATGTTTAAAATATGTTAGTTGATGAAACTACTACATTGATATATGATTTTTGTTTCAGTTGAAAAAATTGAGTACACAATAGCTTATGGAAATTGTATTATAGGCTCCGCTTCAGAGGAGTCAATAAAAAATAAAATATACGAGTGACCTTTCTATATGAGAAACAGAGCTCATGTAGTAGTTGGCATCTTCTCTCATTGTATGACATAGTGTTTTTAATTAATTATAAATAATATTAATTGCAGAGATGCGATTAATGATGAGATATTAAATCAAATAGATTCATTATATTAGCACTACAAAGACCATGTGATGTTGATCAAGTAGATAGTTACTTTGTGTTATCTAGATATTATCCTTGATCAGGGATGATTGTGATATACTTGTGTTGGTGTGTGACCATTTATGTCTAGAATATGATATGAAGATCATAATTACTTAACAACATATGATTGATCATACTATCCATATTGAATTGGAAAATCTAATAGCCACTTAGTTATATTGATATTTTTACGTCTCGGAGCATAAGATAAGCATATAAACCTAAGTATATATGTATATGTATCGAAAAGAATATAGATTCTGAACTGTTATAATCATGCTCAAGAAACTATCAAATATGAAAAAAGTTGAGAGTGGTCATCATATGAAAATATGTTACATAACATACACATGTTGTATTTGATACCATTTGTAACTATGCATAAGTAGGCGTGGATTTTTCTAACCAAGATAGATGCATAGGAATGCAATCTCTTAATGTAATATACTTCATTGAAGATCACTACGTCAACAACTTTTGGGCTTCTAGTTGATCCAAATGGATCAATTGCATATTACCATGTATACTTTCTCATTGGAGTTTGTGATCTTTAGTTCAATTAAGTTTGATAAGAGAAAATTACATGATGATTATTCTTAGTTACAAAGTATAAAATCTAACTAGTTTAAATAGAGAGATTGAGAAATAATTCTCAAATTAGTTTTAGAAAAGCTGATTTTGAATAAATATTATTCAAAGAATGAAGCTTTGTTTAACATTGAAATCTTGTTTGAAAAAGCATTCGATCATCAATAAAGGATCTATACCTTTTGAGTCATATTTGTGTCTTTATGAAAATTATCATGAGATTATGGAATCTCGAGTTTGAGAGTTTGTGCATTAGGGTTGTGATCATTGGGTTGAAATATGTACTTCTAGATTTATGATAAGCTTCCAAAAATCCATCAGAATTAAACCTTAATGATAGTTAGACATGAATATACTCAAAGTGTCAATTATGACATTCAAAGACTTAAGATTTAAGGGGTAGAGTTCAAACTAAAGCTCCTTGGAGTTAGTTTAGAAAGCTAGATAATATGTCTATTATGGAACATTACCCAGTGAATGAACTTTCAATCTTTGAAGCTCAAAGTGGGTTTGGTTCAACTTCAATATCATTTTTATGCTCTAATTGTATCTCATATCATGTATTTAGCTACATAGTGTTACTTGTAAGTATGCATATCTTACCATCAATAATCATCTTAGAGTAAACTCTAAGTATTCTTCCCTCCAAAAAGGTTCAAATCCTCATAATCATTGCACTTCAAGGATGTGGCACCAGTCATATGCTCTAATTGTATCTCATATCATGTATTTAGCTACATAGTGTTACTTGTAAGTATGCATATCTTACCATCAATAATCACCTTAGAGTAAACTCTAAGTATTCTTCCTCCAAAAAGGTTCAAATCCTCATAATCATTGCAGTTCAAGGATGTGGCACCAGTCATATGTGAATGAGTTTTAAATCCATAGAACATCTGATCCTTTTCAACAAATCTCTGAAGTATCCTATCAAGTTACTTGCCAGTCATATGTTTGACATCATGTTAGTTTGGAGATAATCTATCACTATAGTTAAGAAGGGGCTGTTCTTATGGATGTTTTGAAACCTAAAAAATTATTTCAAAAACTTTAATTTGATTGTGAGATGAAATTTGTAAGTTTTTGGAGCATTGAAAAATTTAAACGAGTTTTGATTGATGATATTTTCAATCTAGTTGTTGTTGTATATGTAGAGAGTTACAAAAGAAAAACCTTGATAACAATCTATAAGTAGAAGCAAATTGAGAGTTTTGTGATCAATTTTAAAATCTGTTTCTTTTTAAATTTAGTGCTTCAGTTTTGAATCAACAATTTGAAGTACGGAAGCACCGTTAAAAATTGGTCAAGTGGGTTAGTGCTTTTAGTAAAAAAGATTTAAAACATGAGTAATCAAAGATTCAGAATTATTATTTTAAAATTTATGAATCAAAAATAGGACAGGCAGACTATAGGATTATCATATAGTGTTTGTTTAATTCAAAATTTGGTTTGATCATAGGGCTCAAAGTAGGTGGCATGAGATAAAAAATGTTAGACATGAGATTAATGGTATTATATTTGAAAAATTAAATCCGTCTAGTGGTCAAACTATCAACATTCGCTGCGGCGCATTTGGAAAGATACGAAGAGTTGAAGTCGATTGGAGGAATTTTATTGTTCTGCAAAACGGCAAACATAGATACTCTGAACGTACTCAGTGGACATTTGTCGCCAATGGGCGAAAATTTACACCCAACGTACCCTACATGTCTTATGAAGTGATGTGAATCATATTTACATGTGTTTCAATCGAGATCATGAAGTTGCAAAAGTGCTACGGACTCGTCTTATTCCTAGCCTGTTCACTTGGACGGAATGCACGTGAGGGGCAGTACCCTACCGGTTGCAATGAGAGACGTTCTCTGAATTGTTTTCTACGGATCTCAGAAGTTGCGTGGCTCGATGACTGCACAATTCTTCCTCCAGCCGTAAGGATCGCTCGCTGGTATGTTGCCCATTTTGATCATGGCCATTCCAAACTCGAACAGGAAGGAGAATGGGTCCTGCACAGCTTTGATGGCGTATTCCACTCCCAAAGGGATCGCTGAGAAGCGTCACGTCGGACTCCATCAGGCCTTTGTTGGTCAGAAGATCCAAGTAGTACGCGGCGTCGAATGTGGCGTTCGTGGAATCGGTTCCTTTGAAGAGCAAAGGGTTGTCGCGAGGGCACTGAGCCTTGAGAGACTCGGCGAATTCCGGGTCCATCGATGGATCTGTGATATTCTGACCTTGAAAGTCCCACAGACGCTCGAAAAATGCGCCGCAGTGGAGTTGTCCTATAGAATGCCCGCCTGCATGGGGACACACAGAACACTGCATTTCAAACTTTGGAGAATCTTGCAGATAGGGTTCTTTCAGGATTCCGCAAAGGCGACTAATCAGTTCGAGGTTTCGAGGCTTTGAGAGACAGCAAAACACTTGCCTTCACACATTCTCTCAAATCATCCATGCCACTGGAGCTGCAATCATCTGGCAACGCATGTTTCCCACACGAAAAGGAAACTGGACATGTCACCATGTACGTAGCTGTATGCTAGTGAGTGGTACTTTCCCAGGCTATGTTCTAATATTATCTGATATTACTTGGACTGCAGTCACATACCTGAAAGGACGATCATGTCCTTGGCGTCTAGTCCAACTTTGTCGAAAGTCGCAACTAACTGGGAGAAGTTATATGTACGGAATGGTAGACTGGTGTTAACTTCGTCTGCAACTGAAGATCCTCCATCGATGCGGCCCAGAAACACTGGCCAGCTTAAGCCTCCAAGCTGCGCAATTTATTTTCATAGATCAGGCAAAGGTTCTGACAAGGCCTAAAATTCAAGATCTGACAACATTATGCTGAATAGCTAGGACTGAATCACGCAAAGCTGACCGTTGAAGTTTGTACTTGAAGGGTGTATCATGTACCTTAACAGTGGCGTCCCTCGCTACCATGGCCAAAATGTCGGCACACGATACAACACCTGGGCATGCGCACTCTAGCTCCATCTTTATATCGTCAATATGCTCAAATCCTCTAAGGGAGCCGTTGTTTATGAGCGCTTCTTTCTCAGCTAGTGTAGTATTGGTCGAATTCAGAAGCACCGATCCATCACAGCCCTGCACGCGCACTCACAGTCATGAAGAGATCGAGAGGGATCCTGACGTCAAAACAGGCTTATGCTGCGTACGTCTGGCTAGCAACAGCAATTTGACAGCTGTATTTTGAAAGTGAGCTTACCCGAACGAAGCAATCATGGAAATGCAGACGCATCAGACCCGCAGCCATTCCCTTATCAGCGTCAACGATTTCATCGACCTTTTGCTTTACTATTGTGGCAGCGTGTGGGCAAGTGGAGTCATAGAAGTCCGTGGTCAGCTGCCCTTGTGAAACCACTGCTATCAGAAGAATTGTAGCGGTCAAAAGGAACCATTTGGAACTACTGGAGGCCATTTTTCCGGATCACTTGTTTCGAATCCAAAAACTACAAGTTGCAAGCTTTTGCGACCAGCCAAAGGTAGCCAAATCGTCGCAGACGATCACAGCTACCTCCCTGCGCAGAGCCATTTGATCAAAACGTGTGAGTAGAACGCATTGACAGTTCAAACTGCAATATCTATCATAACTTGTGGAGAGATTCGACGGGAAAAATGAAGCTCTAATGACATAGGACAACTCATATCATGACATGTTGTTGAAAAAGTGACCTAGACTGATAAATCAACCACCGGCAAAGAAACCTCATCAGATCTGAGCTTACGTGCAAGGGTCGAATGAAGCTCTCAGTTGATCTTTTGCAACTCCTGAGCCTCACTTCTTGGAGTGTCTACTTATACTCCAGCTTCTCCCTAGCTGACACGAGCTCTACGCTGCTACAGTATTCAGGCTCAGACGTTATGGACCTTGACGATATCAGATCATGCCACCGGAAAGAACCAGTCGAGCGAGGACCTGCATGAATCTAGCCTAAGCATACGATACACATCGCTATGTCCTGCATTCTGGCACAAGTTTTAAAATATTTTCATGACCTCACATGTACGTCATGTGTGAGCCTCATACATCTGACATTATTCTTGAAGTAGTTACTGAGAATGGAAACAAATCCTTGTCACCAAATGGAATTTCAGGAGAAATCTTCTTCGAGGAGATCTGGCATTTCTTATAAAATGTCTGCAGCAGAGCAGTGCATGATTCAATTTTAGTGATGTGCAACTCTTTCGAGCTAGATTCCAGAATGATGCAAATGTGAACTGCCAGATCGGCGAATTCACCGTATTGGTGTTAAAGTTCATAAGTAGATACTTCAGTTCTAAAATCTTGCTTAATGTTGCCATGTTTGCAAATGGATAACTTGAGATACAAGCTGTACATTCAGAAATCGCTGGCTTTTGCATCTACCAATTGCAGTTCAGATGCATTCTAAGAATCAGTAGAAGCCAACTAACCAGCCATGTAGATCTCAACCAGCGCACGCTTCAAAAGTTACTTTAGGCACGCATATTTGTTTTTCAACATTCTCAAACGCTCTACGTGTTAGATCAATATTGACTTTACGACTTCTATTTGGCCCGTCTCTGCATGTGGGGTCTTGCATACGGTCCGAGTCATTTTACAACAGCCGATTTCTACAGCACAAAAGAGTTATCAAAACTATAAATTACGTACATTTACCAGCGATTTGATGTTAATCTTCTTTTGGGGTCGTTTACAGGTTCTGGGGCGATCTCTGCACCCAAGTATCGCCTAGAATCCACGATATTCTTTAGAACTTGGAGACGCATAATGTCCATCCGAATTTTTAGAATCTGGATCTACATAGCTGTCTAAAGTCGTACTGGAAATCTCATAACACCAACCTGTTGGCGCTGTGTTATTGAATAACGACTTCAATGTTGACAGAAAATATCTAGTTTTCAATATTCACCGCCTCCTCGGATCTAGTGAAAGCTCTGGATTCCACTTTGCTTTGCATACTAGCTCTTCTTATTAAACAAGGATTTGTCAAGTCTCAACTTCTGAAGAATATGAATCCTGGTCGACGAGAGTCACGTACCGAGCAACCGAAGCACCGGTAGCATCCTTGAACCGGGTGGTCACATCCCACCATTTGGCGACATCGGTCACAGACCCGTCAGCTGCAGGACTGAAAGAAGCGAAGAAAGCTCTCACCGCTGCGGTATCAGTCCCATTGAAATCCCCGTACCAGATAACGTACACAGGGAGAGTTCCGTTCGAACCTTCCATGACAGGCCCATTGTGGTAATCGATGGTAGTTTCGGGCGACTCGACCAATCTGAGAAACCTGCGTGCGAGGAGACCCCCGTATATCTTATATCTCTTTCAGTGGGTCAAAACAGGATATATATACTCTCCGAAATTGACCGAATCTTCGTCAGACTATCTAATCTGTATCACAACAACATCAATGGTAAGCTAATACAGTTTGTCTCCAGGATTTCATCTGTGTTTACAGTACATTTCTCAACAAGATCTAGTACCATTCAATGCATTGTTTCTTGTAATCAAAGATTGGAACATATATACACTACAGCTAGAGGAAACATGAAAGTTGCTTTCAGAAACTGACCTACAAACCTCCAATAGTGGGAAATCTTTAACGGTATCTTTAGCTCAAATATCACAGAACGTTCACAATATTAAAAAATAATCTGATATTATCTTCTACAATTTCATGAATGGTTATCACCTATAAGTTAAACATATGATTGCTTTCTGTGATTTCACAACTTTCTATCCATTACTCTTAGGGAAATTATCGATTTCTCTAATCTACACATGCTGTTTTGTTGTTTGAAATATGGACATATGGAAGTCACCCTTCGTCCAATGTTTTCGACCAACCATTCACCACTATCTGTTTCGTTTGCTTGTAGCAGCTTCCTTGCTTCAAGGATGGATTGATGTCAACCCGTGGAAACTCCACGGTGTTGAAATCGTTATGAGAATGATAATGGTGGTACTGAGCTTCACCGGGACCGTTCGACGGTTTGTCACATCGTTATTGGATGGGCCTTCCGTATTTGCCCCGCATACAAGAAACATGTTTACTACCTAAGTCTTTCAGTACGAATCTTTGTGTCAGTAATGAAAATTTGAGTAATGCTTTTAAATTTCTAAGATTCCAGAATCTCTCCCAGGTGTGCTGTCTATTATGTTTGATACATATCCACTTGGCAATAGAAGCCGAGATGTCATATGATAGTTGAGGACGTAACCTTCCAGAACTTGCTCGGTGGACTTCCAGAAAATAAGACCTCGACTGTTGTTCCTAAACAACTGATCATGGTAGAACCACTAGATTAAAATAATACCTCTTCCTTTTATAGAGAACTCCAGTATAGATGTCATGAACACCAAAGCTCAACAAGTGTATATTCTTTCAAAGTGGCGAGACAAAGTCAGAAGAAATTACGGATTTTGATTAATATCGGAACTTCTCTTCTTAGAGAATCTTCTGCGAAGACTAAGAAATTATGACAAGACTAATTTGAGTGAAATGAGGACAAAAGTGATCTTGTAAAATAACCTAACGACATCACGATTTCCATGATTACCTATGTGAATCGAATGTCAGCACTTACAATTTTATAAGCTCATGACAAGCTGAAGGTGAACTGTATATAAAAAACTCTTATCAGATCTTCGCTTCCATATCGATTGTGAATAACTCGCCCTACATGCCTACATCAGATATCGAAGCCCCGATAGGTAATCAACTTTGACTGTGATAGCGCAACGAATGCTTTAATCATCACTGCTCCTCATGCCACTTTAGGTGGCAGGGTGCAACAGCTCGCTAAGATTAGCTAGATGCCTCTACGATGAATATATTCGAAGTGTACTAGCTTCTTTTCACTGCATTCTATATCATAGGAGCAAATTTTCAATATTCTGATGCAGCCTTACTCACAACGTCAAAGATGGACGGCCTGTAGAACCTACCTAGAACCTAAAATCCTGCTCTCTTAGTGAAGCAAACCTCTAAAGCACGTTCCTTAGGGATGAAACCGAATTTGGTGATCCCGTCTTTTGTCCAGTCCGAGGGGAATCTGATGTCATACCTCTGAGCTAGGCTTCCAACGATCATATGGGTGCAATTCATGGCAAGGGGAGAGCCAGGGCAAATTCTTCGCCCTGCACCAAAGACAATGTACTTTGGGTCTTCACCGGCCAGACCCACTTCCCAGTCGAGAAACCTTTCGGGTTTCAGTACGAAAGGGTCGGGGAAGACCTTTGGGTCGTGAGCCATGGCCCAGACGTTGATCCAGATTGAAGATCCCTTGGGAATGTCATACCCATTTAGCTTAACATCTTCCATATTGACATGGGGTACCAGGATTGTGAGTGTGCGGTGGAGTCTGAGGCACTCTTTGATGAATGCCTGGAAGTAGGGAAGGTTCTCTACATCGTCGAGTCTAAAAGGCTTCTTTCCAATCACACGGTCCATCTCCTCTTGAATCTTCTTCAGGATGTCAGGGCGTTGGGCCAGCTCCTTGAATGCTCCCTCTATGGCCTTGGCCGTCGTTTCCTGACCTGCAAAAATGACTTCGTCGAGCAGGTGCACGGCACCGTCTTGTGAAATCTCTCCATCCTTCTCTGCATCGAGGAGAATATCACAGAAGGACCATGACTTCTCTCCGCCATACTTAGCTCTGTCATCCAAAATCTGTTCCAGGATTCTGAACTTGGAGTTGATGCACCTCCTGGTGACAACCCTGCCCCAGTAGAGATCGAAAATGGGCTCGAACATGGGGAAGAACCACTTGGCGAATTCGGACATATCCAGACAGTAGAACATAACGTCATTGAGGGCATTGAGCTCTTCACCATATTTCTCAGCTCCGGGCCCGAACATGAAGACCAGAAAAATTCTCAGAAGGAACACTCTGCAGATCATAGTACGGATTTCCAAAGGGTGCTCGCCTTTCCTGCTCAAAGCTCCCTTGCCAGTTTCGATCTCTTTATACAGCACCTGCAGCAGTTCTACAATGAAAGCGTCACCGTGAATTTTCCTGTGCTGGGCCTGTCCCATGGTCATGAGCTTCCTGTTAGTTCTCCATGTCTGACTGTAGTGAGTGAACAGGACACCAGCATCCTTACCATCTTTGCCGTAGACCATGTACCTCTGTGCGAAGGTCGGGGGCGATCGAGAGGCAAAGACTTGGCCTCGAGTGACCAGAACGTCCTTCGTGAGCTCGGCAGATGATACCACAAACACTTTCTGCTTGTTCACGAGCTTGAAGGTCATGAGGGGCCAGTTGTTGGCAACTGCCAGTTCCGCCAACTTCTTGGGGAGTACATCACCGAATAGAAGATTCATGTTTCCGATGATTGGTAATGGCTTCGGACCCGGTGGGTATTTCATATCATCTCGCTTCTCGCCAAACACTTTGACTGTCACCACCGCCAGAACAACCATTGCCAGAATGGTCTTCCACATCTCTGGCCATGATTGGCACACCAAGGTGTCCTAAAGAGCTGCAAACGACGCGTTCTCCATCGATCTAGATTTCGAATTGAGATCTCTCTTTCACTCTATCCGACCTGAAGTCAGTTATTTTTTTTCCTAGTCGACCTCGAGTGTCCAAGGTCTGCCGGTCCCTGCCAGTCACACTCAATGAGTGGCACAGGTCCACGGCCTCGGTGATGAATATGCATTTGGAGTGTGTGTTTTATACATGTACTACCTAGCTGAACAAGACATCCCACTTCTTCCCTGTCATAATTTCCATGTTTTCCTCGCGTACTCCTGGTGCGTGAGTCTCAGTTTGTGCTGTTATTAGAGAAGAAAGTAAAGAAAAATATGCCAGCTTACATGATTCCTGTACGACCGAGCGACGTGCACTGGTTTCCATGACGCGGCTCACCATGAGGATACCATTGTTATTTTAGCGATAAGAATATGACCGATATTTTTTTTGGCACTCCCAATCCTTTCAAAATTGTATACAAGTGCTTGTTTAACAGTTACAAGAGGCTACAACGTGGAGATGTTTTGTTTGTCTCCATGACCCGAACAAAGGCAGCGTTCAGTTTTAAATTTTATAGGAAGATTTTTCAATCATAAATTTAGCTCAGCGAGTGGCTTCGATCACGTTAAAAACGGTGAGCCCATGCATGAAGGATTATGGAACCGTTAAGGGACAGCTGAAATCATGCACATTCCTTCGGTAGCATGTATGCTAGCTTCCCACGTTTCCACTTAGGCGCAACTAGCTTACCATTATTGTACTACTTCGATGGGATGGTTGATTTTCTCGTCTGAAACATCAAAGATTTGTTCTTGTTCACAAAATAAAAATTAATCAATGTGATTGTATGATAGAGGAGAAACTGTAAAAAGCATTTATTATGACATTCTGTCATGACTATGTACTAAATCTTGAACTCCTCCGAACAAATCTGTGAATATGATTTCACATGTCATATATCAAGGAGCTAGCATCAAATTTTGAAGGATGAAGTAAATATACAGTCATGACGGGGGCATTATCGAAGAAGAAGGCCTTTACCACGAACTGAAAGTACTTTAAAGAAGGCAATTCTCTGCCGCGACGAAGATTTGACGAATCAACGAGTGTTGATATTGAAGGTTTTCATTCTCTGGATACCCCCGAGCACTCAGCTGTAGAACTTTAAGAACCTACGCACATGTGCATTGCAATTCGGAGATCCTCTTAAGTAGTTGTGCGAGGGTGGCGTGCATCGAACATAAGGACATGATCCTTGCAGACAATTGCCCTCACATTCTCCATTCGCACCAGGACAAATTCATTCCGCACAGCTATGGTGGCCCTCTGAGGAATAAAAGAGCTGATTGATAAAAGATAGATATCTCGTGGGTGCAATGCCAGCTGCGATGTATTGAGCTCAAGCGGCTGTAGAACCCCATGGCTGTCAACTCGTATCACACTGTACTTCCTGTTGAGATATGCCTCCTCTGGCTCTCGGAAATGAAAAGTATGATCTGCTCGTCACCCCGGTGAATGCAGTAGTGCGATTCTTGCTTTCAAAGTTAGTGAGTCCGTATTCAACATAAACAATCGGTTGTAAGCCTGATTGAAGTGAACCAGTGAAGGTGCTGGCATTGGTTTTTTAAAGTTCAAAATGCTTGCGATTTTAAGATTTTAGTTTCACCCTCCTGCGATTCTTATTTCCAAGAGTTTTCCGTTGCAAGTGATCTCCGGGTACTTGATGTCTTCTCCTAGGTTAGTTTCAAATTCTCAGAATAGCTTTCCACTATATTCTCTTACTGGCTGAGTCTCCTATGTGCTCACGTGGTACTCCACTTGGCTGAGGTCACAATAAGCTGATTACCTACTTCGGTTTATCTAGAGTTGGAAATTCATTATATAAGCATAAAAATTAGCACGCTATTATCAAAATCCAGTTTCATGGTCACATTCTTCTCTATTTTATTAACATGACTTTTCCGAGGAGTGAGTCACTGTTCTACAGTCCGCCGTTGGCACTTGACAGTGAGATCCTTTGGGAGTACCCCTATTTACCATGGCTCATTATAGAGCTATGTTGTTTACTACTTTGGTTGTGCCCGGTTGTGTGTTCCACTCCTTAGCGGATGATACACACATTATGGGCCATGTAGACAACATTAGGCAGGCCTTTGATTACTTGACTACCAAGCTTCATCTTGTAGGCTTGAGAGTCAAGGTGTCAAAGTGTAGGGCTTGGTCTCCTTTGGTCATTCCGCCTCATCTTAAGCTTCCCTAGGGATGTATGATATCGACAGATGGTTTACGTATTCTAGGAGTGCCAGTAGGGTCTGAGGACTTTGTTTCATGTTACCTTGACGTTGCACTTGCCGAGGATGTTTTGCATGTAGACGATCTTCCTCTACTAGGGGATCCGTAGGTGGCGTTTGTTATATTGTCATCTAGTATTGCTCGTCGACTCACCTACCTTCTTTGCACGGTTCCTCCATCATCTACATTCATATCACGTTTGGCAGCCTTTGATAGGAGGATCATGGCCGTCTTTGGTGACATCATCGGACCAGGGACATTCGAGTGTGTGACAGGAGATTTCGCAAGGAGACATACATCTTTGCCGATTTTGTGTGAAGGGGTAGGCTTATTATTGATGGAGGAGACTGCACCTATGGCATTCTTGGCGAGTTGCACGCTCGTTGCACCTTTGTTATCTTGTCGATTTGTTATCGCATATAGACCTATGTTGGAGATATATGCAAGGGATGTGGATACGGGATCATTTCCCTTACAAGTATTATTATGATATACGAGAGATGCTTTACCATGGGAGGTACGACATGAGTTCCCATCTTTTTCCTCTTTGGCTACCGATTGGACTAGAGGTCTACAATCTATCTTGATGGACCAACAATTTCAGGAGGCTCTACATTCACTCTCTTAGTGGATCCGACCATTCCTCGTACTACTAGAGCTTGTCTATGCTCTTGCTCGGACAAGGGAGCATGCTTGTGGATCTTGGCTCGACCATGCATCATGACTTTCCGACTCGCACCAGCTACTTTCTCCACAGCGATGAGGTTCCGTCTTGGCTTAGTCCATCCATGTACATCTTCATTACTCACATGTGAGTGTGATATCACTTTAGATGTAGCAGGTGTTCATATGACTCGTTGTCCATTCGGAGGGCAGAGGATAGCTACCCATGATGCCATTAGGGATGTGGTGTTTGCTATGGCGCGAGAGGGTGGATACCTCACATGGAGAGAGCCTTGGTATACCTTGCAGTTGACTAGAGTTAGGGCACACTTGTACTTGGTTCGGGAGGACCAAGTCACTGTGGCGGATGTGGTGGTTACCGATCCTACTAGAGACACAGTTTCAGAGGGGATGATCACCCATCTTGCAGGATGGGCGGCGAGTGGAACGGTAGCAGCCAAGGTCTCCAAGTATAGAGGTATGCAGAGAGGTCACATCTTTGTTCCTCTAACTTTGGAGTTATATGGAGCTATGGACACCGACTTCGACATATTCGTGAGGGAGTGCGCGAGAGCTTACCATACTAGACGACATGGGATATCATTGTCTTTAGCTTACTCTATAGCATATTTTAGGTAACGTGTTTCCATTGCTCTACAGAGAGTACTAGCTGGTGCAATCCATAGGAGAGAAATCACATTAGGTGATGCTTCTTCAAATGCTATGTTGTTTGTTGACCGTTTGACCTCGATAGTTCATATATCTTAGGTGTTATATGACATATTTCCCAGCGTGATACTATTGGGACCTAGCCCATATAGTATCAAGCTATCATATAACACTACCGGGTACACAAATGGTACATTACTGTGCATCATGATCTCGGTTCGTTCTTCCCCCATGGTCCTCTCCATATGAGTTCTCATTGTTGCACTCTCGCGGGCAATAAACTAGAAACATTTTTCCTCCTTCTAGATTGAAGTCCCCCAACGGAAACAAAAATGTGACCTCCGGGCTGACTCTCACTCAGGTTTACCTCCGATGGCTTTTTGGAAGCTCATTATGAATCTAAAAAGACTTTTTTCCACCCTATGACCATGACCCTAATGCACACTCTTACACAAACTCTCAAAGTCCAAACTCCATAATCCAAATTCTCACAAAGAGTAAGATATCACTCAAAAGGAAGTGATACTTTGATTATCAAAGTCTTCATTGAATCAATGCGCCAACCCAAACATGACTTCTCCAAGAACCAAGCTTTCCAAATCAGGATCTCTCCAAAACTAACTTGAGACGTGATTCTCAACCTCTCTATTTATACTACTTAGAATCGTACCCTAATAACTATAAATAATCATCATGTAACTTTCTCTTATCAAGTTTAATCGAGCACATGGCAACATGCAATTGGTACACTTGGATTTTCTAGAAGCCCAACTAACCTTCAATTGACTTTAGTGTACCAAGTCAATCTCGACCTTAGATTTAAGGATCTTCACCAAATCCAACCAATGAAAACTAGTCCAAGTCAAGATACCCATGTGATAGAATCTATTTCTTGATTCCTACTAAACAACAAAATAGTTGTTCTCATCTATCACACAAGAAGTTACTCTATATTTTTCTCCAACTTAACCATAACTAGCTAAACATAGTCATGACTAAGATAAACTTTAGGCATAATTTAGATATACTCACATTTTATCCTATATGTACAACCATGGATCTTGTAAACCCTCCCAATCAATGCCATCCTTCTCCTTCGAGTAATCTCGACCTAACACTTCAGCCCACAGAAGCGCATCCCACAAATCAGGACGCTCTCTCCATCGTATCGGATTTATTGCCTTCTTTGCTCGAACTTCCTCACATAACTCCGGACACACATAGTCCCATCGCCATGCTAGGAAGGATCCTCCTAAGTTCTTCAATCGTAGCAACTCTTCCGCTGTCCAATCAGGCTTGGCACCAATGGTCTATATACTCCTATCGGCATCTTTTTCATCGGCAGCAATTGAATAGCCTCTCGAATGAATTATCGATCTTTTTTTCATGTTGCCTTATCGCTTCGTCGGCTAAGTATTGTTCTTGCTTGCCCGCTATTCGTCTCACTTGTTGATGTTGTTACTAACTATCCTAATCCAATCGATACTTTAGACATTCCCTGACAACCTATTCGTCTTGGTCATATTTGCACTTATTTCATATATTCATATTCGGCACACCATACTTGATCCAAATATCTTGCACTTTTATTCCAAAAGTAAAAAAACAAGCTCAAATTCTCTAACTAGGGTCCTACAATCCTCCATGCAAACATGTCTTTGTATGCTTGGAGCAGTTTCACCATCTCGTGCATGTGCTTCCCGTGCAAGATTTTCTTTACCTTCAATGCACATCCAGCCTTGATGCTCAGTTCCTTGAAGGCATCCATAGCAACAACCTCGTCAGTGTGACTAGCTTCACTCCGGTTCACACTGATGTGTAATTCTTATTGCTCATCGACGTTAAGGTGTTCTTCACTTTGTCCACACACATGGTGGACTCCAATTCGGAGCCCGTGTCCGATTTGTTAGGATAAGTTACTCCCGAATCCGACAAAGTCTGTCCCTGATACTTGGGATTACTTCATGAAATGGTGACTCTCCGGTCATTGGGATTTCTTTGGAAAATTTGTGAAATTTTAATAGTTTTATTAATCAGTCAATCAGAAAAATATAAATCAGAAAAAAAATTATAAAACTTCATGCACAATTTTAAATTAGAATAAAATTATAGATCAAAATTTAATATTTGCATATGTGTCACTCTACAATATTCTAAAAGAAAAGTATAAAATTTCAAAAACCTAACTTGACCAAGAACAATCTATCACTAGTCAAAATATGAAATGACATCTTATATAAAGTATGTAATATGAAGTATCCAAAATTTTCATCCTTCATGTACTTGAATACCCCATCCATGTCAGATTGGTGTATACTTATCTTCATATTTTTTACCTCTCTTAAATATGCTTACATATTACAACTTTAACAAAATGACAAGTAATGCAGTTAACTCTCTTGCATGAGAAATGAGAATCATATATGTAAAGAATTATTTACACTTTGACCATTAAGTTCGAGTTGAAGGGCTCTTTTATTGAGCTACATTTGTTTTCATTGTAAATCATTCATATTAACAACACTCTCATGTTTAGATTTTACTTGCCTACACATCATTGTATAATTGAACATGTAAATTTTTAAAAAATTTAATATTAAAAATTCATATTAATAAATAAAAAATAACAAAAAAAATAATATCAATTTATGTTAAGGATTATTTTTCATTTTTTAATTTTTTATGTCTAAATAAATTTCTAAAAAAATTTGAATATTTTTTCAAATTGTAAAAAAAATTCATCAATTCAATGGAGTATAAATTTTTTAGACACAATAATGTTCAGAAAAATTCACATTGTGTACAAAACATTGATATGTTTGATACTATAACATGCCACACATATTGCCACATTCAAATGTAAATAAAAATAATTATGAAAATAATATATATACAAATATAAATTTTGTAAAAATTTATTTTTTATGAAATATTTAAATAAAAAATTAAACTATAAAATAAATTAATAAAATAATATTTTATAATAAATTTAAAACTAAAAAATATTTTAAAAATAATAATAATAATATTTTGAAATTTTTAAAATATTTTTTTTAATTTTATCTTTTTTTATAAATATATAAATAATAAATAATATTATAATATATGATAATATCAAAAAATCAAATTTTCTTTAAAAAATGTTGAAATTTAAAAAAAAAATTTAAATTTATTTTCTTAATTTTTATATAAATATTTTAAATATTCTGTTTAAAATTTATAAAAAAATATTTATTATTGGATGCATGGCTATGGACGGCAACTTATATCTAATTTTTTGAAAATGACATATTTATATAAACCATATACAACATCTATTGTTAGTGACATGTACGCAATCAAATACAACATTATACCCACATGTATCCAAATTAATTAGAGACAATTTTGCAATTGAGATATACTATATATAATTATAACATATCCATTAATTATATGTAGAGTAGTAAAAATACATATCAAGGTACATTGATTACTGTAGATTTTTATAAATATATAGAAATAAACATTAATGATAAATTTTACTAATATGTAATACATATCATATTTAAAATATAATAAAGAAGCTATTTGGAAAAATAGATATAATGTTTGATTCAACTTAAATGATAAGTAATTTTTTATAAATCAAATTTTGGTGGCAAAAATTTTCAAAAATTAAAGAACATTTATGAGTATTTTAGATTGCATAATTTTTTATATTAACAAAAAATTTCACCAATGATTTTAAAAGTTGTCTTGCATATACATATTGCATAACAACATACATTGATGTCATATCAAACAACACAATACATAGATCGTCAAAACTTGCCAAAACACCTTCAACGCTCCAAAAACTCATAGTTCTCCGCACAAAATCCAATTTGAGTTTTGTAAGTAATTTTTTCAACTAACAAAACTTTCACAAGGACACTCCGCTCATAACCATAGCATAAAAAGAGAGATTACATTCGAGCCAAAATCACTTTGAACTTCAAAGATTCTAGGTTCCAACACTATCTAATATACATCATATCCACACTCTCAAAGTCTTAACTTCAAAAATTGCACTCTAAGGAGCTCTAATTTGAACTCTATCCCTTGATACATAGTTCTCCTAATGGTGATATAGATCCTAACAACACATCCAATAAGAACAATGTCAAAGGGCTTTTCTTCTCTCTAAGAATGTCTTAGCGTTTGAATGTAAAAGAGACTTTCTGATCCTAGTGTGAGATGCAATTCTCTTTCTCTCCGCCTCACCAATTCACATTCGAGTTCATTGCGATCGGTCAAAACTCCCACATAAAAAAATCATTGTATCTCGCAATTAGACTTTTAACTTTTGTTGAAATTCACAATTAGTTGTTTTACAATCTTTTTGTGCTTTAAAAAATTGACTTGCATCTTTTAATTTTAAATCTCTCGAAATAATTCTCTAAACATACATTGTATCATAAGTCGATATACAGATCCATGTGTATTAAAACCATCACAAATCTTAATTGTTTACTTTGATTGCCTTCACATTTCACAAGATGATTTGTTATCATTTAAGCTTCAACTTTGAAAATTTTTATTGATGAAAACTTCCAAAAGCAAAAGTTATAATCATTGTTTTAACTTTATGACTTTATGACGGTTAGTGTAGAGAGATTGAAGTCGAACCAAACCCATTTTGTGCTTCATCGAATTCAAGTTCCTCCACTAACTATTATCCACCATAGCCACACTCTCAAAGGCTCAACTTCAACAATTCCAATGCAAACGGTGTTAACTGCACTATCAGCTCTAACTTTTGTATCCACTCAACATGTACGTATCTATCTAACTGGGGATGCCGCTTTATAAGTCATGACAGTTGTTATGCACATACATATTGCATCACAACATACATCACTTTCACATCAAACATCACAATACACCAACAAAAGTGTACCATAATTACTCCCCCTAAATAACAGTTAGAGCCCTCTAACATCAAGAAGGCATCTAGTCCATTAACATGATATGCCGTTTATGGGGCTAAGATCAGGAGGCTAGATGCTACAATGTTCCATCGGTAGTCGCTTGTCTCAATCCATATCATGTAATGATCAAACCAACTTGCATGCTAATCGCATCAAGGACATCTCCACTGTCCATTGGGCACCGCATTAAGAGCATGTGATAAACATGAAATATGTCATCCTTTCGAACAAAAATTACAAATCAACATACTAGCTGCTTCACCAGCTAATTCATATAACATACTTCTCAAGCTTGCCCGCACAATTGCTAAGCTTGGATCCATAATACCATTAATGTTTGAAAGGTGACATGGTGCAAAATTACGCACATGATCCTTCCAAATCACACCATCATGACCCTCTAATACCAAAATTACATAAGACAAAATCTCACGTACTCATAAAATTGTACGATCAAAAATAACATCTAATGTGATGAGTTTACTTTGCTACAAGTAAATGTAATCATCAACATAAAATCTATTAATTGAAGGTCTATATACACCTCCTCATATGGTAGCATACTGCAAAATATATCTATGTTGAGCAATAGCCAAGTTCTCAAATACAACGGGCATTACCCTACGAAAGAGTTCTGCCGTGTGAAAACACACCTTAACCCAAACATCAGGGTTATTCAAGTCCAAGACTTCAAATGATTGTCAATGAATAGCTATAGGTAAGTCTGGATCTCTACCATATAATAAAAAGTATGATAAAAATGATGCTAGAGATGTTTTCTGGCTAAATTGATAACCCATGACCAACTATGATAGCTTGATATTTCAATCTCCTAGATGACCTTTTTCCAAGCCAAACTTTCTTAGTCCTCTCTTCATCATCTAAACAACTCTTCCTCCTAGACCATAAGCCTTAGGATGATCTCTTGAGGTGGTGAGATGATTGATCAACGCTTAATCACACAAAGCTTGAAACTCGTCCAAAAACTTAGCACCATGATATGTCAACACCTCCACTAGTGCACCAAATTGGCTTAGCATCAAACTAAGAACGCATAATTTGTTCCCTTAGTAAACTTGTCATGCAATGGCATCAATTCAATCCACTTGGACAAATGCTCCACCATGACCAACACATATCGATGATGTTGTATAGTCAATGAAAGAGGTCATGTAAAATCTAAGCTCCAATGATAACCAAATCCCATAATCAGTAGAGGATGTACTTGTGGTGTAGAGGCATTGAATGATGCTCGAACATGATCACATATCATACATCTAGCCACAAACCGTTGCACTTTAGTTTGCATACCTCTCCTCCAATAATGACTTTGAAGTAAGCCATATACAAAACCCTAGAATGTTGAAATGTGATGTGGATGGGTTAAATCAGAACCCATGTACAAGTCAAGTTGACAAAACTGAGGCTCAATGTCACGGTGATATTGATGAGGAGATGATGCCGGATTGGCATGCATATGCTTTTTTGAATATGTTGGCGCTTGACAACTACGTGATATCTCTCTTTGGTCAAAAAGTGGATGTGTTATCCTTGGACGTTGAGACTCATGACGGTTTAGTGGTAAGCCGAGATATCCATGATGACATGGTGGTGTTGGAGTATCTTTGTATAGGTGCTTTGAGGGACATTTTGAGTTCCAAGGAGTGGGATCAAGTTTTACAGAAAGCTTGGTAGTTTAGATGGAAAGGTAGACATCTTCTTTGATTATGGGGAGATGGCAATGTTCGTGTTGTGCCATTTCCATCTCAAGAGTAAAGTTGATCACACATGCTCATGAGGAGTTAGGTCAATTTAAAGTGAACCGTGAAATCAAACTCATGTAGGATAAAAGCCCATCGTGCAAACTTTCATATAAGCTTGTCTGATTCTATCAATCGTTTCAATGGTTGATGATAAGTGATGAGACTGAAGGAGTTTCCAAACAAATAACATCTGAAATATAGAACAATCCAAACATATATCAAGCATTCTACTTCAAAAGAACTATACTTTGATTCCGCTGCATTGATGGAGTGATTTGCATACGCTACTACAAACTCCTTCCCCTCATCATCATGTTGGCTAAGAATTTCTCCTAAATCCAACATACTCCAATTAATATGTTTTTGAGAGGGATGACCTCTCACTAGTCTCCTCAAAATAGGGGCAGATGTCAATCTTTCCTTGAGCGCAACAAAAGCCCTCTCATGTTCATCTCCCCAAGACCACTCTTGATCTAATTTTGTCACCTTTGTCATGGCTTTGGCAATAGTGCAAAATCCTTGCACATATTGCCGATAAAAGTTTGTAAGTCCAAGGATGGCTCGCACCCTACTCACATCTGAGGGTTGTGGTATACGGAAGATTGTCTCCACCTTGGTTTGCTTTACTCCCAATCCTCCTAGGAATATGGTATGACCCAAGTACTTTATGTGCTCTTGAAAGAACTTACACTTTCCAAGATGCAACTTGAGGTCACGAGCAATCAATCCCTCAAATACCTCTTGCAAATGCTCTCATGCTCCACCACTATAGCATTATATACTAGAATATCATAGATGTAGGCTTGGACATAATCAAGGCCGGCAAGGAATCTATCCATCATTGTTTAGGGTAATAAGTGCATTCTTCAACCCAAATGGTAAGAATGGTATTGATACAATACATCTTTGCCATGCGAATCAAATGCCCAAAAGGCTATCTTGGCCTTATCCTCATCTCAAATCCGTAATTAATGATATTTTGCTCGTAAATCCAATGTAGTGAAAACCTTTGCATGCCCAATTGTATCAAAGATCTACTCATATATATGCATAGCATATCGATTGGATTTTATCTGTCGATTGATATGATATTTATCATATGATATCTCCACTTATCCAACCTCAAGAAGATCTTGACACCTACTTTGTATCAAATCTCTCTCCATATCGATGTATGAATAAGGACAACAAAAGATTTGTGCATTAGTTGTCAAATCAATCCATATACGAGGTCCCTTCAAACAGCCTAAATCCTTCATACAAAAGGCAAACAGTTTCTGAAACTTCTCAAAAACCTCCACACCCCACATCTTTCTACTCCTATCATTTTGGAACCAATCTCAATATCCCAAATCTACTCTTCATCAATACTAGAGATAGAAGATGTATTATCTTGCTACTAAACAACAACCTCTTGAGCAGAAAGCTTTTTTTACTCTTTCTCGGATGCTCATGTTGTTTATAAACCGTTTGAACTTGATAGTTTTGATATCTTAGGTGCTCTATGACATTTTTTCCATGATATTATTGGAGCCTAGCCCCATGTTACAGGTTTGGTTCCATCCTTGTACACTTTGATGGGGTCTTCCCATACCTTTTGTTATTATACTATGTCCCTTTGTTAGGTTGCACTCATATGGTATTCTTTTTCCAGTTTTCAGCCGTGTCCGTCGACCCTTTCGGAAGCTTCCATCCATATTCTTTTACTTAAGAAATTCTTCAGCCTCTGAAAGTGCAGAAATGTTCCTGGAGCAAAAACGAAGAAATCCAAGGAACAACAGGAGAAGTAATGAGGAAACAAACAAAATGAAATTACAGAAATAGTTGTAGGAAATGTAAAAACAATCATAGACCTGCTGTGAGTCATTAAACCTGCGCAACAAGTTACTGTGGCTGAATTGTACCCGCGACGGAAACATTGTAATCCTTAGTTGAGTGAAGTCGAATTGACTTTTACAGTCTGTGACAGTCCAGACAGCTTGCAACTTTTTTTCCGATTTTCGAGTTTTGGACCCCCTGGCCGAAAAGAATTCGTCGAATCATCGTAAGGAGCAGAATAAAGTATCAAATTCAATAGCGGCTGCCGACGCACACAGCCCAAGAACTTTTTCAAGCTTTTTCGTACGGATTTTGTATCTCAATCTTGAGGTTTTTCATAAATCAAAATTTGTGAGATCATTTTCAAATCTGAATGGATGAATGGTTTCGCAGTAGCTTATTCAGCTGAATCCAACCAGTGTAGTGTGAGTTATGATCAACCCTAAACTTTAATGACCTCTTTTTTTGGAGCATTTGTTGCCTACCAAGTTGGTATATGCAACAACTTGTACGTGGATCCAAAAGAAGTTAGAATTCCATCTTTAAATTGTATTTTGTAGAACCCTACACAAAGATTATTGTTTGGTACCCAGTGAGTTTCATTGTTTGCTACAGTGTGAGTTTCAGAAAATTCTACACTGTCTCTTTGATCATTAATAGGTAGCTTTGACAGCTGAAAATTGAATTGAGCCCTGTAATGTATCTCAGCCCTGCTTTAAAGTGGCGACATTCGGGCCACATCTCCAATTTTTTACAGACTGATTGTACCTGAACATTGAACGAATCTGATTCAAATTCGGTCGTAAAGTAAGCTTTTTCATGTACTCATTTCGAAAGTCCCCAATACTCTTGCGGCTGTGTTGCGTCTTGGACTCATCTTTGTGAGTCATGATGATGACAAGTTAAGCAAGTTTTTGTCTCAAATTCAATGCTTCAGAATAGCAATCACTACAGAAGACATAGATTAGTTCCACAGCATAGCTGGCCCCGGATGCTTTGAGTAGTATGTAGCAGATTTGGATTACCAGAAATAGTCTACATGTTTAAGACCATCGTTATTAGGCTACATAGCTCGTCTCGAGAAGCAGTCATAGGGGTTCTTATTTTACTCGGTTAGGCATGCTTGCTTTCTCCTTCCGCTTTTTTGACTCCACAATTCGAGACTCTTCAATGCTATTTCTACCCATTATGAAGGATAACTCACATGTAGTGATTCTTGGTATCTCTTGCAATCAACTATGGTTATTCTAGATCTATATTTTATTCAAGATTACCAAGTTTATGTTGAAAACTTTATGGTTACATATAATACTAGTGACACAATTTCGGAGTAATGATTAACCATACTCATGGATGTGTAGTGAGTGAAGCAGCAATAGCCAAGGTCTCCAAGTAAAATGGTATGTTGAAATGTCATCTCTTTGTTCCTCTAACCTTGGAATTATATGGAGCTATGGACGCCGACTTTGACATATTTATGATAGAATACACGAGAGCTTATCATACTATGAGACATGGGGTATCACTTTCGTTAGCATATTATGTAGCATATTTTAGCCATCATGTATCTATTGTTCTACAATCTATGTCACATGGGTAATATGTGTAGGTTGCATGTTTTGTTATTTTATCCTAACAAATTCCTCAAAGACGTCTAACAACATAATCCACCAATGTATGGTCACAACCTCGTCATGTATCCATATAAGTCAAAGTTTAACTCTTTTTTTTTTGGGATCACATCACTATTTTGTCATTTAGTAATTAAATGACCAATCTAAAATTTGATTAAACTAACTATAGCTAATCAAGATTGGTTACATGATGTTATGCGGGCCTAGCACCATCCTACCCCTTTGGTTTCATCCATGTGCGTCTTGATGGTGTCTTCCCATCCTTTTTGTTATAACTAAATTCTATCATATAGAGCTTCTATCAACACCATTAGTAGTATCAGCCCTAGTCTCATCAACACCAAGCAAGTGTTGATGAGAATCTACATTAGTTAATAGAGCCTAATGCTTATGATAGAGAACGTGCTATAATTTTTTTCACAAAGACTACTCCTATACTTGCGTTTTTAGAGACTACTAGGAGACGGTTGTTAGGCCAGCTGATGGATCTAAGCATTTGACTTGGGTGTTTAACTTGGACTTGGCATAGAATAGAAGACCGAAAATCATCTTGATGACCTCTTTTTTTGGAGCATTTGTTGCCTACCAAGTTGGTATATGCAACAACTTGTACGTGGATCCAAAAGAAGTTAGAATTCCATCTTTAAATTGTATTTTGTAGAACCCTACACAAAGGAAGCCTTATCCTTGGACATCATGGTATGTCTCATGTGAGTAGTTTTGTGCCGAAGTTACATCGGCTGTTGCTATCAGGAAGGTTTTTCATGAGGGAAGAGATGTCTTAATTCTTTTGATTAGCATAGTGGTGCTACTCCATAAGGTGGTACATAGCCACCACCGGTAGCGCTTCTGCTCTATAGATTATTACTCTTGAGAATTAGGGACCAAACATTGATCCAAAGCTCACTGAAGGTAAAAGAAGGCAAGAGAGGTAGTTTATATGGAATTACTGTTGGTGTTCTGCATTTGGGAGGGCAGACTTGGGTAGGCTGAAGGGCCATGATATTCAAATTGATTTGACTATTTATGCTTTTATTTTCAAGCAACCATATTACTGATACATGTAGAGGGAGTTGATTCAGAGTTGCATTCAAAACTTGCTTGGTGCTAGACTTGGAGAAGTCATATGGAGAATATGACTCAACTATAGTCATGCAAGCCAAGAACGACATCCATGGTAATTGGACTGATAGACAGATCTGAAAATACTACATGCCGATCAATATATATCAACCAAGTCTGACAGGTATGCCACCCATAAACTAGACCAAATTTATGATGTTATTGGACATGCAAAGATCTTCAGTTAATTGGATCTCAAAGCACGGTATCATTAGCTTACTATTATGTTGCTGATGGGTAAATAATAGCATTCTAGGGGACTGATTTGTTTGAAAAGGATTTTCTTTAACAATGGTTACTCTTGCTCTTTGGATTTACGAATGCTCGTGCAGAGTTTCAGCGGGTGATGAACAGAGTTTGGCCAAGCGAGGACAAACAGAGTTTTGGCTGTTATATACCGGCGAGCACGATCTGACCGGAGCTAGATGCCATGATGGGAAGGATGAGTAGTCACTGCCTCGATGGCATGCAGCTACCTTTCTATATCTCTTGTACATAAGAGATACAATGCTTTAAATTGCTATGGTTGGAGTTAGGTTTTTGGGATGCTTTAGGAATTCACTTCATTGCATGGCTCTTAGGGCCACACCAAAATCGAGCTGGAGCTGGGCGGTATTGAGAGTTTGTCGATTACCGACCTGCTACGGCCATAGGAGAGTAACTTTTCAAAACCCAAATCGTCAGTAGTCATGATGCGGATTTCCAGGTCCCTTGTGCTCAACAGCGTTAGGGAGACAAGAAGCCGGGCCTACTTCAGACTTCACTGGCAATCCATTCTTCGAGCAAGTGGTTGGAATCGACCGGCATGAACGCCTCCTCACATCATTGTCAGGAGTGGTGGTATGTGATCGGCAAATCCGTAGTTCATCGTCATTGCATCCTACGAGTTCCAATCGACTATTCTATCCTACTACAGGGTCCAGTCGCCGATAGTCACTCAAATATCGCTGCCACATTGAGTCCTCGTATGTTCTATTGATTTAAGATGATTGCTCAAAGCTCAAAGTTCATGACCAGCATGACAAGGGACTAGGGTTCGAACTTTACCTGCGATACAGTTCCAGCCGCCATTACTCATGTGAGACACAGATCAACCTGCGGATCTTTTGTGAGGCCAGAAAGTGACAGTCAGCGCCTGATTCCGACTCACTTCGAGTGCGGTTCCCATCGGTGGGAGGCGACAATACCTCCTTATCAGTAAACAAACGGTAGAACCTGTCCAGATATTATACAGACTGCGTACGGGGTCTTCAGCCACTGGCTGGAGTGCTGTCAGAAGTGTAAGGTTCGTACTCAGTCATGATTCTCTCCAGCTGTGCCTAGGATTGAATCACAAGCGTGCTTCTATCCACTTGCGGCATGGCGTACGACCCGGGACAAGCTTGACAGCTACACTGGGCAATTTCCTAAAAGTCCCTGCCGAAATTCCATTGGACGAAGACTGCTTTACACAACACGGCATTCGCGACAAAAGGCAAGCCTCAGCATGTACATTTGCGCTCTTAATGACTGCAGTGGATTGACGGGTCAAGTGGGGGAATGGCCGGTTAAGAAGTCGGGTGGGAATTTTAGCGGATCCTCGTCAACGGAGGAAGCTTGTACTATACGGGGGAACAGCGCACGTGGAAGAAACTGTGTTTTACTAAACATCATGTGCTTCTTAAGTGTGGTGAAAAGAAAGGGGTCAAATCTTAAACGAAAGTTCGGGGCAGATGCATCGAGAGGCTTTCATGTATTCAGTAGATAAGATGAAGGCCTGCTCAGCGGTTGGATTTCAAGTTGTGCAAATTCCCAAATCAGACTGGAAAAAACCATTTTCACAAGAGGATCAAGGGCGAACAATGGTATGAAGTAACCCACTAAGCCTAATTTGATCAATCTAACTAAGTCTACATGAATCCCGTCACACACGACTGATGGCGATACCCTGGACCTCCGCGGAAATTCCGGAGCCCATCGAGCGCATTACTTCGACACAATGACCAAAAAGGACACAACTTGTTACTAGTGTTCAGAATTCACTCCTGGTTTTTCACTCTTTGCCCATAGAGGGCATTCTCAAGCACCATTCTCGTCTAGCCTCTGATCTAGCCATCGTAGCAAGGACTCTTCTCGTCAGGTCGCTGCTGCGATGATAACATTTCTACTCAATGATATTCCTACCCACCGCCACTCGTGTTAGAAGCCGCTCGATCGTTACCTGCTGTACATCATTTGGTGCTAACGGCATTTTGCACGGTTGACGATAGCACACGACGGCAGTTTGCGTATATTGCGAAACTCCAGGCCGAGCTTCATCTCTTCCTACCTCCTACGTTTGTCAGTCACTACGTCTTCACCACTTTCCCTTAGGCGTGACCACATCCCCCGCCTCTGCTGTCAGTCTTTCGAACGGGCGTCGACTAAACAAGAATTGTAAGTCGAACCCAGGTCACTCGCAGATGCCTTCCACTCTTCGCGACTCAGTGGTCACATCACCCCCTGTTTTGCAAACGAAATGAAATGTGTACAATGAACTCTGTTGGATGTTCTTTCCCTGCTCTCGAACACCTCCCGGGCACGATATCTAGATGAACATACCATGCCCTGCTCGATTTTCTGTTGCATACACTGCTTCAAAACCCATCCCGTGGTAGAGTCCTCTACCAATGGAACGCAAATGTGCTCATGAGGTTCCAGGCTTGGTTCCACAACCTCTCGACCTTTTCGAGGCAGATCCAACGTGTTCGCTGATATTTCGGTAGTGTGAACCTCTTCCGGGAAGGAACACTCCGATGCAGTGGCAGATAATCCTGCGTATCGATAGTTTCTGGCCCATGTTCACGTGTTAGCTCTGGGGACTCTGTCACGGTCAAAGTCCCGAGGCCCGAAACATGGACATCTCGCTTCCAATAGAGACTTCTTCCTACCACACGAACGTCACCAAAGGAGCCCACGCCTATATAAATACCACTCACTCAACTGTGACTGGACGAGCTCGGTGAACCTCGTGGCGCAGATGCTCGAACTTCCTTTCCACCTCGTTGGGGCACAGCATCGGCATGCCGTCAGAGCACAGCCTGCTAGCGAGTTCATCACTCAGCTAACGTCACAGATAACACAGGTTTGCAACACATGTCCTGGAGTTGTAGTAAGTATTCTAGTACTCATTCTTTGATCGCAAGACAAGAAGGGGAATGAAGTCCTGGTGCGGCACCATTCAGCATCTGTCGACTGGACTTCGGTGCGCCGACATTATCATGTGAAGCAATTCTGACGAGCCTGGACAGTTCAGTTGGTGAAGCAACCACTTGTTGAGTCTCTCTTGAAAACCGAGTGGCCATTCATCTCAACCTGCTAAATTCTCCCCAACCAATATCTTGAACCATCCAAAAGCTGCAGTACTCTCTTTTCCAGGGCGGGGCGGGGGAGGGAGTTGAGTAGTTCAACGCTGATCTACAAAAAAGTGCCCCTTCTGGATTGAGCAGGGAAAAAAGACCGCGGGAACACATAAAATCAGGATTTGGATTCGGTAGCTTCCGAGTGCTTGAAAACAGTAGACCAGTAGGCGACACAAGCCAGGTGAACAAACTTCTTAATATCCTTCCAGAAGTGTAATGTAATGGGATTCAGGCGACAAGTCCACGTTTACACAGGAATGAACCACTGTCTAACTTCCAAACTAACATTAAAATTTGTTATGTACACAAGCAACCTCTGATGAAAGGAGCCGTGCCTTCCACTCACTGCAAAACTTTAGACTAGGGACAGCCCAGACCCAGGCCCTTTCCCTTTTCATTTTAGAAAAAAAGGGCAGATGATATATCTCCACCACCTCTACTCATCAGAATTTACATAATACTATCCTACAAGATGAATAAAGTAACAACAGAATAGAGATAGGCGATTCTTAAGGGTAACTACTATCTTTGACAATACCTTTTCGACAGACATAGCAAGCGATTAATACCCTCAGTCCACAGCTGATGCTCATGCACAGTTTTACATTCAAACTCCACGTCTCCTCTCGTAGTTTTAAGGGCGAAATATCTTCGCTGATCGCCATTATCCAGAAGCTGTCTTCCTGGCCAAGCTGGAATATCTGGATAAACATGTAGCACAAGACCTGCAGCACCAAACATGTACTGAGAATCAGCTAGGATGTCACACCTACGTTGCTATGCCTTCTTCTCATGTAAGCATTACATTCATGCTTCCCTTCATGTTCGCGGCCTGCGTCTACGTAATGGAAGACGACAGAGTTATAGAATCAATAAATAAATAGCTGGTTTCACCACTAACTTTTTTTGTTCTTCTTCAGAGCTCCGCCGATGATTTTACTTTGCAACTTCAAGACGACCTGTTGACAAAAAAAAAAATTGACCTTTCAGTTTTCCAGCCTTTAAAGAAACTAGTAATCAAATTACAACTAGACCTGTCCTGACAGTTACGTTAGATTCTGCTCGCGAAACCTCACAGATTGAAGGCACGAAGGCACAAATAAGCCGAGAATTAGTCGAAGAGGGACACCTATGACAACCGAGTTGAGCTACAATCGTCCTCATGCTCATTAATGTGAGACGAAATCACACCCAAGGTAATTTGATTGAAAATTTTCTATTGGTTATGACTGTGCTGCCACTGCCTAAGATAGCGAAATTGAACAGCTTCAAGACGTATGACGTCCAAACTTCCAAACGTATGACGTCACATTCACAACTCGTTATTATTTTCAATGAACACAACCAGCGTCTATTGGTTAATACGAATTTTTCTCCTTGACAAAGGTTTTTCACGATTGCGGGGCATGAACGGGGTAATTTTAGGAAACGCAAACCAAACTTGAGCTATTACTTCCCTACTTGTGGGCTTCAATCAAAGAACTTGGAAAGGTACCTGGCCCTGCTTGTTAAGATATACAAAGACGTGCCTCCATTGCACTTCACCTGGAGTCAACAGAGACTTCGTCAGCGTCGTATGCACCTAAATATCATTTGCTGACGTATGACTTTAATTATTGGTATCCACTAGACTGTAAGAAAGAGCTTCACGAAAGCAGCTTACCGTTCCTTGAACGCTTCAGAAATTCTGCACCTCTGGACAGAATCTCGTGCGTGCTGTACTCAATCTCACTGTCCTCGTCAATATAATCGCTACCATAACCAATAGATGACTGACAAGCGACGCTGCGCTCATATGGCATTACGGTGGCCACACTCCGAGCATCCTTCAAAGTTCTTTGCCTCAAAGTCGCCGCTCCTCTCAAAGCTAGAGCACAACACAAACACACCCCAAGACTGGTTAGCGAAAAAAAGGTACGTGTTCCATCAGCAATTCTCGCAGGGTCCATTCAATGTCCACAGCGATACTAATAAAACGGTAAACACAAAAACAGAGACCAACTCAAAAGAGAAAGTCAACATCAGCGTCTCGAGAATCTCGGATCCCGGCTAGATGATAATTGTAGACAGGCCGAAGCTTAAAATGAAGATTTTTTCACCCTAATTATTTCGAAAACTCAAGAACATATATGGACTTTCTAGATTCTAAAGACGGCAGGATTTAAATACCTGTCGCAGCAGATGCAGTGAGGGTAAGAATATCCCCGGCACTTTTCACACTAACGGCAGAGCTAACTACAGCTGCCATTTGCTCGCGATCTGCACCTAAGCTTTCCGCCACCTCAACGCACTGAGCAGCAACCAATGCTGCCGCTGAAGCCATCGCCATAGCTGTCCGAGTGCTCTGCTCGTCCGTTGAAGAAGCAGCTGTGGCCGCAGCGACAGCAGCAATGGCAGCTGCAACCCCAGCCACTGTAACCGCGGCGTGCACTTGAGCTTTGCGCGTACGATTCAGCTCCTTCTTTTTCTCCTTCATATCCTTGATCCATCTTCCCATCGACTTCCCCCTTGGAACAAGACTGAAACTTTGACGACGATACTGCTGAAATTGGGAACCAGGAAAAATACCAGAGAAGAAAATCAGATTCAATCTTGATCTCCTGCATTGAAGGAGGTTTCTTGATCTAGATGAGCGCCAAAATCATATCTGCAATCTCGACCATATGCAATCTGAGGACTAAGCCAACGCGATATAAACGAAGCGACAACATCCAAACTTAAGAGGTCAACCAAGTACCCGGGGGAGGACGTACTCGACATGGAAATCACAGTATGGAAAAGTAGAGATCAACTTACATAACTTACATCGGATCCCCGTGGAGAGATTGGCGGGCTGACAAAATTCAGAGGACCGCTGCTGTGAGAGTTTCTTCTAGAAGCAAACGGCGACAGTTCTTGCTGCGACATTGCAAAGACAGAGCGAATCAGGCTAAATGGAAGCGATATCAGTCCGTTTTCCACATGGGGTCATGAGAACGCTCATCTTACATCTGCAATCTGGACATGAGTAGCCATAAGAACAGTAACGTACAAAATGCCGCTTTGAGGCATGCAAGAATACTCACAGTTCCAGGGGTCAAGATGCGATCCATAACTAGCTGCGACGTCACCGACGACGCAAACGAGAAAGGGGCGGTCTCAAGTTGGGAATCGGGATGTGTTAAATCGGCGATTCCATACACCTTCCTGCTTTCGTGTGTTACAACTGGAGCTAGAGCTCGGTGTACATCTACGGCCGATATACTCCACGACCGAGAGAGAAACTCCATGGGCTCTTGAGGAGTCTCCGGTGGGGCAGCGTACGCAGTGAGGGCAGAATTCAACATAGGATGATTCTCTTCGATATTCCGCAAGCCTGACTGTGAAAAACTGTCTCTTGAGCAATCAATGAGGTACGGATCCTCCCCCCGTGGGTGCGAAAGATGACCGTGATTCATCGTAGTCATGCTACCGGCTTCTGCGCAGCACCCGGCTGAAGCCTAATACACTATCAAATAGAACTGCTACTATAATTTGCTATAATATCCTCTCCTCGGGGACAACTGCTCGGCTGAGCATCTGTGCCGCCGTCATGCTGAATTCCACAACAAAAAACCCTTCAACCTTCATCGAACCCAGGTCAGCTTCTGAGCTTATGCTTCTTTTCCGAGTCAACATACTCTCGAGTGTAAACCACAGGTTCAAGACCTGAATTTTGAACGCAACAGTCAAACAACTCCGTGAGTAGCTAAAACAGGAACCGGACGTCGGCCAATCTCGTGGGATACGTACGCATACCAAAAGAGACTTGCAGTGAACAACACGAGACAAGCTGAACAGCCCTGAGCTGCCCGTAGAACAAAACTCAATTTCTTGATGTCGTCACAAAGGTCCCCCGTTGGACAGCGGGATGAAGAAGACAACGCAAACCAGCGAGCGCACGAACCATGAACCCGCAGAAGAAGAATCGGAGACGCTAAATGGAAGACGCGATACACATCAACAGGGGACTTGCGTAAAAGCGAAACCGCAATATGACTTCCTTGCTCTAAACTTCCATTTGAAGGCGTAAAGGGGGAGTTGTGAAAACACGGGCATACCTGAAGTAGAACGTTGAGGTAACGAGTGACTTTGTGCCCACGGCCTTTGCATCAGAAGAGCGGGTTCGAGGCGCGGATTCGTCCAAATCACCTGCGCTGAAGCTCTCCAGAGCAAGTTCTAAATACTATCACAACCCTAAAGCACTCCTACAACATGGTTCTCTGCAAGAGAACTTCGAAACCTCAGTTCCCTAACAATTGCATAGAGGATGGTCTCTGCTTCCCGGATATATACCGTAGCGTGCCTCCTCTCAACCAGTCTGCTGTACCTGATCGAGCATCCTGAGCTGCTTGTGACAAGTCGTCCACGCTGAACGAGTAGAGCAGAAGCAGTGCGACAACCGCTGGATTAGTTTCCCACTCGAGAAGTTGTCGTTCAACTTCTCGACATAGCTGCTGACTGACACAGTTATCTGGGAAAACCCCGAGAGAAGAATCCTTTTAACCAGTCGACGCAAGTCCAAACGGAGATTGGAGTTATGATCTACAAGCAACCTGTAAAGTTACTAAGACCAGGGAGCTGGTTGCAGGGGTAGGAGCGACCAGGGGAGTGGCAAGATGAGATGCAAGCAGTTCAAGGGGTAGGACCTCGAGAAGAATAATTGATCGCTAACAAATGCTCAGTCATCCGACTGCAACTTGACGGTGACAGATCTCAAAGAACACGGGATCAAGAAAAATTATAGTGTTTGAAATGCACAGCGTGCCAGACGAAGAGAACCAAGCGAGAGGACGCGTGAGCAAATCGAATGGCACGGTCAACAAGGAAGAGAAGCCATGAGCCTACCAGTTGAGTAACAGAAGACCCGACCAACGAAGTAGAGAATGACTAAGCTCCGAAAGTGGTTGGCTGCGCAAGATCAGCACAACTGAGAGGACGAGAGAACCAGTTTGCTCACGTCAGGAGACACCGACTCCCGTGTCTTGAAAACAGACGATCTCGCAATCAGAAGCGAAATGCCTGCCTCCCCTGCCTGTATGCCGAGTGAGTAATTGAATAGGATGATGAATCCAAACTCCAGGACAAAGTCATTCGCTCAGGCCATCTAACGGTGCTTGAAAGCAAGAAATGTCACCGCCCTCCCTCAGTAAAGCAGCAACGCACTACACTCCAATCCAAAGCACCCAACCTTCCTCTCTCCCTCCCTCCGATTTTTCCGCCTACAACCAACCAACCAACCAAACCCTCCCCTCCCTCCTTTCGCAATGTGCAACCACACTATACCGCGGTCTCCCTACTTGCTCGCCCCTTGTCCCCTTCCTCCTCCTCTTCTCCCCCACTGTCAAGCCTCCTCGCGAACAACTTCTCCGCTCACTCTTCACTCACTTTGGCTGGCGCACCAGCAAATGCCAGTTAATCAAAGTCCCCTTTCTTCCGATCGCTCCACTTTCACCAGCCTTCCCTTCCACCTGTCCCTCCCGCTCTATCGGCCCCTACCCTTCCCGAATCCCGTCCAGTCCTGCACACACCAACTACAGACGAAGACACCGAAGACTTTACCACTCGCCTTCCATCGCCATAGCCTCTCCGTGCGCACCCGCACAGAGCAAAGCAAAGCAGCACAAAGTTTGCTAATGAGCGGGCGGGCCCTCGTACCCTAACCCGCGAGTTTAAAGGTCGTGAGTTGCCACGGTGAGAATTGCGGCAAAGGGCCCCTAAACTAACCATGACCACGACCGCCCTAGCGGCCCACTTGGTCCGCTAGCCATGTAGCCATGACTACCAGCCGGCAGGAGAGCGGGCAGCGCCGCCCTTGGCCCGGAGGTGAACCGGGTACATTCGCCCGAAGATTCTATACAGCTCGGTGGTCTGTCTGTCATGCCTAGCATAATACTCTACTAAAGTTACCTAGAGTTAAAATGGTGTGTGCGTCATACGTGTAAAGGAAAAGCTCCGGCGGAGCCTTTAGCCATACTGCAGTCAGTGGGGCATGCCGCAAGTAACTAATGGGTAACTCTATCCTTTGACCAGTACCACGTCGGACTTCCTGCCACATGGAACTTACACATACAATGTACCCTAGGACAAAAGGAAGTTACCATACTTCTTTTTGCCGAATTAGCAGCACTGTCATCTTCGATTTACTGATCCGTCGATTCGGGGCCCGGTAATCGGGTCATCATCAGGAGAGGAAAGGATCGTAATTACTCACGTATTAAATTCCTAATTTGAGTCATATATCCTGATTACGATATTCTAGTTATGAAATATTATTATTAGAGGTCAAATCACGTGTTTAGACTAATCATCACGAGCTAATCTACTGCAGCTAATTATGCATCTATGAGATTGACCAGGGAGAAGTTATTGCAGTTTAAACATCACATTTCATAGCTCTCCGCCAAGGTCCACATTGTTATATAGCACAGAAATGAGCTTGAGCTATTTGAGCGTAACAAGTCTTCCATTCATTTTCCCTTTCTTCCTCTTGCTTTTCATAATAATGCATCTACTATATTGGAAGCCCCAAGCTTTACCCCATACCTCATTGCTTTAACTTGGCTTCCGATTAGTAGAGTAAGAAAATATTCAAGTACTTACTTACAGCGTAAGTCGCACTCGCTTGCAAGCAAGTGAATACTCGTCCACTCAGATATAAACAAACTTACGTGCTATGGTTAGTATATCTCAGATTGTACTTGAATTACGTCACATATCTTTTGGCCTAACCATGGACAAAAGAATGACAACCATCATGGGAAAATGAGATAGAAACAATGCAAATTTTCCACTCACAAGGCTTTTGTGGTAGGCAAACTACGCAAGCCACATGATATTCTCCTTTGTAATCAAGTCTTAGGCTTGATCATGTTGGTGGTAGTGATATTGACAAATGCTGATTGCTAGGTCGAGGAATGAGGACTGCAGTATGGAAAACAGAGGAAACAGCTTATCAACAAAGTCAGCTTGATCTTTGTCTTGTACTGGTACAAACAATAATATTGTTTGTACCATCGCCTGCTGGCGTACTACCAAGTCAAGGAGTTTACGACTGCATAGTCGTCTATGCCACGAGCCTGAGAACTTCGATGTCCTTTGTATCGTACAGACTTGCAGACAAGAATAGGAAAAAAATAAACAAACCGCTCCACATGTTCCCATATAACAACGTCAAAAGTCGATCAAACAATGATCCTGACTTTGGATTTTGGATTGCGGACGAGAATAACAGCACAAGGCTAGAAGACCCATCAGAATCGTCAAAAGCTGGCATTTGCGATGACCATGACAACAACGGCCACCGGTAATCTCAGACCAGCCGGCCAAGACGACAATATTGCAAAATACCAACACCCGTGTGTAACAGGGGCAATGTCGTGACTTTCTGTATACATGCTCGCTCCCTGTCCTTGGTCGATTATCGTTTGTGACTGCTGATCAGTCGCCATCCGAGGTGGCGGTAGATTAGTAGGGGACTAGACGTTCTTTCCAACGTCCATGTATGTTTCACCAACTGTCCTGTGCATATGATCCCCGTCCACAATGAGCCACATCCACAATGAGCCACATCCACAAATTGATGTCTATTCCTGGCTTGGTTTCCAAATCCTAGTTTCTATCTCCTCGATACAATCCAAACAAATTTCTTATTGAGACTCAATACAACCCATCAATTAACAACATGCTTAATTTGATCTTAATATCTATAATCAGATGTTCCAATCTATGAAAATTCAAATCATGCAATCGTGCTAAGCAATGCAATTTAAAATGTGCTTGAAATTCTTCTTATTCTGGACTTTTCGCGCAATTTTTCGAATGATAAGGAGACTAAATTGTAGACGGCGGTCTGAAGTGGTGTCGCAGATATTGCGAAAACCATCGTCCTAAGAAGTTTATTAGCAAGTTTCGAATCACATACAATCACATTACAATTCGAATCACATACAAATCCCTTGTATGTGATTCGAATGCTCAAAGGAAACTTATTTTAGTTACGGACAATTTTCTCCCCGTGGCTGGGGTATGGGTTAATAGCTTACGCACAAAGTTACTCGCTCAAACGCCATCACGGGTGTCATTTTCTTAATTAAGCCATCTACTAGCTCCAAATCGGGGATCATCGCGCTTGTCTGTCAGGATTCTGTCACAGCAGGCTCCCGTAAACAGCACCGCCGGCAGAGACCGCGGAAAAGGCCAATGTCGTGACGTGAACAGTTTATTGTTTCTCCGAGACCGTCGCCGACGGCAGGCGTGCCCAGCACTTTCTCCGCCACTGCCACGCAATCCCACTTCCGAGGAAGTCGTCCGGATCTGGGGCCGAACGTTATGGATTCCCCGTATGAGGAGAACCAAACAACAGTTGAGAATAACGGAGGAAATGAGGGCCCGGACGTCGCTGTGAACGTAAACTTGAGGTATACTGCAGGGCTATGCATTTGGAGATGACGGAGGTCGCGAAGTGCCGGCTTTCCGTGCACATGACCAAGAAAAACCAAAAATGAGACTTCTCGGACCGCATTGGAACTCGAGCTGCCGAAAAACACTCACTCGGGTAGACGCGGGTTATGCTGTACCAGGCTGAGGTGCCAACGTGGCACCGGTGAGCACACCGATGGTCTTAACTTCTTATGGTCTCCTTGCAAATAAAGTAGTCAACATCGGCACTACCAGGACACACTTTTGCTACGATATTATCTAACAAGAACACTACCGGTCCATGGAGTCACCGCAATCCGGGGTCCGACCGGGTTTTCTTCGGGTTGAAAGGTCTGATCAAGTTCCGGTTTCATTTGAGGGATTCGAGTAATAATCATCACTTGAAAGATTTAATCAAATCCATCCATGGTAAATACAGAAATTGAAATATCAAATGTGCGATACTATTGGGGTTAGCCCCATGTTACCAGTTTGGTTTTATCCTTATATGCTTTTATGGGATCTTCCCAGGGATTATATTTTGTATTCGAATATACAATCAAGTAAATATCCAATATTGGAAATTACCTTGAACAAGAGCAGTAGCAAATCTCGGCAATTCTAAATGCCCGAACGTGACGGCTGGAGACCAATAGCTAACTGCAGCACACGTCAGAGATTCCGGATTGACATTGCAGTGACCACAAACAAACTTATGTACGGATCCAGCCTCGTCAAGGTCTATCAATGTTTCACTATCTTCGAGTTGACGTGTGCTCTTGCGAATTGCGTGGGTGACACAACAGATAACGATACCAGATAGGGTTTAGGTTAGGAACTAGACGTCGCTATTCGAGACATCGACCGCAGTAGCAAACTGCAGGAACATTGCAAACCGCGAAGGATGTTGAAGGAACGACAGTTACGAATCGCGGAGAGGATAAAGTGCCGGACGTCTCCGTTTCAGACCGAAGCTGACGCAAGGAGCTTGAAGCAAATGGCGGGCATTTTACTATGGTTCAGAACTACTGTAACAATACGAATGAATGACCTAGAGTTAGGGGGGGCAACTTACTCTGGTTAAAACACTAACGTAACGAATAAAGAAAACATCGTCGTCGCAAATTCTGCAGGTGGGATCGACAGATGTGTTCCTGTACTTTGTCTATTAACGTCTGCTAACCCTAGGTCTGTGCTATGGTAATCAGTGTTTTAGGATTTTTATTTTATTTTCTGGCAGAATCTGGCTGTAAGCTAATTGACAGTACTGTAAAGGGTCGATTCACGTTTGACCGGTTTGAACTCTCGGTGGGCTTAAGAGGAACTACCAGGGTTTGATGGGGTCTTCCCATCCGTTTTGTTGTTATACTTTGCCACTCATTCTCTTAAGAGGAACTACCAGGGTCTCCTTATCATGTGATGACAAATAATTCGAAACTGTAGGTATTGTAAGGAGAACAGGAACGTACATGGGCTACTATGCCTACGCTCTTCAACGGCACTAGATCTCCACGGAGTTCACATGTTAAACCCAACCTTGAGTTCACCGACAAGTAGATTTCGCATTTGTAAGCCATGTGAATGTGTATTTTTAAAAGCGTTCGATAAAGCACAGAGTTCAAATTTATCTATTCGTGTGCCAAAGATCACAAGTGGCAATAAATTATCGATGGATTATTATAGGTAATTTTAATAAATTGACGTCTATCTTGTGGAATTTCACCACGCAGTATGGCACAGTAGTGGATACTTTACCATCTTACAGTTTCAGATTAAAATGAAATAGGCTCATTGGGTATAAGATCACAGCTGCTCTTGAGTATGTTGTATTCCGTTTTTTTGTAATTACTGATGAGTCTGAGTTATATCACGACTTCCCATGACAAAGTAAAGGCCCGGGCTTTTGTTCGGTCCAAACCAACACATTTTCTCTATGTTGTTTGTCTGCTTATTTCTAGTTCTGAATGATATACTCTCAAGGTTTGTTGTTCCAATTGTGATTTAGACCTTGAGATCATCTCAGGGCACCTTTTGAGCGGGTTTCCTTTGTTGATCTGATGCTTCTGAAGTCATTTACACAACGTAAGCTCGCCAAGAACTAGAGCCTCTTTGTTTTTTTTGTTGTCGGTGGAACTTTTGGACATTTTGAAATGAAAAGCTTTTAAGGATCATCATCCTTAAAAGTTAGTTAAAGAAAATTAGTTATAATCTATGATGTTTTTACGTTGAGATAGAAAAACATGAATCTAGGTGAATTTTGCAGGCTTTTCAATTGAATGGAACCAACTGATACTAAAAAAAATTATATCTGGAAAGCCTAATACGTCTGTATACGAGCAATGCAAGTCTCATTGCAGACTGATAACTTTCATAATTCAAATTAAATAGCTTCTTGATGTATTTTAATTCCGTATTTAAACACATGTCGATGAGGTACAGTCCTGGTCCTCCCATTTCTCCATTTTCATCATGACAGGACTTAAACCTCATCATTCTCCTCTGACCATGACTTTAAAACTGATTTGAAATCCTACACTACAAGATGATTAGGTGGTAATTATATCACTTATCTACTTCATCGTAGTACACACTAGTTATGCTAGATCTAAATTTCTAGAACTGCAGTACATCCGACTCTATTCGAATTCAAACTCTTATCTAGCCAGGTTTGGCAAAATGAGATCTTTCGCAGGTATCTCTGCTACAATTTTGACAGTTTGTATCCGGAAGTATTATGCATTGGATAAAAACTCAGAAATCCCACATTAACGTCCTTACGTCCAAATTATATCTCAAGAAAAATATATTCTGTATCATCAAATCCACAGCTATGATTGGAAAGATATGGATGACAGTACAGGAGAAACATCTCACAAGTAGAGAAACTTTAATTCCAATGGAATTTTAATTTCTTCCAAAAACTTGATTTTTGAAAAGGATTCGCGATCTGAGACGTGACAAGAAACTGCGTGCACGACTTTCGAGACGCAAATCTCCACATGAGAGATTTTCTTAAAGTCAGAAGGGATCATATAGGAGCGTGTGGTTCATGAAAATGATAACAATGGTCGTCCCTCTACAAGGACGATTGACTGAAAACCATGCAGTTTCATCCGGTACGCATGTCACACCCATGATTTGGAGAAGCGTCATGTTTTGTGGATAGTTTACTCATGAGCTTCTTTTTTCACCAAAGGAATCTCCACTCTTTTGAATCTGCAGTCCAGCAGTCTCCAGACTCCAGTTTTCAACCCAAGGTACCCTTTGATCCCTACACACGAAAATAGGAACTTCAGACCAGGAGGGAACTCTGGAGACTGGCAGGTGACGAGAAGCAAATTTGCTTTCTCATGTGAGTTCTGTGGTAGACAACCACTGCGTTTTATCTCCACCCAGAACTGTAGAAAACACCTGCAGCTCCAGTATCAGTACCACCGTTCTGCAATTTTTCATGTTCCTGTCACAGGGCTTTCACGCCGGATAGGAGTGACGGTAATGGGTACATGACCGTCGATTTCTGAACAGCGGGGTCTGATGACTCAGATCCACTGAACACTTTTAGTCGGAATCTCTAATAGTTCTCGATCGCAATCGACGGCCGTTCTGAAGATTCACAACCAATTTCACGCCGACGATCATGTGGACGAGGATTTATAGTAAAGGCAACACTCATCTCCGTTTTGACGGTCCTCTATTTCTGCATCCAAATATGGCGGGCCCTGAAGGAGATCATTGGTCTGTGGAAGTGATCTCAGGAAATTTCAGTATGGTCTGTGGCATGTCACGTCAAGACATGGAAGCTGCACACCTCACTTGGTATAATGAACTGATGAACTCGCAGCATTCTCGTGATGGGGCATGGTTAGAAATAAGGGAAACCGAGCAACATAGCAAAAGGGATGGGAAGACCCCATCGAATCGAAAACGTATGAAACCAAACTAGGATGGGGCTATGCCCAAATATTATCCCAATGAGGAATATGTCCTATTCCACCTAACATATAGTAACTATCTATGTCAAGCATCACCTCTAACGATATACATATGTTTCCTAGCATGTCACTCGTAATTATTCTATATAGAGATATGGATACACATTACTCATATAAATTATATAATATACTAAAGAAATTATACATATGTCTCATAGTATGATAGACTCTAGTGCACTCTCTCACAAACTTGTTCAAGTCTACATCCATAGTTCAATATAACTCCAAAGCAAGAAAAGGTGACCTCTTTGCATACCCCTATACTTCTTGGTTGTTGCTGTTCCACTGGCTGCGCTCCAAAACTGTATCATGTGTAGGATAGGAAACCACAAGGTATGCAATAATAACTTGATACTCCAAACTAAGTATAGATCTGTCATAATTGGAGTCGATTACAAGGCGTACCAATGCTCACTCCATATGAGATATCCACACTCTCGTGTCATAAGAAATATCACATCCCTAATGGCATCATATGTAGCTATCATATGCCCTATGAATAGGCAACGAGACCCTTCTCCATCTAAGGTAGTACCACATTCACATGTGAGTAATGAAGATGCAAATGGGTGGAACAAGCCAAGTCATAATCTCATCCCTATAGAAAAAGTAGAAGTGGAAAGCCCTTATGCATGGTCGAGTCAAGATTCACGAGCCTACATTCTTGCCAGAACAAGAGGATAGAAAAGCTCTAGTAATATGATGAATGACAAGATCCATTCAGAGATAGTGAAGAGTCTACTGAAATTATAGATCCATCAAGATAGACCATATGCATTCAATCGATGGGCAAATCAGAGGAATATGAGAGTAATAATACATGTGAGGGATTAGCAATCACAAACCGAGATAATATCAAATGTGTCAAGAGTGCCCAACTAGCCAAAAAATACTATCTTCTCCATGGATATTAAGCTTATCCCTCCACACAAAATCAGCAAAGATGTCTATCTCCGTGCCAAATCTCTTATCACACACTTGAATGTCCATGGTCCGATGATGCCACCTTCGTATCAAAGGCAATACTAGATGAGGGTAAATCAAATACCACCTATTGATCCCTAGTAGAGGAAGATTATATACATATAATACATCCTCGACAAATACCGTGTCTAGGTAGTAGGAGATAAAGTCCTCATACTCTCTTGGTAAGAAGCATGCATGATAAGAAATACATCAACATAGAGGGACAAAAAGATACATATCTCCTTACATGAAACAAAAACAAATCTAAATACTAGGTTATATAAAGGTAATCCTAGCATGGAGTAAGAACCACAGGATAGTATTCCCTATTTAATTGTTACCTCCCTAGATATTTGAACACAATCATTTATTTATTTTTTAAAACTACTCCCGATTTGGGAGCGACAAAACATGCACTCTAAATGTTATTTGATCAAAGTATAAAATCATGGTCAAATTTAATGGACTTCTTTTTTAATTTCCCTCTATAAATATTTTTCTATTATTATAAAATATGTATTTACTCAAAGTTTTTCAAACTTTCCACTTCAAGCTTCTGATGTTGAAGTTCCGTACTTGAAGTTCAAAGTAATTCATAAATCTCTACAGTATTTTAAAGTTAAAGTACATGAATTTTAACATTAAACTTGAACTTGAGATCTAAGCCAATATATCAAACGAAAATAAGATCACCCTATCACTTCTCTTGTCACGATTAGTAGAAGAAAACATAGTGCTCTGGTAAGAGGTGTTAGCCTGATCATGTTGCAGATTGGTGAAAATGATTGATATCATTAGATATTTTCGGTGAGACATTCTTATCTTCCATGTTTTACTGCAAATATTAAATCATATTTATGAGTGGAAACTCTAGTCCCGAAATAAAGATCTCACCATGCTTGGTGGGTGTGTGTATCATAAGGCAATGCCGGCCCAAGGGTAAAGGGCCACAGCCCACAAGTACGAGTGAACTATTGAAGGGATTGAGAGCTAATAACATATGAAAGACAAAATGAGAGGGTAAGTGAAGACCACAAGGAAAAGGGGTGATAATAAACACCCCTTTTCTTGTTTGGTTTTGCCCAACCTAACACGAAGGGCAAAACATAATGAGAAGAAGGGGTGTCGTTTTCTAAAATACACCCCAAGTGAATCAACAATTTACTTTACTTTGATACCAAGTCTATGGATAGTGAGCAATTGTTTAGCTGAGAAAGTACCACAAGTAAACTTTTGTTGATACAAAATTTCTGTTCTATGAACATAGAACAGAAATTTTGTCTAAAATGTGATGTCTAATCTCTTTTTCATATCATGTTTGGTAGGAATGCAGGAGAAAAGATTCATTCTTACTAATGCTATCCCACAAAACCATCCTTGAGAATTGGAACGTACAATACAATGGAATATATTTTTAACCATGAGTGACCTTAATCAAAATTATTTTTTTCAGTATGAAGTACTTTTTATATTTTTTTTTAATACTTTGGGAAATTTTTTTCACATACACTAATCTATATACATTCATATCGTATAATTTTTTTGGAAAGATCTAAAAATATCATCCATGTGGGTACCAACTAATTTGAATGAGTTACACAAGAAAGATATATTAACAAACTATAACTTTTTCTCAATACCAAAGTAGTATTGAAAAAGATATCGTGGACATACATATTGTATCACAACATATATCATTGTTACATCAAACATCACAATACATAGATTGTCATACATCAACATAAGTGTATCACAATCACCCATGGTCTCTAAGTCTCACCTTTGGATCATATGAATCTATGTTCAGCCAATCCAAGGCTCACACTCTATGTCAAGCAATTCAGGTTGATGGTCTGACCCAACACCAAGCTTTTGCCTCCATTGTATTGATAGTCAAAGAGTTCAAAAATGGTCTCAAAGTCACATATGTCTCTACTTGTAGATGTATATGATGGAAAAATCTTCTTCCTATGAAGATATTTGTAGTCAAAGAACTCAACAATAGTCTCAAAGTCACATATCAATCACATTCATCCTTTGCTTGTTTATGTTTATGGTGAAGTTTTATTGCTAGTATATGACCTATTGCAAAGACCTTTACATCTAAAAGTAGAAAATATTTTTGATGTGGTAAACACTCCCATAAGTGTTCTATACTTATAAATCATCCATGAAAGTGTTAAACCTTGTGGTACAACCAAGAGTTGCATTATCCATATTATTGAGTTATTTATATTTCATGCATATAGAGAGGGAGAACCTAGACTTGTATGAGATACTTGCTTGCAACGAGCTATAGCCTTATGTAATGGTACTATAGTAGTACTTACATTGTCAAGTTTTGACTTGAAATGTTAGACATGGATTGTGGGCCTCCGACTGATTGAATAGAGACGCGATTCACATGTCTCATTTTGATATTATTATTGAACTCTTTGCCTAACAAGACGGTGAACCCAAAAGTTGGGACAAGAAGTGCTCAAATTCTTATCCTTGGTCTTTTTGAGATGTTAAAGAAAGAAATATGGAGTATACATCTAGTATGGCCAATGTTTTTTATGTGAAGCAAGTTGTGCTTACTACTATTGAGCTTCATGATATGGTTCAAGAGGTTACATATAGTACGGCTAGAGTTATGGAGTTTGGAGTGAGAGAGTAGAAGAAGCTTTCTACTCATGATATTGTAGTTTAGCAATCTAATATTATTCTATAGTTGAAATTATGGAGTTTGATGTGAGAGAGTGGAAGTAATTTTTTGCTTAAAAGATTGTAGGTTAGCAATCTAATATTAGGTCTTTAAACTCTACTGTTGATGGAGAAGAGATATGGGACATTGAGATTGACAAAGTGACAAGAGGAGAAAAACATATAATGTAGAGTTTTATGTGGAGTTTCAAAAACTATTTTGATTTCAAGGACTTAGATTTTTTGAAGTAATTCTATATAAGGATTGATTCAAAAACAAATGCATTAGTATTCTGTTTTATTATTAATACAATAATATGAAGAGGAATTTGATTTAAAATACATGTCAAGATTTTTTTGATGATGAATCTTCTTGACATTGGATTAATCTATCTTGAAAAATATAAGTCTTTCAAGAGTATATTGAATGCTTGAGCCATACTATGACCCAAGAGGGTTGAAAATTTAGCTAATCAAAATAGACGCAATTTGGAAAATTCCGCAACCCTCATCTGTAAGTAGGGTGGGAGCATTCTTGGAACTTGTAATTTTTTATCGTTGGAAGCACTATTGTTAAAATGTTGATAAAATTGGATCATGAGAGATGTTGGACGGATGAACAAGAGAGTTTTTGTTGAGCTAAAAAAAATATTAACATCTTCTACTATTTCAAGTAAACCAATAATAGTTTTTTCACTTCATATACATACTAATTGGATTTGAGAGTAGTGCTTATCATCATGTTGGATGATCAATTGATGTGGATATTTATGAAGATATATGCAAGTAGCTTCAATAATACATTTGAGTCAAAATATAATTCTTATGAAGGAGAATGTTTGATAGTTGTTTGTTTGTTTGTAGATGTTATTTTTTTGGAAACTTCTTTATTCTTATCACTCATCTTCAATTAATAAAGTTGTCAATAGAATCAGGCAAATTTACAAAAAGCCTTGCACGATGAACTCTTATCTTACAAGAGTATAATTTCATGGTTGTACACATATATAGAGTGGTGAAATGTGATTCATATGGATTAAATTGAAACTTTTGTATGAATCACGTTGGCAAGATCAAGGTTTAATGAGAAGGTGATATTGATGAGGAGATGATGCGGGATTGGCATCATATGACTTTTTGAATATGTTGACTCTTGAGACCTATGTGATATCCCTCTTCAGTCAAAGAGTGGATATGTTATCCTCAAACATTTGAATTAAGGACGATTTGGCCTTAAATCGAGATATCCATGATGACATTGTGATGTTTAAAGTATATTTGCATATATATTTTGATGGATGAGTGCCAAGAAAATGGATTGTGTTTTGCAAAAAATCCAACGGTTTAGATGGGAAGAAAGATAATTCATTTGTGTATGAAAAGAAAAAAGGGACAAAGTATAATAACAAAAGGGATGGGAAGACCTTATCAAAGCGTACAAGGATGGAATCAAACCGGTAACATGTGGCTAGGCCCCATGTTATGACATGTGTATGAAAGGATAACATCATTCATGTTGTGACACTTTCATCTCATCAAGCATAGTTGGTCATACATGTTCAAGAGGAGTTAAGTGATTTTGAAATGAAGAGTATATAGTAATCACTTCTACTTTCTAAACATCCTCAAGTACATTCCTGCTACATAAGTCATAATAAGGCCTCAAAATTTGAATAATCATTAAGAACCTATAGTGCACCATAAACAACAATCCACATGATATTAAGATTTCTCATAAATTTAAATATACAACCATGATGTCATATAGAAAATAAAACAATAAATATACAAGTTGTGATTCTTGTTTAAAAATATTTTATCTGAAAAATTCCAAGTTCCATATAATACTTTCTTGCATTACGATAAATGCTAGATTTTATAGATTACAATAAAAAATAATTATTATTTACAATGATATGACAAAAATGATTACATTTTATTACCAAAATAATAAAATTTTAGTTTCTTTTGAACATAGAAAAACCATAATTTTTTTAGAAAATGATACAAAATTTTAAATGTTCATCAAGTTGTATGTTTTTAGCTCAAATAACTCTTCATTGTTCCAAATTTTAGATGATAATTTTGGATTAATCTAAAATATGATAAATATTAAATATTTTGATATCATATGACTCAATATATATTTAGATTTTCATATTATGTAATTAAATATCAATAAAATTACATAATTATTTTCAACCGTCTAAATTTAAAAGATGAATAAAAAATATTTTATAGAAATAAAAGTAAAATAAAATATTTTAAAGAAATTAAAATATATTTTTATAAAGTTCCATAAATTATTTTTTTTAATACAATAAAAATTAAATGAATAAAAATAAATTTTAATTTTAATTTATTAAATAAATTTAAAAATATATCAAATATTTAACAATAAGATTAATGAAATAATATATATGCCAATAATAAGATTCAATGCAATCATATTATATGTAACTCATATGCCATTAAAAATATTATTAAAGAAATATTTTTTCTTAAAGATTTTTATTTTTTTTAATATCTAATTAAAACGAAAATTTATTTAAAATATTTTGTAAAAAAATAAATTATGCAATTTTTAATCAAACCTTTTGAAATATAATTTTTTGAAATGATTTTTTAAGAAAAATTATGTCAAAGATTTTTAAATTATTATCAGGTTTTTTAAAAATAAGTCTATTATAATTATTTTATTATCATAGTTAATAAATCCATCTGTAGATTTTTTTATACTCATAAAGTTTATATTTTGAAAGTGATTATTGATCTCGAGAAATAGAATGGAATTAATGATGAAAATTTTGAGTGGATTCATCAACATAAAAAAAATATTTTTTATTTATTTAAAAAATTAAAATTTTGGTATTAGTTCATAATTTAAAAAAATATATTAAAATAATTTTAATAAATAATTTTTATTTTAAAAAAAACTTTGAAAAAATCCTTTAAATGAAATGAAATTTAAACGCTCAGTTTTTTTGCAGTGTACCAAGATCTCTTTTCTCCAAGCTTGTTCTTTCTATTTTTCCGGATGAAAAATAGAAAGCCTGAATGTAAAATGTTTGGAATATGGAGGAACTGGATTATGTGGGACCATGCTGGTCATCATTCTCTCAAGGCAGGAAGGGGTTTAAGGAGGAGGTATTGTGGGGTGCCTGGAGGTGTGTGCCAAAGCACACAATCAATTGCACAAGAATCTATTAAAAGATGCATGTCATTTGAAGTGGTCCCACTCCTCTCTTTATATCATCCCTGGAGTCCAAATTTAGTCCTCGTTATGAACAACTTGGGGTTGTGTACTCTACAGTATGTGCGAAACATTTAGTACGTGCACTGAGAATAAGCTCTGTAGGTGCTCGTCAATCGCAACTTGGAATTGTTAATCCCAGTGTGGAGAGGAAGTTTAATCCCCAATAAACCCTAGCCTTAGCTGAGCGAAGGAAGTGATAAGGACATGGAAGTAAATTGGGTTGCATACACATAGCGGTGGTGAAGAAGCTGATAAAATTCTTCACCTACTGCAAAGAGAACCGTATCTCCGTTAGAGAATTTGTACCTTAAAAATACTACAATTATGATGTCATGGTACTACACTACTTTGATTAGTTAGTAGGGTTGCATACACATAGCGGTGGTGAAGATAAGCTGGTAAAACTCTTCACCTACTGCAAAGAGAACCGTATCTCGGTTGGATTTCACATTCCCATCTTTGGCACACTTTAATGAACTCTTAATTGGATGCAACACGAGGGTCTGAATGTGATGATATGTGCACATGAGTGGTGATGAGAACGATCCATATCTAGCCTTGCTATGTATTTCTGGTAGAAAGCTGATCTCCTCAAGTTTATAGACGAGGAAAGTCCATACTCATGCAAATGTTCCAGACAGAGTCCTCCTTTTGAGCAACATTTATGTCAGGCTTGAAATGAATAGGATGGAGTTATAACCAGGTGCTCTTCAACTTTAGCTAAGGACTGGTCTCGATTGTGCAAAGTCAATGTCTCCTCCTTTGCAAAAGGTTAGAGCGTTGGCTATAAAGAGATCGACATTTCACGAATCTCACGTCAGCTACATGCTCGTTGTCTGTAGTATGGAATGGCGAGCGGTGTTATTACTCTTGCATGCTCTCCAGAATCTTTCTCCTCTTCCTTTCGACAAGAAACAAGTTGTTAACTGAATGCTTCCATGATCGCTTTCCACAGCGCAGTAGATTCCATATGTTTCGGTCCACAACAACCAGCAGTACTCATTAATGGCACAAGTTAGTTAGGAGCGAAACTGGAACCCTACAGACAGTCTCAACCATATTCTCCAGGAAGTTCATCCAGTGTACACTACTTACCTCAAAATGGTGAAGAGGTCGATGATGGAGTAAGGACTTTGAACAGCGGGAGAAAACCACATGTCAATGGTCTCCAATAGTCGCTAAATTACCCCAGTCCTCTTCGCATTCGTCCCTTCTAAACAGAAGCATCCACGGCATATCCTGATAGAAAGAAAGAACCTGCTCAATTCCTCAAAAGACTACTGCAAAAGCTTAACATAGAGACAAGACCCTAGTGGAAAAGAAGACGACTACCTCGCCGACTTCTAAGCACACTAAGTGGCAGTCCATCGTCAAAAGCTTTCAGTGGAGAAAGCAAGACTACAGTCTCCACCTCAGGTCACCTCGCTAGGGTTTCTGGAAAGAAAGAACTCGACATCCGTCTGACCGTCTTGCCCGTGGCAGCAAACAGTCGTTCTAGTTACACAAATGAGGGCACGCTAGTCAGCTGAATCAGAAAGGCGAGTAGAAGGAACGGGATGAGCAAGATGATTGTCGAATCATGCAGGGACAGGAAGCTTTAGAGCAGATGTTCCAATATTCACGATAAAGCTGGTCAGATATGATTCTCACCTAGCGAGGGTCTAATAGGTCGGTCCCATTGCATGCTCACAGTGATTCCTCCCTCCTCTTCCACTACGATTTGGATATGTCTCTCGCACAATCAATCATGGTTCTCTTTCTTCGTCCGAATTGTACGAACAACGGATATGGTAAGACGTCGTAAAACTGAACGCTGTTGTTTCGAAATAAGGTGTGTCGAGACTCAGAGTGTGTCTTTTCCTCCCATCTTAAACAAAGATACTTTACTCGCCACTAACGATGTCTTTTCACGTCTTTTGGACACTTCGTTATATTGAATGTTTTTGGATATTTGAAGCTCGATTGAAGTCACAGAAGGAGGAATACATCAAAAGCAAGACCATTACTTTCTGAATATTCAAATCTAGAAGTTACTTTATGAACGTAAGATTATGGGGTGAAAGCAATGATGTCAGGAGGCCAAATCTCAACTCTCAAAAGTTGTGGCGTATCATGAAACCCAAAGGCTGTGCTATTTTCTTGCAGGTTGGGCCAGGAAACACCTGTTCATTATTCACGCATCATATATTCCGACGTGTGTATGATTTTCTATGATTTTCTCATGATGTGTGAACTTTATTGTCATCACTTTGATGCAAAAGACAATGTATCGAAATGCTTCGATTATCTATTTCAACATGCTTGAATCTAATGAAAATTTTCTATAGTGAGAAAAATTTATCACGGAAAAATTATTCAATAAATTGAACCCAATTTGACTAATTGGAGAGTTGAAGCTCAGCTTTCCTATTAGCCAATCTCAAAATAGTTATGGTTTAAAAAAAATTGTAATCCCATTTAGATCAATCCCGTACTATTTGTTTGTAAACCTGTAACAAAGAGTGATTGTAAAAACTAACGCCAAACAGAAAAATCTCAAAACTTTACAAATTTCTCTTAAAAGAGTTTAAATTAAAACAAAGATCACTGTCAAATTTCAATCAGTTTTCATAAACAATATGTATATCAAAACATAACATGTCAATACAAATCTTCATACACATCTCATGAGTAAAATATAAACTTCTCATGAAATACAGATCTATAATATCATGATAAATAAAACAAAACACAAAATAATTTTTTACAAGAAAACATAAAAAATTAAAAATTATCAACCTTTCAACACACACACAATGCTAATATATAAATAACAGTAAATGACAAAAAGTCTAATATTCAAAAAAAATTACAAATCTCAATATTACTATTTCATATAATTTTAAAAAATTCAAAAGATAATAAATCATTTTCATAAAATTTAAAAAAATATTAAATTAACAAATATAAATTTATAATTTATAATCTTTTGAACAAATGAATAAAAAAATCTTTATTCTATTGAAATAAAAATTAAAACTTATTCAAAGTGAAAGAGTAAAAGATTAAAAATAAAATAAATAAAAGGATGTAAAAAATATAAAAAATTAATTAATTGTAATAAGAAAAATAATAAGAAAAAAAAAACCAAGCAAAATTTTTAAATAAAATAAAATAAAAATAAATTCAATAAAAATAATAAAAATCCATTTAAAATTTAAATATAAAATTTAACTATATATAAAAATTATAAAAAATTATTTTAAAAAATTAATAAACAAATTATAAATAAAATCAGTTATAAAACATGTTGAATTCTAAATAAATATTTAAAAATAATTTTTTTTATCTTTCAATTTTTGTGATTATTTTAAATGAAATTTTTTTTGTCAATCAAATTAATTTTTATAATTGTATTAAAATGAATTTTAAAAAAATTATGAATAAATTTATTATTTTATAAATTTTATAAATTTCTTTTTCAATTAAAATATTAAAATTTTATTAAGACATGAATAAATAATTTTTTAAAAATATGATTTGTTTTAAAATTTTGATTTGAAGTTTTTAAGAGCCATATGATTTTATAATTTAATTAAACAAGTATGATTTAAAATAATTTTAATTTATATTTAATTATTTATAAAAAATTATTATAAAATAAATTTTAATTTACATATATTTCATTTTTTTGGATTTTAAAAAATATAATCATATCATTTTAACATAAAAATTGAATTAAAAATATTTGGTAAAATTATTACAATCATAATAAATATATAGTTTTTTTATTTATAGCATTATTTTTTTTGACTTTATTTTTTGAACATAAATAGAGATGTGATATTATAAAAACTAAATTACATAAAGTGAGTTTCAAGCATTGAATATGAGAAGACAAGAAGGAAGCAAGATGAGAGATGGAAAAAGTTATAGATTATGACATCTTAAACATTTATAAAACATTAAGAATTGCAAACATTTTGATGTAAGATTTGTCTACTTCAGTTTAAAAGTAAGCATTAGATAAAATAAACAATTACAAGATCAATATGATGAAAATAACACATAGCTCAGCCAAAAAAAATGAACAAAATAGGGAATTAAAGATTGTATTTAGAATAAAAGTTTACAATATGAATAGTAACATTGAATGATTTAAAAAAATATGTTATTGTTGTATTTTAATTTCAACAAGCAAAAAAAAATTAAGGTTAAAATGATTATAATAATATATATGAATGAGCTAATCAACATGAGAAAATTAAATATAAATAAAACAAAAATACCAACTTCAATATCATCCAAAAATTCACACAAGAAAAACATAGGTCAAAGATTATTAGAGAAAGTGTATTTTAAAACAAAATATTGAGTATAAATCAAAGATGATGTATTTATCAAATTGACATGTATTCTCAAGTCATACCATAAAAAAAAATAGAACCAATGATGTATTAAAAAAGGTCCAAGTTTTTGAAATAAACCAAATTTTCATCATGTCTTTTGAGGAAATAAGGAACGCTTATATAAAAATTCTAAAAAATAAAAAAAATTCCATGAGATGAGTATGTATGTATTTAAAAGCCGTCATAGATCAAGTCATTTAATAAAAAAAAATTCAAATAAAAATTATAAAAATTATAAAATCAACAACAAAAATTACAAATATGATCTTTTATGTGATGAAGATAGTAAGATCAATATTATCAAGATTCATATTAAAACATCCACATCCATTTAATATAGAAGGCGAGGATAATATACATCCATACATTTAATGATAACATAAATCACGATCAAAATGCAAAAAGTAAATATATACGTATAAAATATATTTATTTTTATTCAAGAAGTGTGATATTTATTGATGTTCAAATTATAAGAAAAAATTTAATTATCCAACTTCAACAAACAATTTTTTTGGAAATATTTTAATCTATCAAGAGATGATTTAGCAAATTATGTTAATAATTATGAAGTAAAAAAACTCATATGACAATGGTACAAGTAGGTTCCTGAAAAATTATTTTATACTTTTTGTATAAAACTTATAAATCTTTACATACAAGCTCAAATTACACGAATTCATTACAATATTATAAAAGTAATATTTACAAAATGAGCTTAATTGAAAAATATGAAAAAAAAATTAGAGCATTATTGATTGTAATTAAATCCATTAAACTCTTTTTTGGATTTGATGTGAAATTATTATAGATGAGAAGAAAAAAGTAACTTATAGCTAAAAAGACAAATTGTAAAGTATTTGGGAACTCCAATGTGCTCTAGAGTTACACACATTGCTTTTTTCATTAAATACTAGATAATATGAAAATATACAAGAACTATTACTCAAGAATATTTTTTAAGTTCATGAATAAATTAATATTTTAATAATATATATTTGAAATTAATTTAACACAATATTTAATTTATATATTGCTTGTTTAAGAAGTATATAGAGATATGGAGAACATTGCATATATAAACAATGACTAGGACTAAAACAATTCATGTGATAAAGGTAGAAGAAGGCTTTCTATAATAATATTTGTTTGATTGAAGTAAAGTTGAAGAGCGAAAATATGCAGATTGCTTAAATATGCATAGCTTTTAATTAAAATTCAAGTTTTGAAAATGCAAAGGTAAGAGAATATATTCAATAAATAAAGCTTCAAAATGGGTTGAATTTAGCATAAAGTTAATTAGAAGGAGTTTGTGCGAAGAAATCAACCAAAGTATTATGAAATAAAATAAAAATATTTAAGATAAGAAATACTGAAATATTTCAAAAATATTAAATATCTTAGTAAGATATCTCCCTTGCTTATATATTATGAAATCAAAAATCCACTATATGTCACATGAATATCATGTGTATATCTCATGATTTTTATCTTATATTGGATTTAAAAAAATCTAACAATTTAAAGTACTTCATTAATCCTTCTGCTTCATCTATAATTTTGAAACTATTATATCAATATAATTTATTTCATACTTTAACCGTACAAGTAAAAGTTATATTTTGATATTTTCATCATATGCATGATTTTTTGGTAATTTTTTAAGAATTCTAAGATTTTGCTAAAATAACTTTAGATAACAAAAATTGATGAAAGTCTAAGCTACAAGAGATATTTTTATTAACAATTACGATTAACATAAAGGAATTTATGATTATTTTTTATATTGGAAAGGGATGGAAACAAAGCAAGAATCAATTATGGTAGTATTTGAAAACATAACATATATTTAAAATTTTACTTATATAACAAGTAGTGAGGTTGATGCAAATATATTAAATTCATAGTAAGATAAACACTACAATTAGATTACAAATTTTATTTAATTTTATCTTATAATTGATAAAGCTAAAATAATATACAAAAAATCTTACAATTTTGATGATTGAATAATTTTATAAATAGATTTATAAGATGATTAAAAAAGTTATGATATTCTTGTCAAGGTAAAATTTTAATATCAAGGAGTCATTGATAAATCAAGAAACTTTTGAAGTGTCATATGGATGGAAGTGAATGGAGGAGGTAAAATAGTTAAACATCTTATGGTATAAATTTTATATATATAATTCTAGATTTATGAATAAGCAAAAGTGAAAACAATGATGAAATTTAGTTTGAAATTTTGTCATAATTTATGTAGCAGCATCTTTAGTTATAGAGATGCATACAAGAAGTAACATATACAACAATTAGAACAAGTGTTGTAAGGATTTTACTTCACTTTGAGAACGTATGATCACATGACTATAGAAAACCCTTCTTGAGCCTCATGTGAGTAATAATTATCTTAATCTTCGCCTCATCAATTCATATTTGAGTTGAGTGTAAACGATCAACTCCATAGTTTCATTTGTAATTATGTTCATACTAAGCCGGTTTCGAATTATTATTTTGACTCTCAATAATAGATATTAATTTGTAAAATGTTATGACTAAGTTATGTGTTTAGATAAGATTTAAAGCTCTAAGTAAGAATGGAACCATTTTGGTCAAAAAAATTATTCCTTCATTCTCATTCGTTCTGAGATTTGGACCAATGAGTGCATTTGGGACAACCCTTTTAAGGTTTGATGAGTTTTGGAAGTCTTTCGGGAGACCATTTACAAATAAAAAGAATCGGTTGGAAAGATGAGTTGGACTAAAAAATTGATGGAATTGAGTAAATTGTTAATTTCTTATGATGATTTGAAATTGGAGACCGAAATTTAGACTATTGAGTGTTTTTGATAGTATTATTAAAATCCTATGAATGTTCTTAGGGATAAGATTAGGCTACCATATAGTTGACAACTTAAGATTAAGTTTGAGTTGATGTTTCAATTTAATGGGAGGAGTTTAAATATTCAATAATAGCTTGGAGTGGGTGTACATAGTCAAAATTACAATCTTGCAATAATTATCACAAACTTAGTACAATGTTTATAACTTTTGCTTTTACAAGTTTTGATCAATACAAAATAATACTCCACATCAAAGTTCATAACAATCAATTTCATATGGACTACTTTTGGTAAATAATAATGATAGATTAAAACCTAGGTGTTGAAAGTCATCACAACTAAAACTAAATCAAAATGTGTACCATTAGGAACCAATCGTGAAGTAAAAAAAATTTGAAAGAATAATTAGGTATGGAGAATTCATCATTTGTAGTATAAAGTTATATCAAAAGTGAAATACTAACCATACTCAAAAGTGATCGCGATGAAGATACTAGATATTCATAAAAAATGGATTAGATATTGGTATATTTAAAGGATCTTGTTGTCATCCATCCATGTCTCACAATGATTCTACTTCAATCTCATAAGTTTTCTTGTCAACAAGGTGATGTTCATAATATTTCACTTCATCTATGATTCTTAATCACTCTTTATATTTGATAAAGTCCAAGATAATATCTCTTTGAGCCTTATTAATATCTTCATATTACAAAGTCAATCCAACAATGAGCTCTTAATAGCTTTACAATGAATTCTCAATTATCTTGATCTAAAATATCATCGTCACAAAAAATGGCTTTGAGGATGACATATATCATTATTTTCTTTCAGTGATTACGTCACAACACAACACAAGAAGTGCTCTTAGTTAGCGTAGTTTGCATTAGATGTGCCATTAGGGCCGATAGTCATGTTAGAAGATCTAGATCTCAAGGGATAGAGTTTGAATTAACGTTCATATCATGATAGTTTTCAAATTTGGAGATAATTTTTAAATTGGATCCTTGGATATTACGGATATAATGAAACATTAGCTAGTGCATTATGAGTGGAGTGTCCTTGTGTATGTTTTAAGAATAAAATATATATTTTGAGAGGTCAAGGTATTTTTGTAAGTTTGGATTGATATTATTTTTAATCTTATTGATATTGAATGTACAAAACACTCATGAAGTAAAGACCATGTTGAAAATCTTAAAATAAAAGTAATTTTAAGTTTTCTTGATAGATTTTTAAGTTCTATTCTATGTTTGATTTTAAAATCAAAAATTTTAAGAATAAAAATACTATTAAAACTTGAGAAAATAAGTTAATGCTCCTAATGACATTGGTGTTTAAGATCAAAAGTGATGAAAACTATTTTTAACAGAATTGATTGAAGTTCAAGAATTGATGTTTTGAAGTTTTTGAATCAAACGTAGAATTTGCAAGATGTAGGATACATTTACAAAATTCATTCATAATTATATTTCAAGATATTTAAAATTTTATAAAAATAACAAAAAAAATTATTTGTGAAAAAAACGGTTTGAGAAATAAAGAATAATCCAAGGGAATGCCTTTAAAAAACAAATTACCAACATCAGATTATTGATATGGATAGAAAATATCTATTTTCATGAGTTTCAATATTTTTTTTATTATTCTCTTAAATCTGTGTCAATCCATGTTGGGTTGGTTTGACACTTTTAATGGATGTTTTGAGTTGAAGGATTGTTGTTTGAGTTTCTTTTGATTTATATGTCTCCAGCAGGAATTGATGCACTTCGTGCATCTTTAGTTGTGCACCAATTGTTAAGGTGAAATTGACTATGTAAGTCAAACCTGATTATGTTTGTAACATGATATGATTGAACATCATACATATGTCTTTGACATATATATGATGTGAGCACGTACTTCTAATACACTTGCAGAGTCCTACAATGTCTTGATGGATGCGGCAATGTTATATATGTTGGGGTTTAGCCGAGATTTCTTAGAGGAGACATGATTTTATTGTCCACGTTGGCAATTGGAGAGAAACATACATGCAAATGATAATTCATGTCTAGAGGATGTTGTTATCATTTTAAGTTTTAGTTAAGTAATGTCAATTCACATTAGATGGAATGATTATGAACTTCATGTATAGACCTACAATTGTTAGAAAATAAGCTTATACATCATACTTGAAGTGATTTGTTTGTTCCAAGGATATAAAAAATAAAAAAATTTATTATACTTTTTACTATGCTATCAACTTTTGATATAACATCTATTGATTGGCAAAATAGAGGGAAGATTTATGTGTAATGAATTTTTTTTGGGTGATTAGCATAGGTTTAGATGTTATTTTGTAGAATGATATACAAGTACATTGATACTTTTATGTGGAGCAAGATGAGATTGGAAGGTATGTTATATTATATTATTAGGATATGAACATGCATTGTCATCACATATTTTATTGTTGAGGATGCAAGGTATTACTTGACATGTACCATTCATTTCGTTATTGATGTATGCTCATGTAAGGGACATATACAAGCCTATCATAATCATAGGTTACAAGATTCATATTCTTGATATTTGAAAAGATGTTACATGTATTACAATCTATTTACTAGTATATATTTTGGAAAATTTATTGTTGGGTGACCCATATGCATAAGTGATGACGAGTGTACATCACCTACGATCATGGATTGGAACAATAATATCGTTGAATGCATCAAGTGTAGATTACCATGCATATTTTTTCACGTATATGGTGAACAAACAGTCTTCATAGAGAAATTTTATTGTGAGCATGTGATGGAGTGCATATACCCTCCATCTCATGATGGAAGGTATTTATGTGTAGGCACTGAGGAAGACTGGATATGTGTAGACACTAAGGAAGTAGTTTATGGTGACATGTCATCCAAAATAATGGTGAATCTCGTTAGGTTGCCAAGAGTTGCATGATTCACATTATTGAGTAAACTAGTTTTTCATGCATATATATAAGGAGGATCTAAATTTGTATGGTGATCTCACTTTTAGTGATTGATGGAAACTAACAATAAAGCAAAAGAGCATTATCGTTTACATTGGCACATACGTTTTTGGAGTCATCATGTTGTCATGGATTGGATCATATCATGGATTTAAACTGCTTAACATGAATTATGAACCTTGGATTATCAAGAAAAAAAGCATGTTATCCAAAAGTATGATGTTGAGATCATTGTTGACTTTCTTGACTACCAAGATGATGGAGTCAAAAGTTGGATGTGAAAAGTGCTCATGATCTCATCCTTTATCTCATTGGGATGTTAGAGAAGTAAATATGGATTCTACAACTAGAATGGTTGGAGCCATGCATAATAGAGTAGGAGAATTTTTTTTTGTTTAAGATATTATAATTTAGCAACTAGATTCTACGTCTTCTTCCTATAGTGTTGATGAAAAAGAAATATGGTATAAAGAGATTCTCTTATATGTTAGAGATCTAGACTTATCCTATAGCTATTTGTAGAGAATTAACTTAAGTCTTGGACTTCGATAATCTTATATTTAAGTTTAGGTGTGTTGTCATGGGGAAATTTTTTTTTTCAGTAATGATCATGGCATTTTGCAGATGAAGAAATTCCCCGAAAGGTGATGAAGACGAGGAAATTGGCAACTACTTACAAGAACATTGGCCTGCCATTTTGAGTGAAGTGAAACTTTTCCCTCTTCTCGCCAACATTCAAATCGATTCCAAAGCATTTGAGTGGGAATCGTTAGCGATCAGCACAAGCATTTAGAATTTGGGTCTAAATAAAAGTTACAGCTAGATTAGATTGACGGAAGACATTATAGTTTTTAGGATTATGGAGGTATGTCCTAGCCATTGTTCAAGATCTATATGCTTTGCATTATGCTACCATCCAAAGATGTGAATATCAACCTTCATTTTGTAGATTTTATGTTTATGTTTACTTGTAGTAGAGTGCATTGACCATATTGAATGTTATTGTTGATTGCATAATTCTAAAAAGAAATGAGATTTTACCTTTATAAGATTTGATGTAAGAGGGTTGTGATGATGTGGTTTGAAAGAATGATGTAGAAATGTTGTTAGGAATGGTACTAACAATATTTCTTTGCGAATATCATTAATTGCATTACCCGTTCTAATTTTTATATTTGCTTATGTTTGTGCACACCTAACACCTATCACAATTTTATTTCTTGTCACCTCTACTTAGGTACCATTATATAAATTATGATTGTTATCATGAACGTAAAAATCGAATCACAACATACCTTGTAGTTCATCAACACGAAATGCTCCTTGTGGGATAACAATCAATAAACCAAGTCCTACAATATCCTATCATTAGTCATTTGATTGCAAATCCATATCATGTAACAACCAAACATGTTTATTTACTTATCTCATTGAGGACATCTCTATTGCCTACTAGACAAAGAAATGAGAGGAGATATTATATGTCATGTTATTAAACAAGAATCACATATATGTCATAGCTCCACAAACTAATCCACATAACATACATCTCAAGCATAATCTCACAATTGTCAAACTTGGATGCATGAATTGTTGGAAGGTGACATGGGGCACATTCGACAATGCAATGAACTCAAAAAAAGAAAATATGATCACGTATATTACATTCTTATAGTACAATAAATTTTGATGTAAAATATAAACTTCATTGCATAAGAGTATAATTTGTAAAATCTTAAGTAATGAAACTTTTTTTGAGATTATTGATAGAATCAATCCAACAATTTCAATTCATGTAACTAGACGGAGGATAATATCATGATATTTATATACTTTTGTGTTGCATTATTAATTCAAAAAATCATACATAAAATACATTACTAGATTTAACTTAGAAGATTTAAAATAACATGTGAAAATCATTTATATGTTATACGTACAAGGTATAAAAGTTTAGGATTGTGAGAAAATATTAAGCTAGCAAATATGCATATAACATACAACATATGATTAAACACTTACATTTATAATAGCAATTTAAATCAATTTTTAATATAAAATCTTACATGGAGCAGAACATATCCAAAATATATTCATAAGATTTTTATCCTAAATATAAAATAATTAAATTAATATACTCTTTAAATAATATAAAATTTAATGTATCTTTATATATATTTATAATATTTCAATAATTCTATTTTCCATTTTTTTATATTAACTCAATATTTAAATGTATGTGATTCTTCATTTTACTTTATCTAGTTAAAATAAATCATTTTTTTCTTCTTATATTATAGACACTACATTCTTTTCTTCATCATAAATTAAAAATCTGACACAATATAATGATGATAAATTTTAATTTAATTAACACTTTTGGCAGAGGTTTAGATCCAAAATCAAACATGAGCAAAGAACTAAGATACAAATGGGTGAGATCAATTCTAACTTGAAAAAAATTACTTTTGTATTTATTGTTGAATATGTTCTAAAGAAACTAAAATTGACTTGATTGTAGTCCATTTTTTTTTTCATTCAGATGTCTCATATGCTGCAGATTAAAAATAAATATACCTATTAATGCCCTTGAACAACAATTAAAAGAAACAAACTTGAATCATGGTCCTCGATGAATATAACTATGACACTTTGTCAACAAATCAATTTGAATTTTTTGTTATCAATTGATTCCAAAAAAATACATGAATAAGTCTGGTGACAATTAAATTTTTCTCTTGATAAACATAAATATATGAAGTGATAAACTAATACTATATATAATTGATTTTTGAGCAAGATGACCATTGCATATAGATTCAATAGTTGAATCATAATTTTTTTAAGATCTCATATCATTATGTATTATTTTTCTATTCTTCAAATGAAGAAAATAAAACTTTCAAGTTAAATATTTTTATATCTCTCTATTGACAAGCTTGTATTGTGTGTATTTGAGTTAACCTAGTTAAATATTTATCAATAATGATTAAATTGATTTTGTCATATGAGTTATTTCTTATGGTCATAAATTTGAGAATAATAGCTTTGTGTATGGTTTAAAACAAATAAGATATATATGAAGTTTAATATTGTACTTTAGTTTATATATTGATATTGCATATGAAGTATAATATAACTTTTATAAGTTCAAAATTGCCAATACTAAATTGTTAAAAAAAATTGAAATGAAATTTTATTTTTCATTTTTTTATTTTCATTTAAAAAAATTTGTATAACATGTGAAATTTTGCATCATGTTTCACAAATTAATATGCTGATTACATATTTATTTCTATTTGATTTTTAATTTTATTCAAATCAAAAACAAGAATCGTCAAAACATAAACAAGATAAATTTCACAATATATTTGATCATTTTTATTCATATTGCACACGATGAAATCAGATGAGGAGTAAAGTAATTTATTTGAAAGCCATCTATTTTGTTTCAATATGATAACATTATTAATGAAAACATATAATATTTAGATGATATGTGTTAATATAAGAAATAAAAAAAATAGTAAGGAAATCACAAAACAAATCAGAGAGTAAAAATGAGTAAGAAATTTAAATAATTTTGAGAAAAAAAAATCAAGAGAAATTTTCAAGAAAAACTTCCAAGTAACATACTTTGAAAATCAAAAGATTCAACCCCGAAATCGACAAAACCCAACAATAACAATAACTAAATCCTACTATTTAACTTTTGGAATTTATATTGAAATTTGATAAAACTTTCAATTTATAAAATATTTTTTAAAAACTATTTTTTTAAATAATTTGATGATTATATTTAATTTTAATATATTGAAATACATCTTAAAAATATCAAAAAAAATTTAAAAAATCAATGTTTTATATTTTAATAAAATTTCTAATTTAAATAAATTGTTAAAATTTTTTATAATTTTCAAAGATTTATGTCAATAATGATAATTGTTAAAAAATATCTAACTTACAAAATCATTTGAAATTTTTTTTTTACATTTTTAAACTTAAAAATTAATGAATTGAATCTTTATCAATTTTTTTTAAAATTTAAAAAAAAAAATTTAAAATTTATGATTTAGATTTTTTATAAGATTATCCGATATCTACAAAATGAACAAACTTATGAAGTTTATAACCTTAAAAAATTTGTGAATTTTTTCTTTTATATATCATATTTTAAAATAATTTTACTTATAATAGTAAAATATCAACCATTTATATTTGTTTATGATTATATAGAGGATGTATAGATCCAAAAAGATAAATTATTATTTAATAAATATTTGTATCAAATTTTTTTGTTATTTTTTTTTCTTAAGAGATTAAAGTTTTGAAAATTTATTTTTCTCAAATATCTGAAATCTATAATTTTTAAAAATTTTTATATTTCAGATATATATATTGATTTATAATTAATATTTAAACACTATATTGTTAATTAAAAATAACAAAATTTTTATTTTTTGATTTATTATATTTAATTCATTTTGATTTAATATTTTTTCTATTCGTTTTGATTATTCTAGAACGAAATGTTATCAAAGTATGCATATTTCAATTTTTATGAAATTAATGTTTAAAAAATATATTTTTTTTCATTTTGATATTTTTAAAAATATATTTTGAAAAAATAAAAAATATGGATTATTTATATTTTACCTCAAATTTTTGTGCCATCAATTATATATTTATTTTGAAATTAACAATGTCTTAAAAAATATTGTATCTTTTGTTGTTATTTTAATTTTTTTACATTTACTTATATACATATATATAAAAAATATATTTAATGCCATATTCTCATATTTTAATAATCAATACCATTGAAATTTTTAAATAATATGAAAAAAAAATTTCAATTTAATTTGATAAAACTTTACTTACAGCATTTTTAAAATTTTGATTTAATTATTAAATATAAGAATAAATTTTTATTTTATATTATTTAATATTGAAATCTTTTATTTTTGAAAAATATAAAAAAATATTCTTTGATTTAAATTTAAAAATTTGTTTAAAATTATTATTAATTCGAATTTATTTTTTAATTTTATACAATACTTTCATTTTGTTGTAAGTGTATTTCTATCTTTAGCATGAAATTTGTGGTATCATTTCAATTCATCATATTTTGCATGTATTAGGGCCTTGCCACATGTTACCGGTTTGGTTCCATCCTTGTACAATTTGATGGGGTTTTCCCATCCCTTTTGTATTTATACTTTGTCTTCGGACATTTGGGGGGATTTTGCATGTATTTTGTGGTAAGGTATGAATTCTTATTTTTTTGGAATTTTTATGAATTTTATGAATTTTTTATATGCCTTTAGATAATTTGTCTATACTCTTCTAGATGATATTTTGATTCCATTGTCACATTTTGATATATATTTGGTTGTGAAAAATTGATTTTTTGTTGCTGGAATTAGGAACTCTTAAAGTAATCAAGAAGAGAAATTTATTTTCTCTAAGAGTTTTGACGTATTATGCATATTAAAGGGAATTGAGTTTGTGAAAAACCAAAGAAACCTAAAGGCTGCAAAGTTATAGCAACACATAAAACTAACACATAAGGGCTAGAAATAAACTCTTGGGGCATAAGAGAAAATATCAAGAAAAAATAATGGTTTGATCAAAACCTAATTTTAAGATTTGGTTTGAGACCTCATAGGCGGGACAAAGGACACTATGAGCAGCAAATACAAAGGTTGTTTATTTCTGAAATTTCATCCATTGTTTCTTCTTCTCATCAACACAACTTTTTTTTTATAATGTTTCCTATGTGATTGCTAGACATTTGAGATGTGTAGGGAAAGGTATTCTATATTGTGTAGAACTTCAATTTCGTTGCTATGTTCTTCTTGGCCAAGCTTTCTATTTCCTTGCAAACAAGATTTGCCATATCGTGATTCTCCTTAAGTTTTCTTACAATTGGTTCATCTTGAGTGCTCTATCCTGTGCTGTTTTGTTTTGCAATAATTGGAGATATCCATTGGAGCTATCACATTTTCCCCAGAAGGGAACCAAATAATATAATAAAAAGGATGGGGCAATCCCCATCAAGTAGTACATGGATGAAACTAAAGGGGTAAGATGGTACTAGGCTCCAATAGCATCACAATGGGAAATATGTCATACTGCACTTGAGATATCTAAATTATCTAAGTCAAAAAGGTCTACATAAACATACGAAAAAACATCCCCTAACATGATTGCTCTCCTATGGATTACACAAGTTAGTGTTCTATGTAGAGCAATGGATACATGTTGTCTAAAATATGCTATACAATAAGCTAAAGAGAGTGATACCCATATCACATAATATGGTAGTTTCTTGTGCACTCTCTCATGGAGTCCATAGCTCCATATAACTCCAAAGCTAGAGTAAGTAGGAAATGACCTTTTTGCATACCCTATGCTTAGAAACCTTGGCTACTGCTGCGCCATTCGTTACCCATCCACAAGGATGGGTAATCACCCCTCTATAACAGAAATATGTAGGATCTATAACCACAATGTATGCAACAGTAATCTGGTCCCAAACCAAGTATAGGTCTACCCTAACCTAAGTCGACCACTAGGCATAACAACACTCCCTCCATATGAAGTATCACCCTTTCGTGCCATAGCAAACACCACATCCCTAATGGCACCGTGGGTAGCTATATTATACCATCAGAACGGGCAACTAATCATATGGACCCATGCTGCATTTAAGGTAGTACCACACTCACATATGAATAATGAAGCTGCACATAGGTGAACCAAGCCCATGCAACTTAGTCCATTTTCTGCTAGTTTTGATTGTAATTATTTTTAGACTACTCCGTTCCAAATTAGCAAAATCAAGAAACTAAGTGGAATGCAAGAGAGATGCAACAAGACATTAGTTTCTAGTGGTTGAAATGAAGAGTTGAGTGGAGACTATATTATCATGCTTTGAGTATTCAATTCAAGATCTAAGATTCATCGATTCAAATTTGTGGACTGACTCGCATCCTAGTGACGTTTTTTGGTGGCGTACGCTACTGAAGTGATTTTCTTCTTGATGAAGTCTTTGACTCCCACTCCACAATGTCAAGCTAAATCAAACATGAGACCACTTTGATTTGAAGAGCGATGGCTTGGACTGACAGGGCAAAATACCCATCCCCACTACTTTCAGGAGCCGATTTAGCTCAAGACTATGATCACAATCTTGCCGGCCTGCACTTGACCAACCCCAGAAGAACTGCCTGCACTTGCGTTCAAGCTTTTGTATTTCTTCTCTAGATAGGCCAGCCAGTGGAGAGGAATGGGTAGGACGGGATGTCCATAAAAGCATGCTAGAGGAGGATTAGTCGATTTGACCAGCTAAGCAGGTAAATTGATCATGTGACATTCGGCGCTTGTAATCTTCCGCAGTAGGAATAATGGTCCTTATCTGCATCCAGTTCGCAATCGATCGGAACCGCGAGATACTTCGCCTTGGAATTAGGTTGGAGGACTTCAGCCTGTGGCAGCCACCCACGTGGGGATCTCAAAGTTATACAGAGAAGTCAGAACGAAGTTTGGGATATTGAACTTGGCTCTAGAGTTGATTTGAAAGTTTGCAATAACTCTTTCAACTTTTGGGAACACTTGGGAGTCAAAGGGTATCATCTGCACAAAAAAAGAGAGTAGCATTGTCCTCCGCTGAGCAATCTGGAGGCTGCGGATCTTCCCTTCACTTTCAGTCTTGTTCAACATTCTCATGAGTGGCCGGGTGCCTAAGGCACTTAGCAACAGAGATAGTGGGCAGCCTTCTTTCACTTCTCTTTGAAGTGATAAAAGTTTCTAGTCCTCGTGCCATTGAACTCTATGGTAGAATGTGCTTCTGAAACTAGACATTTAATCAAGTCTACTACCTCCATAGATAATCCCAAAGCTAGTAGTGTGTGTCATATGAAATCATCGTCGATCCTAAAGAAGTCGTTTTGAAAATCTAAATTAAAGAAAAGACCCTCTTTTTTGGACCCATATGCCCCAATCTTTGGCCACTCTAAGAGCAAGAGTGTTGTCCGAAATGGGCTTACCTTGTACAAATCTCGTCTGCTGGGGTTCCAAGAGTCAAGGAAGGATGGGCTGCAACCTGTTGGCCACCAGCTTGGGTGAAAACCGTCTGAGGTGTGACCTTCTCAAGAATGTTGTGACTAGAAATTGACTTGCCACAATTTGATTACTTTTGTCATTCTTGGGTTATGTAAGAATTGGTTGCATTTGTGCTAGCACTTCTATTGTTAACTTGGATTGTCCTCTTTTTTTATCTTACTGTATTGTCTTATCGTGTTTGGTACAATTGGATGAAGAAAAAAGGTTCAATTGTCTAATAAGTGTATTGAATCTTGTACATCATTAATACATTATCTTGTAACAGACAATAAAACTTGAATTAGGATCTTTGTGTCTGATATTTTCTCACATGATCGCAGAGTTTCATCTCATGAAACTTTTACGAAGCAAGTTTGAATTAACAGGAAATCCAATGAACTATACTTATGGTGATTATTTTGTAAGCGAGAGCTGTGTCTCAAATATAATTCGGCCTGCGTTTTTATGAAATTTGATCATAAAAACGCAGTCTATCCCTGATATCGCACGAGAGGAATACAGTTAAATAAAAAAGCCAGTGTTAAACTGCTGAAAGGAAATGCAATGAAATATTATTGCAATTGCAAAGCCTCACGTTTCAAACTGACTATTTACACCGTGTTTCACAAATTATGGTTCTCGGATCCCGTTCTTCTCTATTTGCATGTCATTTTCGTTCGAATCAAGTGACAGACAGTACCTAGACAGACGAACGGTCTTTTCCACGTTGATGTTCACGTTTCCTATTCTAAACGATAAACGACGTTCATATTGCAGATGGTCCATATGATGAAATCGGGTGGGCCACTGACCAGTATATTTGTAAGACAATATTTCAATTGCATGCCACATCATTTACAGGTTGGAATATCTCTTCTTAGATCCAACCCTCAGTCAGTGGGTTCCCGACGGATTTAAGCAGTGATTAGTAAGAAGTATGTAGTGTCAGTACTTTATTGTACCGGCCAAAATGTACATTTGGATGAAGCGAGGAGCACTTCCAGGAAGATTTCACATGTAATATACTTACACTTGGTGTAATTTTACAGCATTTGCAACACAATTGAAGTGTGCTTGTCTTGGTTTATTCTCTACAGTTTCTTATAAATCAGTGTAATCAGAAGTATTTTAGCACGGACCATCGATGCCAGAACGCTGTACATTCTACGCTATTTAACGTTCGGCGGGAGTTTCTGATAACTTCAGCTTTCATCAATTGAAGCAGATGCATGAAGGTGGAAGTAGGTGGTTCTAATGATCCACATATCTGCGTCGTGAGGTGCTTTCTCCACTATCTTCTGTAACCATTAGCTAATTGAGAAGTAGGTCTTTAGTGTACAGCTTGGTTTCGTTGAAGCTACACTTAGTCCGGTACCTTCCTCACCTGCAAAGGTCAAATCACACTTGGTTTCAGCAGGCAATACACTCGAAAGCGAGTTATAGCTCAACTTAGAAAAGTCTGTCACCTGACCTTGTTTTCCCTTGGAAAGAAGAATGTTGCCACTCCAGCTAGCATTGCGAAGGAAGCGAAGAGAACAATCGATTTCATCTGAAAGTGGACCCACAACATCGATGCAAATGTAAGATTCTCGCGAAATACAGCGACTTACAACTACAGTTCAAGATCTTCTCACGAGGATTTGAAGCCGATGGGTCCAGAATCTTAAGGCGAAGTCGAAGACTAAGAAATGCTATAACATGAAATGTCACTCTTCCAACTGTTAAAGGGGAAAAAGATTCAGAGTCCTTGCCCTTTGACAGCTTTCAATGAGTCCAACGGCAACATATGGACACACAATGCCACCTAGTCGACCATTAGAGTTGGCTGCTCCAACTCCCGTAGATCTGACTTGAGTATAATAGAGTTCAGGGGCGTACGCCCATAACACTGAGAATGCTCCCATGCTGCAACTCCTTGCTCCAAACATGAAGAAATTTGTGGCCAACTCGGGCAAGGGAGATATGAGTGGGATCATGAATGCTCCACATGCAACCAAAAGACCGGCGAGACTCATCTTCCGACCGAACTGATCAACCACGAGACAAGCCACAATCACACCCGGAACCTCAGCTATAGAGGAGATAAGCACTGCCCTGTACTGTGTGTCATCGTACAGGGGTTTTCCATCGTGGCATATATTTTCTGCCTTCTTGGAAGGAGAAGGATCGTCGCAGTGGTGAGTTTTTCCATCTTTTATGTCTAGTTGAGTGGTCAAAAGGACGAGTCCATAGTATACAAGAGAATTCGCGAAGTAGAGAAACCACAGCAGTAGCGTCGTGCGTCTGAGTTCTGGGGAGAACAAGCGTTGTATTGTTCCTATCATTCCCAACTCTTCTGGTTTTTCGGGACTTTCGATCACTCCCACATCACCTTTCTCCACCTCTTCCAGAGCTAACTTCCGCCCGTCTGCAGCCGATCATTCATTAACAATGAAGTCATAAAACTAACGCATGATTCAAACAGATAAGATGCACTTTCGTCCACGGACATTTTATTATCCGTGCCTGAGGTCAAGTAGCAAATTTGGATGAACAAATCCAAACTCAGTACAGACATAGGATGATGATACCTGTTCTTCTGAAGCGTATGAATGATACTGAATATGAAACTAGATACACAAAGAGGTAGTTTCAGAATTATGAAGAGGTTAATCATTGTCTAATTTACTTCTTCCATAAGGATCAACACTACACCTGGCAATCTAAACAAAAACGAATTAGTCACCAAACAAAATGGACATTATTCCACCTACTTCGGAAAGTCTGCGACTGACATAGGACATCAAGAAATATTGTAGTCTTTAGAGTTGAGGTATAAGATTCATTGGGCCATGGAGTTTTAAATGTGTGAAAACTCAAAACTCAAATATCAACTAAAAAAAAAATGGAAAAAATTTACTGACTTCTGTTGAGAGAGTTCACTTCATTTATGGTCAAGGTAATATTTTGTATTGAGTGAGGTGAAGGTAGAAGTTACATTGGAGAGGTAAATGTTGACATTAAACTTGAGGGTATAGAAGTGTATGTTCACTATTGGTCATAGAGCGAAACATACCACTAGCTACCCGTGTTACCGACTCTCGCTTGCTTCTGTAGTTGTTCCATTAGCTTTATCTACTCATCATGTGAGAGAGGTACACTGCAAGCAAGACCTATTATTGATAGTCTTTTCATTTGACCCATTTCATTACTTAGTACCTACTCAAAATAACCGCTAGAACGTGTTGTTGGTTCCAAATTTAAGATAAGCTATGATATCAACAAATGATGCTATTAAGTTTCTGAACTTGACTGGCTCAGAAAACTCTGGATGAGGAATAAAGACTTCAGCAGAGGTGGGATGTTGTTCATGGAGATGAATAACGTACCCCCGACTCTGATACTGATAATCAACGTGCAAGATAGAGTAGATTCACGTAGAGCATATCTTTCAAACAAAATGTGGATGGAATCCAATGAAATACATGTAAGTGATTCAATAAAGAAGTTTCGGAAGCCCTAGAAGAAATCCACTCTCGAATATGAAAGTTAAGAAAGATATAGTAAATCTTGAAATGCGAGGAGAGAGTGCGACTGAATATCAAAAGAGCACCATCATTATGGGCACAACATTTTGAAAATAAAGTTGAAAGTCCAGAAAATCACGTTGTGACAATAATTATGGACGGTTACACAAGGACCATGTAGTTACAGCTGGAAAACATTATGTAAGACTCCACAATAATAGACTTCCTGTTTTTGATCTTATGCTTTGGGCTGCAATATAAAGGCCGTAATCATAAACACTGATTGATGGATGAAGGGCGTTCAGCAATTCAGCTGTTACCAAGGAAGTGAAGTGCTAGTATAGATCCTATCAATACTAGCACTTCACTAGTATCAATAGTCATCTGGTTTATATCCAGATCAACCAGATAATAAACCTCGTTCATTGCATTCTAAAACATATTTCTTGAAAGGTGGATTCGTCTTGAAGATATGGAGATCTATTGGTGGTCCAAAATACTTTCTCATACAACAAAAATTGGATTTTGCGCGCTATAAACATGAAGTACTTAAACATAGATCAGAATATCTGGTGGACTTAATCATGTAGGTGGAAGAACGAAGATGAGACCATCCAGCGTACAAACCGTTGTAAGATAGTAAATTAACTACTTAGGGATTGGATAAGGTGAACTTTGAGAAACTTGGATGAGAACTTAAGTCAATGGTCAGCAAGTAACGCTTATGATAGCAATTAGTAGTTAGTCAGATGAGCGTAAAGGCGAAACTTAAAAGATGGGACAAGTCAGGATACCTGCGTAATAACTAGGTAGAATTATCTACATAGGGTTGACATAAGGGTGAACTTTGGGGGCCTTGGACGAAAACCAGGCTAGAAAGGCGAAAACAACTGAGGTTGTGGGGAATATTTGGAAATTAACGCAATGGTTGGTAAGTAAGGGTTAAGATAGCAGTTAGTATTCAGTCAGATGAAGTTGAGGCTCTACTCAAAAGTTCCAATAATGAGAAACATATCTCTCTTCTCACTATCTTCTTTGTGTCTTCTGTGTGATGTATATCCTGATATTGTAGGCGGATTTAAATGGAAAAACGAGAAGTATGATGGTAGAGAGTAGATCTGAAGATTTCCTTGACTCTATTCTCGCAATCTATTCTCGTAAAATTACTATCTAAGGCTCGAAATCAGATCTCAACTACCAACACATACATACTGAACATCACAAGCCAGAGTTGGATCGTGATGATATGCAATGATGCCATAAGTTCAAAATAATTCATCACAATGATATACAATTTCAGCGATTGAAACCAAGAAAACTTTTCACCTTTCACTTCGTTGCTGAGTGTTTCCACTTTTCTAGTTGGTGATCCGCCAAATGGAAGACTTGGAATGAGCCTCCCTGCAGGTAGGGATTTCCGATTGGCTTTCGAAATTTGTCTCAAGGTTTGCATAGAACCTTCAACATGTCCCTTCACCTATCACTCAAAGAAAGATGATGACTTAAGTTGGCCTGGACAGAAGAAAGCATTTGATGTTCACAGTTGTGTGTATGTCAGTATGCCTTTTTACTCGATAGAATAAGATGACCTACTGCAAATTTTGAATGCCATGCGTCAAGAGTAGTACCATCAGATATCTGGGTGACTCGGGTACCAACGGATAAAATAGGAGAAGAAATACGAATGGTAGAGCAGAAACTGCCACTAACCACCTGCCATTGAAAAAAACACCTTAATTTAGACGGCAATGTTGAGCCATGAACGACAATTAGGAGTAGATGAGAATTTTAATTCAAAGATGTGCTTGTTGCTATGACACTTCTCATAAACTGATTATCTCTCGAGACAACGTAAAATAATAGGTAGACACCTCCACAAGATAGAAAACTGCTGTAAAAAGAACCACATGACAAAACACTGCTCCACCGAGGTAAAGGTCGTTTCAATCTCAGACTGTTTAACAGTCTTCAACGTGTAACCCCTCATAGCATCCTCTAGTACTAATGAGGAGGTTTGAAATTATGGCACACTGAGTATTTTCTGTTGCTAGGACATTTATCGCCACATTTCGAACTTAAGGGTGAGCTTTATTCTAGAACCGGGGAACAGAATACATACCGCCAATTTGTGTGGGGGATGATCATCCAAGCTAGGAGTGCCTCGGCAATTGAACCAACCTGCTCAAAAGAGTCCGCAAGTCATATTTGGTGTCTATCTTAACTCCATAGAACGTTGGGTCCCAGTCCATAACCAATTCTATCAACACTTGACATGAACGACATTTCTACTGTGCCTTGAACTTGATACATTACACCATCCCACTGCATCAAGTTTCGGTTCAGCATGAAGTCTTCCCTTCACTGGAAAGATGCTTACAGTCCAGAAAATGTGAACGATGACGAGCCAGAAGCCCCTACGTTTCACTGGTAGAAATTCCATGAGAAGAGCGTATACAACCTATGATGCATCATGAAAGCACTCCAAATAATAAGTAAATCATCAAAGCAATCTTCGTTTATATTTGAGTAAAATGCTTACGGTCCAGAAAAATTCAAGGAAGACGAGCCAGAATCCTCTTCGTTTCACTGGTAGGAATTCCATGAACAGTGCGAACACAACCTATATAAACACATGGTATTAGGCTCTCTGACGTAGATATCAACAAGAGTCTTGCATTAGAAACATACTACGCATTAGGAAAAGTATAAGATAGTTAAATAATCATCTGGATTACTACGAGCACTTGAAGAAACATTGATCTGTGAAGATCATTAATAGCGCAAATAGCTCAGAGCACATTGTCGATGCAAATAAGAATGGCAGAGTTGATGGCATTTGCACAACACTTACAACTGTACCACCGAGTCCAAAGCCAACCAGTGCTCGTGAGATCAAAAGCCACCAAAATGATGGGGACAATGCGCTGCACAGTCACGAAAAATTAGAAAAATGAGTGTAGATGCAGAGATGAACAGAAAATAACCCCAACAGATGAGAACTAGAAGTATGATCTCTGAAAAGTTCAATCGTTTATGGCCGGATCTATAAGGAATTTCCATGTCATACCCTTCCTCAAAATATGCTCAGTAGTAACGACAGTCATAGCCTGGAGACACCGTCCAGCAATTTGATAGAAACTAAGTCGATATGAACACTGATCGAGGTAACTTTAGGTGATTGACCTTGAAGAATAAAGTTTCGGAGATGATTCCACCCAATCAAGAGGTAGCTACGATGAAAATAAATGAAAACTGGATTTTAACACGAACAAGGCATAGACGCACCTCAAAACTCCAAATACAGATGTGAAAACTGCTGTTGTTAAAACTGCGACTCGACGACCTCTTGTATCTGCTAGAAGACCCCAAGCATAAGCGCCCCTGCACCAAGCTCACAAAGTAAGTGACGAACGAAAAATCACAAAAAAAACTCGAGTAACTTTGAGTAGAAACAGGTCAATCCGTAACATATTAGAGAGATGATTTTCTCTCGTGAGTTCATGCAAGTCAATACGTGCACTAGAGATCTGAGATCAAAGTTAATACACTGAATCTTACAGGTATTAAAGAAAGATATCTCTCATAAGCTCAATGCAATGAAACAACCTTACATGACAGTTGAGATGGAAGAGTTCAAATTGAAACATATATGAAAGTCGGAAATGCAAATTTCAAAACTTCATGGGGCTTAGAAACCAAAAAGCTAAGTACTTGCAACCACTTGAAGTGAAAAAAGTTCTTACACGAATACTCCAGCAAAAACAGCACTAGACACTGCACCTTCTTGACCTGGCGACAGTTGCCATTCGCACTGAGCCTGCAAGCGCAACAAGTATATAAGCTTTGAAGATTCGATCACGCTCCTGGATACAAACTTCAGCCACATAACCATAACTTCATATTTCAGTCTTTGTTTCAGAGCTTTGTCTCATCTAGGTGTTGTAATTAGGCTCTTCACAGGTTAGGAACGAAATGTGAAGGGAGCAATGCAGGCAACGTGCCTTCTAGGGGCCATGAATTGAGAAGCCCGTATGGGTCAGGATCCTGTTGGGACAACCAGACACATTCCCTAGCAGCACAGGATGCACATCATCAGCCTTTCACCTAACTCACACACAGTGCCCTGTCAAATGGAATTCCTCTACTTTCCAAAGAGAGGACCAGACATACCGCAGGACCGATAAACGAAAGGAGAATCATCTCAGCTGCATCTGCCACCCAAGTCAGACCAACGTAGATCCCCAGAATTAACTGATACTTGCCGAATCCTGCAAATCGACGACGACATCAACATACGCCATGATCAGTTGTACTGCACACGAAGATGATCATATTCGAATAGCAGAAATGGTCTGCAAAAAGGTGCACTCATTGATCTGCTAGCATTTGCCATCATTACCTAAGACTATACACCCAAGACCCGCTCTGGCGCAGAGATGCTATTGGTAACAAAGTGGGAAGGAACGAAGAAGTAAGATGAGATATAAGAGGGAGAACTGTTTGACAGTGAAGAGGGTCTCTCTTACAGCAGGAATTCTTTCCAGAAATGAGGTTCGTTTGAAACTTCAAGGTTTCAAGCATTATAACATTTCAAGCTCATCACCTGTAAAGGTTGTTTAACTATAAGACAATTTGTGTTTGACTAAAAATGCAGCAGTTTTGGGCTTCGAATCAATGCTTAGAAATTACGAGAATGCTTCTGGTGCCATCAGCTGAGCGAGGTTGAGCTATGCTGTCGCTCTCTGTATGTCAAGTGTGCTGCATGTATCTAGATTTTGGACAATGATTCCGTCCTATATACCACAAAATGATCAAGTAGCTGGGTAGTTCCCCATCTTGCTCTTCTTGCGGGTAAGATAAAAAATTCCCATACGAAACTTAAAGTTCAACATTGAAAATATTGCTTGAGAACAACGTTTTCAGGATTGAGGGTTCAGGCTAAATCATGGACAGGGAGAGTTCAAATTTGTGATTCACTTCCTTCATGCTCTGCTTCTCTCCGATCCCAGTTATCAGTTCCAAAAGTGTAGTATCAACATGCCTTACGTCGGTCTATGCTAATGTCAGATAAAAAAAACCGCCGAGATTGAAACGTGAAATGATAATCATTACTATTTTTTCAATTATTATTTATTGAAGAAATCATTACTATACAGTAGGAAAGATGATAAATGAACATATAACATTCGAGAAGTCGAGAATTAGGCGTGCTTAGTTTTGTGAATGTGAAGTCTTTCGAGGGTACAAATCATGGTATGAAGCTAAACTTGAGCACCACAACTAACCACGAAATAACTTCATCATCTATTGGTGACCAAGCAAAGGTGGCACCCGCAGAAAATTTGTCAAAAAATTGTGGCCTTCATAAGATATAAGCTGGACCAATTCAAAAAATCCCCGTATAGATATAATACGACCTCATCTAGCTTTCCTAAAGTGGACAAATCCAGGAGGGATGAGAAAGCCCGTAGTGACTTCATCTAGCCCAATGGATTGCACCACACTATATTATACATCTTACAAGAAAAGAGGCTGAGATCGGTTGCATATTTGGCTGCTATATTATCTTCCCACCTTCCATCTAGTAGCGCACAATTTTTTCACACTTAATTCCGTCGGATGAAGAGAAAGGTAGCTTCTACTCAGTCTCAATCTATCATCGTCAGTGTTTGCTGTAATAGAAAGACCTCTTCGGAAAATGAATCTGCTTATTCTTTAATGGACTGTCATAAAGGAGTCGTTTGCTAAATAGACAACAAATGAAGCAAACTGTTAATATGACCTCAAACCACTATTACTTGGACAAGTCCTGGTTCCTTTTTGGAACATACGCTTCAACATACGCTTCAAGTCTTGCCAGTAAGCTGTTGGTCAATTCAAAGGGATAAAAAAGGATGCAACTACCACTTTTTCACGTTGACATATTTGTTTCAAATAGTCAGCAACTTCAACGGAATACACTAACAACTACAACAAGCAAAGCTACGAATGTATGTCAAAAACTTGCAGAATAAGCACTGGTTCCTCTTTTCAACATAAGTTTCATCGTTTGCGTTCAAGTCTTACCAAAAAGCTGTTGGTCAATTCTAAGGGATAAAAAAGGATTCAACTAGCACTTTTTCACGTTGACATATTTGTTTCAAATAGTCAGCGACTGAAACGGAATATACTAACACTTACAACAAGCGAAGCTACGAATGTATGTTAAAACTTGCAGATTGAGGACAAAAATGTAATCACCAAAGATGTGCTCGTTACGGAATGTTGCGGAATGATATCGGCGGAAACTACTGGTGACCTCTACGCTGCGGTGGTCAGGTCAACCCATGTCTAGAGGACATATACGAGAAACTCTGGAAGTCTAGTTCAGGAATTTCATAGTGTGGCGAGGAGCCCTCGCATGACTTAAGGTTGCAAGTCCCGTGTAACTGCTCACGTTCCTCCTCACAATAAAATAATCCTCATCTGATTTTAAAATTGCAACGCCACCATGTACGCTGATAAGAAGCAAAAGAGCCGAATGTACTTTGCGAATAATGAAACGAGAGTAACGAGAAATTTTCCTCCTGAGATATCTTTGTGGCAGTGTTAAATGAAAGCGGAGGCAAGCGAAGCACGTTCGACTAAACCGATCGCGAGCGACTGAAGAATCAGCACAGTCGAGCAAACAGGACTAAGCGTTCTGGACCTGATGGAGTCTTTGATCATTCCCCGGACTATCGAGCATAGAGGGACGCCGTGGACATTCTTCCCATCAGTCCACTCCACATGCAATTCATCATGCCTCGAACAAAAGGCACAAGTTGAATGTATTGGATTAGTATCCATCGTAGGCCTGTCAAAAGTTTCTGTCGAGCAAATTTTCCTCCTACTCACATGAGATAGTACGATTGGCAATTGGAAGAAGTGTTCGCAAGCACGAGCATCTTCATCGCCGTGCTTCATCCATTCAGACTCACAAGCATGGTTGATGTTGGAATTTTCCGCACTATTTTAAAGAACAAGGAGATGAATTAACAGCATGCACAATTTTTCCAACTTAGAACTCACCGACATGCTCGATAGCGTCTTCTACGGTAAACACTGGATCCGCCAACGTTGGCTCATTGCTTGCTGACTCCTGCATTTCAACCCACATCTCACTGCTGAACATTTTGGGTATTTTCGCTTCGAATTTTCATATCTCTTGAAGCCAACAGAGCTCTCCAAAATTCTACGACGACAAGAACCATTCGAAAAAACACAACCGGAAAACCACAAAAACAATGCAAGAACCAAAGTCCATCATGTCTCGTTGTGCCTGCCTTCCATTTAGACACACCATACGAAGCCCATAATTATGATTTGATCTCGTAGCCGGGAGCAGTAAGGGATTAACGTCCAGACGGTGTACGTGATTCTAGCTTCTCCAACACATGGGAGGAGGACCGGGATCTTCAACCTAAATGTGATGAGCATGGGTCTGTGACAGACAGCCCCTTCTGCTGTATTCTCCTGCCCAGGACACTGTGCTTTTATCCTGTAAGTCTTGTCTATTCAAATGATGGCGCAATGAGGCGGGTGTGTGCGGTCAGAAAATTGCTCTACGGCAGCAACAGCAGCTGTGAGGGCTGGATCCGAACCGGAGCAGCTGAGGACCGTGAGTTGCATTCTCCAGATCGTCAGTATCACAAAACCTACTGCAACGACTTGTGGATTATACCTGTAACCGGGCTCTGCCCGAAAAACACTGCTGTACATCACGTTTCTGCAGATTGCCAACCCGATCATGCTACGTATGATCTGGATTGAAATTGACAATGTCCCCGGCGGGCTGGCCACCAGCCTTTGTCCAATTGACCAATCGATAATCAATTAAAAAAAATTCCATTTCTCCAAAGTCCGAACCTTTCCCCGAGGAGACAATAAACCATCTTCTCGGAACTCGATCCGCCACCATTGTCAGCGGTGCAAATTGCCATGCAGCGATTCATCTTCGACCAAATGAAGGCTACGAGGCAAGGCGATGCAATCCACGGATTTCATTGTAGGTGCAGGAAGGGAGAGGAATTCAGAAGGGACATTACTTACAACAAGGATGAGGGGGGCTGTAACATCTTCCGAGTCATCGGCCCAGGTTGCCATCTCAACTGATAGGGCCTCCCTATCAACCTCCTCCTGCAGCTGCTTATGCTTCGATCCTTTCCCTCTCGTTTCGAGTCCCGTGGCACTTGCTACGTCTAACTGCCGCGAGACGGTCTGCAGCATCTGTGCCATTTATACGCAGAAAAGAGCAACAGCAATCAAGCGGGAAAACGTGCATTGAAGAAATTACTGCGAAATTACGCAAAGGAATACTCAAGAATGATGTGCTCACTTTCACGAGCTATGTGTGACTGTAGAGCGTTGCTCTTAGGAGGTCCTCTCTTTCCAAACTGAAACCTCAACAGAAAACAAAGGCAAAGAAGTGTCCGCATTTAGATCTTTGAACATCAAACGCCATATGGTTCCGTAGACACAATGTTCGCCAAACAGCTACGAACTGTAGACCTGCCCACCTCGAAACAATCCAATACCTCTGCTCCAGTGCTCTTCCGTGTCTGGGACCCACCGCAGGACTGCGGTAGCAGCATTCATGGCCCCACGCCAACCGTCAAGGCTTTCAGTCTCGGAATCTACCTCCGGGCTCTCACTTCCATTCTCCCCACATTCGTCTTGTATTCCATAAACTGCTAAGGATTGTCTCTGGCTGCTTTGGTATTTATCCACCACACGTCACCTCACATCCATCGTTTTTCCTTCCTTTCTTGATTGGATTGAAAACATGACTATTTCTCCCTACGTACTTCCAGCGTCAGAGACTGCAGTTGATGTTTTATGTTTCCTGTTCAACTTTTGGGGCATGTTTGTCTGTGCAGCAGCCACATCTTGTTATGTATATACGTCTCCCAGAATCCCAGCTCTACAGAAAGCCGAGCTAAGCATTGATGAGCCCGTCATCCAGACTGGTAGATGGCAGACAAATTTAATTCCTTTTAGGACGGACAAGGAGTCCAGCGGTAGATTTTTTTGGTGTCGTCCTCTTTACTTTCTAGAGTGGGAATCGAGCGAGGGGAGAAAACATAGAATAGAAGAAATAAACGAGGGGAATGGAGCGAGATCTGTTTGCTTGTGGCTGGGAACATCTTCAGGACTGCTGGCAAATTGTTTGCGCTGCACTCCTCTTTGGGCGGCTGCGTCTACTGGATGATGACTCGATCTAATTCCTTCGCAGTCGTGTTGAGTTTCTCATCATCAGGCCATGAGATTCTCAAAAGTGTGCAAGAATTCGACGGGAAATGAAAGTATGTTGATTGTGTTTACAGGAATTGGTGGGATGATGAATAAGAGAGTATTAGGAATATCTCGGCAGCTAAAGCCACACCATCATGCGAGCGAGCGATAGACCGAAGCTCACTTGTAGTGCTTCCGTGGTAGCCGACATTGCATGAATCCAGATTCCGGATGATGCCTACAGGCTCAACTGTACCAGAATTTAAAAATGTTCTGCACAGTACCAGCAGGAATAAGATTGAGGCACCTGGATCTCGTACAAACAATCAGTCCATCAATCCACTACAGTAAAGTTCGCCAAGCATCCAAAGCGTGAGTTCTCGGCAGGATTAAAAAAACTTCTGAAGGAAATGATGCTCGACCCGAGACCGGTCCATGGCTGTCCTCAGTCTCTCTGTGCAACCCAGTGACCTCAGCGCGGACTCGCGGAGCTCTGACAACGGAATCTAGTTGGCGTTGGTACAAGGTTGTGTAGTTTGCAGGCAGACGTTTGCTCCGAGGCGACCAGCACTCCAAACGTTGACCAAGCAGGAATATGGAGTACAAAAGTGCTCTGTACGCTTCAGAAGAGACGAAAGAAGGACACCTGGACACAACGACGACGCCTTGTGAACAAAGACCCCAAAAGAGAAGAAAAGCGCATCGAGTATTGTCAAGGTGGTTGATTTCTGTCGTATGGACCAAATCGTGCATTGAAATCTACAGTGACTGTATGGTGGACGATTCCCAAGCTTTGCTTCAAGAAAGTAGAGAAATGAAGTTGAAAGGCCGGCTCTACCTGGTACCTACAAACCAGCACTTGGCAATCATCAAGAACAGTACTCTACTCAACGGCGAAAAACGGAGAATTTCCAGCCAAAATCATCCCAAAGTATAATGCAAACCTTGTCAGCGATGTGTCAATCCACTGTAAATTTAGCAGGGAAAACGTAGATTCATTGCAAGATGAGGCTCTGAACTTGATGCCGACATCATGGGCCAACCCATCCGAACCAAAACCTAATCCAGTTTACAGAAAGAGGATGAGTGAGAAGTAAGCACATCCAAACTCGTGGCGCGTCACGAATGATCGTCGGTTAGTCGGTCATGGGCCGAGTCCGCCATTGGCCCAGAAGCGGGACTTTCATCCCTCTCTATGGCTCATCATACGGTGTAGGTGTACCTGAGTCCTAATTTACTTCATTTCCTGTCCTCGACAAACAAATACAAGATAATGTAAACTAGCACCTGAATTTTCTTACTATGATATTTATTCACATTAAGATTTTTGAATTTTCCATGGGGGAAGTTATTTTTATAATTTGGTGAAGATGGTCATCTCCACATATTCTTGATATAATTTCCAACATATACATGAAAAAAATTATGAAATATTTACTTTTCATATACTTAAAATTCACATCAAATGTTTGTTTGAAAAGAGATATGACTCCGGTATGAGGATTCGAAACTGACGTGAGGTCTAACAGATTTTGCATGTCTATTCTGATTATACGCATGTTAGTTGATCGCAGCCCATGATTTTCCGCAGACTATACATATAATGTCCATCCATCAATGAAACCTAGTATACCTTTCACATTATGAAAAAAACTGCTGATGCCATCAAGAAAGATATTATTTCACAAATATCCTGAATCTAGATGAATAAACTAACATTTGTGAGTGATGGGAAAGTGTGCACGAAACGTTTGTAAATGACAATACCCGTTGCTTTCTTTCATTCAGTGTTCTAATAAGGGCATGAGATCCCTGATTCGAAAACGTGAATCAAAGCTCAGGCCCAAATCCATGCCATGCGGTGTAGATTCTATGCCATATTTCCGAGGAGATTATTCCGCATCTCACCTCTAGACATGATCTGGCCGTAAAGGGAGAATCCTGAAACAAGCCGATCTTCTCAAATTTGCCTCCCACTCGACTCTCGAGTACCAAGTAGACTTTACCGCTGGTAAGATTCTCATTTTCGTCCTAACCGCCCTCCAAGCACACAAAGTCTCAGCCTGACTACCTCCGCTTTCTCTTGGACATTCATGTTCACATGATGTCGACTTGAGTCAGAACCGTCGTGATCATGTTGGGGAACAAGAGCTCAGGGAGGAAACTCTACGGAGTACAAACGATGTTGGTCTGTCAGATAGAGACAGAGATAGATGTGATGTCAAGTAAACGACACCGATTTTGTGCACCTTCGTGTTCGACAAATATTGAGATCAGAGACATCCCAGTGAGAGAAACCTGTGACTGGATGGAAACCTTGAAAGCTTGCGATTACCTTGGCTTTCATCGATCTTGCGGGACTCACATGGCTTACAGCAAATCTTTTCACGTCAGGCTAGCTAGCAGCATCGGGCAGGGACAAAACACATGGTCTATGGTGGTGATTATGGATACTACTAGTGACACAGTTTCAAACGGGATGATCTCAAAACAAGCAGCCATGCTATGATAAAAATTGAAAGGATGCCAACAAAGTAAGGTTCCAGTTGTACGTGCAAGTTAGTAGCAAAAATCGCTCTAAAAATTGGATGCACTTGAGGCACTATTAAAAGCGTTCGTAATGTTCACCTGCAAGACAATCCAATTTGGATGGAAATCTCGGAGTGCTCTAATAACCAATAATACTGCATTACAACCTCCTTAGATGGCGATTAAAAATTGGTGTGGACAAAGATGGTGTTGGAAGTGTGAACAATATTGTAGTACCATTGTTCGACTGAAAAAATGCAATAAGACCTCCCCAATAATAATCGGTATGATATCCCAAGTGTCCTTCTCCATCGCAAGAAGCTGACTAGCACCCAACACCTGACTAACTGACAACGAAATATTCACTCTCGCAATTGATGCAATCACGTGGAACAACTCTGTGAAACCACAAGAGGTATAAAATATCATTCACATGAAAGCAATCTCAAAGATGCTCACATACAATCCCTAACAAATCCCATGAAGATAAGCGTGATGTTGTCGATAGAAAATGGACAAATAGTGATCTATCAAGACATAATGACTCCTCTGGCCGATACTCCAAGAACTCTAATATAAATAAATAAAATCACTAAGACCTAAAATAAATAATTTCAATACCTAAAATAAATAAAATCACTAATATCTATTTATATTATTCAATTTAGGTGGAACCTAAATACAAATAGAATTATCTATTCACTCTCTATGTTTTGGCAAAGCAAAACCATACAACATGTGAAGAAATAATCTAATTTTCCTACCCGGTCTCCTTTATCACTTTCCCATTAGTCCACCGTGGACTATGAATTCAAGCATTCATAGTCCATAGTGTACTAGGAATGCTTGAATTCGTCAAAGTGTTTGGTTCCCAATATCAGACGTGCTGTCGAAACGACCATAGGGCTTTTTAGTAAGATTTTCTTGCCGAATCGATCTCGTCTCCTCTGACGACTTTGACTTTAGCGTCCGCACAGAAACGTGTAATCGTGGTCACGTCTAACCTTCTACTGCTTATGCCTTGCTATCTTGAATGCCGGATCTACTATCACAAACGATTTACAGCTATCCCTTCGGCGAACGTACCTCACAAAAAACAGTTCGTGTATGTACACGTTGTTGAAGATGATCATGACAGCCGTGTATACAGTGATGGTTGCGGGGGAAGGTTTATCTCGTCAATGATCGAGCGACTGCCATCATGGTGAGATTCTGATGAAAAATTTAAGCTCAAGTCCGAGAGCAGGCCTCGTTACGGGAACTCAGATCCACGAATCGATTCCCCTGGGTTTTAGGGTGGTCCACTTGTAAATTCATAACAAAAGAATGTCTCCTAAACTAGTTGAATAATAATGTTGATAAAAAATATATTGAGTTAGGTTAACAAATTCATTATTAAATTTCTCCTTTTTAGAATGGAGGATGTCAAGGAATTAGGTTCCGATTCTAGAAGTGAGAAAGACGAAGTATAATAACAAAAAGGATGGGAAGACCCCATCAAATCGTTCAAGGATGGGGGGATGTGGGAATCGATTCTAGAAGTGGGGGTTCATGTGCTCGACGTTGTCATGAAGATTAGGGTTACATGAGTGATAGGAGAGATGAGACCGGAGTTATCGGAAAGTTTATTAGATACTGTGAGATTATTCTTTGCAACAAGTTAAGATTGGATAGACAATTATCTTTATTTTTCAATTATGATTTTATTGTACTAAGTTGAGAATTGAATAAATAGATATTAATTAATTTATTATTTTTAAAGTTTTGAATAAAAAAAACCAAATACATTTGGCTTTTTTTTAATTAAAATCTATTCTTTTTATTACATTGTTTCTCTTAGAATCCAATTGAAAAACCATGGATATCAAAATATAAAGATATGAATGTTTTTATATTTTAGGGTTTTGATAGTTATCATTTACTCATGTGATGTGGGATATTAGGGTTGTGGTTTTGCATGTGTGAGTAGATACGTGATGGAATACCATATGTGTCATTATCGTTCTCTTTGTGCTAGCTATAGTTTCACTTCCATTCATGGGGCCGCCTAGATTGGTGTGTGATCCACAATGTATGGAGTGCCATCAATTCTTTAGCTTGCAAAGGTAAAGACCCTTATGGGAAAGTTGCACAAAGATTATGATTGAACCATTTGGGATGTTAACGTAAGGCGTACAATCACATCTACATATGTCACTTCAAGGATCACATAGACTATGTGGATCCCTTCATCAATAGTTCCAAGTATACCATATGGGAGTGGTTAGCATCTTAGTCAAGTTCCATTATTAAGTTTTTTGAGATTAGGTTCCCATGTCCATGTTTATTGCATAGACTCCCTCTTGCGTTCCATGATGAGGCTAGATTGACTTTTCGCTTATCATTCGATCGATTGACATGTGATCTCATGGATGAATTAACATGGTTTTTGTTTCTCTTACTTCCATGATTGTGTATTCGGTATACTAGAAGGTGGCGTGCTGTATAGAGAGTTGACCGCTAGATTTTGGAAATTCCAAGTAGGGGATTGGACTACATGAGGAGTCTATACGGGCCACACATGTTAGAAATTAGTTTCAATCACATGATACTTCCCAAACAACTCAATTACGATGTTATAGAATCTTGGAGTAAGCTTGGGAGTATAGTAAAGCCGTACAAGCTCTTCATCCTTTGTTTATGGCTAGTCATACTCTAGAAACTCTTTCCTCTTTACGCCTTTTACATCCATCCATGGGTGAAAGAGTATCAGCCATGGAAACCATCATGTGTTGATATATCACTTTTTGCCCATTCTCTATGCACACCCCACACATATCCTCAGAGGGCTTATCAGGGATCGTATATGAACATCTTAGAGATTGCTTTTAGGTAGATGATCCCTCTAGTGGTTTCAGAGAGTTGTTTTAGGTGGCTACATTAGTTACGAGAGGAGAGATTTCATTATTAATTAGCCATGTGTTAGATGTTAGTAGACTTTTCACGATGGAGAAGTACATGGAGGGCACTAGACCAATTGCTATTGGGGAGGTCTTATTGTGGCTTGTTAGTCGTACCGTGGTCATGCAAAACCGTTCCCACTTCCATCATCATCTTTATCCACATTAGTTTGGAGTCGCCACACCATAAGATTTTGAGGAGGTATCGTTGGGCATTAGAGCTCTCTTAGATATCCATCCAGATTGGGTTGTCTTGCAAGTGGATGTTGAGAATGCTTTTAATGGTGTCTCACATGCATCCATCTTTAGAGAACTTAGAGACGATGATGAATCTTTGTCAAGCCCCATTCCTTTCGTATGATCCTTCTACGGTTCATATTTTTATATCTTTTATCAACATGACTTCTCACATGAGGGAATAATTGTTCTACAATCTACCGCCAATACTCGAAAGGGAGATATTTCGGAGAATATTTATTGTCCATGCCTCATTATAGAGCTCTTTTGTCTGTTGCTTTGGCCATGCAAGGTTGTGTGTTCTCTTCTTTAGGGGATGATACACACATTGTAGGGGCATGTAGATCACATTAGACATACCTTTGACTACTTGACTATCGAGTTTCAATTTGTAGGCTTGCGAGTCAAGGTGTCAAAGTGTAGGGCATGGTCTCCTTTGGACATTCCTCCTCATCTCCAACTTCCAATGAGATGTACTCTCACATTGACATACGGCTTATGTATTCTTTCGAGTGTCAGTAAGGTGCAAGGATTTTGTCTCACGTTATCTAGACACAACACTTGTCAAAGATAAACTGCATGTAAATGAATTTTTTCTACTAAGGGTATCCGCAAGTGACATTTGTTATAATATCCTTTAGTATTGCTCGTCGACCCATCTACCTTGTTCGCATAGTTCCTCCTTCACGTGCATTCCTATCATGTCTTTGATAGGAGGATCATATGCACCTTTGATGATATCATCAAACCATGGATCTTTGACTATGTGACATGACATTTGGCACGAAGATAGACATCTTTGTTGATTTTGTATGGATGGATAATTTATTGATGGAGGAGACACAAATTTAAAATTTTTTTGCTAGTTGGACACTCTCCCCATCTTTGTTATACTATAGATTTGTGATTGCATATATGGTCATTCTTGAAATGTATGTGAAATGTATGTGAGGGACATGGATGGGGGTTCATTTTCTTTACATGTACTATTACGATATACAAGATATACTTTGTTCCCAAAGGTACGACATGAACTCTTGTCCTTTTTTACACTCTCTTTTAGTGGATCCAGCCACTACTAGGACTCATCTACGCTCTTTCCTTGCCAAAGAAAGAGCAAGGATGTAGGCTTGTGGATCTTGGCTCGACCATGCATCAAGGCTTTCCGACTTGCATCATATACATTGATGAGGTTTCACATTGGCTTCGTCCACCCATATACATCTTCATTACTCAAATAAGAGTGTGGTACTACCTTAGATGCATGAGGGATCCACATGATTCGTTGCCCATTTAGAGGGCAGAGGATAACTACCCATGATGACATTATGGATGTGATGTTTGCTATGGCACGAGAGGATGAATACCTCACATGGAGGGAGTGTTGATATGCCTTGCAGTCAACTTAGGTTAGGACATACCTATACTTTCTTCAGGAAAGATCAGGTTATAGTTTTAGACGTTGTGGTTACAATACCTACACATACCACTATTTTGGAGGGGATGATTACCTATCATCACTCGTAATAGCCAAGGTCTCAAAGTATAGGGGTATGCATAGAGATCACCTCTTTGTTCCTCTAGCTTTGGAGTTATATGGAGCTATAAACGCCAACTTCAACATGTTCGTGAGAAAATACGCAAGAGCCTATCATATTTTATGACAAGGGGTATCACTCTCTTTAGCCTATTGTATATCCTATTTTAGGCAATGTGTATCCATTGCTCTATAGAGACCACTAGCTAATGCAATCCATAAGAGAACAATCACGGTATGTGATGTTTCTTCGGATACTCATGTAGTATGTAGATTGTCTGACCTAGATAGTTAGATATCTTAGATACACAAGAACATATTTCCCATTGCGATACTAGTATGGCCCCATCTTACCCCCTTGGATTCATCCTTGTAGGATTTGATGTGATTTTCCCATCCTTTTTGCTATATTACTTAGTGTCACTTTGACAAAAGGAAGGTTCATGGCTATCTTTTGTGTTGTTGATGATTCATATGCACTCCATGACACACAAGATCTATACATTCAGCTTTTGGTTATATAAGTACGGCATATTCATGATGTATTTAGGGGATCTTGCATGATGTTTGGCTTGCTTGTAGAGTGCAATGTTGGACTCGTTTGGCTGTTTTTGGCAAGATATTTGTGTTCATTTCTTCTTTTAGGATGTGGCAATTGTGCATATGAATCAAGAGAAAACAGTACTCAAATGTCATTCACCTGTCTGCAACAGTTTCTTGTTGAGGGGATTTCGAAATGGAGAAGAAGCTTCCACGATAAAATAAATTCTGTGAGAAATTTTCCAAAAAAAAGTTGGGAAGACCCCATCAAGAAACCAAGTGGGTAGGATGTGGCTAGGCCCCAATGGCATCACAATGGAAAATATGTATTTTTTCATGGAAGATATCCAAACTATCTAGATTTGATAAAACCATGGGATGAATCGTTTTTCTCCCTTAAGGTTTTGATTTGATGTGCTCTTACCCATCTTCTTGGTATACGACATCTTCTGATCTTAACCTCCAAGATCTTGGAGGTTAAGATCAGATAAGCGAACACTTGGACCACAATTCAAGATCTTCAGGTTGTGGAACTTCAATATCTCTAGGGCAAAAACTTGCGTAAATTTTTATATGTAAGTTCACACAAATACAGAATGTTTAAGTTATGACTTTTATCCTTCTCACCTTTATCTTTCTTAGAATTACACAAAGGAGATGTATGGAATAAAAAGTCCAATGAAAACCATCTACAAGAGTACAAAGCAAAGGTTCACAAATGCCAAATAAAAACTTAGCTGCCAAAACAAAGAGAGATAATCTCTCTTGTGATAAATCACTGTCTCCCAATGTCACCTCTAATATCACATACACGCAAATCTTCAATACATGTGGTTACTGGAGGTACGTAACCAGCATCTTTAATAAAAGTGATCTTTCACTCAATCTCACAATACAAAACGCCCGACAATGCAATGCAATTAAGTTGTCTGCAGTACCGGATGCAATATGACAACGGTTAGAAGTTAGATAAGTGTGAGCCTCATTATCAATACCAATTTGTTGCAAATTTTTAAATTTTGGTAACGACATTCTTTTTACATCAGGGGTTATCTCAAACGGTAAGGTCTCAATATTAGAATGCCGATGCGTTTACACTTCTGGGAATTCCAAAAAGACTTCATTTTTCACCATTGTACTTCACATAGGCGAATTCACTAATTATTCTCCTAATTCTCTGTGGATAGTTTAAAAGCGAAGGAACATTCCTAAAATGTGGCCGTCCACACAACTACTAACTGAATTCGAACTTCAAGGCCGGTACAATATGTTTTATATCATTTTACAATTTAAAACTCTGAAAATAGAGGTTATTTCTTTTCATCATCATCATACAATTTTTCATACATCTTGGGCAGATAATTGCTCGTGTGAAACAATTCTTCGAAATATTCACGTTCTTCTACTTCTTCAGTATTAGCACTAAGCGTACCCAAGCGTACCCACATCATCACGTTATACCTCATAATTTTAGAAAATATAGATTACTTTTGATTTTAGTTGATGTAGATTGGAAACTTGAACTAAAATAAATATGAAATATAAATTTCACTTACGCTCTCGTGTAGCATGCTGTGAAGCTTTTGAACGAGACAAGTGATCAAGGTGACGTTCAACGGGAACCAATGGGGATGTTACAATAGGGAGGACGCTAATTCAGGATGTTCATTTCAGCAGACAAGTCTATGCACGTCGTCGGTCAATGCCAGACGGAATTAATCTTGGTAAACATCCGCTCCTCTGCCAGACATAAATTGGGACACGGTATTTCTGTCTGTTTCAGCTCCTCAACAGCTTCACATTTCACAATAACCATTGTGTATTCTGGAACCTACGTAATTCTCCCTTCATGGCCTCCAACTGATAAATTATATCTCGCTTCATGGCTGTAAACATTGCGGACTAAAAGGAAACTCAGCAATTCCTTAAAAAAACGATGACGTGTTCATACAGAAAGTTTCAGTTTTCGAACCAGACGCGAGGGTTCATGCTTCTCATAAAATTTATCAAGACTGCTAGGTTTACCAGGATGACATAAAACTGTAATGGCTACCCCGCGAAATTAGTTCGTTCACGATGTTCAAAAATGCCCATAGACATGTATAAAACACTCTATTGTAAACGTCCGATGCATCTCTGAGGTAAAAATGATGAGCACAAGGAAAAAAAGGACCGCTTACCTCCCTGATTCAATCTGAGGGCTACTTTATGGCCCCGAGCTCACAGCACAGGTAACTTCCCTTCAAGACGGACGGATACGGTCGCTGTGTTCATGGCGGCTAACTAGTACGACTCAATGCAATAACTATTCAAACGACTTCAAATCGCATGTCCTTGCAACTAAAGACACGAGCTAGGAATCACCTCCAGAGTAAACATATAGCTTATGAAGTCCGACGAAATAGCTCGTGTAGCTAAATAGCATCATGCTCATTTTATCTTGTCCAGATCGACCTTTGGAAGAGTTCAGACCTCACCTTCAGTGACCACAATTTTAGCTGTCTTCATATGACATTACTATCATTTTCTTGAAGAGGTATTTCCAAAGGTTTGGACTCCTGAGATGCCGGCAGCTGGCAGCTTTATCATAACTACACAATCGACTTTGCACGTCCACCACAGATGGGTGTATGACGTCGCTTCAAGTTTGTAGTAAGATTTTAACACGATGATCAATGCATATCCAAAATACAAGCCAAAAGAATTGTTCGTTGCGACAAATTAGAAGAACAAACAAAACTGGAAAGGTGAGCAGAAAACAAGTGCATCCGACTGTACCAACCTTGCTCCATGACAATTAAACTCCCTCATCAGATCAGAATACTCCACCACATAGAAGTTAGTTTATGGAGGAGCCATACATTCATTCAAACTAAAGCATACTATGGAGTAAAGCCCACACTCAGGCTGCTGTAAAGGGTTACTACATGATCATGTAGCAACCACAAACGAGAGTCCATGGTGTGCGAAGGTCACATCCCTTCCTACATGATCACGGACAGACCTACAAATCTAAACTCGAATGACAAATGATACATCTGGCGGCATCTCCCCACAAATGTGGCTCTGACCGAGAACACTGGACGAACACAAGGTCTTCTGATCCCACCTGCCTCCAGAGTCAACCATGGGATCTGGGCCCTCTTGAATAAGCAACAGATAAGACTTGATGACGTTCGTAGGCCAGAGAGGTTTGACATGAAACGTACGGGTCCCAGGGATGATTTCAAGTCTCATTATCAGTAAAGAAGAAACAAGCAGAGCACAAACTACTTCCGAACATTTCAATGAGCCTGACAAGATCGATTACTGCTTTCAAGTGACTGACGACTAACATAATTAAGAGTGACAAGGTTGAAAATGACTTCAATAATTGGGTTACATATTACATATAGTACATGTGATTCAGAAGGCCGCCCACAGGATTGACCATGCGTTTGCTGCCAGGTTGCTCCATTAAATGGCCTTCCTCGGATCGACACCAAGGATCCAAAAAACGAAGAATACTGGTCCAGCAACCACATTCAACTTGGGCCCTTCGGAGAATTCCTTTCAGTTTGTAAAAGAAGATCATAGTTGATTGATGCAAGCTGTGATAAATTCTGCACACACGTTTGAACAGTCAGTGCGCAGCACGTCAGTCGCTAGAAGTTCCTACGGTACCTTGCGCGCAAACCACAGAATTATAAAAGGAGAAAGATGCAAACAACCCAGGCTGACCTTGAAAGAAAAATTGCTGAACGTAAATTGCTGAACACCAGCAGATGTCTCCATAAACGGCATTTCACGACATTCGTCTATCTGCGTACAGATTAATTTGACAGAAAGTTAGAATTCCTGCAAGAAACACTAAAATAGGCGTACAAATGCCAGGATATGCAGTTTGCTACGAGACACGTGAAAATTAATGTCCGCTGAGGAAAAGTGCTAGAGAGCACGGTATACGAGGAAATCTAGGTTAGTCCACTGAAGACAAACGCCTCACGATTTACATGCACAATCTACTCAAGGAAGAACAGCAGTATAGCACGTTTGCCTTAGTCAGTCGGAAAGGAGAAAATGACGAAAGTGTAGACTCACCCCTTCCTCTCGCCTCGTATCCATAGAACTGCTGCTTCCACTACTACCACTACAATCATAATCAGAAGAATCTCCCTCTTGTTCGGGGAAAACACGTGCATCTATTTGATTCCATGAGTGTCGTGACGTAAAATAACTCGTGTCATGCGCAGTATCGGGGCTCGGAACAAACGCTGCTTTTTGTCGAGCCAAAGTATCCCAATTGATGTTTTTGAAAAAAGGATGTGCTTTGACCTGCATCCGAAACATAATTAAACATAAACGAGTTCACCTTATAAATGCATAAGAACACGAACCAAATACTGCCTGCTTGAAGCTAGCACTTCAGCCACGGCAACTTTCACTTCTATAGTAAGCAGCAGCTACGGTCCGTTCCACCTTCCCTAAGCGAGTCCTCTTAAAGGCTTTTGTAGATACCAAAATTTCAAAACTAGAACAGTGCTACAATGAATCTCTGGATTCATGCATACATTCGAAGTGAAACTGCGCGTTATCTCAGGAACTGAAATTGAAAACGCCACACTGGTGAAAATACTGCGCGTTCCTATCATAAGTTTTGGCACTATTAAAATACGCACTACATATTTACTCCAGTCAAAAACAACTGAACGTTGGGCATTATTCATGAAGCTTCAATTTCAAAAACGACTAACCTCAGCAGCACCCTTAGCTCCAAGACGCTCATTTGGATCCTCTCTCAGAAGACTGCAGACGTAGGTAATATCGTGAATGTCAGTTTTGAGTAGAACTAAATAAACTTTAAATTTGAAAAGCTTGAGGACTAGTCTAAACGGAATGATGTAAAATTAAAATTCAAGCATAAGAACTGACCGGTCTATCAGGTCTTGCGCCTCGTACGACATTTCTTCGGGAACGTGAGGCCAAGGTATTTTTCGATTGAGAATATTGTCAAAAATTACCTGGAAATTTCAAAACAGGTTTGAGAAAATGACCTTGAGATGGTACGCCTAATCAACCACTTCAGGACAAAGGGATTAACAAAGGACCGAAATAAACAGTGGAATGAGGACATAAAAATGACATCATATTAACACATGCAAATTTACAAGACATTGTTAAATGTATCTGGTTGCTGCTTAAAGACTGCAATTTCACGAGACCTGATGACGTTAACATTTTACATGATTAGGTGTCCACAAAACGATAATGTCTCATGTTAAGGCTGGAGATCAACGTCAATTCCTGACAGTAAATATGATAGGTCCAGACCTGCGGGTGCTCTGCGTTGAAAGGTGGTATGCCAGTGAGAAACTCGAACAGAATAACTCCCGTGGACCACCAATCAGCAGTAGTGCCTACCGGCAAGCAACAAACCCAGATACGTCAGGACCTGGTTGCTGAACCAAGCAGTTTCATGACACTTTCCTCAAACAGTTCACGACTATAATAAAAACATGAAGTCTAGACTTCAACTGCAGTTCAAAATGGTCTGATACTAACCATGACCAGTTCCAAGCAAAATTTCAGGAGCCAGGTAGTCCGGAGTTCCCACTGCTGATTGTTGCTGCCTCCTTTCTCGTTGCTTTGCATGTTCTTCAGCAGCCTGCCACGACTCTTCCACGTGAATTCCGCTCGCAGCTGGCCCGGATAGGTCATCCGTACTGTTAATAAGACCAACTCTTGAGAGCCCAAAATCTGTTAGCTGTGTAAGGGCAACAATAACACTGATTAGAACCGACCATTCAAGCCAGCCGAAAACTGCAACTAACACACTCATCTTCACCAATCGATATCATAAATCATATATACAGTGGACTGAACTCTGAAGAGTATCTAGTGCATGAGGAAAAGTACGGCCTTAAAGGATAACATTCACACATCTAACCTTAATATGTCCATCGTGGGCGATCAAAAGGTTATCCGGTTTCAAGTCACGGTGAACTACACCCAGGGAGTGAAGGTACTCAAGAGCCAGAACCTACATCACAAATGTGAATGTCAAACACTACAATCCAAATAGACCAAGGTAAACTAATCAAGTGCAAATCCCAACTCCATGATACATTTTGATGCCTTCAACTTTGTCCCGTCAAAACAGTAGTTTCTTGCTCTACAATTTCTCATCAATAGACTTATCAGACGTATTCTCATATTTTCTCCACGCTCTTCATAGACAGCGGCATACTGAAAGTTGATGCCAAAAAACCGAAACTTTCATAAAACTAAAGGTGATGAACTCCAGTTTCAATATGTAGGGATGATAATTTACCAACTCCGCGATATACACACGAGCCACATCCTCCTCCAGACATACAAAAGCCCTCATCATGGAGTAAAGGTCCCCACCATTCAGATACTCCATCACTAGATAGAGATTATCCTTGCAGGTGAATGAATAAAAGAAACGCACCTGGAAGTCACAATCATCACAGAAGAACTAAGTCTGATGCACAAACACAATATGAGATCCGCATAAAATCACGTGTGAAGCAAATTCTTCATGTCTGTAGCAGTTTACGACAGGCTCCAAACTATCAGCTGCTTACCACAAAGGGATTCCTAGCTGATATCAGGATGTTTCTCTCGGCTTGCACACTTTCCACTGCATTCTTGCGAATCATGTCCACCTTTCTTAGAACCTGCATACACGAATATATATATATGCAAGTTGGTTAGCAAACTGGGCCAGGGCAACGACGTTTACTTCTTAAACTCATAGTCTCATATCTAAACAAAAGAAATCTTGAAGAACTTAGAGTTGAAAAGAAAATTACTAGGATGAGCTTTAAGTAGAGTTCCACCCTTGACTCACCTTTATAGCAAAAAGATCACCGGTAGTCCTTTTCCTTGCTAGAAACACCCTCCCAAAGGCACCACGACTTATTGGCTTTATTATTTCAAAATCATCTATTGTTGTTCGATCCTTGTAAGCTGAAGGGTGCACTGGAGTAGACTTATCACTTGGAAATCCATCATCTTCCATGGGACCATCGTCGTCGACAACATTGCTTGATGTATCGAGACTATTTTGATCAACCATATCACACACCAACTGGTACTTCTCCCTACAAGATTTACCAAAAAGACGAAGCTAAAAGTGAAGAATAAGCGATGGCGGCAGAGAACTACAAACCTAAAAGAAAGTCAATTTCTGTATGTATTAAAGAACAATGATTCCTTGAATTTAATATTTATCAACTAAACTAAGCAAAAATACCAATATCCTAAACCTTATTTAGTACAACCGTCAAAACAACAAAACACCCGGAGAGTACAAACTAAGCAACTAGAACACAACTACACACTGTTCATGTATAAGGAAAGTAAGCACAGAATTAACCCCGTATAGATGCAAAACGGATGGTTATAATATATAAAAGACGTAGGGCCAGAGACAAACTTGCGTGATTAGGTGATAAGTCAGCAGTAACAAGAACAAAACAAACTGGAAGGTACAAACGTACACGTTTTGCAAACGTTTTGGCAAACATAGACACAATCCTTTATGTTTGTACATTAAGAATCAAAACTAAATATCAACGTATAATTGACCTCCCAACGTGCCGAGTGAAGTCGATGACAAAACTTATGTTTTCACAGGCTGAGGCAACTGTAGTAAAAACACTTAAACCAAATACTACGATTTGAAGAATGTATACCTTAGCAATTTTTGAATGCGCTTTCCAAACGTGTCCACTGTCAGTGCCGCAACTTTATTCTGCTGAAGAACTTCAGCTAAATCCTGCATGCAGGAGATTAAGTACGCTGGAGAATAAGCGTCCGCTGGATCTGATTTCGCAATACAACGGGCAATGTCCGCTAGCTCGTTCATCTGCAAGATTATAGCATCACGAAAGGAAATGCATCAGACACAGTTCCAGTGCCAGGGAGGTAAAATATTCTGAGAAGCACCATACATTGCGTTCAAAGAACCAGAGCATGCTGGGGCTGCATCACTATATTAGTACGTACGTAGCTCCGGTACTCAACCATCAACTAACCAGAGTCGGTAACTCCTTCCGTGGGGGACTTGACTTGGAAAATGATTAGAAAAGTAAATCTGTACTGATAAGTATGTTCCTGTCAGCCTGAAGACCATATAATCCGCACCCTGGCTAGACGGTGCTAGAGTGAAGAGAATGGTAATTGGAAAAGTAGGGTAGGAGGTAAAAGAGAGCGGACTCCTTGAAAGTAAGGAGACTAAGGATATGGGGAATCTTCGCCATAATGAGATTAGTTCGAAGTTCCCAGGTATCAAGCAAGAAAAACTTCACTATCTCATGCACCTGTCACTTTTATCCCTAGTAACTATGACTTAAAAAAGAGGTTGCTTTGGGCTTCCGATCAAGCTAGTGAATTCCGTCAGCAGCTTGGTCTCCACCAGCAGAGCGATGCAGGATAATTTCACTCTCATGTTGGAACGAGAGCTGCATTCCAATCATTATTAAAAAAGAATCCCTGTTCACTAATGAACAGGAATCTCGTCGTCTTAGCCACACACTGTGCAGGAGGCGGAAAGGTTCGCCATCTTGATCTTTCGTGATTAAGAGAGATGACCCCACTTGGAACTTGAAATTCAGGCGCACCCCGGACTAGAAAGTAAAAATCACATATGAACCTTTGTATGACACATACATCCCACATGGACCCTTAAGAACTGCGAAACGAGGCAGAGAACAACATTACTAGTAGATGGACAAGGATACATAGGCATTTGCAAACAAACCTGTACAGGATCTCCTGGCTCAACCAAACTACTTCGTTCCGGCAACCATTGATCGAACTGAGAGGTGGCCCTTGGGGTCGCAATTGGTGAGCGAGGAGTCACACTACCTCCTGAAGAAGAGGCTACACCAAACTCAGATTTCGGTCCAAAACGAGTTTTACAGGTAATGGCATTGAAACTCCCTTTCGGATCATCAATGCTGGCAGCATCTATCTCGTGTAGGTCTTCCAGCATATCTTCAGAGCCTTTGCGATTGAGACTTCCTGACTTGTCATAAAAGCCATCAAAAACATCTCCTGCAGTTACAGTAAAAGGCCTCCCTGGCTCGGGACTTCCGCCAGAAGCAACATTAGAGGCTTTCGGTGTATAACTATCGAGCATTTTCTCCAGAGTTTCAGCCAGTCTCCGGAGCCGCTCATCTATGCTCTGGGATTTGTGGTCACACCTGTCGGCAAATGCACAGACTCTTGAGTGCTCTTCCAAAGTGAGAGTAGGAACTTCCTCTTCACATATTCTACAGATCACCATATACGAATCTTCGACAGCAGCTGGCTGATCACCCCAATAGCCCCATGATACTCTGGGAGTAGGGGTGCCAGTACTGTGTTGCCTCGAAGGTGTACTGTTCTGGTTGTAATCTCTTGACAGCATCACTTCGGCGGCGGCAGCTGCATCGTCCCGTTCCTGAGAATCCTTCCTGGATATTTTACTATTTCTAAACTTGCCTTCACTGTCAGGTCGAGCTGATTCCGGAGTCGATGGCTTCTCTCGATTGGAGTTTTTCTTCCATGATGCTAACCGATCTGCAATAAGGGAATCAACTTCAGACATTACCTTCTCCTGTCGCAAAGTCGAACTCTTCAACCCGCCGAGAGATGGTTTAACCTTCCCATTTTTTGTGCTACCAGACGTCGTCCCTTCATCCTCTCCTTTGCCTGAACTCTTCTTCGTATCTAGGATAGGGACGGGTGGAGACGAATTTGGTGTCTTCTCTTTCAAAGGTTCCTTTAGCGGTGAGAAGTCTGAGACCACTTTCACTTTCCCTTTCCCCTTCTCTTTCTGTTTCTCTTTGTTGTTCTCGTTGTTCCTCATAGTCCATGCCCTGTCCAGAGATGGACCCAGAGGTTGGGGCGTTTTAGTTAGCTGATGTGACTTGTGGGTGGGAACTTCCTCTTCCAAGCCATTTTCCTTTTGAAATTGTAACAGACGTGTGCACCGAGTGAGAATAAACAGCATTCGCGTGTGCAGCTGCTTAAGTATTCCCATGGGTAGCATTTGACGCTTGTCATCAAGTTCCTGCACGATACTTTCACAGTGCTTCCGGAATTCATGAGAAGACATTAGGGCACACTGGCGAGCCAATACCAGTAAATCTTCTGTCTGTTCTTGCCATTTGGCCGGTTGATCAGCATTTTTCTCCAGAATCTCGACCAGATCCCCCGCAAAGACCTCGAGTTCACTGTTGACTTCCTCCTTGGCAGAGTTAAATCTTGCTCGCAACGCCCCAAGAAATTTCTGAAGCCACATGGATCACAAAATCTATCAGCACAATGCAGAGTAACGACACTCAGAACCAGCTGTTGATACCGAAAGCGTTCGCTAGAGCAGAGGACCAGATGAAGTACTCCGTCTAGAAGCAAGGTGATTTCTATTCTTAAAAGTTAGCTCAATCATTACAATGAAGATTAACTCTGACATGTCTGATGCTTTGAGTTGTAACCTGAACTTAAAAATGCAGGATTAACTTGCTTTTCAGGAGCTCGTCAAGCAGCTCAAAAGATGAACCCTAGACAAAGAACATACCACTCCGAATGGGAGGACTTTCAAATGCATCGTATAACAAATGACTCTGTTGGCCTTGTGTACTCGCCACATGACGGCAAACTTGGAATTGGACAAGGCAGGGCGACGAGCATGTCTGAGAAATTTCATCTCTCAAACAATGCATGCAAAAATTGAATCACAGAGAGAAATACATTACACACCACTCTGCCAAGTACGTAAATAACTCGCAATGAGATCATCACAGGGTATGATAAGGGCAAGAAAAAACTATAATTATGGGATAGGAATCGGTCACAGACCAACGACGGCGGTTAGCAAGATTCATGTGGTTGCTACGATTAAATCCAAGAACCTTCGACATGAACGCTGTATCACTTTGGCGCTTTTACTATGACTAACCTGGTATGCAGCACATCCCAGTGCTAGGTTTTAACAGATGCCAAACGCAATCCTTTAGCCCTGGGTTCTAAGATTTATCAACAAGGAGGAGTTGTGTACCTCTCGTGCTAGATGGCGTCATATGAGGTCAGCCTACAAAAACGTTCGCCACTAACATGTACAACCAGAAACAATAAACAAAGCGGGTAACCAAAGTAATGTACAAACCTCCAAGTCATTGAAACTATGCGACCTCCAGTAGTCATGTGATCGAACTCCCCTCGGATCCAATTCATGAGAGTAACTTTTGATGTCATTTCCGAGTTTTTTCTTCCTTGGCCCTCCGGTCATCCGCAGAAGTGCTTGGAATCTCGGTGACTCTGTTTCCTTTGGAGTATCAGATTGGCTCGGTGGGCTCTGTACGGGAGAGCAAAGTCATCATTGGGTCCTCCCAAAGGGAAATGGCACATTAAATTAAGCTGGTAATCTCAAGACGTCTACAATATAATATCACTTCCTTACACTTCCTTTCTAATACGAAGGACTCAACAACATCCACGGTCTTCAATAGTCCTCTAAGAAGAAAAAGATAAAACTTTGGTAGATCTATTACCTCACTCCCCTTATCGCCTCCGTCCGAGCTTTTACTGCCCTCCATATCAACATCGGCAGGACTCTGTTGAGTCTTTTTCTTATCTTGTTTCTCCGGAAGCCCTGCTCAATGACAGACAAAAACTTACATCACAAAATGATCATCCGACGGCTGTGTAGACTCTATGGCATCAAATGCATCTGCCTCTTGTTTGTAAGGAAGGAATTTCCCAACAGACGGTACCAAAGAAGAATGTAGGTAGGAAGGAAGCTAAAAAGTTCTAAATCAGAACCCATATCCTTTTCATGAAGCGTTCGGCTTTGTCCGACTAGCTCTAGTCTGTATCGGAGAAGGTTGCTGCGTCATCAAGCTCTAAACTTTAAAACGTAGACAGGTGAAGCCGAAGACAGTCATTGCGTATGCTGGCAATGACGTTTCGTGTCGAGTGACTCCTCTCATGCGCCCGCTCCCAAGAACCACTAGCTGAATTCTGGTAAAATGCAGATGAGTCTAATGTAACATATGGTAAGCTTCCTGGGATGTACATGTTGATCTTATCAAGAGACATTCTACTCTCGAGCGTTCTCTGTAAATCAGCTGATGTCCGTGGAGCCTCCAGCTTCCCAAGGATAGTGCAGGGTCACGTACTCGGCAGACCATGGGTCTTAAAGGAGCCTATTAGCTGCTCTACAAAAAACTGATGAGCGCTTCAACGCTACAGTCCGAACCACTAAAGGCAGAGGCCATACTGCCCCGTGAAACAGATACCAAACCAGAAAGCGCAAACCATAATTCTTTGTGCAAAACATTGGAAAGGTTGCTTGTGAGTCGTTTCCCATACTCTCTGCTGTCGCATGAGGCGCCTTGATGGTCCATCTCTTCAGTATCTGCAAGCCCGCCTCCATCAAAATTGACCGTGCACGGAACGCTCCCTAATGTACTAATCTAGGGATGCACCCCAGCATGCTCTGCGTGTACTTCGTTCAAGAGAAGAGAAAGGGTTTAACTAGTAGGTGCCAAGAACAGTCGTCCGTCCACAATCCATCCAACATCGACTTTCGAAACAAGTGTACATGTAATCGTCCATCTGGCGACTCTCGATCCGTGGGCAAAGGGTAGAAAGACTGGGTACATGCAAAAGGCCGGCTCACCATAATTTCCCCATTTCCCGTTCTGTTTCAGCAGATCCAATGGGTTGCCACATCCAATTCCTGTTGAGATAACCATTAACTTCCTTCAATTCACTCCGCGATACCAACGCATAATTGCCGGGGGACGAGGTGAAGATTGTCGCTGCAGGCCTAAAGAGGGCCCTCTGGAGCAAAGTGGCATCACAGGCATTTCTATCTACCATCGGAACGTAGATTGCAATTCGCCCTCTCCAGATACGGGTATGGACACGAAGGAGAAGTTGCAGTTCATAACATGAAAATCACGCTATCAAATCAAAGCTAGCTGACGATGACGATGACGATGATGAGACCTGGCAATCCATGTTACACACAACAAAGCACAATGGCCTACACACGACTCCAGCACGCGCTTTATCGATTCAGAGGCCCTGTCACTGGCTTCTCGATGAAATCCGACAATTGACCAGAAAGATATACTCCTCCATTGGATGAATCTTGGATACTCATGGCCCAAAATAATACTAACTTCTACTCACTCGATTTCCTTCTTCGTCCCTTCCCCTCGCCTCCTCTCCCCTCCCCTCCCTCTCACTCTCCCTTCCTTCTTTCCTTCCCTCCCTACCTCCCTCCCTCCCTCCCTCTCTTCCACCTGCTCGCTGCTTTTCTCTTCTTTCTCCGGAACCGAAAAGATGGATTGTATATTAGGTCTTCACTACTCTCGCAACTCACTCTCAACAGGGCGGGCAAGTGTGCCACAACTCTCTCTCTCTCTCACACAGCGCTTGCACAAGAGAAACAACAAAAGAAAAAGTAGAAAGGAAGAGCAGGCTGTCGAGGAATTGCCGCAAAAACTCCTCACCTGCACGGCCCCAAGTCCCTGACTTGTGCAAACAATTTCGTCTGTACGTGAATGAGTGGGACCCGCGCGGAAAAAGGCTTTGGTGGTGCTGCAAAGAAAGCGCATCCGAATGCGATGGTGTGATGCGATGCCCAGGAAGCCAAAGAAGAAGATGGATCAATCACAAATTGCATACATACATTACATAGGTCACTCTGTCTGCCTGGAGGTTGAGCGGGAGAGAGAGAGAGAGGTAAGAGGAGATCGGAACACCCGAGACTCAATGGACCAGTCGGAACACGAAACGCAAGCACCACCAACTTACCCTCTCCTCTCCCTTCCCTTCCCTTCCTTTCCCTTCCGAGTCCCGACTCAGCCCTTCCCTCCTCCTGCTCGCGACACTGCAATGGCATTCCCATCCATTTCTCCCGTCCGTCGCTACGAACGCACGCACGCATTCTCTTCCTCGGCTTCCTTCGATCTGTCGATCAGATCCGGCACCCTTTGCTCTTTCCGGCTCCGTGTCTTTCTGGGACGCGCAAACGACCGATTCCGCAACCACTTCACGACCTACTATACCCCACATCAAGCTCGGGTCGGGTCCATGTCCGTTTTCCAGATCTCCTTCGGTGCGCAACAGTTGAGGGAGAGCAGGACTTCGCGCGAACCCGAACCTGCCGAGGTTCGAGTGCCGGATGTGGCAGACGGCAAGATTTACTCGTTGACCTGGGGTTAAAGGACGAGATAATTATCTTCCGTCACACGGGAGGGCAATGTTGGGGGGGATTTCCGTAAATCAGAGTCTTGAGTCTCGACCGAGGACGCACAGGTCACCACGGGGCGGCTCAGGGGACTTTTTCGTCTGCGATGACAGCTCGGGATCCAGGCCGCACTTTTTCACTGAGAGACTGGCGCTGGGGCTGCTGTGGCCAAATCCTTCCCTCGTTCGTTGCTTCCATGGGTAGATTCCAGTCCGGCGCCGCAATAATGACAACCAAGTACGACTAATGATTCGATTTTCATGTTAATGACGGTGCCGGAGATGTGGACGCAAAGTCGTACAGGGGCCCAGCCGGCCGGACGCACAGTGGGCTTCGCTCGCAGCAGGAGGGACAAACTAACCACGCTGCAAATCGGACGTGAACTGGGATTTCTGGAATATGACGGGCGAGTGAGGTCACTCTTAAAGCGTGAGTTCTACGTCTGAGGAGGGATATTTTTCGACACTCCATCTTCGCGGCTACTGTGCCGTAATGACACCCTAAGAAACTCTTTTCCGCGCAAGTCCGCGCGGAAACTAATGAAGATTTGAACGCTCTGTCGTCGAGAGGTCGGGCATCAGTTCGGGATATCGTCCTTCCGAGAGAAATCCGGGCAAACTGCGAGAGCGACCTCTCACGGAACATGAAATTTGCGGGCATGAGGTTGTCAGGTAGATACAGTCAGCTCTGCCCGGTGCCAGCTCAACTAAGTCATTGCCGGAGAACAGACGCAGATGGACATTACGATAGGCCTACTGCGAAGGCAGGCGGGCGCGGGCAGGAAGGAAGGCAGGCAGGCAAGGTAGAGCAGAGCAGCAACGGACGGAGGAGTGCGTGCGTGCGTGCGTGCGTGCCCTGCCCTTGCCCCTGCCCCGGAGCTCCGAACAAAGGCCAAGGCAAAGCAGAGAGGTCCGACTTGGACGAGGAGGGCTCCGCTTTCTCCCACCATCCGCGCCCGCGCAAGCGGGCGGTGAAGAAGAAAGGCAACTCATCGCCACGTGGCAGTTCCTGCTGCAGCCATAGAGGGATAAATCGCCTTGATGGAGCACGTCAGCAGAAGAACAGGCCTCTCCGGATGGGAAAGAAATGCGCCGGCGGTAAATCCCGGCAGGAAGGGAAAAAAATCTGCTACCCCCGATGCCACCCTATACCCATAGTGACTTGTGGGGGCCAATGGCAATTAAGGACGCCGCGCCGGTGGCAGCAGCAGTAGTTCCTCCCTCCCTCCCGTCGGCCGACGACGGGCGCAGTGCAGCGTGATTCCAGTCGAGGCAGAAATTCAATCGTTCGTGATTAAAATCCGATTTTTCTCCCTTTCCCGACCCCCAACATAATCGACCAAACCCTCGCCCCCGCGCTCACATGCTACATACTTAGTTTCAGGATGCCCATGTCTACCTACGTGGCTCTACGTGTATTAATACGGGTACTTCATGCATGTGGATGGACCTTAATACTATACTTCCGTGGAATGTCGAGCCATTAATGTTGATAAAGTGTCATCACTCCACTGTTTTTAGTTTATGTTGTAAGAGCTACTTTGACCATGTGATCTTTTTGCTCATTGTGATCTGGTGGTTTGCACTTTGCACACGGCGCGAACCCCATGTTTCCGATTCCGTCATCTTGATCCCAGCGTCTTCCTTGACCCAGTGTTTGCACGTCTGATGAACCTGATCTTGTTTTGAGATTTGGGTCTTCCAAAAATGTTCGAGCGTTTTCGGTGGATGTGGTTTGTGCACCATTTCCATGCGGGATGATTGACATGGACTTCGTCATCATCACTCGTGATGTTTATCGACTCGATTCTCGGGCTAAATGTCAAATGTTGCGCTTTATCGAGCGCAAAATAAAACTTTGGAGCTTTGAAATTTGTTGAGGTTTTTTTTTGTCAACTTTCATCTTTTCCCAGGTTGATGTAGAATCTGAAGATCTCAGGATTCCGTCCACATTTAACTTGATGAATACAGTGTTGTTCGTTTGTTGATTATAGTACACATTGTCATCCATCCCTTTCCCACAAGTGGTTGTAAGATCTGGTCAGCATTGCCTCGCAATGGTTGTGTCTAGGTTGTATGTTTTTCCTTCGTGATGCTTCACTGTTTGAAATGTCAGGAAGAATCATTTGCCTTGCGTTGGATGCTCGATCGATCGATTATAAAATTATGATCAATTATTATTTCAAAAACGGTATGAATAGAGATGTCTTCTTTGGATCCAAGTCGTTTGATCTACAACTTCTTTTTCATTTGAAGAAGCCATGACTTTGTGAATTGCTAGTGTTTGGAACTCTTTTAAGAAAAGAATAGAAAAGAAAAAGCTCGCAATATCTGATTCTGTTCAAACGTATGAACTTGCTTCATGAACATCCGTCCACCTTGCAAGAAAAGCAAGTGCGGAGTTCAAGATATATTTCACACAGAAAGGCAAGATTTGCATAATCTTCTTATCCGACATATCCAAATCTAAAATCATGATGTAATGATGAAAAGCTAACGCGATTTGTTTAGATCTTGACTCGGTTTCTCAGAATTTGCTGGTTCACTCCGTTGCTCTGCGTCTTCTGTTTTTTTCCCAAAGAAAAGTCCCTTTAGAATTAGTTCGTATTCATGTAGATGTTGGCTATTGCCAAACTTCCGACGAATTTTCCAGCATTTCATCTGGTCGATGACTGGTGACATAAGCCCTTAAAAGAGGATCCACAAAGTAGAATAGGAAATCTGCAGGTTTAGTTCTCTCTCTGCCACCACACAGAAGAAAAGGAGAACCGTAATCTTTTCTCCTCATATTCGGGAGACACGGAGGAAAAAAGGCAAACACTCTTTTCGCAATAAGTCAGTCGGGAAGCCCAGGAGAATATCCCGGTGCCTACGGATATATAGAACACACGAACACTTTGGGTAGTGAATCTATCTATATGCTCTTCCGTCTCCCTCTCACTTACTCACTCACCGATTCACGCATAACAAGGGGAGTGGGATCCCTCTGAACCTGATCTCCTTCTCTAGGTCCTTAACTTGCAAGATTCCAATTCCTTGCTGGTGAGTAATCAGCCTCGTCCGTCAAAAGGTGGGTGCTACCTCGAGGCGAGGTTTATGTGAGGGTTATATGCAGTTGACAGAATCAGATTTGGAACACAGTTGGAACTACATGTTTAGTTGTCTTCTATTGTTTTGGGTTGTCTGATCTAGTCTTTGGTCAGGTCAACAAAGCAGAGGGCGGGTCAAGTAGTAGGAGTACATGCTCTCGTGGATTGCTATATACAGCTACCTAAACTCGGCCAGTTCGGCAATATCGTTAGGATCAACTGTTTTCATGCATGTTTCCCGTGTTTATATGCATAAATTCGCTGTTTAATATCTTTTTACAATTGAATGCACCTCACCGATATTTTAGAAACCTTCATCCAGAAACTTTGACGGGCAACATAAAGAAGTTTTATTCTAATGGGAGAGAAACTGGTTTTTTGTCTCCTGGATTGACATAGTTGTTCTCGATCGCTTTTTCTTGTAGAATGTAGCAACAAAAGAGGGAACATTTGATCATCTTTGTTGCTATGCATTTGCACAGTTAACAGTCGATTCGAAAAGTTTTCAAGTAATAGCGCAAGCAAACCTGATCGTTGCCATGCGCCACATTCATGTTGCTTAAACTATTTTCGCCAGACGCATGTTAACACGGAATGGCGTCAGTCCTTTTCATCCACCGGTACGAAGGGTTCTCGGAGTTGTTGAACTGTAGATTGACTCAAAGTGATTGTACATACATAGACCAGGAACAAGCTATACCTAGGGTTCAAAAGTCCACCTTTAGATACACAGCATGCAATTTGCGAGCCTCGAGAAGAACTTAGAAGGCATCGGGATAGCCATTTATTTCTTAAGCTGTTTGTGTTCTCTATAGAGTATGAGCTGTGACTTCCGTCGCAGTTGGCATATTTTCAATCAGGATGTGGTTGGCAATGTTGACTTTAAAACTAGCCCTCGAAATGACAGTAGTTCTCACGGCCTCGTGGAATTGAACAAATTAGTCTCAGTTCTCTTTCAGCTTAGTCCACTCTTTGCATTATCAAATCGCACGGACTTTGATCACAATGTGACAAGGGCAGATAGTGGCTCTAAACAAAGTGGGGACCAAAATATTTATTATATCTTTGAAGTCAGAGAATTACGTTACAGCTGCTTTCTGTTCAGACCTGTCTCTTTCCAACTAGTCTGGATACTATAATCCAATTTAAACTCTGATAACGCAGGTGAAAGTGACAAAAATGACAAATTGTACGCTACGAGTTGCATGATCGGGAATCTGAAAGTCAAATTGACAAGTTTATGAATTTCATTTCGCTTTTCTGATTTCACACATTAGAAAGTGGTTATAGTTTCCGTAATTCAAGAAACTTTCTCTTTGGGTTGATTATCTCTTCAGCTGAATGTCTGTAGGAGGGAAGACGAGGTGGGAGACAGCACTAGGTCATGCCAATGAGACTGCAAAGAATACCAGTCAAAGAAGCAACCGTGGTTCTCTTTGATTTATTCTGCACAACAATAGAGTAACCAATGTTGAATCAACAAGATTTTGTTTCTCACATCGAATCGAACCTTGCGCTTTCACACGCGTGAACTGTCGCGTGACACAAGGGCACACTTGACGAAACACAAAAGGTTGTCACCGAGGAGCGAATCACATCAATAAACAGCTAGACACGTATTGCCTCCAAGAAAGCCTCTGAAGAATCTTTGATATCAAAGTGTTGTTTAGTGAGAGAATTTCCGGTCCTAATGCACATGAAGATACCGTACTTAACAGCATCCCCGCAAACAAGACCATTCTGACCCACACGGAATGAATGCACCGTCAACAACATCACACCAATTTAGCAGGGGTATTGGATGACAAAGCTCCAAAGATATCACCACCTTCTGCGCATACAATCTTTGAACTCGGGTTTCTCTTATCACCGACACAGTAACAAGTCTCACATTTCGTCATCTCCTAACGCAAAGATCAAATCTCCGGTGTATAACTTACTTGCAAGGCAATGCTTAATATACCTTTTTTATTTGGAGAATAATTGGTCATTATCCTCCAAGAGATTGGAGATGAATGTTTTCGTAGCAGGATAATTGTACTCGCTTTGCAACAGACAAAATGTGCAATAAGCATCACGCATTGTGACAAGGGGAAATAAGAACGTTTTCTTTTCAATCCGATAAGGAGCTCTATTAAAGAAGCAAAAAACACGATTCTTCCTTTTCCCTTTTCCACTTAGACCAGCTCTGGGAAATTGTGGGATGAATGGAAAGGTGGGGTCTTTCAAAGGAGATAATCATCTTGCTTGGTAGATACTGTTTAAAATTCGCTTTTCATTTGTCATGCAATCAAGAAGCTCGAACGGCATTGGGGAACGGAAAAGCAAAATCCCAGGCCGAGCACATTGGACTCGTTGTGACCCACTTTGGAAGAACTTGGTGCAAGTGTCAGCCCAGCGGTTCCTCCCCTCTTAAGGGAGCGAAGTTGCTCTTGGCTGCTTATGAACAAGAGCGATGGGGTCTTCCCATCTTTTTTGTTATTTTACTTTGTCACTTCTCACTTATGAACAAGAGCGACATCACTTGTGTGCGTTTGAAGTCTTGAGGACCGGAGTGGCGTCACCCGTCGTTGTACATATAAATCTTTCCATCAGAAAGACCGTGGGCGTTTCCACCCGAACGCCTTGAAGCTCTCCCGAGCAAACACATGGCCATGTACTCCACAAAGAGCCGCTCAGCGCTCTTGTCAGTGCCAATTATCGACCGAATCGTGGTTCGTCCGTGGAGTAAACCTGAAGATTTGACCCAGTAAGTACTTACTGCACAAGTTGGCGGGGTTTCAACTGCTCTCTTTTCTTGCAGGGATTTATTCACGCATTATATTCAGACTCTCCAAAGCTATATGTTATCCACACATGGCCAGGTATTTTACAAGAAGGCATTTGTACGATTGTCAGTGCCAACTCCTCTCGCTCCAACCGAAACGGAGTTCTCTGCTTGTCTTCTTATCACATCAGAGAATAAACTCGTGTGAACTCCAAGAATTGGGCTACAGAATATGCAAAAGAGGTGTCTTTCTTTCGTGCACAGAAATACAATCAAATATACGCTCGCAAACCATAGCCCATCGCACACATGGGTACGTACTCATCTAGCAAGGCTGTTTGAGCGCAAGTGTCAGGCCCAACCTGCTCGGGTTTATTAAATGGAAGGTCTGTTTTTGTCTTCTCTTAAGATCAATGCAAGTGAATAGTCTAATAGTGCACATCTTTGGTAGTTTGTGAGAAGCCCGGTGGGCCAGGGGCTTGGGGAGGAATGAGAGAAATATGAGGCACCAAACTGGGTTGCGGGATGTGGTGTGGGACCATATCGAGAGAGAAAAGTGCCATTTATATGCAACCTGGTCATTATTCATTATTCTATCTCCTCACCCAACCCTCTCCCAAAGATCGGTCTCCTCAGCAAAGTCCACAAGTCTTTGCTGACTTTAGATTGAACGCGTTCTCTTAATTTTGCCATGTTTCCGCATTCTATATGCAGTTCGGCCCTCGATCCTGCTCGGCAAAGCCCACAATTTCGGTAATTATCTCCCTAATAATTTAATCATTAATTTAACCCCTGTAGAATGCCCTTTCTTGATTGCGGACAGAATTAAATGAACGAAACAAGAGCTGAAATATGCAAGCCAAATAACTCAAAGGACGTCAACAGCGTCAACAGCGACAAACAACGAATGACAATTCTCAAATAGAACATGTACATAGAGATTAAATTTCGTGAACATATAAACACTAAAATCGTCAAATTAGAAGGTTATATTCCGCAAAATTCCGAGATTCGTCTTCGTGGAATTAAGAGGGAAGTCATCACGCTCGACTATCTGGATTCTGGTGTTTTATGCGCGACCCGCTTTTGGAAGTCTACGAGTTAGTACAAGTGAGTACGAGCTACTTACGTCTGACCTAAGTGTCTTGGGGGCCTAATAACTACAAAGCCGTGTACTGTGAATCTAAATTAAGTGGATTGGTTCGGGGAAGGTTGCAATTTGGGTGCAAGGAAACACTCACGGAGATCACTCATTTGGAAGCATGTCGAGAAACACAACAGCACCTTGACATTTAGCAGGGCCTGGCAACATGTCCAAGTAGGATGTCGGCAGGCTAATTTGGAGGAGATTTGGCCTGTTTTAGGATTCCCCTGGCACTTGGAGAGAGTACAGCACATCTGTGTTTGTGCACTTGTTTCAGACCCACTAGTGCGTATAATTGCAGCCGGTGCTGTTTGCCTTGACTTGTGCCTTCCATGATGCGCATGATAGCTTGAATCACGTACTAAATGCTAGATGAATGCTTATTGATCCCCTTACAATTCAATGCACTCAAGCCCCCTTGACAGATGGAGAAATTTTCTCACCAGTATGGTCTTCTCATCGACTTTATGATTCATGCTGTAGGGTCGACAGGTAAGCTCTCTCGTGATCTCGGTTCTGGACTGCGTTTCCAGCTTACAGATCTGAAAATTTGCCAGGTTACAGTACTTCAGTTGCTTCAAAATCGCTGAGATAATTCTTACAAAGTCATGAATACATATCTACGCAGGTTCGGTTAGGACCTGCTTTTCCCAAACGTTACAGTAAGTGGAGTAATATGATAATGATTGATGGAACGGAATTGCATGAAAATATCTTGGCTATGTACATGTCCTGCAGACACGAATAATTTCAGAAACCTTTAGAATTGGATAAGTAGATGTCATTAGCTAGAACATAAATACAAGTTGGTAGCACTGTAGACCATGTAGAGCATAAGGGTATTGTATTTTATTGCAGCGAAGCGAATGCGTTGAGAAATTCAGTTTGGTAGAAAGGAAATATCATCGGAAACACACTAGCGCATTGATGAGACTTAAGGTAGAGACCTTGCTATGGGGCTCCGGGCTTCATATCCACATAGCCATGGAGGATGAGCTTCTATTGGCGAGCATGATGAGTAACAACAGGCGAACAGTGCTGTGTACTATCATCTCACAATCACTCACTCGTGTTGGTCCCATTTTCAGAGGAGGAATATTAGGGTACAAACCATAGTGCTGGTGTGCATAGAGAACAGTAGAAGAAGAGCAGTGCGAGAATCAGAGATAGAAGATGCAGCAGCAGCACTTGCACTCGCATGTTCCTCTCCACTAGGAAAGGAAATGGTGGAAGTGGTGGTGACTGAGTTCTCTCCTACATTCACATGTGATGCTTGTTGCAACTCGCTCTCTCCTGCCCCCTTCTCCCCTCGCCCTTGACCATTGGGATGTTCGGCTGAATCATCATCACCATCATCATGGAAGACAGTTCTCCTTTCATGCAGATGCACAGTTTGACCCTTTCTTCTGCCTCCCCTCCGAGAGATGCTCAGCGAAATGTTCATTCATGCTGGACTAGTCTCTGCATTTTGCCTGTTGATCATGCTGGACCTATTTCCAGTTCAGGGATAGTGACCACTGTTATCCCTCTGTGGATGATGTGAGCTCCATGTCACTCCAGGCCTCTCTCGTCATCATGTTTGACCGGCCTCCAATTCGTGGATAACGCCCTTAAAATCATTTAAAAACTCCCGGATAATGATCCTCGCATATTCTCCCCCAATGTCACCCCCATGTTCAAATGCTCCGATAAGCGCTCCAAATCCATATAATCAACTCGGTCATCACTAACTCGTTATAAAGTGTCATTTTATGCCCCTGTTCTCCTTCTCCCCCCTTCCATATGCCCATCTTTGACCCATTGCTGGACACCTCTTTCAACTCTAGACTCGGAAAATTGGATCTCGGCGATTCCCTTGTTCTTATATAGTAGGCCCCTGGAGTCCAAGCTTGTTTTTATTAATCCCGTCCTCAATCATCCGAACACTTACTCAACAGAATCAGTTCCGGGGAAAGGAAACTGTCCAAATCTATGACGTATAAAGTCCAGGCCAATGACGGAGGAGCTCGAAGTCGGTCCGCCACTGGCACTTCACAAGGACCGAGCAGATTCATCACAAGTCATTCATTGAGACGGAAGTAACACGCGTCATTACAGCTATCCCGGGCGAGGGCGAACCCTTGAACGGAGATCTTGAAGTCCGTCGAGGCCTCCGGCGCTGTCGGGACTCGGGCCTCGTGGCGGGGTTAGGCCAAGAGAAGTTCGTTCTGGGGCGGGGGGAGCGAATAAGCACGTGTTTGACGCGTGGCTGCGGGCGAAAATTGCAGGGGGGCCGGGCTACGTAGGCAGTTTCATAATTCGGTGAGCGGAGGAAAGCAGACAGAGGAAAAAGAAATCGGATCTGTGTAATAGCTCATGCGATCCTCTTCCATCGACAACTGTAGGCGTCCATGCCGACCGGATGAGATGCACACATTCCATGCGGATTTCATTGGGAATTCCAAGTTATGGCTGTCTCCCTGCTTTTCTTTTTCTTTCGCGAGAATTTATGGAATAGAAGGGAATGTCTTTCATGATTGAGCGAGTGATTGATTGATTGACGAGTTTCCGGTACATGTACAGACAAGGTGCTGTGGTGTTTGTGGTATGCAAAATTGAACATGCACTTGAAAAATGTCGTAGATTTCTAGATCGCACGAAAATCTGGGACTGAGTAGCCTTCACACAGGTGTACATTTCGGGTCCAGAAGAGAGAGGAAGACAGAGAGGGCGGAGAGCAGAGTTGGTACGTGACTGATGGACAGAAGCGCGACGGGTTGTGGACTTCGAGAGTCGAGAAAATTAGGGTGTTTAAGTATGGTCTCTGTTGGCTTCTGTCTGTTGAATGGTGACTGAATGTTGTTTACTTGTTTACAACAGGGAGAATGGGTTTCGTCGGTTTTCTGTTGCCTGGCGGGAGTCCTTTGGGTGGGTTGAAGAAGTGCTGTCGTCTCGTACTCTCATGTTGTCACGGGTTGGGTGGCGGCCTGGCCTCGTAGGAAGTCTGGGACGCTGGGACAGTGCAGCTCGCAGCATTGGCATTTAGGAGGGTCTGCCGCTGGAGGTGGATCTGGCATTGGCAAATCTGGCGACGGCTCGATGAAAACGCGATCTTTCAGGGGATTATTTCTCAGCAAGAAAGCGGCAAGATATTCTGCAGGGTTTGTAGGCCTCTCGAGAACCATGTGTTGAAGCCCTTGTAGAAGCAACGGAACTATCGCCTCCTCCAAGAATTTGCGAATGGGCAGTGCCTTGAGCTCTATGCTCTCTCTCAACTCCATTGCCAGCTTTTGTGCGGCTTCTCCTTCGACTGGATCATCGAACCATAACTCGACAAAAGTCTTCGGTGGAATTGGCTCCACCACCGGCACAATTGGATGCCCATTTTCATCCAGAAGTGGGCTTTTTTCTTCCTTAGCATTTTCTTTGACGGCCGCTTCTTCTGTATCTGACTTAACGCTTTCACCATCTCCATCATTGTCGCCCTTCTTCTTCTTGTCCTTTTTGTCCTTCTTATCCTTCTTTTTATCCTTCTTCTCTTTGTCCTTGTCTTTGTCCTTCTTGTCCTTCTTTTCCTTCCTCTCCTCCTTGTCCGACATCGGTGCCCTGCTCTGTGAAATCTTGTCTGCGAACCTTGATTCCAATCTCAATGTTCACTACGTCTCTCGATCCGCTCATTCATAAACTCTCTGTACAAACTCTTTGTTGAAGTCGGGGAACAAGGCGTTCATCTACACGCACGAACCCCAGTGGCCGGAGCTTCAATTTCCAATTCGGATCGCTGCAGTGTCATTGTGATGCTGCACTCGCTCACACTTAGATTATGACCTAGAAATCTCGATTACATCCCGGCTAACAAGGAGCCTGCAAGTTTTCCCGTATTGGGACTTGAGGTTCGCTCTCGTGCATTCGACGAGAAATTGACGTTTTATACCATCCTGTTCAGGCGGAACTGCTCGTCCACGTATGATCTGTTACACACAGATCGCGCAACGTCCACACTTTCATCGTTTTATCCGCAAGACCGAAGCAGGCAAAAACTTCACACTCAGGACTATACAACCCGTCCAGTCAAGGCCCTCTAATTGGTACACCCTTGCTAGCCAGAAAATGTCACTGCACACCAAATGTTTTAAACTAGAAAGAACGCTCATGATACACAACTTGCCCAGGTCAGTCACCATCAAAGATTGTGTCGATGAAACCAAGAGTGCGCAAGTCGAAGTTTCTGGAGGACTGCAACGACGTAAGTTGTGCTCCTGGAGGAATTGTCATGCATTCGAAGTCAGCTGCAGATCGAGGATGGGAAAAGAGTCTGAAGCAAATTTTGTGGCGAACCTGACATAGCACCGTCTTATGGTTAGCCGATCCGAGAAAGTATAATAACAAAAAGGGATGGGAAGAACCCATCAAATAGTACATCAAACAGTTAAGAAAGGTTTAGAAACAACATAGCATCCAAACAATCATTTAACGTGATTGTTCTCTGGATTGTATCGGCTAGTGCTCTCTAAATAGCAATGGAAACACGTTTACTAAAGTAACGTAAAGAGTCAAATGACTGGAACGAATCTTTTCACATAACGTAAAGAGTCAAATGACTGAACCAATCTTTTCACATATTGGCTGCACAATGTAAGTTCCAAGGTTATAAACTCCGTACAGCAAACTCGCCACACAACACCTTGGATTATTATGAGCCTATCTTACTGGTTTACCTCTCTTTTTAAGTTATTGGACGGTCTATTTTAGATAATGTGTATAAATTGCTTGGCATAGAATATTAATTTGGACAATCCATAGAAAATCAATCACGTGATTTTAGATAATGTGTATAAATTGCTTGGAATAGAACGTTAATTTGGATAATCCATAGAAAATCAATCGCGTGATTTTAGATAATGTGTATAAATTGCTTGGCATAGAACGTTATTTTGGATAATACATAGAAAATCAATCGCGTGAGGTGATAGATAATAGAAAATCAATCACGTGATTTTAGATAATGTGTATAAATTGCTTGGCATAGAACGTTATTTTGGATAATCCATAGAAAATCAATCACGTGAGGTGATAGATATCTTAGATGAGGTAGGCACCTTACCCGTTTCTTCTATGTAAGAAGGTCAATTATTTTCACATTAGTTCTGTAATTAGAAGCTAAATAGAACCTCTACTGTGAGAAAATTGTTCCAGACGGCATATTTGTTACGGACCGAATTTATAAAATCAACTGACTTTACACACTACTGTTACACGCTACGTAAGAATGTCAAAGCCCGGGATAGTAAACAGAATATGGAGCAAGCAGAACAAACCAACTTCTTGAAAGCTTCGACTACCTGATGGACACAACAACGAAGACCGTCCTTGCCTGTGGGTTCGGAACTTCGGACCCGAACAAGATGGTTATGGTCAGTGAACACAAGCAATTCACGTATTGTAACAGATATAGAAGGTGATATCACGTTTATGGGGGAAAAAAATTAGGGAGAGAACTTTGGCGCCGCTGGCCACGGTGGCGCGGCCTTCGGAGCGGAGATGCTCCGACGGTCCTCTTGGACAGGCCTCGGCGACTCAGCCTTTCTTTCACGTTGCGTCCGAAATCGTCCCCCGGACGAGATTCGGGACACGCTGCAAGATTGTGAGCATTTGTTCGTCCTGTTCGATTTGCAAGTTTTTTGTTGCGGTGATCGAGCTGGTGGATGCGTATGTGGATGGAAACGCGCCTCTGATCAAGAAGGCCATCACAGAATTAGAGGTTCGTCCAATTTTTTGAGCAGAAGAAGCTCCCGTTTCGCCTTTTTAACTCCACAATGCCATTTTTATTTTTTTATATTATTTTCTGGAAGCTGTGAATTGGAGATGGAGACACTCGTTGGGAATTGTAAGTCTGTCCTGAAGGATTTATGAATCTAGATGAGCATGAATTTATCTATTTGAGCATGAATTAAGCAGTTGGTTCCAAGGCCGACATGATAAGATTGAAACATAAATTTACCAATCGATGGGTACAGCGCCATGTATTTCTTCTCCGCTAGTTGTGGAACACGACTACCAGAGCCAAGAATTCTCAACTTGGTTCCGAACACACTCTCGCCGTAATTTGTAACTTTCTTTCTTGTTACTCTCACCTTTTTTTCATGAAACACCTGGACTATGGGAGAGTGTGGCTAGGACGGAATGCAATTGAATTTCTAAAATTCGAAATTAATCAGTGATGCATGATAGAGGCAGATCTTATAATTCTGGGTCGTGTAGCCTGAGCTCACTATTGTACAGAAAGGAACTCAAGTTCCCTAACAGGGAGAAGAATGATGAATGAGGAAGCATAGAAATTCGTTTTAGAATGCTCCGGAACATTTGGAGATGAACACTATCTAATGTAACGCGAATGACGGGTTTCTTTTTCATTGCTGAGGTTTTAGGGTTTATGTACTATTAATCTCATGTCCTCCTGTCTTCTCGACATATTCCTTTTCGTTTGTTGGTGCTGATGATAACGCAGGCCGCTGGAAATTGCCAGAAAGAAGCTGAAATTACTGAACAGTGCATTTGTCAGTGAGCTCACTAACGCAGCTCAGTTTGATTAGTCGGTTTTAACATTTTTTTGTCATCTGCAGGCAACGGTTGCAGTCTATGGGACTAAGTAAATTTGTGTTGGGGCTTTGATTCGAGTTCAGTTCACTCCACTAGATACAATGGGAGGAATCACGGCAGCCTCTGGTGGACGGAATATAGACAATGGAGACCTTCTATCGCTACAAGCCCGCATGAAGAAGGATCCTCCTGGTTACGAGGAAGAGCTTTTGCTACAGCTCAGGCACTTCGATGCCTGTATCTCAATTTTGTTGCTACAAGCTCCTGTTGAAGCTCCCACTGGTCCTACTCCAGCCGGTGAAAGTGGGCCAGCCAAGGAGGTAGCGGATGTTGCAATGTTTTTGGCCCATATGGCCCCGTTCTATCCTCAACATCTGAAGGAGCTACCTCAGAAGCTCTTGCAGGTTCTAAGTAATTATCAGTCTCTACAACCACATCTTCGCCGACAATTGACTCAATCGCTTATCCTGCTGCGCAACAGAAAGGTTCAGATCGCCTCTTAGCCGTAGGTTTTACATAAGGATTTGTTTTTCTGTTTCCGCTATCCATATATTCTAGGCTTAGGCTCGGCATTTTCAGGAGTGTTTTAGAATCTGTACTTTTTCCTAAGCCCCTCTCTTCGATTGGATTGCAGAAGGTGGAGTTGACGCAGATACTGCCTATACTAATAGATCTTCAGTGCGTTGGCGACCGTGTGCTAAGGAAGCTTGCGTTTTTGCACATCATTCATGACATACGAAGAACGAATCTCAAACATAAGAATGAGCAGTTCAACCGGAGCGCGCAGAATCTTCTTTTCAACATTTTGAAGGTATGTGGACCTGCTGGATCCTGTTTGCTTTCTTATACCGAGTAGGCGAAGGAAATTTCATACGTGCACATAAGTCCAGTAGTCTGCAGAATTCTAATGTCGGATATGAAGATACCACATATCTTAAAGTAAGCTGAAGGAGTTGCAGAAAACAAATCTGTCCTTGCAATCAATTGAGTTTTTTGATTGTTTGCTTGTTTGTTTCTCTTAAAGGATATATGGCCCTTATTTTTTTCATTGTAAATAAGCACGCACATCTTCTATGGCCGCAGGGTGATGACGAAGTGAAGGCTAAAAGAGCTTTGGTTGTACTAGCGGAACTTCATCGGAGAAAAGTGTGGACTGATGAGCGAACAGCAGATGCAATCTGCTCAGCGTGCTTGCACAAGTCATCCAGGTTGGCATCTTTCGATTACGCAAGCTTCTATTTGTAGTCTGAAATTATAACGTGAACGTTACTTTCCTTGTATGTACTCAAGAAACTGAATTACTTTCTACTTCCTCTTTTGAAAAATTTTGAACCTGAATTTAATATTTTTGGTTTGCAGGATTATGATCGCTTCTCTGCGTTTCCTTCTGGGGTACGACCAGGAAAAGGAAGATCAGGAGGAAGATGAATCCAGTGATGAAGAAGAAGACCCTGCTAAATTATCCGTGAACGTGGACCGGGAGTCTATCTACAAGGTTAGTTCAGGCCACCAGGAGTCGTCAGTATGTATATTCCTCATTGTGTGCTTGCAGACCCTGTTCTGTCCTGAGTTTGAACTCTCTCCAGTTTTGGGTTGAGTCACTGTGGGTGTCATTATGTGTACAATGCCTTGACAAGGTCGTAGCAAGAAGTTTCAAAAGCTCTGTCAAACTACATGTTGGGAGATTTAATTCGCTTATCAAGATAAAAACCACGATATAGGTTGACGTCAAGAATATTCCTTTAAGATTCGGAACAGAAGAGTATATGAATGAACGTACAACAGGAATTACTTAGGTCCCTGGAAGTGTATGCTGTTTGTAAGCTTTGAAGTTTCTGTTTTCCAGGCCTACCACAAGGGTACTACCGCCAGTAAGAGAAAGAAGCAGGCAAAACTTCAAAGAGTAATCCGAAGTATGAAGAAGCAGCAACGTACTCATTCTCGTGAAATGGAACAAGGTAGCCATGCGCCGCTACAACATGTGGTTGATCCTCAAGTGCGTTGCACATGCACCTCCATGAATCCCATTCCTTTATCATCTGTCAGTTTCCTGTTGTACAAATTTAGTTGTTACCTCGCTTGGATTGCGGAACAATTTTTAGTTTTTCTTTTCTGTACGCATTCACAACAGATGACAGACACTAATTTCTTGAACAAAGCCTGGACTTGTTACGCCTTATTACGGACTTATTTCCAGAGGCCATCTGACTTGCTTATTGCGCAGTTCATGTTGTTGCTACACGTTTGGTAACTTTTTTACATGAGTTCACTGCAGGAATTTGCGGAAAAGCTGTTTGCACGTCTCCGGTCTTGCAATGAAAAATTTGAGGTACCTGAATGACCAGCTGCTGGTCGTCCCATAATGATTCACAAGCCCGATGTTGTCACAAGTTTCTTCGGTTGTCCACAGTGACTGTAGATACTTGGGCTGATTCCAATGTCTTTCTTACAGTTGTGGTTTTTTTTTTGGGCCGTTCTTATTTCACCTTCATTTGCAAGGTTCTTTATGGAGGTTTTTTTAAAAATTTTTCTTTGTCGTGAACATGGCAGGTTAAGTTGATGATGATGCAGCTCATATCGCGGACGGTGGGTATCCATCGCTTGATATTGCTGAACTTCTATCCATTTCTACAGCGTTATATTGAGGTGTGTCTCTTGTTCTTTGTTCAAATTGCGAACGTGCTTATTACGTTAACCAATGTGCAAATTTCCGTCAAACAAACTGTTCCCATTGGTATGTCCCTGTTCTAGCCTGGAGACCATAGACCCTCTGACTGACCTTTTCGCTGAGGGGTGCGCTTGAGCAAACAAATAGGAACCATAGACAAGGCTAATCATCTTTTCATTTTCTCATGCAGCCTCACCAGCGGGATGTAACTTTGGTGCTAGCAGCGGCGGTTCAAGCCTGCCATGACCTGGTATGCTGACCAGCGTGCCAGCTTCCCACCCACAGTTTTGTTCGAGTACAGACAGTACTTTCGCATGATTAAGAATAATACACGTCATTAGAGGTCGACATCAAAACTCTGTTCGCCATTGACGAAGAGTTTATTGGATTGAATTGCAGGTCCCTCCAGACGCAATCGAGCCTGTGATTCGACAGCTTGTAAATCATTTCGTGCATGACCGCGCTCGTCCCGAGGTACAATCTGTTCCTTGTGGTGCCACTGCTCTCCATCAGTTGCTGTTATGTTGTCTAGATGTGAAAATACCAGAGCCATATTTGTTAATGTACTGGCCTCATTATACTCGTAAAATTATTACCTACATATCATGGAGAGTTGCCCATTCGCGTGTCTCTGTTGGGCTTGATGTACACAGTGTACAGATTGTCGAGCCAATAAAATGTGGTAATTGGACATTTACACTTCACTACCCCGGGCTTATCGTCTGGAAGTTCAAAGGGAACTATGCTTGAAGGTTGGAGCTTTCTAATAACTCAGTATATCGTTGGATATATTTGCAGGTGATAGCTGTGGGTTTGAACGTTGTCCGCGAAATCTGTATGCGAGTGCCTCTGGTATGACATCCAGCACAATTTGAGTTGTACCCAGGAGAGTGGAAACTGCCAGTGGATCATTCTCTAGGGCATTTATAAGAATCACTTCCCTGCTTTTGCCGAAAATGAAAACGAGGCACTCCTTAAATCTTTCCGATACTTTGTAAATGTCCAGCCAGTGCTGTAGAAGATGCGGAATTCAGGCGTTGTGTGACTTCATTGACTAGTGTGGTTTTTACCTTTTTTGTTCCACCTCTCCACCTTCCTGTGTGTGTACGTTATTGTTAAAATATGATTTCCAGCTTGTTACAAGCTTTTTGAGCCCTTTTGACTTTTCCTTAATTGGGGACCTCTTTACCTCCTGTAGATCATGACTCCAGAGTTATTACAAGATCTTGCACTATATAAGAAGAACAGGGAAAAGGCCGTCGCAGCTGCCGCACGCTCCGTCATTGCCGTTTACCGAGAGGTAAGATCATACTGTTAGATATTATGTAGTGAACGAAGCTTTTTCAGTTCTATGTTTGCTGATCGTACACAAATCCATCGTTACTGTTAACATGCTAGACATGATTCAAGTGAAAGATATTGTACCTCGTGACGGAGCCTTGAAGCTTGTGTATTTTGTATTGTTTTCAGCTCATGCCGTCAATGCTGGGGAAGAAGGACAGAGGACGCAATGCGGACCTCGCTGCGAAGCCTAAAGCTTTTGGTGAGGTCTCAGTAGCTACAGGCGTTCCTGGAGCAGAGCTACTTCTTGAAGACACTGAGAACGAATATGAGGATGGTGAAGGCAGTGAGGACGAAGAAGATGAGGATGATGATGATGATGAAGAAGGTGGGCTGACTTTGGAAGAGGATGAAAGCGGAGATGTGCAAGTAATCAGTGATCTGGATGGGGAGGAGGTTGAAGACGAAGATGATGAAGAAGATGAGGAAGAAGTGGATGATGAAGATGACGAGGGAGTTGAACTTACTGGAGAAGAGACTCCAGTTAGGGCTAAGAAGAAGAGGAAAGTAGAAGGTCAGGAAACACCCGGGACTCCAGGAACTCCTGTAACTCCTAGTACGGGACAAAGTCTTCGAAATTTGAGAAAGCAAGCGGCCTCAAAATCCGTTGATACTTTGGAAGTCAAAAGTAAAGATGGTGATGGGATTCTTTCTAATGAGGATTATGAAAAAATCCGTGCTATGAAGGTAAGAGATTTATTACATAGTAAATGTTTGCAGTTCTTGGATGCAACTTTGAAGGTCTCTTATCGCGCTTGTAACATTTTGGTTGTGAGAGACCTGTTTCTTGCGAACGGAGTTCAGGAATGACGTTTCCTTCATTAAGATGTTTATTGTTGTAACCTTCAGTCCAAAAGAGCCGCGAAGGAAGCTCTATCAGATCATGGACTTACCAAGGCTGGAAAGAAGAGGAAAGAAACATCCGTTAAATTGACAGATCCAGATAATCTAAGTGGTCGACGAGTGGACCCTGGGGTCTTGGAGGTGGGTGTCTAGTTGCGCTGTTGAGATCTGATCAGATAAACCGCAATTAGTTCCAAGTTGCGAAACTTGTTTTCTAGATACATCTTTGTATTGGTGTTGTTTAGTGTTGGTACTTGCACAATCATTACCCATGGTTTATTTTTTGCAGGCTCATGTAAAACGCAGAATGGAAAAGGATGAGAGAGTAGCTATGGTGAAAGCAGGTCGTGAAGACCGCACTCCCTACTCATCTCGCACAGCCACTAAACAGAAAAAGGTGAGTCTCGTCTGTATGTTTCCTCCTCCGCTCTTCATTCTCCTTTCTTACTCTCTTTGTCGACAAATTTCTGCACGCAAAGTTGTTGCTCACATAAGTGTACGTGGCCTTGGGAATGTGAAACAGACTGGAGGTATGAGTAACAAACAAAAGAACAAGAGGAAGGCACTACCTCTAGCAGCAGTTCGGTCGAAGGTGGCAAGAAATGCTGAAATGAAAAGGATGAAGGGTCGGGGCAAGAACCAGTTCCGTGGTAAGAAGGCTTGGAAGAGCTAAAGCTGCCACCTCTGACGAAGACCAGAAATGGTTGTTGTATTTTTATCCATTTCATTCTTTAATTTCAAACATACCTCATGGAGAACGACATAGTAGCGTATCGAATTATGATGTGCATGTGTTTCCTTATCATGAATCTGGTTACTTCACTCGTGCTTCGTGACATATATTATCAAGTGTACAAGGAAGCAAAAAAGTAGTTGCTCCCGATAACTCATTCCTCCTTTGGGAAACATCTTCCATGAAGTTTACCCATACGTCACATGACGATAACTAGTCACGTATGCTTTCACTGGCTTATGTCTCATTTTGACCGGCAAGGGGAGACGGGAGATACCATTTCTTGTGTTGGAGGAAACCAGGGCTCTAGTTATAATAGTCACGGAGGACCAAGAACTTAGAAGAAACTCTATGGAATGCTTCCATATGCATCTCGTATCAAACCGCAGTTCCCGATGTTTCTGGAAAAGCAAAACGCTGACAGGAGCTGACATCAGAATTCCTCCTTTGTCAAGGAATGTCTATACGAGAGTACGGATTACTTCACATTGGGCGTCACGTGGCTAGGTCAGTAGATTTCTCACTCATCAAAACTCATGTCCTGCTTACATTACTTTCACCGCTTCATGTACACTCGACTTGGCACGCGTGGAAGGTCATGTCACAGTACATATTTACCTTGAAACGGACCGTCAAGTTTTTATATAGGCTGTCTCTCTTTATCTCATATACGACAAGGGACACCTAAAGACAACCGTTCGCTAGAATCTGAAGGTGCCACCGAAGGAACACGGTACAAATATGACATGCCGTTATCTCCCAAGTTCCTAATGCGACTCCAAGGTTTTGATTTACAAGTTCATCTCCTGTAAAATTGTGCAGAAATGGGCTTGTTCTGTTCCAATTTTATTGTTGTATAAACGGAGGAAATAAACTTCCATTCTGAAACAACGACTTGAAGGCTGTTTTGTTCCCTGTCCAGGTACACCCTGCACTTCAAGTTACTCATGAAAGGCATTTCTCTCCGTCACAAGGATAACCATTCCCCAAATGGCACAATGGTCTGTCGAGGATAATGAAGCTTCTGTAATTTATGCCGCAGCTCTAACATGAAAGCCACAGAGATCAATAACATCAGTCCATTAGTGAAATACGAGTTGTTTTAGCTGTCCACTAATCCCAATTACAAGAGTACCAAGCACAAACTTGAAGAAGACATTGATAACCAAGCAAACTTGAAGAAGACATTGATAACCAAGCTCCTGGGTTGAATTCTTGGGTATCTTCACAAGAATTTGAACACCAGTTTGGCCACCAAGATCTCCAACTGGCTTTGAGAGATTCTGTTCTATCATGGCTACTCAAGATTGATTCTTATCACAACTCTTGCAAATTGAAGATATCCCATCTAACTATTCTAGTCTTATTTATACACAATCCTAGACTTTCTACTTGAATTGCTATCTATATGGATGGTGTCTTGCTTCTTCCTCATTCAAATGGTGGGAAGCATTCCCACCATTTGATGACATCTCCAACTTCCACGCGAAATCATTCACGCTCACCTGCAACTCTTTGACGTGCTCCGCAATCTCCCTCCAATGGACTTGACGGTCACATCCCATGACTTTGTACATCTCCTTTCGCCTATCCTTCAAATCGCAAGGAGTGATCATCACAATGGCTAATCGTTCCAATTGCTGAGCCTCTACTTTGTCACATCGAATTACTGTATGTTTGAATTACTCTATGATTGGAATCATCATGTTCTGAAATATGGATTGGCAAGAAAAGGTATTTGAAAAACTCTCAACCATCAAACCATGCTAAAGATCATGAAGAAGTTCTTACTCTAGCACTCGAGAAGATCCAATAGTTTGTGGATTGGCGGAGTGACTCTGGCACAACAAGGTGTGCTCAAACCTTCCTCAAATGTTCCGTCATGTCGACTTGGTCCTGAAACATCTTCACATGCTGAATAACTCAAACCTGATTTGCAAAACTCCTCAAAGATGTCCTCAAGGTCCTCCTCAAGTTTGTACTCCTCGTTTGCGGGCTTCGTACTTGGAAGAAGGTTGACTGACTTGCAAAATCATTGGATCCACTTCTTGATTGGGTTCATCTATTTTTATGCTTACATTTGTTATTCTGGGTCCTAGTTGCTCACTTTGCATGTCGAAGTCCGAGGCGGACAGAGAGGGTTGATTCTAGTCCCAATGTATTGCGTATGCATTACAGATTTTTCAAAAGTAATGCAGTTTTTGCCGGAGAGCATTGTAGTTGCAGTAACCGTCCCACTTTCAACAAAGATATCAAGTATCCAGTCGTCCGAAAATAATGTAGGACCTTATCTAGGCAATTTTGAGCAGGTTTTTTTGTTTTTCGGAATAAATGATGTCATATTCAAGGAAAATGATGGATGTCAAATACAAATAAGCCTTTTGGTACAAATATGAATGCCACAAATAAGTAAGGTGTGGTGAGGAAGTAGAAATATGATAAGAGTAGTTTCAACATTTAGGAAAAAAGATGTTGAGAATTGTCATCAAAGTTAAAAGAAGCAATTATGCGCAAGATTCTTGAAAACCATGAAAAGAATCGAGTGTTAACTCGATCAGATGCATGGGAGTCAATTTGATTGCCACCAGACTAGAAATTGCCATATGATTGATACTACCCTAGTGCCAAAACCCAATTGGACGGTGGATGAGTTGTTGAGATTAAAGAATCTTGGCAACGCGTTTCTAGCATGGCAATGTGACTATGTTTGTTCGGAGCTGTGTGAAGAAGTTTGAGGTAAGAAGGTGACAAATCCTATTAAACTTAAGATATATGGAATGCAATCTTGTGTGCAAAAGCGTTGGGAAGTGTTGTTATGTATTTCCAAAACTATGAACAAACACCGAAGTCTGGCACCATGAGAAACTTGAGTCTTTTCAGTTGTGGGATCTGTCACACCACCCCTTTCTTGCGTTGGATTCACGAGCATTTGTTTTGTCTCCAGATCATCTCAAGGTCAAAAGCTCATGATTCTTCATACCTCCTAATCTTCCCATAATAACATACATACTCACGTTTTTGTCAAAACTGCTCACGAATACAATTAAATGTGGATAGATAGTGTTTACAATTATACATAGAGAACATGATGAATAAAAGCTTGTTCTTATATGTTGCCATCAGTACAAGCTTCACCAGCAATCAAACTTGTTGGTGAAGTTTGTTCCACGATTTATAGCTTTGAACTCCCTCCATATGTTCTAATTCTGAAAATTAGTCATTTTGGAGTGGATTTTTCAATTATTTCCTTTTCTTTTGCCAGAGAGATTAGTGTGATGTAATCTATTTTTATTTGCTTCATGGTCATTCGATTTAGTGAATCAAGATTCTAGGGGCTTGCTCATTGCAAGGAGAAAGATGATATTGATTGGGAAGGATTAGCTTTGCGCACTGGATTTGATTTAGATGAGACCAAGTGGTTCGATCCTGGGGAAGTAAAGGAATCAAAGGGTTCAAGATTGATTTGATGAGGGATGACTTCAAAAAAAAGATCATGTATACCTTGAAACATCTCTTCTCGCAACATTGAACTACCTATGTGAGTATGCACATGATGAGAATTATGGAGGGTTTTGTTTGACGATCGATCATCGTGAATTGGGTAGATATCTTCGCGAGGAATGTGCAAGCAATGGGGTAGAAGCTTTGAGCAGGGGAAAAGGGGAAGTGGTCTACCTGTCCTTATTTCTGGTACACATGTATTCAAGGATGGGATGGTTGACTCCAAAGGAGAGAAGGAATTCCAACTCAATGTAGAGGATGTATTGACGGAGCCTTATATGGATGCATCGAGTAGTGGGTCGACGAGGAGCTTAGGAAGCAATATTAGGGAGACTATTTGGCCACATATAGTGGATAAATAGAGACAATATGTCTTCTAACAAATTGGACATTGTAATGCATGAGATTGAGAAAATCGTATTAGGTGAGAGGAATCGGTGGAAAATTCGGGAAGAGAGACTGTATCTCCAATAATACTCCAGAATTATTTGAAGAAGGGATAGCCAAGCCAAGAGCTCATGTACCAAAGTCATCGCGGCCTAAGGTGAAATCTTCGAAGGTTGGTGGCGGTGAGGCATTCTCCTCATTGCTACATCTAGCATATAAGTTGGAAAATGTTGTTGTGCCGGTTATGATGGAATTGAATGAGATGGATCCTAGTTACATCCACAAACTATTGCAACTTAGTATGCATACCTCTCCACCAAAAGTGATTTTGAAGTAAGATGTATGTATGCTTCACTCTAAAATGATCTTATTACTTATGAGTATGTTTCACCAATTGTGCTCTTTAAGATGAAAATAACAAAACACAAACACTTCCATCTCCGCATAAAAAAAAATATCCACCTTCCAATTAGAACCACCAGGTTCTTTGTATAATTCAATCTTGCTCCTTGGCACTCAAAATGCCCACCAAAGCATATGTATAAAGATACTCCAACCGTGAAATCAAAGTCTTGTAAAATAATAACCCATAAAACAAGCTTTCCATGTTAAGTTTGTCTACTTTTATCAACCATTGGTTGATCAATAATGATGAAAATGAAGGAGGTTAAAATCAAATAACATATGAAGGAGGTTAAAACCAAATAACATATGAAATGTGTCACAACCCAAACAATTTCCAAACATTCTTCTTTATAAGAACTATATTTTGACTGCACTGCATTTTTGAAGTAACTTGCATATGTTACCACAAACTACTTCTCCTCATTAAATAAAAAAAAAAAATAAAAATTTTTGTATGGCATTCCAATTCATTTGAAGATGGAGAAATTCACCATGGTTAAATTAGAATAACATTGTTGAAATTACTACTGGATAATCTGCACTTAATCCAAACTAATCAACTTTGTAGAAACCATGATCAAAAGAACATTGGAAAACATTTTATTTTCCTAGTATCCGTCTCTATGGTGTTCAAAAAATAGAACATTTTTAGTTCACTTCATTTGGGAATTTGTGCACGATGACATGAATGCGAGATAAATGCAAGTTACATCCTGATGATTAGATGAACAATCAAAATGATTGGTGTAACAAATCCAAAGCACATGCATGCATCATGATAAGAGAAAAAAACACATGACAAAAATAAAAAATTTGTATTGAAGCCTTTTTCACAAGTATGAGAAGCTCACATCATGACTCAAAATGGAAACAACAATGCATTTCGTCGGATGACAGTACTAGCAGAGAAGTGATAGATGTATCATTTCTTTTGTCAACATTGTTGTTGGAAGATGTTGATGTTAAAGAAAGTTATGTATCTTGATTAAAACCTTGACTTTTAAAAATATCTCCAACATCACAAGATCCAATCCTCTTGTAAAAAGTTGGTCTTCCAAGGACATCCTAGTCATATGAATTTACTTGAAGGAAAAAAAACTCATTTGAAGGGAAGAGAATTGATATCTATATTATTAATTTATTTTCACTTACTTGGATTTGACTCCAAGTTCTTGAAATTTATTTGTTTACATTAAAACATTGACTTCAAAGGTAAAAAGTGATATTAATATCATTTTTGTGGTTGATTGTAACCATCTTTAGTTAGTGAGAACTAAAGTAGAGGTTACGCAAGGAAAAGATAGATAGTTTTGAGTTGACTATTAGTGGAGTATCTAAAGGTGTCACGTCAGCAATCCGTGTGCTCTTTAGATTGTGTTTCTTTTGTGTTAGTTAGTGTGTTAGTTGGAGTCCACGTCAGCAATCCGTGTGCTCATAGGGATGTCCGCCACATCATCAATCCACGAGGAATTGAGTGGATGGTGGTTGTGTGACCTTATCTAGTTTGTACCTTTTTGAGGACTATATATGGAGAAAAAGAGACCATTGAGGTATCTCTCAACTTCAGAATTTCGAGTGGTCTCTCCTCATTTCCCTAGTGTTACAATGGTATCAGAGTGAACTTGCTCTTTCCTTGAGTGTGGATTACCCCTCTTGGAATAGCAAGATCATTATGATAACTTTAAGTTCTTGAGAGTTGTATAGAGACTGACAGAGGTCATTGATGTGCATGTTGAGTAAGGGGAAAAGGAAAAACTGTGGGCTGCAAGTATGGATGTGCCTGAGAGAAATCATGTACCAAACTTTCTATTTCCCAATCTATTCAACATCCATATTCGATTCATGGAGAAGGATGTTTTCAGAGTGTACCTTGTGGCGAATTGGGGTGTAGATTTTATGGCTCGAGTGATGGCATCACCAGTACCAATGATACTTCCGATTGTCAGTTATGGAGAAACGTGGGATTGTACCATTTACATTCTATACTGAATGTTGGATGGATTTGAATCGTGAACCACCCGCACCGGTTCCGTTCAACACGTATGTAGAAATTAGAACAATTTATCGGCGGAAGAGAGATGGAGGGAAAACTTTATTGTTGGGAATTATGGTGAAAGAATACTACTGGCCTAATAGGATCATCTCGGCCTTTTGTGATTCTTATTTTGAGAGATTGGATTGTTATTATACTTACATTGTATTAGTTTGAGTGGTGGAGAAGCATGGAAGCATTAATTTCTATGAGTGAAGTTCTGAACTCAATCATGATAGAAATGAAAGAGTTAAGAAAAACTATTGTAGATGGACATACAAAGCAACAAGCCATGGACGACAAGATCTCTGCATTAGAGAGTGAGAAGGTAGAGAGAGAAAGAGTTGGTGAGATGGAAGTGGAAACTCCAATACAAGAGACTCAATCCCAACCGCAAGCGACTGCTATTGCCAACGAAGAGGTAAATAGGAGACGACTTCAAGAGATGGAAGATCAAGCCAATCTCTTACTTTGTATGGGAAAGTCATGTAAGGTGGAAGCCTACAAGGGCAGTAGAGCCATGGGAGTTTTGGAGGGATGGATCATGAGGATGAATATACTACATATATCACATTTTCATATTTCTGATTTTAGTGCAGGAATGTTCATGCGGTCTTACCTCATGGATAACGCTCTTACATGATGCACTACATGGGAAGAAATGCTTTCAGAATGAGGCGCTTCTATTTCATGGAGTGGGATGCAAGAGGGGCTTCTTCAAAACTTTCAAGCAGTGGATTCCCTTCAAACCAAGAGAATGAAGTTGTGGGATTTTGTAACCAATCTTGGCTAGACATAGTTAGTTTAGCCAAAGCGTAGAGTGGTCACTAGATCACAAAATGAAAAGATAGTGGTGTGCACTATCCAAAAAGCAAAAGGTAAATGACAAGGTGGCTACCATGCATTGGTGGATCAGATTGTGTGCTAGACGTTTGTTAGCAATTGATTAGGATAAGATAACAAAACATGCAACCTACGCATGTTAGCCATGTGGCATAGTTTGGATTTTGGACTTCTCTAGTCCTACAGAATATAAAGCAAGGAGAGGTATTGAGAAGACATCTCTCATCTTGGAAGTCATTCCGGAGTCATTGCCTTTAATGTTACAATGGTATCAGAACATGCTTCTTGTTCCTATGAGTGTGGATCACCCCTCTTGGAAGAATAGTCTGGGTTGGTACAATTATTTGTATAGAGAGTGTTTGTTAGAGGTGGCGGTACCATTGAGCTCGCAAGTAGTGGAAGGGGTTATTGTGGGTGCAGGTTATGGATGCGGGAGATAGAATAGTACCGAGATTCCCATTTCTTAATCCTTTTCATGTCAAACTGTTATACATTGAGAGAGCAAGGTTGACTTAGTATTTGGTTTATCATTTTGGTGCCAACTTCATGGATCAAGTGATGAGATCTCGAGATCCGGTTATCTTACCTATAGTCACCTCGATGTTCTTGGGATCTCACAATATACATTTTAGTTTAGAGATGGACCTCAATAGACCACCACCACGGTGAGATTCAACACACGGTGTGAAATCTATTGTGTGTATCATCCCAAAAGCTATGTTTCGAACCTAGTTATTAGAAACTTTGGAGAGGAGTATTATCACGAGGTGATATCATCACCTATTCCTTTTGTGTTGCCAATCTTGAGAAATTGGAGAGTGTTCATCTTAACCCTATACTGAGAGAGAGTGGGCCGGAGGCGAATCATGGAGGACACTTTGAGAGAAATGATTCATGAGTTGAGAGATTTGAGAAACGCCAGACTCAAGTACAAGAGTTAGCTCAAGAATTGACAGCAATCAAAACGAGAGGAATGGAAAATGAGAGAATGAGAGAAACTCAAATGGAGATAGAGACGTCACCATCAATGGTGGAGAGTGAAGAAACAAAAGAGAGCCCCGTGCTCTTGAAGCCCAAGCGGCTCAACGAGCGAGCCTGCTAGATCTTCATACATCCATGATTCTGAAGATGACAAAAGCTTGTAAGATGGAACCTTACCGAGGAAGTCGAACCATGGGAGTTTTGGAGGGTTAGATTGAGAGAATGGAGTACCATCTTGCTTTGTTCAGTATCAACGATCACATTGCAGGTCTTTTTGTTAGTACTTTGTTGTTGGAGAAAGCGTCTACTTGGTTTCAGGGTTGGATGATGGAGCTCAATGAGTCAGGCCAACAAGTTACTTGGAGTGCAATGAAACGAGCTCTTCTTCAGAATTTTCAAGCAGTGGATCCCATCATCACGGCATGGATGAGGTTGTGGAAACTTGAACAGAAGGGAAGTGTGGAGAAGTACATTGAGGAATTTTGAGATCTTCAAATTCAGATACGAGATATGAGTAGAGCTGAAGCCCTTGATTTATTCAAGAGAGTGTTGAAGAAAAAGATTCAACAGGAGATGATTCGGTACAATCCAAGCAACTTGAACGAGGCTATTGCTTGTGCACAACGAATGTCCAACGTCTTCTAGAAACGGTGGAGAGGTATCAGTTCCCACAAATGAATACTATGAACCAATGCCTATGGAGTTGGGCATAAGGAGGAGAAAAGATTTCATTCCAAGGGGAGTGAACGCTCAAGGAGGAGATCGTCGCAACTCGAATCCTCATTGAGAAGCAAATTCAAGAGGAGGAGACGGAGTAGAGGGAAGACAAAAAATGAGGCAATGCTATAATTATGGAGATTTGGTCACATTGCCATGAATTGCCGTACCCGAGTTCTAGCAAAAGGAGCTAGACCTCCCTATCGAAGAGCTCTCAACAATCTTGAATGTGGAGACAAAGTGACCGATGGAAACCCGGGAAACGACGAGCACCAGTAACCTTGCCTTGCGGCCTTACTGGTTCGATAAAAAGGAGAAAAGGCGAGGGAAGGAAGCACAAACATGAGGTAAATGGTTTGAGAAAGAAGGAAACATGTTTGATTGCGACACATGGCAAGATAGAAGGAGTAAAAGTGAGAATATTGATTGATCCATGAGCTACAGAAAATTTCCTATTTCGATCTATTGCTATAAAGTTGGGATTAGCTTTAGAGAAAGATGAGAGTGAAAAGGTAGAGTTGCCAAACGGGCAAACGGAGAGCATTGAGAGCATTTCTAGGAAAGTGGAGTTGAAGATAGGGCAATACAAGGAATTGTTGGAGTGGAGAGTAATTCGATTAGCTCGCTATGATGCTATTTTGGGTATGCCTTGGATGGAAAAATATAATCCTGAGGTAGATTGGCGAAGGAAGATAGTAAAAACTATCAGTTGGAGGATCTTTGGAGATAGACTTAGATCAGAACAAAAAAAGTTAGCTCTATACGTGATAGGAAGAACTGCTATCAGTCACAAAGATGTATGTTTTTTGGTCCTAATAAGAGATGTAAGCGCTCCAAAAGAGCAATCTTTTATACACGAGGAGTTAACTTGTATCTTGAACGAGTTTCAAGATGTTTTTCCAGATGATTTGCCTCCAGGTTTACCACCAAGAAGGAGAGTGGATCACAAGATAGAGGTCTTACCAGGAAGTTCTCCTCCTTGTAAAAGTCCCTATCGACTTGCATCAAAGGAGCTGGAGGAATGCAAGGCACAATTGGAAGAGTTCTTGGAGAAGGGGGTTATCCAACCTAGTGTGTCACCATATGGAGCTCCAGTGTTGTTCTTGAAGAAGAAGGACGGCTCCATGCGGATGTGCATGGACTATCGTGCTCTCAATCAACAAACGGTGAAAAAAAGTATCCATTACGGCGAATGGATGACTTGTTTGATCAACTTCATGGAGCTAAGTATTTCACCAAACTTGATCTTAGAAGCGGATACAATCAGATCAGAGTGGCGGATGAAGACATACCAAAGACAGCTTTTAGAACTAGATATGGACATTTTGAGTATCTAGTTATGCCATTTAGTTTAACCAATGCCCCTACCACATTCATGGGACTGATGAATGATATTTTTCGTAAATATCTAGATAAATCAGTGATTGTTTTTTAGATGATATCTTGATATATAACAAGTCCTTACAAGATCATCAGAAACATTGCGAGAAGTACTCCAAGTGTTGAGAGAAAATAAGCTGTATGCTAAGATGTCAAAATGTGAGTTTGGCAAAAGCGAAGTAGATTATTTAATTCATAGAGTTAGTGCGGATGGCATCCAAGTCATGAGTGACAAAGTGGAAGCCATTCAAAATTGGAGTGCTCTAGAGAATCAGACTCAACTACGTAGTTTCTTGGGTTTAACCGGCTTCTATAGAAGGTTTGTGGAAGCTTTTGCTCGTATTGCTCAAGCTTTAACAAATCTCTTAGCTCAAGGGCAGAAATGGCAATGGGGTACATCTCAAGAGATTGCATTTCAGGCTTTGAAGGATGCGCTCTTCCATGCACCAATCCTTAAATGGTATGAACCCGGTAGACCAACAAAACTTGCTACAAATGCATCAGGTGTGGCAGATGGAGGAGTGTTACAACAGGAATGGAAAGATGGATGGCATCCAATTGCTTTCTTTTCACGGAAACTTTTGCCGGCGGAGTAAAATTATAATACTACAGAGAGGGAGGAGTTAGCCATTGTGTTGGCTATTAAACATTGGAAGCACTATCTCGGAGATAAGGAGTTTGTAGTTGACACGAATGCCGTGCATTAATCTGATCACGGAGGTGAAGATTCACTCTGAATGGTGGGAGAACCTGAATCGAGCTACGAAGGAAGATGAAGAGATTGCACAAGCCCTTCAACAGGGTCAAGCACATTTAGAACGGGGATTGGCGTTCTATAAGGGAAAGATTTGGATACCCTCAGATGTTGCTCCCCGTACAACAGTGTTAGAGGAGGCACATGATTCAACAATTGATGGCTGTGTCGGAGTGGAGAAGACCATTGAAAGCGTCCAACAGGTATACTTTTGGCCAAAACTAAGAGAGGACATCACCAGCTATGTTCGAAGTTGTGTGGCTTGTCAACAAAATAAGGCTAGCAATTAGAAACCAGCAGGTCTATTACAACCTCTACCAACACCGACTAGAAGATGGGAGCACGTCAGTATGGACATTGTATGTGAGTTACCAATGACGTCTATGGGTTATGATTTGATAGTCATTTTTGTGGATAAATTGAGCAAGATGATCCACATTAGGCCCACAACAAAGACAGTTACTGCACGTGAACTTGCTCGAATTTATATGGATGCAGTTTTTGCTCAACATGGTTTAGCTAAAGTTCTCATCACCGATAGGGCCACTCAATTTACTAACATGTTTTGGAAAACCCTATTTGGGCTATTCAAAACAAAACTAGCCATGTCCACAGCTTATCATCCTCAAACAGATGGGCAAACTGAAAGAGCAAATAGAACTGTTGAGGACATGCTTAGAGATTTCACTTTGAAGCAAAAAGGTTGGGATGCACTTTTACCCTTGATTGAGTTTGCTTATAATAACTCAATCAATGCATCCACAAAAGTCAGCCCTTTCTTCTTGATATATGGAGAACACCCCATCACACCATCTAGCTTGGTGAGTGTAGGTCACATGCAGGAACCATCAACCCAAGTTGAAGCGATGAACGAGTTTGTGGCACAAGTCCAACAAGGAGTGCATCACGCAAAGCACAAATTAGCCATTGTCCAAAATCATCAAAAACAATATGCTGATGCTCATCAACGTCATGTGGAGTTTCAAAAAGGCGATCAAATGTGGTTCTCTACTACAAATTTTTCATTAATAAGGGTTCAAAAAGTTCCAATTATAGGTGTGTCGTGACGTGGCTACTTATGAGAAGATGATGACATGTGTAATCTTCAGAGTTGTTGTCATGATGGCGATACTTTAGGTTAGGGTAACAGATGGCATTGTAAGGCTGTAAAGAGCTAGGGAGATCTAGACACATCACCTTGTTGACTAAGGAGCTTATCTGATTGAAGTGGAGTCGACGTAGGACGTGGATAGGGGACAACATGATCCTCAAGATGTACCATTGTCGAGTCCATTTGTGATCAACATCCGGTGTCTTCATCGTGATCGCTTTTGGGTATACTTAGCTGGTTTCAAGTTGTCATTTTAACTCTTATTAGTGACAACTCATATTGTGTATAGGATGTCTAAGTAGAGTGTTTAGGATAATTGTAAAGCTCTAAGTTTCAATGGAGCTAATTTTACCCACCTAGGTCAAAATAGCATTCTCCATTCCCATTGGTCTAGGAGTTTTGACCAATGAGGGCAATAGGGCAACTTTTCAAGGTTTTTAGGGATTTGGAGACCTTCTAAAAGAAGAACCCTCTAAAACCTTGTGTGAGTTGTCAATCTCTTCTTCTTCTCCTCAGTACTCCACATTACAACCGGTAAAACTTTAGCCGAAGAAGATCATGATATCCAATGATTCGACCAATAACTTTCGCTCAAACTTTACAGAAAATTGCGTCACAACCCTTTTAATCTGTCAGAAAAGTTTCAGATTTTTTTACCTTCTAGATCTCTCAAAACAATTGTTGATTTACCCACTGTATCACAAGGCGGTATGCAGACCCCTATGTACAAAACCCATCACACATCCCAATCCTCAACTCCAATTGTTTTCAAATTTCATGCGAAGGTCACTTATCATCCGAACTTCAACTGTGGAAAGTTTTATTGACATAAATTTCTGATATCAAAAGATATGATTGATGTACTAAGTTTGTGATAGTCAGTGCAATCCTAGAACTCGATTGCTTGCACAAAATTCAACCTATCACTCACGTACTCAAAATTCGTCCAATCGAGTCAAAACCTCAATCAAAACACAAGCCCAAGTCGTG